>OZ030016.1:32987710-33577710 GCA_964023405.1 Apodemus agrarius | reverse complement strand
CTTGTCTTGTGTCTTGGTTACTTTTCTGTTGCCGTGATAAGACACCATGGCCAAGGCAACTTCTAGAAGAAGACATTTTATGGAGCTGGGTTTACAGTTTAAGGGGCTGAGTCCACTACCATCATGTCTGGGAACATGGAGGCATGCTGGCAGGCCCTAAAGCAGTAGTTGAGAGCTCCCATCTTGAAGCTACAGCGAAGAGGCAGAGAGAATGATGGAGAGAGAATGGTGTGGACTTTTGAGACGTCAAAGCCCACTCCAATGACGCACTTCCTCCAACAAGGCCCAAACAGTCCTACCTACTGGGAACCAAGTATTCAAACAGAGAAGCCCCTGGGGGCCATTCTCATTCAAACCGTCACATCATGCAAGCCTCAAGTCCTGGGGTTGATCCTGAGCCCATATGGTGGAAGAAAAAAAAAATCTCCACAAAGTTATCATCTGACCTTTACATGTGCGCTGTGACATGCACATTTCACGTCACACACATCATAGACACAATAATAATGACGTTTAAAAATTAGAATTATACGAAATGTGAAGAAACATTGAAACAGAAAATGTTAAAAATTGAGCCCGTGGTGTGGTGTGGTGTGTGTGTGTGTGTGTGTGTGTGTGTGTGTATACCAAAAAGAAGTCCCCAAAGAAAAATACGATCATGAAATGATGCCCAATCTCTTCTTTGATACCAGCCACCGTCTTCCTCTATTGGTGCATACTGTCCCTGACGACACCCATTGCCCCGGCATCGCTGCAGGGCAGCCTCTTCTTCCCTTTGCTTCTTTTCCCCGTGAGATTGTAGACGTGTGTCTGGTGTTTGGGTTACTGGAGACATCACTTATGGGAAGCATTAAGGTAGATCTCCTGTAGAAAGAGGTGCTACATCAGTGAGCCTGACTGTGCCCTGTTTTCTGGTTCCTTGGTCCTGTGACCACTCCCGCTCATGAATGTCCCTGCTGTAATGTCATCCACCATGTTGTATCCCAGCCAAGGAGACCTTCCCCAGAGTCTGTTCCACGGTGATTAAACGTTCAGCCTCCCAAACTGAGACTAGACTGGCCTTCTGCAATTTCTTAGAGCTGCAGAAGATGGCCTAATACAATGTCTTCTACTCCACCCCAGATGCATTTTGTTTTTCATTCTAAAGCATTTGAGCTCCCAGTTCATAGGTATCTCTCCAGCACCATTCTTGTCTTAATTCATAATCCATGAATATTTATTTGGCCCATTATTCCTACACCCTAGCCTGTCAGTTCTTTGTCTTCTAAGACATTTTTTAAAATGAGGTATACATGCATGAGTCTGTGTGTTGGGTGTATGCATATGTGAGTGTGGATGCCTACAGAGTTCTGAAAAGGGTTTTAGATCCCTTGGAGCTGGAGTTACAGGTGGCTGTGAGCCACCCAACTTGAGCTCTGGGTCCTCTGTAAGAGCAGGTGTATACTCTTAACCACCCATCCCTTCAGATCCCTTCTCTCTGTCTTTGTTTCTCTCTGTGTCTCTCTCCCTCTCTCCCTCTCCATCTTTCCATCTCCATCGCCCTCCCCCTCTCCCTCTCCCTGTCTGACAGAGTGTCACATAGTCCAGGTTGGTTGCAAACTCACTATGTAGCCAAGGATAGCTTTGTGCTATTGATCTCCTACCCTGTCTCCCAAGTGCTGCTGGGATTATAGGTCTACACCAGCATACTCAGCCAGTAGCTGGCTTCATTTGATTGGGATTTCACCGTATGGACACACTCTATGGCTTTATGTATTCATATACCAGTGAATCTTCAGGCTGCTGCCAGTTTTTTATTTTATTTTTTCCATTTTAAGCAACGCTACAGGCATTCATGTTGGGCTTGGTGGTTGTGGTTAGCTACAATGTCCAACAGTCTCAGAGGTATCTAGTAGATTCTGCTTTTCCTTGGCTCTTTGCTCTGCTTCTAGCTCCTGATTTGATACCCAGCCCTGCTGACCACCAGTCTCTCCCTAGGCCCACTGCAGAAGGCACCATGGTTACACAGAGGGCAGCCTCCCATGTCCCTCTGAGTTCTCTCTACGGAGTCCTATTTCAGTAGCCAAGCATGCGTAGCTTTTCAGGTTTTGAAGATGTGTCAGTCACACCTGTGAGCAGGGTTACCACAGGGGACTTCCCTCTGATCAACAGCTCCACCTTTAGTCTCTTTTCACGAAGCTTCCACAAGTTCTGAAGAACTAAATCCTATAGTGAGTCTCTATCCCCTAGCACTTAAGAGTTGTTTCCTTGACAGACCCTCCCAATAAAACCTAAAACAAACAGCATTTCTTTGGAATGATGTGTATACAGACGGTGGAAGGAGACAGCTAACTCCCATGGTACTGTCTTCTGACCTCTGCCCATGTGTCACGACACGTGTGTGTTATGGTACATGTGTGGATATGTGTGTGAGTATGTATACCCACACAGTAAATTCTTAAAATTTTAAAAATAGATTAAAAAGCAGGCCTTGGGATGCCATCAAAATAGTAACTTACCAAAACTAATGGCCGCTGGCGAGACAGCCCACAGAGTAAGTGTGCCGCCAAGCCTGATGACCTGAGTTTGCTCGGTCCTCAGGACCCACATGGAAGGAGAGAACCCACTCTTGATATCTGCCATGCATGAGTACACACACACACACACACACACACACACACACACAAATGTAATCAAGACAAATGAAGGCTCCTATTAAGATCAAATCATAGTTGACAAACTAACTTTAGACCCTCCCCTCCCCTCAGCTCCACCTGGGGCGCACACCCAGAGTTGGGTTCTGCGCTTGGCTTACCAAGCAGGTCTGACAACTTTTGAACACAGTCATTGAGATTTGCCCACAGAGATGTCATAGCGATCTCAAACAGTCATCAAGTTTCTAAGTGCTTGCTCTTAATGGTATGACCCAGGGCTGGTTGATGAGTGACCAGGTAAGTAGCCCTCCTTGAAAGGGCTGCTGGTTTCAATGGCAGAGTGCAATGCAGGCCATGGCGGGGGTGGGGTGGGGGTGGGGGGAAACATGCATTGTCAACAATATGCATGAATAGTGTGGTAGACATGTGGGGACCATTCTCTCTCTCTCTCTCTCTCTCTCTCTCTCTCTCTCTCTCTCTCAGATTTCTTTCTTTTGCTCATTACTTTGTTGTTGAACCTATGATTTAATAATTTGTGTGTGTGTGTATACACAAACACGCTTGCATATGCACACGCACGCACGCACATGCATATCCATGTGCATGTATGTGTGTATCGGATCCCCCGGAGCTGGAGTTACAGGCAGCTCTGAGTCACCCACCTTGGGTGCTTGGAACTGAACTTTGATCCCCTCAAGAGCAACTTAAGCTCTTAAGCGGTGTGCCGTATCTTAACGTTCTTTTCTGTGTTTACCCACCATATCTATGTCTTTGAACCTGGTCAAATGCCAAGTTCATGAACTTAGACAAATCTGTTAGCTCAGTAGCCAGATTGCCTGGGTATCGTTAGACATTTAAAGAACGTATCTGAGCAGATAAAGATTCTCGGACAGTGCCTCGCTGCCCAGAAGGGGCTTTAGCGTTCCACCCATGTGAGCACAAGCAGAGGGGTGGTGGCAAGTGAGAAAGTGATAAGACATGTGTGGAAAAGAAAGAAAACGTAATTGTTTCCTAATTGGCTTGATTAATTAAGCTTAACTTTATTATACCGTCACCACTGGTAATGGTAAAACACCATAGGGCTTGGTTTGCTCCAGCAGGTGTCTTAGTTAGGGTTACTCTAGCTGTGATGAAACACCATGACCAAAGCAAGTCGCTGAGGGAAGGGTTTGTTAGGCTGACACTTCCACATCACAGTTCACCATCAAAGGAACTCAGGACCGGAACCTGAGCAAAGCAGAGACTTGCAGACCGGAGCTGATGGAGAGAGTCATGGAGGGGTGCTGCTTACTAGCTTGACCCTCATTCTTGCTTAGCCTGTCTTCTCATAGAGCCCAGCCCTGGGACAGGACCGCCCACAATAGGCTGGGCCCTCCCCTATCAATCACTAATTAAGACAACACCCTGCAGGCTTGCCTACTGCCCAATCTTATGGAGGCAGAATTAATCTTAACTGATGTTCCCTCCACTCTGATGACTTTAGCTTGTGTTAAGTTGACAGGAACACACTGTAGAAACCCAAGGTTCCAGAGCTCACTCAGGATCCTGGGTTCCCGATGAATATGGCCAGAAGCTCCAAGCTGATGATTCTCGATGCATCTGAGCAGGCTCCCCCAGCGCTACATGGCTTCTGCTGTTTATCTACAGAATTGGGAGAACAGAAGTTACATCTGCTAATGGGACATATAACACCGAATTTATGGCCTGAATCACATGGAAGGTACTTGCAGCAGGGTCCAGCACGTCATTAGCATTCAATAAATATTGAGGTTTATATTATGACTGCAGCATAAGAAGGCTTTTTCTTGACTTGTGTGGTTAGTTTTGATTGGTAACTTGGCACAATCTTGAATCACAGGGGAAGGAAGTTTCAATGAGAATATATAGAGATTAGGTTGGTCTGTGGGCCTGCCTGCGAGGGATTCTCTTGGTTGGGCTAATTGAGGTTGGTAGACTCACTCTAAGTGTGGGTAGCGCCATCTAATGGACTGGTGCTGGACCGAATGAGGAGAGGTGAGCTGGGTAGAGTTTTCGAGGTTTCGTGGATTCTTCTACCGCTCTCTGCTATTGAGTGTGGCTGTAATGTGCGACCAGAGGCTTCGAGCTACAGGCGCTCTGACTTCTCTGCAAAGATGGACTGTGACTTGGAATTCTGAGCCTCACAAGCTCTCTCTGTCTCAAGTTTCTTTTTGTCAAAGTATTTTATCACAGCAATGGCAGTTGGAGTGTGGCGGGGGAGGGGCTGAGAACATATGATATCAAGCTCTTAGAATATTACTATCTGTGGATTACATTTTAAAAGTTGATGGGGGGGGCTGGAGAGATGTCTCAGCGGTTAAGAGTACTGACTGCTCTTCCAGAGGTCCTGAGTTCAATTCCCAGCAACCACGTGGTGGCTCACAAGCCTGTAAAGGGATCCGATGACCTCTTCTGGTGTGTCTGAAGACAGTGATACTTACAGCGATACTTATACTTACATGTATAAGATAAATAAACCATTAAAATAAAGTTTATTTGGTATACATCTCTGTTCTGAATCAAATTATTTCTTTCCCAGGGAGCAGTGTGCCTGTGGGTGCATGGGTGGGTGGGTGTGTTGCTTTCCAGGGATTGGGGTGAGAACCATGGAGCATCTGATAACTGAGGATTTGGGAAGCAAGATCATATAGATTTAATAACTCACAATAGATCATCCTTTGGGGCTAGCGCGCTGTCTCAGTGGCCAACTTGCTGTCCGAGTTCAATCCCCTGAACCCACATGGTAGATTGCCCTTTGACCTCTCCTCCTCCCCCTCCCACCCCAGAAGGACCATGTAAGTGTAAACAACTTTAAAGAAAGACTCTATCCCCTGGGCTGCTCACTTATGAAACAGCCATTTTGTTGTTGTTGTTGTTGTTGTTTGTTTGTTTGTTTTTCAAGACAGGGTTTCTCTGTGTAGCTCTGACTGTCTGTAGACCAGGCTGGCCTCGAACTCAGAAATCTGCCTGCCTCTGCCTCCCAAGTGCTGCGATTAAAGGCGTGCGCCACCACCGCCCGGTGAAACAGCCATTTTTATTAACCTTTTTTCGTTTTAGCAATGAATAATTTCCCAGAACATTGCTTTAATTTTTTTTATTTACTTATTGTTTTGTGGCGCAAGAGGCTGGAGAACCTCACACAGTCCAGGCAAGCACTGGCCCAACTGAGCTAGAGCCCAGCCCCCCACAGTGAGCTGAATCACAGGGTATAAGGATAACCTCTGGCTGTGACTCCCACTAGGACCACTTGAAAACGAGAAGCCTACTGCTGTGATATCTACTAGAGGAGGCCACTCAAATGTCAGTGTGGAGACATGCCCTTTTCTGGGGTTGTGAGCCTCCACCCCCCCACCCCCCATGAAACAAGGCCTGTCATTTACTAAGGAGCTTCCAACGTCAAAATTTCCTTAATAGGATTTCCCTGTGAAGTTCCTGGATGGTTTCCTAGCTCGCATCAGAGCGCTCATCTACAGACTGTGTGTTCCTTGGCTCTACGTTTTAAGGACTTGGCATCCATTCTGACCTCCCTTGTTTTTATGGGTCATTGTTAATTTTCTTTACTCTACGTTGAAATTGTCTTCAGTTACTTAGTATATTCTGGTGAGACCATAAGTGTGTCTCACCAGGATGCATACTCCACCAAGGGTTTCAGTGAATCATTATTCATTTTTAATTAGGTGGTTTTTACTTTGTTTGAGGGAGTGGGGAGACAGAGATAGATAGAGACAGAGAGAGAGAGAGAGAGACAGAGAGACAGAGACAGAGAGAGACAGAGAGAGAAACTTTATGTAGCCCTGACTATCCTTAAACTCAATATATAGACCAGGCTGGCCTTGAACTAACAGGGATCTTCTTATCTCTACCTGCTCTTAGGATTAAAGGTATGAGTCACCATGCTTGGCCTATTTTTGCTTTATATTTATGTGGTAAAGCAAATAACAGAGTTTTATACTATGCCTATATATATTTGTATATATAAAACTTGTTATTTAACAGGTAAAAAGTCAGAGTTGTTCTTTCAAATTACATATCTCTATCTGTCTGTCTGTCTATCTATCTATCTGTCTATCTATCTGTCTGTCTATCTATCTATCTATCTATCTATCTATCTATCTATCATCTATCTATCTGGGGAGAATTTTCTAGGAAGGCTTAGTGGATTCATGTTAGAGGTGATTCTTTTTCTTTTCTTCTTTGAGACAGTCTGCTACATTACCTAGGCTGACCTGTAACTCCATGCACCCTGACTAACCTTGAACTTGAAGTCATCCTCCTGGCTCAGGTGCTGGGATTACAGTTGTGAATTGCCATTCCAGGCCTAGAGGTAACTTTCGACTGAGGTACTGTAGAAAATGTGTTTGATTATTTTTTTCTTTATTCTATGTGCACATGTGTATGTGTGTGGGCACATGTGTGTGGAGGCCAGAGGATGGCTTGCCCAACTGGTTTTCTCCTTCCGCCATGTGGGTCCCCAGGGTCAAACTCTGGTTCTCAGCCCGTTGGCAGCCACCTTTACCTGCCGCCCTGGCTAGACGCCCCCTTCCTTGTGCTTCGAATCTCCCACACTCATCAGATACCTTCTTAGGGCTCTCACTGGAGGGTAGACAGACAGCCTCCTGTGTTCTGAGTTTCTGGAGAAGCATGGCTCTCCTCAGCAGATTTCTATGGAGCCGTGACAGACTGTTACAGCCTGGGTGGTTTAGAAACGACACAAGTGTATTTGGTACATGGTTTCTGAGGCTGAAAAGTCCAGCTGTGAGAGCATGTTTTGAGTGTGTGTGCACACATATATGTTTACATCTGTGTTCCTGTTTGCGTGTATGTGTGTTACTAATACACAAAGGCCCTATCTCAGCTTTTATTTTCCAGAAGTCACTTGATAAAACAATTAATTCACGAGTCAGGTGTGGTGACACTCACCTTTAATCCCAGCACCTGGGAGGCAGAAGCAGGCAGATCTCTGGGAGTTTGAGGCCACCCTGGTCTACAGAGATAATTCTAGGACAGCCAGGGCTACACAGGAAAACAAACAAACAAAAAAAAAAAAAAACAACCCTGTCTTAAACAACAACAACAAATGAATTCAGGACTTAATTCTGAAGAGAAGATAGATTTTTGTCTATTTGTTGGTATAGATCTGGGACCCCAGATACCCAGGAGGCTGAGGGAAGATCAATACTTGCCAGATCTGCCTGGGCAGCTTAGTGAGACTGCTTTACAATTAAAAATTGAAGACAGACTGATGATGTGATTCACCGTGGAATACTTGGCAAAAACAACACACAACCACAACAATCACATAGGTTTTCTTGTTTTTTATTTTTTTATTTTTTATTTTTGAAACAGGATCTCTTTGCGTTTACTAGGCCTGTTTCAAACTCACCACTCTCCTGCCTCAGCTTCTCTAGCCTCTGGGGTTACAGGCTCTGCCCTAGAGGTTATGTGTAGTTAGTTAGTCTTATCCCCATGATTCCCAGCTACCCACAATTCCCTTCACCAGGCAAAGATCCTCACAGAGAGCTGTGTGGGGCTCTGGCTTTAGGCCTCAGGATGCCTTCCTGGGAAGCCTCCCACCACATGGTCACAACCCCCAGCAGTTACTGGGTCTCGCTGGAGAGGACACTGGAGTCCTCTGTGGTCACGTCACTCCAGAGTGTGGGTCACAGAGAGACTCACCCAGCGAGTCACCTTTCTCCTTTCCCGCCTTTGCTTTTGCAAGTTAGACCGCTGCTCTCCTTTCTCTGGCTCCAGGAAGCTGTGGTGTTCAAACGGGTGTGGATGGCAGGGTGGAAGGGGGAAAGTAGAAAACACAGGCTCCAAGAATGAAAAGCACCAATGTTCATATTCGGACAAGCTGAAGTTCCAGCGTTAGGCACCTGAGACCTTAGAGAAACAGTGACACCAGATCTGGTACACTCTCCAAGACATGCGGATAGTGACTAGATTAATTTTTAACTACTATTTTTTTCTTTTTCTTTGAGTCTGTTTAATGCTTAATTCAGCAGCGAGCCCAGCTTCTATCTAGTTTACACTTGGGCCGGCGCCTCCCTTTTTCTCTTGGGTCCCTGATTCCTTATCTATGCCTAGCTGGGTTTCTTCTCTCTCCCACATGGGGGACTTGCTGTAGTTTGGGGGCTGGGCGGTACACTTTGAAGGGACTGATAGCCTACTGGCTTTTCTTTAACTGGGTGACACTTTTTATCTTTATCTTAGGCCAGGCTCAAAAATCGCTCAGTGCAGGGCTCAGGGAGCAGCCCGGGCTGTGGGACACTTGCTTGGCGGGCACAAACAAGCTTGGGGAACCGTAGGAATGGGGGTCCCACATAGCCACGGGGCTTTGGTTCCAGGGCCCTGTGGCTAGCAGAACATTCCTTATGGAAAATTGGAAAAAACGGTGTGTAACCCTGTAGATGTAGGTGTAGAATACATCTAGTCTTCTCTCAATTACTTGTAATAGCTCATACAACCGGCTAGACAGTAGTTCAGGAATTCTGGGAGTCTGATGGTCTCTGAGTGATCCCTGTCCCAGGGTTATAGACCCCATCCCAGGTAATAGACCCTTGTCTTGGCCACTGTGGGTTTGTTTGTTTGAGACAGGGTTTCTCTGTCTAGCCTTGGCTGTCCAGGAACTCACTCTGTAGACCAGGCTGGCCTCGAACTCAGAAATCCACCTGCCTCTGCCTCCCAAGTGCTGGGATTACAGGCGTGCGCCACCACCGCCCGGCCACCGTGGGTTTTTACATGGGTTCTGGAGTCTGAACTCAGGTATACACACACACACACACACACACACACACACACACAGAGCAAGGGTTTCATCCCCAGCCGTCTCCCCAGCCTTTAGTGTGAGTTCTCATAAGTGTGCAGCTGCCCTGTCTGTCTGGCCTAGTTCCCTACTGACTTTGTACAAATGGGTTTTTACTTTATAGGCTGCTGGTTCTGTTTGGTTTTTATCTCAGAGGCAGCTGAATCTTGTCCTAAAGATACATATTGTCAAATATGCAAATACATATTGTTCACGTACCGAAATGTTACATTCTGTTTGTTATGCACACTCTTTGACTGTTTGCCATTGGAAGAATGTGGTATCGTAGCTGCAGACTGAGTCATCAGATAAGTGCTTAAGAGGAGAGGCGTGATGAACGCTGGTGGGAAAGAGTCCATTGCTCCAGTAGAAACCGGATACTGTTCAGATATTTTCTACACAACAGTATTAGTTACTTTTCTTTTCTTTCTTTTTTTTTCTTTTTTGGATTTGGTTTTTTCGAGACAGGGTTTCTCTGTATAGCCCGGCTTAGTTACTTTTCTATTGCTGTGATAAAACACCGTGACCAAGGCAACCTCTAAGATTTTAATTGGGCTTACAGTTCCAGAGGGTTAGGGTCTATGAGGGTGCAGTGGAGGCTTGGCATCAACTGGACTTCTCTGTCTGTCTGTGTGGTAGCAGCCAGAAGTGGACACATCTCAGAAATGCCCAAAGCTATGGACACGTCACAGAAATAACCAAAGCTGCAAGGAGAGTCGCCATGTCCACACAATTTGTCCATACAAACAATGCAGATGACATGTGTGTTTCAATATCATATCAATCGAACAATATCCCTTTAGTAAAGTGCCACTTACAGTATGATTCCATGTATTAGTTAGTTATAACCCAAAGGTTAGGTCTGTTATTTTTTTTTCTTCTGTTTCTTTGAGACAGGTCCTCACTATGTAACCCAGGCTGGCCTTGAACCTGGTACTTTCTAGTCTCTGCATACCAAGTATTGAGATCACAGGCATGTGCCTCTATACGCAGCTCAACATGTGTATGTTTAAACGAATTCCGTTATATGATAAGGCATAAGCATGCAAATGCCATAGGCTAAAACTCACAGTTCTCCACTTCTGAGCCTGGACTTACAACTTGGACATAGTTGCCCAATCATTGCCAAGGTAGCCAGCCTCCAGATGGGGACACTGGGTTCGGGACCCTTGGTTGATGCCAATAGAATATGAGCAAAACAAGCATGCCACTTCTAGAATAAGGCTTCTAAGAAAGGACATGTGCATCTTCGTGTTCTCCTGGGACCCTGGTTAGCAGGGAGCAGGAAACTGCGTGACAGCATGGGCTGTGGAGACTATGGCTCAGAAGGGACACAGGTCTCACAGAGACAATAGAGGAGGCACAGTCACCGGCTGTGTAACACTGCTATGTGAGCAGCTGCATGAGTGGTATATGAACTCTGTTGTGCCATGTCATAGACACTGGGATGCCACAGCCTCTAGTAGTACTCTCTTTGTTTGGGTTTCCATGGCTGGGAAGAGACACCGTGACCAAGGCAACTCTTACAAAGGACAACATTAATTAGGGTTGTGGCTTACCGTCTCAGAGGTTTAGTCCGTTATCACCATGGAGATAAGCCTGACAACATCCAGGCTGCCATGGTGCTGGAGAAGGAACTGGGAGTTCTACATCTTGGTCTGAAGGCAGCAGAAGGAGACTGTCTACCACACTGGTCGTGGTTTATGCATAGGAGACCTCAAAGCCTGCCCCCACAGTGACACACTTCCTCCAACAAGGCCACACCTCCTAATAGTGCCACTCCCTATGGGCCAAGCATTTAAATACATGAGACTGCGGGGGGGGGTGCGGGGGGGGCATTCCTATTCAAACAACCACAGTTACCCCACCCAGCCCCAGTGATGTGCACCTTGCTTTCCTTTTGATAGCTGTGTGATTTAGTTAAATAATATAATAACATCTGTAGGAATCGGGAATAAAGAGGCTTCCTTACTTCGTTAGAAGTCCTCAAACCTCCAGGGCCTACAGAAGCGTACAGAGCTCCACAGAGGAGAGAACAAAGGCTGGTCAACTGACAAACTCCCTCAGAACATCTCCATTGATGCCGGAATAAAACCAGTGGAGAATGTCACTGGAACACACCTACATTATTACTGAGGTAGGGAAAGATTTGGGGACCAGCTGCTAAGAATTTTACTTTTCTTGAATAGAGTAGTATTTTATACACAATAATTGTGTATAAGCACCGGATGTCAGGTTGCTAAATACTCATAAGGGCATAAAGAGGTTGAATAAAAGACCAGCCCACCCTTCATCATGATATCTTATATAAATAAAGGAAGCTGAATTGAAGGGGGCGTGGCCTATCAGAAATCACAGGTTTTTAGGAAGACTGAGTAGTTCTCTGGGCTTAATTGCCAGTGAGCTATGGTGATCCACCGAATCCACCAACTCCAAATGAATTAGAGTGGCTCAACCCAGAGCTATCGAGAGGCCAGCTGAATGAACCACGAGGCTTGATAAGAACCCGGAAGCATGCACATCAGCTCTGGGGAAGGACTTAGTAGGCTGTATAGAGGCATACACCTGTGACATCAACAATTAGGAAACCAAAGCAGAAGAATCATGAATCTAAGGCTGATCTGAGCTACATAGCAAGCTCTAAGGCAGCTATAGAATGAGACCATTTCTTTAAAAAGGAAACAAACAAACAAACAAACAAAAAGAATATTGGGGTGGAGCCTTGTAATTACTTGCAAAATCAAAATGGTTTGATTGCTTGGGAATGAGCTAACTGTGAAATGACAGACACTCCTGGTTTCCCAAGGCTCGTGCTCTGAGTTCTTCTGCTTAGTGTCTGTGTGGCAACTGGACCAGAACTCTGTGCACAAAGGCTATATTACAGACAAGCCATTCACACACTGCCTGATCATGTCCACACGAAACCAAATAGCAACATAAGGGCTATATATAAAGCCAGATGAAACCCAAGGTTTCCGCTGAAACCCAAGGTTTCCGATGTCTCTCTCCAAAGGTCTGAGTGCTTGGACCGATGTGTCCAAATATGTAGAAGTAGACGTCAGTTCGGTTGACAAACCTCAGATAAGTACTGGAATTTTTATTTTTAGGCTAGCTATTTTTAGTACAAAACTCTACCAGTGTTCAGGAATAGATGATGGGTCAACTACTTCACATTCTTGACCCCTGGGAAGGGCCCACGCACGCTGCGAGTCCTCTCCGGAGCTGTGCATCCTTCGGGCATCCACGGTGCCATCTCTCTTGTCATGTGAAACCTCCTCGCTCCTCTCAGCAGCTCTGAGCTATAGCTGCACCAGACAAGCAAAGCCATGTGAAAGCCAGAGAGAAGCTGGCACGGGCTCACAGGCAGCTCGGAGTCCTTGAGAACATCGGACAGCCAGGAGTCATTCACAGAGTCCCTTACTACGTTTGGTATACGCCAAAATTTGCATGCTATGCGAAGCCCCGTCCTAACGTAGCATGATACCAGCATCTGCTGGGTTCTGCTGAGGGCCTCAAGCGGGCGGCACCTCTTCAGTGACAGCTTGTGAAAAAGAAATCACATGATGAGACAGAAATCAAAACACCTAAGAGAGGCTCAGATCCCATCCCCTATTCTTGCAGGAAAAATTAACTCTTCAAGGTCAACATTAATCCCTTCCAGGTACAGGGTCTGCATGACCATTATACTAGGCCCAGCCTTTAGGGGCCCCGTCACGCTTCCATTCCACATATGGGGAATAAAGGTTTCCAACTCTTCTCCACATCAACAGCTCTCCAGCCCCTTTTTGCTACATGGAGTCATGGTAAGGTGTCTGTGAGGGTAACAAGCATTGCCTGCTGGTACCTTAATCTCCAACTTCCACTGTTGACTATGTGAAAAGCAGCATTGTGTGGTTTATGACATGCTGTGAGGCATTTACCATAGCAACCTGAGGAGACTGAGCCTCGCAGATTTAAAGCAGCCTTGCCTATGCTAGTGATGACCCGAGCTATGAGTTCATTCGAACCTTGTCTCAGACTCCAGGAGACTTGTCATCTACCCGACTGGCTTTTAGATGCCCTATGTGAGTGTCTGGTAGACACACCTACTTCCTCATGATCTCCGTATCTATAACAGAATACCTGGCAGAAACAATGTAACGAATGATTTGTTGTGGCATTGGGTGCAGGGGATACAGTACAACCTGGAGAGGTTGTGGGATGACTGGATGTGTAGAGACAGAAGTCGGGTAGCAGAGACTGAAACAACTGCCCCCTGCAAAACAACCTGCATGACCTACTTCCCACTTTCTCCAGCGGGAACCCCCCCCCAAAGAAAGGGTCCACGACCTCTCAAAATGGCGCTAACCATCTGGGGATCAAGTGTTCAGACTCTTTTAAGCTGCTGGGGGACATGTAACAATCAAACGGAAACATCTCGCTTCAGTTAAAGGTAACTGTGTCTGGAGTCAGGCATGGTGGAGCACTTTAGTCCCAGCACTAAGGAAGCAGAGGGAGGGGGATCTCTGTGAGTTTGAAACCAGCCAGGGCCACATCATGGGACCCTGCCTCCTCAGACACACACACACAGACACACACACACACACACACGAAGTAACTCCTAGACCCCTGATCCTCTCACGCCCACATCTGCTTCACTTTCACAGAAATCCTACTGAAGCTACTCCAGAACGAGACTGCTTTCGCCATCTTCAGAGCTCCGCCTCAGGTGGGCGGAGCTTCCCCATGCAGGGTGCTGGCCTGGCTCTCAGTTCCTATGTTGCTTCCTGCAGTCTACCCACAGCACATCTGCCCAAGAGAGTCTCGGAGAACCTAAGTCAGTCTCCTTACTCAGCTGCTCAGCCCCTCGGGGCGCTTCACCCCGCACAGCGTTCTGTTCTCTGTTCTCCCTCCGTGTGTTCTGTTCTCTCCTCAACCTGCAAAGTCCGTGCGACCCCCGAGGTTCGCCACCTCTCTCCCCTCTCCCTTCACCCTGGCTCTGTCCCCACTGTCCCTGCCCGCCTCTGAGGCTCCAGGCTCAGTCCTGCTCACTGACCTCTGGCTACCTAGTACCTCATTCTTTCACCCCTTCACACCGGCACCTCTTCGGATTGTCCGTCTTCAAGTCCACCCTGTGGCCCCCTGAATGCTTGGGAGCTCTGCAGGCGGACATGTTCATACTCTTTATCCCAGAGGAATTAATACGGCTGCGCATTTACGTCTATCAAGACATCTGTGCTGTTTGGTCTTTTTGTCGTTGTGGTAGTGCTACTTAGGGGAGAGCCCATGGCTTTACATCCTTTTCTGGCAAGTTCTGTATCACTGAGAAACACCCGCAGCCTCTTTTGAATTCATTATTTGAATAGTCTCACTAATTTATCCAAGCATGCCTCAAGCTGTCTCTCCAATAACTGGGCTCACGGGCGTGTGCCCCCCGTGTCTGGCTGCGGGGTTTAGGCTCCATTGTCAGGTTGAATTATGCCTAGGAGATTCATTCAAGCACGATTGGGGAGTCTGTGAGGATGTTTCCAGAGATGATTGACAGGTGAGCCACAACCGAGGGGGCAGGCCTACTCTGAGTGTGGGTGGCACATTCAATAGACCCGAGGTCCTGGATATGCCCTGGATAGGTGTTAAGTTCTACTTGTGTTTGGAGCACATTATGTTTGGTTCTCTTAATGAGGGAGCAAATATCTCATTCCACAGCACGGAGTACCCCAGAAGTTGTTTGAAGAACACTGCAAATAAGACCCATTTACACTGTGTCACCGCACCAAGAAGCTACTCTGTTAAGTGGCACATTCCTAAGCCATCACTTACATTACGTTTCTCTTTTAAGTCCATTCCTGGAGAATTACCTTCTTTACTTGGGAAACATCACTTTTTTTTTCCTTGAAAAAAAAAAAAAACTTGATTATAAGCCTTTCTGAGAACTGTCAGAAATCTACGTGGCACAAATAAATACTCTGGGAGGGGGTGTCTCTCTCCACATCCAAAACAAGTACACTGCCATAAAGATTAGTTAACTTACTAAACAAAGAAAGAACAGGACACTTTTAACTTTGCCCATGGAACGACTTGGCAGATTCGAAAAGGTTAGTGCTCCTAGATTAATGGTCCTGCAGTGACTTCTAAAGTGTCTAATTCCTCAAGTCCAGATAGGATCTTCTAACACATTCTTGTGGCTTTAAAGGAGAACTGCTTCTAGGCCGGAGAGAGGCCAGCAGCCAAGAGCATGTCCTATCTTTGTTTGCATCAGGCCCTTGTTGGGATGCTCACAATCACGTGCAACTCCAGTTTGGGGGAGCCGTCACCCCCTTCTGGCCTCCTCGGACCCCTGCACTCATGCGTGTATGCAGGCGCACGCGCATACACACACACACACACAACACACAACACACACTAGGAGTTAAAATACAACCTTTAAACGGAAGACATGTTTTTTAAAGACTGGAGATAAATTTATTCGCAGACAGGGAGAGTGCACAGCGGGTCGAGGCAATGCACACCTGGGGGGGGGGAGCATGCAGACGCACACTTACGCATGCTCACCAAAACACACTCAGGCATACAAGTGATCAGAGTGTGAGCGCACACTCACTCAGCTGTTCTCACCGGCCCTGCCGCAGCCTGGGTCCCACGCGGACCATGAGCGATCGCCTTGGTCGCAGAAGTTAGCTCAGCACAGAGATGCTGGTGGGGACTGAAGACACAGCGCAAGAGCCAGCCACTCAAACGCCCTAGACCTGAATTTTATCTCTACCATATATAAGTGATGGAGCCGCACGTCGCCGACTTCCAGAGCATCGTAGTTACACAATACGGTACTCTTCATTGCCGGCTCGACAGGATTTGCAGTCGCGTAGTAGACACATTTTGGAGTGTTTTTAAAGGTATCTCTAGAGAGGTTTAAAGGAGAAAGGAAACCCCATCCGGGATCTGAGTGGTTAATCCCCACAGAGTCCAGGACTAAATTAGAAGGGGTAAAGAACTAAGGTCTGACATCCATTTCGCTCCGCTTCCGGACCGCGGGTGTCATGTGACCGGCAGCCTCTGGCTCCCACCATCTTGCCCCCACCCCGCCCCCTGCAGTGATGGGCTGTACCCTTGAGCTGAGAGCCAAAATAAACTACCTAGCCGGCAATTTCCAGCAAAGGGTTTTTCCACATGAACAAAAAATGGCTTCGCTCCAAAACTGTTCCCATGTATGCTTTCTCACCATTCCCGGCTCCTTCACGACTTGGAAGACTTCAAGACCAGTCTCTCTAGCCCTCCGTCAGCAGTAAAATGGCCTTCTTCCATCGTGTCCTGGGAGCTATTGAGCCACACCATCATTTTCTAATCCCACAGGAGGACCGAAGGCCCACCAAGTGTCCTGGACAGCCCTTAGTTGGAGCCTACTCTGGATGTGGGGTAGTTTTACCTCATACCCATTCCTACACGGGAGTAATTAATTCAAGGCTTGCCTTTGGCCACATGGCTAAGACACGGCGGCAACACGATCTAAAAATCACTCTGCTGCTTTTCCCCCACAGAGCAGATTCTTTTAACTGCACCTTGGTTCAGCGCGACAGCCCCCAGGCTCAATGCTTACATAGTCTCACCAACTGTGGCTCTACCTCAGACCTTTAAAATGGCAGCAAGAACTTGTGACACAAGTCGCTCTGGGGGACCCCTTTCCTTAGGTTTGTCTCTCCCCTCCCGCACCCTCTCTGTTCCTCTCCCTCCCTATCGCCCTATCGCTATCTTTTCTCTCTTTCCGTTTAAGGCAAAGCCCCGCCCCTTGCTATTCAGCTACAACATTTGATGTCCAACCACAACAGGATTTTTATCTATCTTATCAACGCTGGTTTCCTGGGCCCTTACTTTACCCTTGATCAGCCTGGAGGCAGTGATATCCTCGGGGAAGTCCCTCCTAGAGTGAGGGGCTCCGTGTGCATGTGTCAGGGCTTCTAAATACCTGATGTGCCAGGCTAGTGAAGACAGCAGCCCAGGCTGTCCTCCCCCAGCCTGTTCTCCTGTGGTCGCTGCCATGCATGGGTAGATGTCCTGGCTTCCCTTTCTTCTTACCCTCCACAAAGAAAAGGAGCGAGAAGGTTTAGATGGTTGTGGGATGTGGACCTGGGAACTGAGGAAAGGGACTGGAAATAGAAGGCATGCTTTCTTTTCTTTTCTTTTCTTTTCTTTTCTTTTCTTTTCTTTTCTTTCTTTCTTCCTTCTTTCCTTTCTTTCTCTCTTTCCTTCCTTCTTTCTTTCTTTCTTTCTTTCTTTCTTTCTTTCTTTCTTTCTCGGCGTCAAGCCTTAAGCTTTCCAAGAGAATAAAAATATGACCTGTGGCTCTTTTGCAAAAATAACAAGTATGAGCATAACAAGGAGAAGATGAAGGTCCCTGCAGGCCTGCAGGGAAGCAGAGCAGACTTGGTACCACCAGGGCATGGCAGTAGTGGTGCCTCTGGTCTCCCTCGTACCCCAGTGCTTGTGTGCTTGCGTAAGATTCTAGATACCCAGAGACGCCTTAGCCGTAAAACACATGGACTCAAGTTCTCGAAGGCTCAGCCAACCATTGTTACAAGGGCAACTGGAGCTGTAATTGGGAGGGTCCTATGGATGGATGGATGGATGGATGGATGGATGGATGGACAAATGGATGGACAGATGGATGGACGGATGGATGGATGAGAAGCCACATGCATGTGTGTGTGAAGTGTGCTTGCCGTTCATGGCTGTATTCCCATGGCTGTTAACCAGGGCCATTAGATTCTTAGCAGCGTCTGCTCTGAGTCTTCTCTGATTGCTCCTGGAGCCATGTCTGGAGAGGGCGGGTCTTCCTTGCTCAGCACGGCACAGCCTGCTAGACACACATGTATTCACATGGCCAGTCTGGGCTATTTTTCCCTCTTTCCAGGAGCCTTTGAGTTCGTTGTCCTCATAATGATGGCCATTCAATCCATAGCCCGGGGTGCGGTAGGTGTTTAAGAACTATTTCTGGAAGTGAGACATTGAAGGTTTGGGGCAGGTGGAGACAGACTATGATCGAGTCATAGTCAAGGGCAAGGGTGTCAACTTCTTAGGATGGAATCCTGTCACCAGCCTGGGGTAACTGTGAGCTCTGGAGCCTCCATTTCCTCGTCTGAACACCCACCTGTTCAGGCTTTGGAGCCCTGAATCAGACAACCAAAGGCTTTAGTCAGTGCCACTTAACTTAGGAGGGTGTCCATACCCAAGAGCCTGTCAGTGCTTGGACCTGAGTAATAGTGGCATCCCTGATAATTTGGATAACACCAGGCCTGTCTATCCATTGAAACCCAGGGGACATCATCCAGAGTGTATCCACTCGCAGCTGCTTGCCGTGTTACAGGGGGCACATAGGTAAAGAGTTTGGAGTTTCTTGTACTTCCAATTCTCTGAATAGCTCTCAAGATGAGGCACTTCGTAAAAAGAACGGATAGCCTCCACCCCTGCTAATGGCTCTGTATCATCTTGGTTCATCAGTTCGAAATCCACTGATGAGATAGATGGTGAGGATGTCTTCCTCTCAACAGGATCTGGGACCCAAGAGAAGTCACTCAGATGAGCAAATTACCCAGAGAGGAGTAAGGCGTGTGTGGCTTACCGTGCAACTAGAGACACCGATACTCTATTTAACAATAATACGTTCTGTACATGTGCATTTTATGTCCATTCTGAAAGAACTTACAGTAACCAAGGTGTGGAAACGTCTAATCTGTGTACATCAATAGGCAAATTGTAAAGAGAATATGATATAGATCCAGTACTGAGCAGTCATCCGGGAGAAAGGGTTTCTGTGACTTTGAACAAGGGTGACCCTGGAAAACATTGTGCTCAGCAAAACCAGCCACGCCCAGGAAGACAAACGCTCACAGGTGGAACTTAAGAGCATCAAATTCCCAGCAGCGGAGGGGAGCTCCCGGGTCACAAGGGCTGGTGATGGTGGTGACGGGTAAGGAGAGAGCTCATGGTTCCTTCTGAGTGAGACGGAGGAACAACCTGTCTAGAGAGAACACACGGTGATAGTAACCGTACCTCACTGTTCATTTCAAAATGCCTGAAGGCAGATTTAGTGTTCTAACAGAGAAGCATCAAGTGTGAACGGTGAGAGGCAGGCTCGCTGGAGTGTCTGCTGTTCCACCCACCACCCGTCCTTATCTCTGTATTCCACACATACAGAACATTCTCTTTGTTAATGTGAAACAATAATAAACATTTAAAGCTAACACTTTCACTAGTTTTTCCAGACTTTTATTTGGAGGAAAGGGGATTGGGAGTGGGCAGGGTCTCACCTTGCAGCTGTGAAATCAAACGAGGGAGAGCCCTGGGAGAGACACTGGAAGCCCCGGAGGTCCGTTGGAACTATTAAATTTATCTTCTCCAACTACTTGCTTTTTATTCGTATTTTTATATGGCGCTTACGTGTAGGTCAAGCTCTCCTTAAGTTCACGGTGTTCTTTCCCTGCCTCTGCCTCCTAAATTCTGGGATTACAGGTTTGAGTCACCCTACATGAGCTTATTCAATCCTGAATGCTAACATTTTAAGAGGAGAGGTGGGGGGAGGGAGGGTGGGGAAGGGAGCAGGAGGAGAAGAGAGGAGAGGAGGGAGAGGAGAGGAGGGAGAGGGAGAGGAGAGGAGGGAGGGAGAGGGGGAGGGGGAGGGGGAGGGGGAGAGGGATGGGGAGGGGGAGAAGAGAGGAGAGGAGGGAGAAGAGGGAGAGGAGGGAGAGGGAGAGGAGGGAGAGGGAGGGGGAGGGGGAAGGAGAGGGGAAGAGGGAGGGGGAGGGGAGAGAAGAAGAGAGCAACCCTGTACCCCAAGCATTTTCTGGGCAAAAGATAAACCGCCACAGTAGGCATCAGCAGGGCTGCCATCTGTCTGCCGGTCATCTGTCAACAAAGATGGCTCCCATCCTTGCTTATACCTACAGTGTCTTGGGCTCACGGCTCTCTGGTGGATAACTGTCAGCATCAAGCTGCTCTTTAGAGGTAGTCTGTAGGCCCCCTCACTGATATGATTAATTCGGCCTCATTAAGAGGCCAGTGTGAATTCTGTGCAAGAGTAAGCTTTTTCATTTGGAGGGAGAAAGTTTATCTCTGTTAGCTTAGGAACTATTGGACACCAAATCAACCATCAGGATGCCCCTAACGGGCAGCTCAGAATTTGGCAATATGATGGGGGGGGGGAGAAAGAAAGAAAAAGAAAACCAGGAGGTATTGGGAGTGAATAACTCTATGTCTCCAACCGGGAGACCTCAACGGTGTGCTGACAGCCCTGTGATGTCATGCGATCCACCAGATGTTCTTGACTTCTGTCCTCGGTCAGGAGCCTTTGGGGGCCTGGAACTTCTATAGCACAGGGCACTGATCCATTCAGCAAGAACGCAGTGAACATCTATTACCCACCCACCATTGTGTGAGGCCAAGCAGAAAACAAAGCTCATGTTCTAGTGGAGTGTAAAATAACAATAGACCCTCAGGAGAGGCCAAGTAGAGTAAGTGCCAAATGTTATGGGAATCACAACTGACTAGGACAGGATAGGGTGTGTGTGTGTGTGTGTGTGTGTGTGTGTGTGTGTAACTGCCTCCCATCCTCCCCCTGCTAAAAAATAGATATGCCCCAGTCTTGATCCCTGGAGCCTGTACAGGTGACCTTGTTTGGAAGTAGGGTCCTTGTAGGCACAAAGTTCTGAAAGTGAAGTCATCCTGAATCCCACTGTCTCTACATCCAATGACAATTGTCCTTCCTAGAGAAAAGGCAGAGCAGAGTGAGACATAGGAACCCAGGTGGAAAGATGGGCACAAATTGGAGTCCTGAAGCTTCGAGATAAGAAGAACTTGGGCCACCAAGCCAAAAAATGTCAGCAAGAATAATTTCCTGGGCCTTCGGAGAGGCCGCTTGGCCCCACTGACACCATGAGTTCAGGTGTCCTTCTCCCGAATGGCTAGGACCCATTGTCTGTCATGTTAAAGCACCTGTTTGAGGTGGGTTTTGTTGTTGGTTGGTTGATTTTTATGGTGGGTTTATTGGTTTTTTTGTTGTTGTTGTTGTTGTTGTTTGTTTGTTTTTGCCTCTGCAAGCATGGGAAACTGAGGCAGATGTCAGGGGGCCTCACGCAGCAATGGTCACTGGGCAAAGTCTTCGTGGGGCATGGTGGTGTGTGACCTTGTGAGAGGAATGGTGTGTGACAGGCAGGCATGGCTGGAGCAGGAGCAGCCCAGGACATAGAAGGACAGAAGGAGGTACAGGAGGAAGTGGAGAGATGTGCAGGGCCTCTCGAGGTGGAGACGAGCTTGCGAAGCAGTACTGTGGGGCTTCTGTTCCATATCTAATACAGAATATGGAGGCCCTCCCCCGCCCATCTCAGCTAGTTTTCAAAGACAGCTGGTAGAGGTTGAGAGACCAGATCTTGGGTTCAGACTCCACCTTAGAGAACCTGACTGGAGGCTGAACTCAGGTTAACTAGCAAGCCAGCACCCGTTTCCAGGTTACTCCCCAACCAACCTCCGCCTCCAGGTTCCAAGCCTGCCCCTGGCCTTCACTTCCTAACAACCACCAATCAGAAGGAAAGCAGAAATTAAGTGTATGGTTTGGCTCCAAGCACCAGCCAGATATTTTAAAGGGCAACAAAATTCTGTAATGGCTCCCCAGTCAGACGTGCGCCAGGCTAGAAAGCTCCTCGCTTGCTTACTGTTTCCTATAAAGCCTTGTCCCGCTGAGAGTGGGGGCTTCACCCTCCCGCTCTGCTGCACCAAGCTCCAGCTTGTAAAACAGAGACCCTAGCACGATTGCGTTGGAATCGGCTCCTTGGTGGGTTTTTTTTTTTTTTGGGGGGGGAGGGGTTCATGAAACAGACACTACAGAAACACTTAAATTTCCTCACTTCCTAGGGGCACAATGTCAAGTTGGGCCTGGTGCCTTGACCTGGACCTCTGTTTCTAAGCAATCTTGAGTGTGAATCTCAGTTGCTTGCTTCCAAGCTTGGGCAGGTCTGTGAACCTACTATGCACATCTCACCAAACCAAAAACAAAAACAAAAAACAAAAACAAAAACTGGGCGCACAGACACAGACATTACAACTCCAAGCTTAAGTGGCTCTCTGTTCCCGTGTGTAAAAACGGATTTGAATTCCTTATTTGGAAAATGGGGAGCAAAGGCGGCTTCCGGATGTCATCATCCATGTCAAACTAACCCCAAGACCCCCCCATGAGTTTGAGCTGGTTTAACTGACCAACACTGCACACGGGCCTCGTTTTTAGTGCCCATCTGCCTAGGGTGGAGAGAGCAGCAGAGGCTGACAAATACAGATGGGAATGGTTAGAGGGGCCAGGTGGCTGGAGCAGGTCTCGATCATCAGGGCTCACTGAAAGAGGTCCTAAGATATATAGCTTGGATCGGCTTGAATGCTATGCACCAGCGCAGCAAGGATTGTCTCTGCTCCCTGGAGAGGCTGAGAGCCTGGCAGGGGCTCAGTCCCTGAAGCTGGGTAGCTCAGCCAGAGCCAGCCTGTGGCTGAAGTCCTGGAGGGTTCCAGATTCTGATATAAATGAAGGATATCATTGAAAGTAGCAGCAGCAAGAACACACTCCCCAGCAACCGTCAAAGGCCAGAGGTGAGGTGGAGGACTAGCATTTAAAGTTCCTCGCAACACAGTAACTCTATATTTGAGTCCCTCACTATTCTAAATAGGGTGCACTAGGAACTGCACCCTATTCTTCCTGATACAAATATGTGATCGGTGGCTCATGGGGAACTTTGGCTACTCACCCTCCATCTTAGGGGACACATTTCCTGGTGTTTAGTGGTGTGATGGGAACAATGTTACTGTGGTCCCCAGCACCAAGAACAGGGCTCTGCGGCTGTGACCGGAGGAAGTGGGACGTGACCTGTGCCTTGCTGTTTGCATTTTTATTAACTTAATCTATTTACATAATTTTTGTTAGAGTCTCTCTCTGTATCCTTTGGTGGCCTGGAATCCCCCAGAAATCTGCCCATCTCACTGAACAGAACGTTAACCATGCTCTACCGGTTACCACACAGGAAACTCTCAGGCAGCTTGTAACAGTCCTCAGGTCCTCCAGAAGCAAAGGCAGCCACAGTCGCCTTAACGACAATGACTGTGCCTTGGTAATGTAGATAAATGTTACTCTGGAAGTTTTCTGTGAGGGTGCTCTGGGCTGAGATTAGTCCCTAGACTTTTTGATAAAGTACTCCCTAATGTGAGTCTTACCCAATCACTTGAAAGACTGGTTCCTGTCAAACTGGAGGGACTTGTCTATCTGATGGCCTTCAAATGTGAACCACACCTTTCATTTCTCTCTGGGCCTCTGGCTTGCTAGCGCATCCTGCAGATTGGAAATAACCAGCCTCTCCGGTTGTGTGATCTCTGAGTCTTCCCTTTCTACACTTACCTTATAACTCTCACGCCTTTACACACTGAGGTCATATTCTGAGACTCCCAGTGGAACACGGGAGGGTACGGAACATTGTGTGCGCATGTATGCGTCGGTGCCCAAAGCAGCCTCCTTCCAGGACCTCGTGGACACTAAAAGGTGCATATTCTGTGCCCTTTATATAAAATGATGCTGTCTACACACAACCTATGCATATCTTCCTCTGTAGTTTAGATCACCTCTAAATTCCTTATAATGCCCAGAGTAGATCCTGTGTAAGTAGTTGTTGTGCTTTATTATTTAGGAAATAACAAAAAAGTCTACACATTTAAGGCAGACAGAATTATCACCCACAGACCCCAAATATTCAGTTGGTTGAATCTATGGATATGGGGCTTGGGTTTGTTTGTTTGTCTGTCTGTCTGTCTATTTATTTATTTATTTAATGTATATGAGCACACTGTAGCTATCTTCAGATACACTAGAAGAGGGCATCTGATCCCATTACAGATAGTTGTGAGCCACCATGTGGTTGCTGGGAATTGAACTCAGGACCTCTGGAAGAGCAGTCAGTGCTCTTAACCAATGAGCCCCCGGGACTTGTTAAAATAAAGAGCTAACTGGAAAAAAAATGCCTGATGGTTTTACATATGTGTATGTATGTATATGAATATGATAAAATGTATAGGTAAGGCACAGTAGGATATTAATATAACAATTAAACAGCATCATGATAGAAAACTACAGCAGAAATTATGTCTTTCTCTAAACGTATCCTTTTGCAGTGTGGTCACCTTTTGTTTTCCTGATGATGCTGTGAAATTGGGTAATATCTACATTAGACAGAGGGAGGTAAATAACAGAGACATTGTGAGTACCGGTAAGCTAGTATGTAAAGGCTACTTAAATGTAGTGTCATGAAAATGTAGGACCAGTTTTCATGGTCAGCCAACCAAGATAGCTAACCAGAGGTTAGCACATACGATATGGATATACTGGACTGTGAGATGATTCATGTCCTGGGCTAGACAGAGAACACTGAAATTCCAGGCAGTGTACAATTGTAAACTGGAGAATTATTTATTTCTCAACTTGTCCATTTCCTATTTTTGTACCACAGTTAATGTGTTCTTTCCATCTTTGGAAAGAATGCTAAGATCATGGGTAAGGAGGTCTACTATACATGTATATTTTGTTTCTCCAGAAAAATCTTGACAATCACAGTGATATAAACTAATTTTACATTTTTCAAGGCTCTGTACTATGGCAATTTATAAGCAACACTGAAATAGACAAAGTAATATAAACAAACCCTCACTTTTCAGGCACTTCCTTAGCTTCAATGATAATTAACCTATGACCTTGAATTTTATGATATGTGTCTACCCGCTTAATTACCTCCTGCATTATTTTTAAGACAATCCTAGACATGCCACCATTTCATCCAGACACATTGCAGGGTGCATCTCTGGATGATAATGACTTAAAAACATAACCACAAGACCATTAGCAAACTTAAAAATAAAACCAACCCCTTAATACCATCAAAGATTCAGTCCTATCCCATTTTCTAGTACTTATCTTTTGAAAGTGGATTATTTTTATGAGTCCTTTAAATATTAACACAAACAGAGTACATACCCTCTGGAAAATGCAGGAAAACACATAGAACAGGAATCAGAGTCAGCCACATTGCTGGGCTGTCGCCAGCCTATATAGTGCCATTTCATAAATAGGAAAAAAAAAAAAGACTTAACTTCAGGAAGGCATCCTGTGCCAAAATGCCTGCCGCCCCTCCCTCTTCCTCCAGGATGCCCATATGCTGTGCACAAACTGAGCATTGTATGCTTACGGCCCCGAGGGTTCCCTCAGTGTTTACATTTTGGAGAAAAGCCTTCCAGATTTTTTTCTACGGATATATACATAATTTTTTGCATAATTGTTTTCATATGGTACTCTCGGTTTTGCAAGCAGCCCCTCTCCCCCCACGTAAGAGCGAACCATAAACACTTTCCCGTGTTGTGAAATTTGTTTCTCAACCCTGACTTTCTACGGTTACACAGAGTGCATTGTACGGCTGTCCTGTATGGGTCCTGCAGTGGCCAGCTGTTTAGATCCACAGCCCCTTGAGCACACTGCCTGTCTTTGGAAGCTAGAACACAGGCAATAACAGTATGTCCTTCATGGTAGGGACATAACACGCAGGGGAATTTCTGAGCACGCATTCATGTGATCACTAGGTTGTAAATTGGTTCCCGGTGGTTGGTTTGGAACTGCAGCTAAGGTATGGTTCTGTTTAGTTCAACTCATGCCTTGGGGGGCCGCAGGAAGAGCTGTCCCCTCGACACGTTTAAACTCTTAGCTTTTTCATAGTAAACAAGAAGCTTTAGCAAAGAGCTGTGAGGCAAGAAAGTGTAGAACATAGCTACAGGGAAAGTTATTCCCAGAGTTATGCAAGCCAGAGACGTGGGTTTTGTAAACCAACCTCTACTGACGTGTGAGGCCAACCGAAGACAACAGTTGTGTGTGTGTGTGTGTGTGTGTGTGTGTGTGTGTGGTTGTCTCATGGGCTGGCCTTGTTTGATGTTAGGGCATATGCACAGCCATTTCTAGATGTAGACATGCCTAACAGCCTCGTAAGAAACAAATATCACAGACTCAAGGAGTTGGTTAATGGAGTCTCAGAAATTCACCAGTGTCCAATCTCCATCTCTTGAGCACAGGGATAAACATTGAGGTCAATGGCAAAGCACCCATTTGCTCAAACCCACAGCCCACAGTCGGCCCAGAGCCTGAGAGGGTGTTTTCTGGGCCAGCCCTTATCATCTGCGCGGAGTCCACAGGGCTACATGACTCAGTTTAATGGAGTCATTGCGACAGGGTGAGGTCACAGGGCAGATGTTAACCAGGAATTCCTAACTTCAGAGGCCACACTGAAGGGTACAATTTCCATGCTGTCAAGCCTTGCTGAGTGAGGAGGGCGCTTCTGGGCAGGCCTGGGGAGGGGGGGGTCACCTAAAAAGGGAGAAAGTGGAAACTGCACTGGGTTTCTGTCAATCCATAAATGAAAGTTGATAAGCCCGTGTCATTGGTAGAAGGTTTTTCTCCGGGTGACAGGAGGTGCAGAACCTTGGGTCCTCTTCAAGGTGATGTACGCGCTAACCAGGACTAAGAAGTGACCTGGAGCCCCAGGCCGCCACCTCTCCTCATTGCCCCACCAAGCATGTTTGTATCAGTTCCACTCACGATTTTTATCAACAACATTATTGGGCGGCCTATAAATTTCCTAAGGTTGTACTCACACAGCGTGGGTGGCACCAAAGCACAGAGGCTTTTCTTGGATCTAGAGGCTAGGGATGGGACGTCAAGACGCTGGCAGGTCCCTCCCAGTACTCTGGGTAAGGAACTTTTCTTACCGCCTTCAGAAGAAAGTGGCTTTATCTAGGTGGCCCTTGGCTGTGTGATTGATCTCTGGCCCTCCTTTCTTGTCACCTTCTTTTTGTGAGGACACTAGCTTTTCTGGATCAGGGCCCACCCTAACAGCCTCATCTTGGCTCCATTGTATCTATACTAACCATAGTTACGGGTCATGTTTGAAAAGGTTAGGGGGTAGGGCTTTCTCATATCTTTGGGGGAGACGTAATAAAACATAACAATTAGTAACTTTTTTTTTTTTAGTTGATTGGGTATGATGGCGTATGTCTTGAATTCCAGCACTGGGGAGGCAGAGGCAAGCAGATCTCTGTGAGTTCAGGGCAAGCCATCTTTACATAGCAAGATCCAGGCAGGCTAGGAGAGAGAATTAAAAAATCAGGGTGAAAAAAAAATCTGGAACCATATATCCAAGTGCTCCACTTGATTCTGTGTGATCTCCAAACCACTATCAACCGTGAGCTCTAAGTCAATGCCACTGTCCCCACAGGACACTTCAGGCCTGTAGGCTCAATGCTGTTCCCACCCATTTAGTCTCTGAAATACTGTGGCTGAATTAAGGGGAAATAGCTTACTGCCTAAGCCTCTCAGTATCCAGTATCGGCGTTACAGGTAGAACTTGGCTTTTAGCGATAACTAGGCTATAGACAGACTTAAGAGGAGCCAGACTAGTTACCCAGCTCTTTCCCCTGCTCCCTAAGCTAGCACACCCCAGGACAGTACTCTGGCCAAATTCCAAGGCCCACTGTAGACATTCAAGGACTCTTGGCTCTCCCCATGGAGCTGGTTTTTGGCAGGTGGAATCCAATTGGCTCAGGCTGAACATGGCCGCACTCGACCCAGCTTCAATATTTGGACAGGAGCAAGGCATGTGTGCCGAGGCAGCAGGGGAGTTGAGAGGATTTTAGCTCCGAGTGAGACTGAAGGGATTTGACATGTTATTGAATCCTGGTGCAAGAGGTGAACTCTGGGCCGCCACGCATCCCAGGAATGCGGATGTAGAGCTCTGAAGCTGACAGGGGTTGACAGTCCCCATCTGGGAACAATAACCCAAGCTGCACGCTCAGCCCCCGGGGGCAGGGGCTGCTCCCTGCCCCTCCCACCTCCCCAGCCATGACTATAGCATGGTGAGCACAGGAAGGGAGCTTCGTCTCTTTTGCCGCCGCCTCCCGAGTCCTGGGGACCGCTGAGCGGAGCGGCCTGTCGGATGCTTGCCATTCCGGGAGCAGCGGGCTGCGACATGGTCCATTTCTCCTCTGGGAGACCTGAGTGGAACGCTGCGGGGAGGCCATTTGGGATGCCAGCTGATCACCCAGCCGGCTGCGGGTCTCCTCGCTTCAGGGAAGCCAGGGTAGCGACGTGTTTGTGTCACGGTGAATACCTCGGGCATTCTTTGCCCGCTTGGGGAGGTGCTTCCATACTGAAGTTCAAAGCGCCCGCTCGCAAGCCACATCGCCTAATCCTCTCTCTGATCTGGATTTTGTCGTGTAACTAAACTGATTACAAGACTTTGGCTGGCACTTGGGCTGGGCCGTGTCTTTGGGATAGCCTCCCGTAGGCTTCGCTGCCACGTGGTACTGCACCAGCTGGGGTTGGGGGGGCGGGGACGGACCTGTGATGATGTGAGGGAGTTCATGAAGCAGCAAGAAATCTGGGGCTGGGATTCACAATAGCATCAGCCTACCTCACCCTTGCTGTGCACCGTGCACCGTGGCAACCCTCCTCTTCTCTGGTCCCTGAATAGCATCTCAGACCATATACGATGCCTCTCTTGAGTCTGCCTTATCCAACAGCGCTACTCTTAGATCCTGGCTGGGGCACCTGGAGATACACACTCATAGGTCTTTGATTTCTGATCCTCCCCACAGTGGCAGCTCCTTCCAACGCCCATATTGTCCCAGAAATCAGGCTTCTGTCCCAGGACCCAGAATTTCATGCCTCTGCTGGGCATCTGTCCATAAGCCACCCCATGACAGAGTTTCTTGTGTAGACCCTGAGCAGGTTGGAGAGCCCTGGGCCAAGCTCGGGTAGAGGGCTTGGCTTTGAACTAACTGGTCACTTTCAGGACCAAAGTCTTGGGGTTTTAGTCTATTTTCCTGCCTGATGCTTCTCTATGATACCTCACGGCACACTTACCAAGCCAGAAACCAGTCTCCGTCTTGGTTACTTAGGCAGCAAGTTCCCTTGCCATCTTTATGCTAGCCCTGTGTGCATTTCCTTCTCCCTATGCAAAGGGTCTTCTGCTTTCCTGGGGGGGGGAGCAACAGTTTCCTTGGAGTCTGCCTGTACCCCACTCCCCCCATCTACAGCGTACGCTCTGTACCGGAGCCGGAATTATCAAAGATGTCTTCACCTCTGAGTAAGTTCCTCTTGACTCTCAGCTCTCAACCTGCCAGCGAACCACGGAGGAGCCATGCGTGGCCCACTGTCGCCCTTCCACTGCGAACACACAACTCCTATGATGTCTACCAGACACCAATGGGATCTTGGGATGATGAGTGGACAGCGGGTTGGACAGGCAGACCAGAGGCAGGACAAGTTCTTTTTTACTTTTCTTTTCTTTTCTTTCTTTTTTTTTTTTTTTTTGAGACAGGGTTTCTCTGTGTAGCCCTGGCTGTCCTGGAACTCACTCTGTAGACCAGGCTGGCCTTGAACTCAGAAATCCGCCTGCCTCTGCCTCCCAAGTGCTGGGATTACAGGTGTGTGCCACCACGCCCGGCTCACAGGACAAGTTCTTGCTGAATGAATAAAGGATCTGACCAGACAGTGTCCCTCGGAGAATAGAAGCTACAGCTTAAAGCTGGAGGCAAATGTGAGTGGTTCAGACAGGAACTGCTCAGACCACCAGCCTTTTGGAGACTTTGGACTCCACGGTGAAATGTGCCAGCACGACCCTCTGCCAGAAGGTCCCCTTTAAGGGGACTATGGTACACCACTCTGGCAGATGTAGTTGATCATAGTCACACCCTGTTAACCCTCTTACTTTTTTCCAACATGGCCCTTCCTACTTTCCTCCCCACCCCCATATATTCTTTATTTACATTTCAAATGATTTCCCCTTTCCTGGATCCCCCCTCCCCGAAAGTCCCACAGTTCCTCTTCCTTCCCCCTGTTCCCCAATCCACACCTTCCCACTTCCCTGTCCTGGTATTCCCCTACACTGCTGCACTGAGCCTTTCCAGGACCAGGGGCCACTCCTTCCTTCTTCTTGGGCATCATTTGATATGTGAATTGTGTCTTGGGTGTTCCAAACTTCTAGGCTAATATCCGCTTATCAGTGAGTGCATTCCATGAGTGTTCTTTTGAGACTAGGTCACCTCCTACTTTCCTGTCTTTTTCTTTTCTTTTCTTTTTGTCACATATTGAGTTTACTTAGGATTGTTGGTGCGAACATGGGTGAAGGTTGGATCATCAGCAACATGGGCAACACCCAGTCGAAGAAAATAAGGGTGGATCTTTCTCGGCATTCTGCTGGAACATTTTAGTAACAGAAGTTAATAAACATATGGAGGCATAAGGCATTATTTCTCCTCCTCCTCTTCTTTTACTTCTTCTTTAGAGGGCACAAGAAGGCTTAGCGCCAGAGCAGAATTGCTCAGGACAGCAACATGGAGCCCATACGGCTCCTGATATGCTGAGAGTCCTCTCCTCCTTCTCAGATCCCTCTTGGCAACCCCCTCGCAACACCTCCAACCCCCCCCCCCCCCCGCGCTTGCCTAGCCTTCTATGCAAATAGTTGGGGCTAGCATTGAACTATGGGACTCTGCAGAGGACAAAAGGCACGAACCGCTTCTGCATTTTCTTGGCACCACTTTCATGTTCCCTGAAATGTGAATGCGGTGGGTGGAGTTCCTGACCGCCATGTTGGTTCAGGAGGCAACATTGAGAGCTAAAAGAAATAAAAAGATCGCAGATCAGACAACAAAAGGAGCTTGGTTCCCTGACGAATTTATAGAGATACTCTAGATTATTTTGGGAGGATTTGGAGAATAAATCTCCCACTGAAGATACCACAGGTATAATTCTTATACTAGCAACTAAATACAACTCCCTCGCTCAAAGGCCAAATGAGTAGCTTGCCTGGGGTCATACATGCTTCCGGGGGTGGGGGTCTGTTCTGGGTCCTTAACCCAGATCTCTTGTTTTCCTTCCCTTTTTCTTAGCTTCTTTCTTCCTGTGTTGACACAGCCAGGGCACCCAATGTCCCCTGCAAGCTGCTCACGAGCACCTGCCCCACCCCCCTCCTTGACAAGATGTTCCAGTCCTGCTCAGTAACTGGTACAGGGAATTCAAAGCTAAGCAAGTACGACCCTGCTGGTGCTGGATGCGCAGACATTCCTTCTCAGAACTGTGGAGAAGAACTTGTGCTTGGTCTGGAGCCTGTTCCTAGAAAAAAAATTAATGCAACCTGATGGTTTTCTTGAAAATTCTACCCACAGATGTCAGCAGCGCGCAGGGCGTTCAGAGCACTCTGTACGGTTCTCCTAGGACCTAGGGTGCTGTAGCTCTTCCTTGGAGAGGAGAACACAGGGCAGAAGAAGCAAAGGCCAGTTCCTCTACCACAGTCTGCTTCTGCCTGTGCCATCGGCCTCGCATTGTGTGACCTTGTCTATTGTCAGTGGCTGTGGCCTCCTGAATGGGCTCCTGTAGGCTTGTGCCCCATCTTCAAGTCAGAGGCAGAAAAGGCATTCTGCTCACCCATCATGATTCCACCCAAGCACCTCAGACAGCAGTGGCCGCCATGTCTGAGGTCCAGAGAACATTCTGTAACAATTTGCAGCAGTAACAGTAACAGCTAAGAGGCACTGTATCCTTACTGCAAAAGAATGTTACTTTGTGACAGACACTCTCTGTAGCTTACACCCTCCAGCTCTTCTACTCCCAGAACAACTTTGTCCACCATTCCAATCTCTACATTGTGAGTGAAGAGACCAAGGTGCACATAGGTTAAACACATGCCCAAAGAACTGCAGGATCATAGCACTCAGTGGGAATCTTTTTGAAAGGACATGCCTTAGCTTTCCTGTCTTTCTGGGAGGGTCTCCTCCTTTCTGCATTTCATCAGAGGGGAAAAGTATCAATGTCTGGCTGAAGTCACATGCACTGTTGGAGCATGTGGTTCTAGGAGCAGAGGATGCTTCTCTCCCTCTCTCCTTCCTTCCCTCCCTCCATCCCTCCCACCATCTCCACCTATTTCCAGGGCAGGGAGACATCTCTGGGGATGGAGGAGGTGAGGATATGAGTAGATGACTCTGGGTGTTGAAATCTGGAGACAGGTGAAACTGTAAACAGCAGGTACATTGAGAGAAAGCTGGACCTGAGTTCTGTAAGCTGGATTCTGATGAAAAGCCCAGATGGTCACATATAAAGCCCATGAAGGTCCATGGAGACTCATTTGCAAACCTCCCTGTGACCTATCAGTCCTCCCCCATTCTTGCCAATGTCCCAGTATTACTCTGTTTAAATGTGAACATAGCTGTGTTTATGACCCTGACATATCACAATGTTCTAAAGCTAGGGCTGTTCTCTACCTACCATAACACCATTGGTTCTCCAGGGCTCTGGGGATGCAGAGGAGGGTCTGGAAAGGCCAACAGGAAGATGTCCTCATGGCTGGTGGGTTGGTCTACCCCAGCTTTGCGCTACAGGATCTACCATTTCCCTGTCTTTATAATGTCTAGCCATGCGTTGTGCGTTCTCAGATTCTCACCTGGCGCCTGTTCACTAATCTCACAGTTTCCCTTAGATGCTCAATGAGTGTGCCGAGTTTACCAGATCCAAACGGAACTCCTAAGCTCCCACTAAGCACGCCAAAACCTCAAGCTTTCTTCCCAGCCTCCTTCTTAGCCTCCAGCCCTGGTCCTGGGAGCCATCCAGAATTTCTTGTTCTCATACTCAACATTAGACAGGATCTCCTGATCCTGTGGCCTTAACTTTCCCCATTTATCCAGCATGTGACCATTCCTTGATCTGGGTCACTCCTTGTCACAGTGCTGATCTAGCACATCCACTCTTGGACTACAAGACCATGTTGGTGTACAAAGACATGGCAGCCAGAATAAGCACATGAAATCAAAGGTTATGTCAGCTCTCTGCCCAGAACCTGCCAGTGGCTTCTTCAGAGTCCTGGTTACAAGAGCCAACGCGAGTGACACCATTCTGTCCCGTACTTAACTCCCCTCATCTTCTGTCCCCTGCAGAACAACCCAACCTGCTCACACCAGGCCCCCCTCAAAAATGTTTATTTTATGTGCATGTATGTTTTGCTTATATGTATATGTATATGCATTGTGTGTGTACTTCATGTCCACAGAGCTCAGAAAGGGCGCCAAACACCCTAGGGCTGGATGTCTTAGTCAGGGTTTCTATTCCTGCACAAACATCATGACCAAGCAGCAAGTTGGGGAGGAAAGGGTTTATTCATCTTACACTTCCACACAGCTGTTCATCACCAAAGGAAGTCAGGACTGGAACTCAAGCAGGTCCGGAAGCAGGAGCTGATGGGGAGGCCATGGAGGGATGTTCCTTACTGGCTTGCTTCTCCTGGCTTCCTTATAGAACTCAAGACTACCAGCCTAGGGATGGCACCACCCACAAGGGGCCCTCCCCACTTGATCACTAATTGAGAAGATGCCTTCCAGCTGGGTCTCACCCCTTTCTGCCAGCTCTCTGTACCCCTTCTTCCCAAAGTAGACACGGCTGGCGATCTTTCTAGACCATTTTCCAGTCAATGCATCCACTTCGATTTCCGTGTCTGTCTTCTAGCCATACCTCCCCCCCCAGGACCCCCCACTACCCTGGCGAATTGACCCTGACTCAGAAACACTGTCTGGTTGGTAGGGAAATCATATTCCCTTCCCCACGAGTCTGAAAGACATGGGGACACAAAAGGTTGGCTGCTTTGCCTCAAAGTGGGGGTAAACTTAGCAAATCCACAGAACATTCCAGACTCTCCTGCGGCTCAGACCTAAGTCTACTTTTTGCTTGACTTTTTTTTTTCATTGAAGTTTTCCTTTATTCCCTTTCATTTGAGAACTCTTGCATGCAGACAAAATGAAACAAAAATCAAATAAACAACCATCAGTATGGACTCCCTACCTGAAGCTCTCTCTGCTTCTACAGCCGGTAGCTGAAAACCCCTTGGTTATTATTTTCTTCATTTTTTTTTAGTGTCCCAGCCCCTGGTCTGTTTACTGTAGTATTCTCCATATTTGACTATATAGTAGCTGCTCAGTAAATCTGTGTTTCAAAATGTATATTTAGGACTGTGTGTGTGTGTGTGTGTGTGTGTGTGTGTGTGTGTGAGAGAGAGAGAGAGAGAGAGAGAGAGAAAGACTGACGAAAAGGAGGTCATGAATTTAAGACCAAGGTCTGTGAGGTGGGTTGGAGGAGGAAAGTGAAGGAGACAATGATACAATTATAATTTCAAAAAAAATATATCTCATTAAAATAAAGAATGGGAGTTCACCCCTTGGAGTCCTGTGGTTCACATAGACTCTGGTTTTGGTGGTGGGGCTGGTTCCTGGATTCCTAGCCCCATGGCTCACAGACATATCACTTCCTCTTCCATTTCCTCCGGTCTGTTGAGGTTGTCCCTGCTCCCAGTCCTCTGCTCTTCTAAGTCCTGGGTCATTTCCCAGGAACACACAGTACCTGCTTGGTTGACCAAAAGCATCTACCAGCTTCCTTTTGGATTCTTGTCCTGCGCACCCCAGGCTCAGTGGACTGGTAAAGAGAGCAGTGCGCTCACCCTGTCTTTATTCAGATATGAGGAGCTGAGGAGGAAGGGTGGGGAATGGGAGGTCCCAGGGAGGCCGCTCTTCCCAGCTGGTGCTGAGATCCGTGTGTATGATAAAGTCAGGCATGGCCGCAGACAAGGAAAATCCTTTTTTTTTTTTTTTTTAATTTTTCAGTTGTACCCTAACAAAGAAAAAAAAAAGGGCTATTACATGACTCATACTCAAGGCTGGCTTTGCTCTACAAGGCTCATCATCTTAGGGCTGCCTCCAGGAGGGCTGGACCAAATCACTTTGGGCTAGAGATGTGGGGTTAGACCACACGCAGACAGAGCCAAAACCTTGTAGACTACTGAGAGCTGGTTAGACGGCTGAGTGTGTAGACATACTTGCTACATAAGCCTGACCAGATAGTTCCACCACTGGAACCCACAGTGGAGAGAGAGAACGGATTCCCAGAGTTCTCTGACCTCGGCACATAGGCCGGCTGGCAGTACTAGTCATCTTCTAACACTGCACTTTAAACACCAAGAACTCAGCTTCTCCGTGAAGACTTGATGACATGACTTCATGCAACCTGCTAAATAATACACACTTCCACAGAGGAGGAAAGACAGGGATCTGGCCTTTAGCAACGTACCCAGCACTTCAAGGCTCTTTAGGGGTGTAAGTAACTAGGCTTTGGGTTCTGTCTCTTCAACCCAGTATGTGCTTCTCAGAAGCAAAGGGAACCTTACTGGAGGATGTTTGGTGCTTTCCCACTTCTTGGGACCCAGGATCACGAGACTCCAAGACAGGCAGGCGGAGAATGGAGCAGCCGGAGCCTTCAGCAGACAGGGAGCCACACCTGCAGCAGAGGAACCCACGCCTTCTCGCTTTGATTGGCTCAGCTCTGGTCACATGTCTCTGGGCAACCGAGAGAAGAAAAGTAACTCCTTGTATTTTTCTATTTGTGTTTAACAAAATATCCTAACCAAGAGAAGAAAAGTAACTCCTTGTATTTCTCTATTTGTGTTTAGCAAAACATCCTAAAATGTAGCTTCTTAAGAAGAAAGCAAATACTTCTGTGATGCCTTCCGTGGCTCTCGGGGACTTAGAACCACTTGGCTGAGCGACTCTGGGCTTGTGAACTCCTGTGAGGTCACACTGTAGCCACGGCTACCTGGAGGCTTGACTGGGCTTCTTGCTTCCTTCATCCTCTGCTTCCAGCGGGGTCTGCTTTAAAGCTTCTCCCACATGCTGCTGACTGGCTGTCAGCCAGAGGCCTCCACTTCTGCATGGGTTTCTTGAGATCCTCTGACAAGACGGCCTCCTCGGTGCGAGCGGTCCAAAGGACGGCAAGTGGACACTGCCTTAGCTCTTATGACATATACCATTAATTCCTCAATTTCTTTTTGTTATCTGGGTCATCCCTATTTTATATGGATGGGGCTATAAAATAGATGTTTGCTGGGGTCTGCCTTAGAACCCCAATACCACATTTCCCTGAAGGAACCTAGAAAGTAGCTGGGTAGGTAAAAAGTATACACACACACACACACACACACACACACAGAGGGATGGGCAATCTACTGATTTCCTGCAACTAAAATAGAAAACAATACTGTCTATTTCTCAGGCTTGTCTTGGCTGAACACTTTCCCCATCATAAGCAAGAAACAGATGGTAACTGCTGAGGTTGTCTACTGTAGTTAACTTGCTGGTCGCCTTCTGGACCCATGAAATGCAAGTTCCAATAGCCATTTGCCAGCGCGTGATCAGAGATCTCCAGTTCTTCCCCGGCCTCCCTCTGACCTGTCCCTTTCTGCTCTCTCTTTCTTGAGGACTCAACAGCTGCCTCATGAGGTCTTTTCTTCCTTCTGTGTGACTCTTTGTCATCTTCAGTTTTTTTCCTGCGGTTCGACCGACAGCTTACACCGTCACCTGGAAATTTTACCTGTGCCCAGGGGTCAACAGGTCGTGCAAAGGATGGACCCCGAGATCCTCCCCTGCCACTCTAAGTGGTTACAGATTGAGCTCATCCCAGCCGAGTGTCACCATCGCTACCGTAATCTCTAACATGATTAGATCAGTTTGTCAGTTGACAAAATACTTTCATATATTAGCAAGTGGCAGAATCCTGCCCTGGCCATCAGGCAAAACTCTGTTGAGTTCTAAGATGCTACTGTGGCTGCATGAAGATCCCGGCTTACCTCCTGCTCTCCCTAGATCTCAGCTCCAACGCGTCCCACTTTAAGAATCAGCTGCGTGCAAGAGGGGCAGTACACAGTTACTTATTTTTCCCCTCTGTGTGTTATGTATGTGCATGCGTGTGTGTGTGTGTGTGTGTGTGTGTGTGTGTATGTGTGTGCACGTGGAGGGCAGAGGAGCAGGTCAGGCGTCCTACGCTATCACTCTCTGCCTTATTCTCCTAAGGCAGGGCGACTCAACGAATCTCCAGCTTGATTAGCAGTCAGCAGATCCCAGCGATCCTTCAGCCTCCGGCCCTACAGAACGGACGAGGCAGGCAAGCACAGAGAAGAGTTGAGCAGCTTCAGACTCCGCTTGGCTTGGGCTGTGCACACACTCCTTTTTAAGGACAATGCACCTAGCAGTCCATTGACTGCACCCACACTCTCCTCTGAGCGGTGGCATAAACTTCTCCTCCCCTTAAAGACAGTCAAACTTGGATGATTTTTATTCAAACAAGTTCTCAGTATATCCTAGTCAAGAGAGTAGGAGGGCTGGCCTTGTCTGAACTGGTTTCGGGTGCAAGGTCAGTAAGGGAAAACTGTGTCCTCAACTGCACTTTTAGGAGGACTCCCCTAGTTACTCTCTTATTTGGATGCAACGTCAGGTATGGGTATGATTAAAATCTGCTGCATTATGGGGAAGAATGCATATATCAGAAAAAGGGTCACATGATCGTAAAAGAGATGTTGAACAAATAGTCATTCTGAGAACGTTTCATCCTGTGATGTGACTCGTGCTGCCGCCGAGGAGTGCCAGGAGAGCGTTTTATAGGATAAGTGGACTGATCTCTCTGAATCACTTGCCTCAGCTTGTCCAGACAGGTGGACAGACCAGCCAGTTTCCCAGGTTCTTATAGCAGCCACGTGATCCAGCCTACGGGGCTCAGCCAATGGGAGTCACTGACTGGCCACTGGAAGGCGGGGCAAAAAGAGAAAAACAAAGGTCAATTCAGTTCCTTGGCGTCCCAGCGCTGGATGGCCTGAGGCCTGCTTGAACCAGATCAGGGTTTTTGTTGTTGTTGTTGTTGCTGTTGTGTTATTGTTGTTGTTGTGTTGTTGTTGTCCTTCCGGTATTGTTCGGGTTGTCCCACCATCTTGTGCGCATCCTAGCTCTTCTATCACCTGGTCACAGCCCCCGGATTAGATTCCCTGTTTTAAATTCAGACGATTCTGTTTCCCTAGTTGGCCTGGGATGGCTGTAATCTCCCTTTGCTTTTTCAAGCCTCAACCACTGCCTTTGGCGGTGGCTTGTCCCTGTGTCTGAGCTGAGCTGTGACCTCCTAATAGACGGTGTCTAGCTGTTCCCTGTCTTAGGTCATGGCAAAAATATGCAGCCTAAGGCTGAAGGCAGTGGCGGCTGACAGCATGAAACACAGGGGACTCAAGAGGGCTAATGAAACGGAGAGCTTTAGAAAGAGGACTTTCTCTAAGAACCTCATGTGTCTGAGCTCATTTCCTTTCAGCACTGGCCTGTCATCTCTGGAGTCCCACCTATTATCAAAGTCCCTCGCTTCAGGGCTACCCTAGGAAGAAGGTCTACTCTCGCCCCGACTCCTGCCATAGTTTCTATCCCTGAAGTGCTGTGGCTTCCAGAGAGCCCTACACGGGCTGAGGAGACATTGGTGAACTGTTCTAATACTAAAACAGATTTTCCAAACTGGGGCATGGACATCAGAGTGCTCACGTGGTAAGGCAGAGGCTGAACTGGGAAGACCAGAGAAGGAGAAGATGGTCCCAGAGCTACCCTGTCCCCAGAGACTCTTCTGTCTCCGATGGTCCATCTCTCATTATATAGCACATTCTAGCATTTGGGAGGCTGAGAAAGGTGGACCTCTAAGAGTTCAAGGCCAGCCTGGTCTAGGGAGTGAGTTCCAAGACAGGCAGAGCTACCTACGCACAGAGAAACCCTATCTCGAAACACAAAAAAAGCAAACAAAAATCCTAATTTTTAAAAAACCAACTTTATTATTAAAAATCTTGCAAATGAGTAAAGACATCACACTCCAGGCGAACCTGAGTCAACCGTTTATGCATCATTCATTATCCAAAAGGGCAGCTCAGGGGGTTTTCGTCCCTTGCTCTGTCGTGGTGTGCGCCCGTCCAAGCAGGGTTAGGACCAGTCCGCATTTCCGGTGGAAACCAATGCTGCTCTCACCTAGCCACCCTCACAGGAAGCCCAGCCCCCTTAGAACGGCAGCCAGAAAACTCCACACTCTCCTAATCCTACAGTTCCCCGCTCGCTAATCAGACGTCTAGACAAGACCGGTCTCTGCTCCCTTTCCTGTTAGCAAATCTGCCCTGACAAGTCACATCCTCCGCGGATGCCATCAAATGTTCTCCGTTTGCTCGGCGGGCCTTCTGAGACCTGGCTCTGGAAACGCTATCAAGGCCCTGGATCGGCTCGCTACTCTGAAAAAAAAAAAAATCACGTTTGCGTATTCCTCCGCTTAAACTGCGATCCCTGGAGAGGAGCGCTCTGTTCACAGGAAAGTTAGCACTGAATGGAATGAGGAAGAGTACCATGGGGTTTGTGGGCGCTTGGTCAAAGAGCCAGCCTTCAGTCATGGGTCTGGTGACTTTGGAGAGAACACCATTTAGTGCGGTCCCATTTAGACAACACAATGTGCTGCCTTAATCTGGCGTGGAAAATGGGGTGGAGACGTTTCTAATTCATCCATCTATTGGAGCTGGGACTGATTACAGCTTGGTTTCTCCTATGCCCGACTCTATCTAGCAAGGGTTGCAAAATCATACCAAAGAGGCTTAAAGTAAATATTAATTTGTATATTTTAAAGTGAGCACCAAAATAGTGGGAATCACAGGCTGTGGGAGGAGCTGAGGAGCCTGGACACTGGTTACAGAGATCTTCCCGTCCCCACCTCTCTCCCTGGAGTGCTCTGCACCCCACCCCCTCGGCACACCATTCGGAACCAGGCCAGCCTGTCTGAAAGACTACCTATTCTGAAACAGTGGTGCATGCGTGAGATACAGTTGCTTCCCCCGTCTGGGGTTTTCATTTCCACAGTTTCCGTTTCCCACGGTCAACTTTTGTCTGAAAATATTAAATGGAAAAATGGTCCCCCAAATAAATAATTCATACATTTTACCACATTTACCATAGCATGTTATAACAGTTCTATTTTATTGTTAGCTGTTTTCATTAATCTACTATGCATAATTTATAAATTAGACTTTATCTGAACACGAATATATAGGAAAACATAGTAAATATAGGGTCTATATTACTATAGTACTGTATTAATTATATATATATATATATATACACACACACACACACACACACACACACGTTTATCACATAGTAATACCCCATAGTGCAGTACTGAAGTACTGAGGGTCTGAAAATGTATTTCCCACATTTGGAAGAGGCTCTTTCACACCCTGCTCCACACTGACAAGATAAATTATATATTAAAACATAATAAAAATGTTGTGCTTCACCAATCCCTGGGACCCAGCTTTTTCTTAGTGCCATTAGGTGTGAGTACCAAGGGACTCATTGACTACTGTCATTGTCTGTGAGGGAGGGGACTTTGCTCCCTGCCCCTGGGCTGCCTTCTCCCATCTCCTGCTGCTTTTCTCTTATCTAAGGGGTGCTGAGCTTTCCTCTAACTCCCTGCAAGTGAGAGCACCCCGGGTCCACCGCATCCCTAGACAGCTCCCCCAGAGCTCTGAAGCAACTCAGGAAGCATCTTGTAGCAGACTGAGCCCAGACGGGAGCCCTGAAGTCCGTCGAAGAAGAACTCATGTCAGCACACTTGAGCCCACGGGGGTGGAGGGGGTGGGGGAGGTGGGGGGGCTGGCCGAACCAACTTTTTGCATATGCTGTTCAAGTGTCGTGGGGGTGCAGGGTTAGAGGCCGTTCTGAGATGCGTCTTGATTCCTAGGTTACAGACACAGGCTGGCTTGCAGAAGCATTTGCCTATGGAGCATGCTTCTTCCGGTCTTCAGAAACACAGGATAGGGCGCTGTAACTACAACGCCCTATCTATCATTTATCTGATTTCTCTTTTTCTTTCTTCTTTTTAAAGTTATTCTAAAACACTGTTATCTTTTCGCAGCCCAGGGATGGTCCTTCTGGAGTACAGCCAGCCTCCGCTCCCAGCGGGCCTCGAACTATATAGTAATTACAGGTGGGAACTACAATGACACCCCGGAATAGTATCCATTGCCTCAGCAGTGTCACAAAGGGAGAGTTATGTCTCAGTTTCCCTCTGTAATGGGAAAGTAAGCTGCAGGCAAAGTTTTGAATGTTACTAAATTTGTTTGAAATGAACCAAAGGTTACCTGGGAGGCAGCTTTGCCGTGATAAAGATCAAAGGGTTCATTTACATTCTCGGGTATTCTCTGCGTCACTGGTGGAAAAACCAGTTATCAGTAGTGCCCCGTGACCTCCGTCAGCCTCCGTGGCCTTGCCTCTGAAGTGGGGGCGAGGCTTGCCAGTTAGAAATGAGGGCCTGGGAACAGGACTGGCAGCAGACACCCAAAGCGTGCTTATCCCTCTCCGAGCCTAATGCCACGCCGCGCCACTCGGTCCCCAGCCCGCGGAAACACATGGCTGTCGGGAAAAGGGCTGGCTGCCTTCCTTGTCTCTTTGCTTTTTCATTTTGTCTCCACAGAATTGGAGAGGGGCGGGGGGGGGGGAGGCATGTCTCCCGCCTCACAAAAGGCCGTGTCTGTGGGCCTGCCATGTCTGGGAGGCCCATTAGGCTAAACGGCAGCCCTGCCAAGTTTACATATGGTTTTCATATCACCCGGCTTGTTGTTTTGACTCCTGTGAGCTTTCTCTGCCACAACTCCTCTGGAGGAAAAGACGTGCAGGCAATCGGAAGGCCAGGGCTGCAACTGCAGAGGCAGCTGCGGTACAGAGCAAATAAAATAGCTCTGGGACCCGTGCACGAGCCCTGAGACCTGTCCCCTTCGGCTGCTGCCTCCTTGCTCGCCTTCCCGGCGTCTGGTATGTTCTGGCTTCCAGAGGACTCAGTCATGTCTGCGCTTTCTTCCCAGAGGAGGTCAGGGAGGCAGAAGAATTTGGCAGATGAACAAAAGCCATTAGCAGCGTCTGGGCTGGTGTAGGTGGCAGCATTGGGAGCACACAGGCTCTGGTGAGGACCAGTGTGGCCCGATTCCTTCCGTTAGCTGCCCCTCAGCAAGTACGCGCTAGCCTAGCTGGTCGGAAACGAGGACGAGACAACCAAAGCAGTCCTTTCGAGGTGTCGCGCAGAGTGGGCTTTCTGTGGAGCGAGGGCGCACAAGGATGCTAATGATGACGTGTTGAATTGTGTTCATCTGTGTGCATGTGTGTGTGTGGGGGGTACATAAGTACGCAGAGCACACGTGGAGGTCAGAAAGCGACCTCAGGATGTTGCTATTTACTTCTCCACCCTAAAGGTATTTTAACAAATATTTATACATGGATACAATGTATTCAGATCCAATTCACTGTCCTCCAAATCCTCACCATACCTTTCCCTCTCTACTCCATTCTCTCTCTCTGTCTCTCTCTCTCTCTCTCTCTCTCACTGTAATGCCTGCCTACTGTGTCCATTTAATGCTATCGTCTTCTTAGCCTGATGATAATTTCCATTTGAGAACAATTTCTCGAGGAGCAACCACACACCCAGCACAGTACTCTTCCCGGGCAAACCCAGCAAGAGCAGCTGACGATGACCACATCCGTATACATCTATAATATACATATATATCTATAATATACATCTATAATGCTTACCTTCATTCCTTTGCTCTTTTGCCTCATGAAGGAAATGGTGTAATTATCCCCTCCCCCCATTCTTCAAAACAAGGAAATGAACTCCACAAAGATTAAGCACACCTTTTGCTGTGTTTTGTTTTGAGATAGGATCTTGTTACTCAGTTCAGTCGGATCTAGACTCACCATCCTCCTGCCGTAGCTCTCTGAGCACTGTGATTACAAGTGGGAACCAATGCAGCTATCGTAGATAACATTAGCAGTCTAGGAGGCACACTTAGAGCTGTTGTATGTAAATGGAGCCCGGTCGGGGCAACGGTGTGTACACCCTGACCGCAGCCTGAGTCTTCCACCGCAAGACTTTTGTTGTGCAAAGCTGTGTCTAACTTTAATGGATGGTTTGTCCAGCTCTGGCTGGCTAGGCAGCCCTGACTATGAACATAACATCTTGTCAGGCTCTCCAACTGTGGTCCTGTAACCTTGTGCTCTCAGTCTGCCCCCCCCACACACACACTGGAGCGTTCTCCAGCCCAAGCAAAGGGAAGGGATCTCCAGATCTCAGGATCTCCGTCTCAGATCACAGTTCCCCCCAGAGTCAGAGAGCCACTGGTCTCATTACCAAGTCTCTATCTCTTCTGTGACTTAAGTCACCACTTCACAGTGACTCTTCTGCCTTGCTTGTCTGGCTTCTCTGGTTTCTTGAGACTTCCGGCATAGAGACTACCCCTGGGGATAGGAAAGGAAGAAGATAAACCATGAGATTAGGGATCTCACTGCTCCAGCGACTGCCTTTAAAGGGCAACAGGAGAGGACCTCGGAGGTTCTGGCCTCAGGTCTGTTATCTCTGTTCAAGCAGCAGAGACACTTTGGCCCCCATTGTCTACTGGGCCTTCTTATCATCATCTGATAATCATATAGACGGTTCTCATTGTAGTCGCTTCTGCAGCCTCTGCATTCCCAACTCACAGCCTTTAGGAGTTCAACTCAAAGCACCCCTCAGCCTTGGCCAATAAAATCCGTCAAGACTAGTTCTAGATCTCCTTCTGACCCAACCCTCTCTCCTTCAGGACCACAAGCCCGCGACTAGAATCTCTGCAAAGAACTTCCACCTCTTTATGCTCGTCCTCCACTGATCGGGCTTTCCAGGAAGAACACAAAACTCCTCGTCCTGTTTTGTGAATACCCACAGGCTGACGCAGAGGACAGAAACCCAGTTCTGGAGCCAGCCCCGTGTTACTCTTAACTACCACTATCAGCTCAGTAGTGACTAGGTCTCATGATCTCAGTGTATGTCCCTAACACCTTCCTGTCCCCAACTCAGCCACTGGCCTGAGTTGGGCAATTGGATGAGAGATGCGACAGCTTCCCAGCATGCCCACCTTCCTCCTTGCCTCAGTGTACCCACACTGACCTTGTCTCTTAGTAGGACAGCACTGGCTGCGGAAACTAAGTCCTCTTCTCAGCTAATGTCCCCTTGCTCTGTTTTGTTGTCTAGAAAGGCATTTCCAGCCACTTCTTGGGAAGCAAGACTAGGAAGTCTTTCCTATTGAAGGTGCGTGTAGTCTAAAGACCATGTTCCACAAGCCTCCCCCACCTTGCAAAAACTCTGGTTTACACAAAGCTTGTCATTCACCTACTTGATGACCTAAAACAACCAACCGCTTTACTTCTTCTTTTTTTTTTTTTTTTTTTTTTTTTTTTGGACTAGCCAATCTTGGAAGACTGTGAGGTTGCACCCCAGCCAACGGGGAAAAGAAGCAGTCATTATCACTGGGGTTAGAATGAAAACCAGGTGAACATCCTGCCCTGGTGTGCTCCCTAGTGTGGTTTGAATTCTGGCACATCCTATTAGCAAAAAAAAAAAAAAAAAAAAAAAAAAAAAAAAAATGCCCTCTTTCTCTTTGTGTGTTCCTTTGTACAGCACAAAGATTCTTCTTTGTTTATAACACCTGCCAGGGTCTCTACCACGTCTGTTCTGGATGTGGAAATCAGATGTTTGGGAAGGTTGCTCACTGGATGGATGGATCCTTGATTTTGAAAGTGACCAGTTGTAGGCTGTGTTGCCACTGTGAACAACCAGGACTGCTCATTGGTATCAGGCACAGGAAGTGACGAACACCGGGCACTCCAGAGACCCTGCATTTCCCACTGATGCACATGACGGTGGCTCAGGACGTCAGTGGGGATCACAATGATGGAAGTGGCTCATCTGTCTCACGGTGGCCAAAACAGAAGGACTCACGGATGCAAGGCCACGCACAGTAGATGAACATTAAACCTTATATCGGTAGCTATCAACTTTCCTAATGCCATGATCCTTTCATACACAGTTCCTCATGTTGTGTTGATGCTCAACCATCAAATTATTTCATTGCTGCTTCATAACTGTAATTTTGGTACTGTGATGACTTGTAGTATAAATATATGATATGCAGGATATCTGATATGCGGCCCCCAAGAGGGTCATGACCTATGTATGGATTGAGAACCACTGCCTTAGAGAGGGATAGTGAAGACATCTCAAGATGGCGGCATCAGAGGCAAACACCTGGGTCTTGGCTAAGAAACAGAGCAAAGAATATCTTTCAAGAGGTTATTCTGTGGCTAAGATTAAAATCTCAGAAGACATCAGGTGTTGGCGAGGATGTGGAGAAAGAGGAACACTCCTCCACTGCTGGTGGGACTGCAAGCTGGTACAACCACTCTGGAAATCAGTCTGGCGGTTCCTCAGAAAACTGGACGTGATACTTCCGGAGGACCCAGCCATACCACTCCTGGGAATATACCCAGAAGATTCCCCAGCATGCAACAAGGATACATGCTCCACTATGTTCATAGCAGCCTTATATATAATAGCCAGAAGCTGGAAAGAACCCAGATGTCCCTCAACGGAGGAATGGATACAAAAAATGTGGTATATATACACAATGGAGTACTATTCAGCCATTAGAAACAATGGATTCATGAAATTCTTAGAGAAATGGATGAAGCTGGAGAACATCATACTAAGTGAGGTGACCCAGTCTCATAAGAATACCCATGGTATGCAGTCACTGATAAGTGGATATTAGCCTAGAATCTTGGAACACCAAAGACATAAATCACATACCAAATGATGTCTGACAAGAAGAAAGGAGTGGACACTGGTACTAGAATGGACCAAAGCATCATTGTGGGGGAGTACAAGAACAGGGAAGTGGGAAGGGATGGATGAGGGAGCAGGGGGAGGGAAAAGGGCATGTGGGACCTTTGGGGGTTGGGGAACCAGAAAAAGGGAAATGAATTGTAAATATAGAATATATCCAATAAAAAAAAAAAAGAGGTTATTCTGAGCATCAGGAAAGGTTCACAGAGATGATGGTCCTGAGAGTAACATAGTTTAGTAACCTTCAGTGATGAAGAGTCCATGGATACAATTGCTATTTACGAAGGCAACCATAGCCTCTGAGTGACAGAAACATTATGTTACTTCTCATCCAGCCCAAGGTGGGCTCTTTGGTGGTGGGTGATAGATGGTCAATGGTATCTACCTTGCTGGTTGGCAAATATTTCAGCCGTATGGTGGTTTTGGTGGTACCAGTGGCAAAGATCAGACATGGTGGTAGGGGCAGTGACTGGGCATAAGAATGATGGAGGTAACACTTACAGAAATATTAACCTTAAAGTTTGTTTGCGAAGGGGCCGGAGAGATGAATCAGAGGCTAAAGGTACTTGGTGTTCTTGCATAGGCCCCAGGGTCAGTCCCCAGCACACAGGACTCACAACGGTCTTTAACTCCAGTCCCAAGGGATCTGACACCCTCCCTCTGCCTTTTCTGGGCACCAGCCATATGCACAGTGCACATACATTCATGCAGACAAACACATAAATAAAAATAAGTAACTTTTTTTTTTCTTGAAGAAAGGACCAATGTGTTGGAGTCAGAAGACTTGGATTTCTTGAAGGCAGAGGCTAACCGCAGACCGATGTGGTGCTGGAGACTCCAGGAAGCAGTGGTAGCTGCGAGAGCACTAACCAACATCGGGAAAGATGAGTGGAGTTGTAACAGAGAGGCAATAGCCACACCCTGAAAGATCTGAGTTCTAATCCTAGCTCTGCTTCTTCTGGTATGATGACTGAGGCTGGTTCCTTGACTTCTCCTGGACTTGGTTTCCTCAACACTAAAACAGGAATGCTATGAACCATGTATGTATTACCCAACTCATAGGAAGGGCCTAGTAAATTATACTTATAATTATCCCCACTAACAAACCATCAAGTCCTTCCGTTCCAAGTATCCAGAGCCTCACCAGTCCTAGAGTTGGGAAGCACATTGCACTCGTGTCGCACATACAGAATTTTAGGAAAATTAGCTGATGCAAAGATCATGGGGGGGGGGGATGATCAAGTGGTAAGAGAGTGGAACTCAGAGCTAAAGGCACAAACATCTCCACTCTACTCCACCTCTCCAGAAAGTGTGGTGTGCAGCCATTGCATATGCAAATGCCATTTTTCCTTCCTCTTCCAGAAAAACACAAAAAAGGCAACAAGAACGAGGCGCTCTCCTAACTGCGCCCCCCCTGCCCCCTTGACTGGGGACCCTGCTGCATTTCAACAGTCTGGGCCCAAACCCTCAAGGAGACTGTTCATTGTTTTGGTCACTTTTCTAGTTGCCGAGACAAAAATAAACTGAGAAAGGATTTATCTGTGCTCACATTTTGAGGGGACAGAGTCTATCAAGGCGGAGAAAGTTTGTTGGACTTTGTACTTAATGTCTCCTCACATCTCTGGGAACAAAAAGCAAAGACCAGAAGGATATTGGTCTGGGCTATAAAGCTCAAGGCCATCCCCCAATGGCCTACTTCTTCTAGTAATGTTCCACCCTTTGGGAACCACAGGAGCCTACAGAGGACATTTCACTTTGAGCCATAGCATTCATTTACATGGGGAGGGGATTTAAGTTGGAGATCTTTTACCGGCCTGCCTTCCATTTCTCATTTATAAGCACCTTGCTTTCATTCCTAGTTCAAGTGCATCAGTAGAGTATCCCTCACCGGCTCTGCTCCAAGACCGGGCGTGTGATGTAGGTCTGGTCAACTGAATTTTTCTACCCGTTTGGCCAAAAGAATTGTCTTTACTTGGGAATTAACTTACCACCCAAGCAGGGCTAAGCAGACTGGCTCTGAAACTTTTGGTGGAGCAACAGGGAAAAGGGGCTTGTCTTTTCTCTGAGCTTGGGAGTGTTGCCTCTGAGGCTGATACAATTCTGGAGCTTCTGGGGAAATAACTTGACTAGAGAAAAAGACAGATAAAAAGTGAACAGGCTGAAGGCTCGTAGATCCTCGGATGTTACTGTGGTTTAGAGACCCAGCCATGTCTGAAGCCACCAACTCCACTTTTCCCATCAAACAAGCCTGGATCGTCGTCCTCTTGATCCTCAAGTCCCCTCTAGTTAGGCGGCTGTCACTCCCTCCCCACCCCTAGAAGTATCTCGTGTCATTTCCTAGCTTGCCCAGGAAGCCATTTGTCTACTTGGTGAAATGGAAATGGCTCCAGCCGTCCTTGTCCCTTAGCTAATGGGACTGTGCATTAGTGTTGAGCATCAAGGGTTGACACTGTGGCGGACACTCTCCGTCTCCAACGGTGACCTCGGATTTAGGGATTTTAAGCCTGAGTGAGAGACGACAGTGAGTAGAGCTGCTGTCTGATTCAGCCTTTCCATGGGAACGGCTGTTCATCATCTTAAGCAGTTAGACATCTGCTGTGACCTCGGAGACAGCTGAACGCCCATACGGCCACTGACGTGACATCAGTATCCACTTCCTCAACGCACCCTGTGCTCACTGGGCTTCGTGGCTGTAACTGCTCGACCACGTTCCATATGTTGCATACACAATAAGACAAACTAGTACAGAATCTGGGGCAAGGCAGTCTAAAAATTCTCCCTGATTTCACCTTTCTCACCCAAGTAAGTGCCGAATGAGGTCCAGGGGAAGGTGTTGGCACAGTTTTGAAATTATCCTCCACTGCCAACTTCCAGAGAGAGCACAGAGATTCATTTACATATGCCCTCACAGGAGGTTCTGAATTTTACCCACTTCAGATGTCCAGCTTGTCCCCAGAAGGGACAATCTTTTCCCGTGGACAGCATACCACCCACCCAGGAGTATATATAGAGGATGCTCTGTAAACAGCTCTCAGCCTTTACCTGCACTTCGGTTTCTAGCTCCCTGCCAACAGAAAAGCCCTCACACAAGTACCGGCCAGGTCCGTGGTAGCTGACAAATTTGGGAACCTTCGCATGCACGTTTCATTCTTTGGTTTCTCTCTACATTCTTCTACATCCCAACCTCGTCTATTGGCTGTCGCTTAGCCCTGAGCTCAGTGGAACCTATGCCCAGCTGTATCATAACAGAACCTGGTTCGTGTGGCGCCCACTCTGGGCCATTTTGAAAATGGTCCAAAAGCTCTGCTCATGTCTATTCTATGGGATGTTCCAGAGCGATCGATCCTTTATTGAGATAACAGTATAATTGAAGGCACCTGTGAACTGCTGGTTTTGTGAACAGATGAGCACATGAAAGGAAGGAAGGAAGGAAGGAAGGAAGGAAGGAAGGAAGGAAGGAAGGAAGGAAGAAAAGAATGAAAAGAAAGAAAGAATGAGTCAGTCTAGGCAATCCTGAATGAATGTGCTTTCTCTCCATGCAATTCAGATTTCTCCTTTTCTATGACCCATCTTTTCCTAACATAACCACAGCACAGGGATGGCAGTCCTCAGATACTGCCTGGGCTTGTACTGGCCTCTGGATTAATTCTATTCCCATGACTGGTTACTTCCTATCTGGGCAAATTCTCCACTTCCTTTGGCTTGTAGATCCAATATGCTCAAGGAGACAGTTCTTTAGCATTCCTTCCTTCTTCCTTCAGATCTGTGGTCGCCGACGTTTGGCCCTTCACCCTGCCACCCCATCTCTTTCCTTGCCCTGCTGGATCCCGCACGGGACTTCTGTTTCTGGAATAATCCTGTGCCTCGTGCCTTCTGAAGCTCCTGCTGATTGTGGTCCAGGTGTGGAGGATTGAGAGCTTGGAAGAGGTGGAGGCTTGAAGGGAGACTTGGGTGGTCGTGAGGGATGGGTGTCTCCTAGGACCCCTCATTCTCTGCCTCCATTAGCACCAGTGACCCCAGGGCATCACACAGTGAGCCTGCATCCTTCCACACATCTGCTTGACTCTGCTTTTCCATCACGTTATGAAGCACCACGAGGCCCTTGAGAATTGCTACACCACACCCTTCCATGTCTCAGGTAGGCTTGGGTGGTGTCATTTCTTTGGTCTGTCGTTGATGCTCTATTTGGGGTGAGTAAACCTTATTCTCTGTCTCTCCAGGATCACGCTGCTGATCAGGACCACAGCGTTTCCTTTCTGATCCAGTTGGCCCTTCTCACTTTCTACTTCAAGCAGACTTTGCTTTTTATGTAGACCAGGATGGCTTTGAATCCATAGAGATTAACCTAATTCTGTCTCCTGAGCGCTGGAATTAAAGGCATTCTTTAGAATACTCGATACCTCTAATGCATTCTGAAGTGGCCAAGGGGCTCCAGAAGAGTGAGGCCTTTCACATAGGTTAGAATCTTGGGGTTTCCAACTGGGTCTGAGTAATAATAGTAAGCACCGAGGCTCAAGTCTGAACTGATTTCCTCCAGATCCTTCCATAACGGAGTAATAACATAGGTATTGGGTCCAAAGGTCCCACTCCATCTCGCACAATTCCCCTGCCACCCATTTCCAAACCTTAGCAACCCTTCAGGGTTCAGTTTGATTTAAAAAAAAAAAGATTTATTTTTCTGTATGCCTGTGTGTATGTGGTCTGTGTGAATGTTTGCCACTAGGGCTCAGGTGCCTGTGGAGAGTGCCAGGCTCCTGGAGCCGGAGTCACAGGTGGTTGAGAGCTGTTGAACGTGGACCCTGGGAACCCAATCAGATTCCCTGGGAAAGTAGCTCATGCTCTTGGCATCTGAGTCTTTTCAGCCTCGGTTCACTTTCCAGACCCTCGTAGAAGCATCCTATGGCCACCACAGCACTGTTGACCGTTATCTGTCCTTAAGCCTGCTGTTTGATGAATCGTAGTGTGTAACACTGATTCTTCCTCATGTAATTCTTGCCTGCCCAAAACTGTAAATTCTCAAGGGACAGGCAGTCTGTCAAGTTTTTTTTTGTTTGTTTGTTTTTCAGTGACCTGCATATTTGGCATACTGGGTCCATGGCCGATTTAAACACGAAAGCTTTACTGACTCCACATCATAGTTAAAGACATAGTATTTTGGGGAAACTTTTTTTTTTTTATAATATTTGAAAAGAGTCAGCCACCTTTCAACTTTGGAGGATCATATTGACGAGTACACTTGTAGAAAAGATGTTTGCCAGGACATGAACTTTCTGCCCCAAAAAGTATAATAACTTGCTTCCCAAGAAGGAGGAGTAGAAACAGAGAGATTCTGTCGCCTCTGCTGCTGATGCAGCCTGCTGTCTGTACACACTTATCACATGGGCAGGACATATGAAGCAATCAGAGGCTCCACGGATGATTAAAAGCTGAAGCGGCTGTGGCATCTGTCAACAGCCGCCAGTGTTCACAAATGTGTCCCACGTCACTGGGCACCGGCCCCATTGTGAGGCATTATTTCTATTCTGAATGGGGCTGGCATTATGTAACAGAAGGATAGAAGGCGCAGAAAAGCAAAACAAGGACTAGATGAATGCCACCTTTCCCTTTTTAAGGACCGCGGTGAGTGCCTGGCTGGGGGTTGGATTAAATTGAATTCCATTCCTCAGACTCAGCCCTGAGTGGGCGCCTTTTCAGACCTTGGGATTTCAGTGCAAAAGGAGGAACCAAACATATGTTTTAAGTTACATACAAGAGCTCGTATTCTTTATGAAGCCTGTCTTAACCTTTATGTATGTGTGTGGCTGGATGTATGTTTACATATGTGTGCGGAGGTGAAAGGTCGACGTTGGTGCTGTTTCTCAGGACCACTGTCCTGGTTTGAGGCAGGGGCCTCCACTGGCTTGGAACTTGCAGGTTTTCTAGATGGACCTTCTTGTTTGCAGGCAAATTCTCTATTGACTGCGCCATCTCCCCAGCTCTAGCCTGTGCTAAAGCGTGTATACTGTGACTCTTGACAAGCAGAAATAACAAAATAGCTCAACACTCTGTTTTAGGACCATATGGCTCAAGGAGGAAATATGTGAGAATTGTTTTCTTAAAAATTAGCTGTGGCCTGTGCTACACACACACACACACACACACACACACACACACACACACACGCAAACACACACATGCAAACACATAGTCATAGATACACACACAGACACAGATAGAGACATAGATATACTTAGACACACAGAAACAGACACACACAGACATACTCAGACACACAAAGACACCCATACACATAAACAGGCACACACACATACATACACATAGACACACACAGACATAGAAACACAAACATACAGAAACAGACACACACAAACATATTCAGACACACAGAAGACACCCACATACACAGACAGGAATAGGCACAGACACACATACACATACATTTAGACACGCACAGACATATGCACATACACAGACACACGCAGACATAGACACACAGACATACTTAGACACAGATACACAGAGACAGAGAAACACATAGGCACACACATACACATAGACACACACAGACATATGCACAGACACATAGACACACACACACACACACACACACACACACACACACGTCCCCTGCCCTTTCCTAACCTATCTTTCATCCTTGTATCTCACACATTCCATTCCAGACACGTGCCTCCTCCAACCCCTGAGCTGAAGAAAAGATAAAGAGGGAAGATAAAGGCTGAGCACAAAGGGCCCTTTGCCCCGGGAGGCTAGACAGCGGGGTCTATTGAGAGGCGGGCCACAAGTTCTGAGCTCTGCGTCTCTGGAGCCAAACTGTCTGCATTCAGAAGCTGCTGCCTTTCCTGTGTCACAGCTGTGTCACCTCGGGTAGACCGCCTCACATTTCTGGCCCAGATCCGCTAACAGGAGGAACATCTAATCAACACTGACCTTGTCCTGTGGGTTTTGTGACAATGTCATGAGTCAACACCCTTGGAGTCCATGGAGAGGCGCTGGCACACGGTCAGCTGGTGAGTTACTACTGCAGGCAGAGGCAGGTCTGGAGAAACCCAGGCGAGGTCTGGAGAGATGGCTCAGAGCTTAAGAGCACTGGCTGCTCTTCCAGAGATCCTGAGTTCAATTCCCAGCAACCATATGTTGGCTCACAACCATCTGTCAATGGGCTCTGATGCCCTAGAGTACTCATATACATAAAACAAATAAATAAATCTTTAAAAGAAACCCAGGAGAAAGTACAGAAGAGAAAGTGATAGCGTAAACAGCACTTTTCACCCGCCACTGTTTAGTGAGGGTCTCAGGACTGTCGGGCAGCTGCCACGCACGGAGAATACAGATGTGAAACGCCTCTGTCCCGAGATCTTGCAGTCCAGCAGGGAAGTCTGCCCGGCCTCCCTCTGTACGAGATGCTCTTCCACAGGTCCGCAGTGTCTGGCCTGCGGAGGAGCACGAGTTACTGCTGTGGATCTTTGGGTCCTGTCCACATGGGCGTTCTCGATTCACTGCCTATTTTAATTCTGTATCAGCTACTCGCTTACATCCTAGGCCAACTCACCCCTTGGCTGTCCGGAATGCCCTTGTTTCTGGGCTTCTTTTTGCCCCCTGTGAAAAAACCACACACTCTGTGCTCGCATTGTCTGCTTCTGCTTCCTTGGTTTTTGGCTGTAGCATTTTTTAGCAGGTGCTGCTCACCTGCCTGTTTCTCCAGGCCCAACCAATCACCTCTTTTGTCTCCCATTCTGCACCAATAACCTTGATCCCTTCCCTGAGACCCAAGCTGGCTACTATGAGGATTCTCCCAATCTTTCGCAATCTCTACAGACTCCAAACCGCCCTCTTCCTCCTTGTGGAAGGAGGGCAGAGTGGGTGACTGGGGTGGCTGGGGCCTGACTCACCTCAGAGCCAGTCTCTACGGGTCTCTCGTCTGTCACCCCCTTGTCTGTCACGCATTCCTATGAGTCTAACATCCTCAGACTATCTAATGTCTCTTTTCTTCTGTATATTCAAAATGTACAGATCCATCTGCCCATCGACCCATAAATACAGCCTTTATTGGATAGCATGGGCTCTGTGGCCAGCATGTCCCTGGGTTGGGGGCTAGACCAGTGAGTTCACAGAGCTTACATTCTAGAGCTGAGAGCCTATGAGAAGCAAACAAATAAGATGTATGGTACGCGGTGAACAGCCGAGTGGAGTCCTCTGCAGCTGAGGGTTCAAGTAACCAAGAGTTGAAAATACTCAGGGGAAAAAAAATGCCCCAAACTAAAGATAGTCAGACCTTTTTGGGTCACTATGGCATCAATAATAATGCAGTTAAGCAACTCCTTACACTGTATTGGTATTCTTTTAGGGATTGTAAGTAATCTAGAGATGACTGAAAGTCTGTGAGAAGGTACATGTAGGTTATATGCAAATGACAGGCCATATAAAGAGACTTCAGTGTCGAAGAGACTGGGGACCGTATGAGGTGTGCTGGAGCTGCAGACGGGGAGGGCCGGAGGGACAATGAGCTTGGACCATGAATCTAGATGGTTCTGGGCATGGGCAAGGATGGAGCAGGGTAAGTTGTGCCATGGAAACGGGCTACTTGTGGTTCAAGCTATTTCACCATGTGAGAGAGACGCTGCTGAGGGTCCCTGTGCTGGAATAAGCCGCTGAGAAGCTTCTGGGGCCCCTGCCGAGCTGCACAACAACCTGGACACTGTTCTCCCTGGTGTTCTCCAGGTTGGCGTGTGCTGGATCTGCGAGAAGCCAGCCCTAGACTCACAAAAGGTCTGCTCGACAGTCCAGCGCAAGAGCTCTCCGAAGGCAATCTTCCCATCTTTTGCTTGGGGAGCGGGGGGAGGGGTTGGCGGAGAACAGAGGAATGCCTTGACTCTTGGCTGCACTGAATTGCTGGCCGGTGAGTACGAGCAAGGCTTTAGCAGGAGCCTTCCTCCTATCTCCTTATCTGAGCCCAGGTAATGAGGAATCTGGGAGATAATTTGACAAGTTATAAATAGTTCCTTCTCAACCGCTGATAAAAGGACAACGTAGGCTTTAGGTCTGTTTGGCCCTCATCATGAGAATACGAGAATATTAAATATGCATTTGTCAGTCTCTTTTATACAATGGTCTCACTAGATATTAAGACATACTGCTGTGATGCCCAAATCAGCCATAACTTATTTACCGTCAAGTTACAAATACGTCCTCCAGTTAGCGTGTGGGGTTCTACCTTCATTAAAAATAAAAGTTTTGGTTTTTTTTTGTTTTTTGTTTTTTGTTTTTTTTTTGCTTGCTTTGGGGGTCGGTTAGGAATCAGCTTGGACAATCCTGGAGTTTTCCCGCTGTGTATCACTTAAAAGTCCAGGGTAGATAGCGTCACATTCCCGGTGAATTAAGAATAAAGCTGCACCAAAGTTCCCGGCAGAGTCAGGCCAGCATGCCAACCCTCAGACTCCCCGGAATGTACCGTTCCTCTCCCAGCTCCGTTCTGCTGCGCACAGCTTCTACCGGGGAGCTAAGACGTTTCTTTATATAGAAGCCAGTGCCCTTGTTAAATCTAGTACATGAGTCATTCGTTCATTTCCTAAAAACCCATCCCTCCACGCTCCTCTGGTCTGCTAGCCATTTTCTTTTGTAATCAGGAGAAAAAAAAAATGCATCGGTAAGGAGGACATCTTGGCGAAAAGCTGGAACCCTCTTGGACTAGGTAGACGAACACGTTTCCCTGCGGTGACTGAATCTTAAGCTTGTCATGTCTCCATTTGCATCATCACCAGCTAGGTAACACCTCTGTTCCTGTTCATTTGGATATCAGCTCGGACTCTGACTTTGTACTATGACCTGGGAGGGTTCAGGTACAGTGGAATGGACCGAGGTGGCCGTGGGAGTGAGGAATCGGAGAGCGCTTGGAGGGTGCTATAATCTCGGTGGTGCAGCACGGGTCAGCACAGACACAGCTCACCAGTTCCTTCTCCAGATGACAGGAGAAAGGGGCACAGGGTGCTTGCTGTTTCCCTGGCATACAGGCAGATAGATACAAAAGGCTCCCACGCCCTTTCTTAGGGAGTACTCTTGCTCAGGACTGAGGGCCTGAGGATGCCTAACAGGTCCTTGGGTGGTTTGCACTCCCAGGAGCAGGAGAAGGGCAGATAGTAGGTATGTCCAATCCCCTTCGGAATTTGAAGCCAACAGAGTATGTTAAACAATCACTTAACAGTCCGATGCTTTCTGCCCGGGTGAGTGTATTCTGATCATAAAATCCTGTCAAGTGTCCTGAAGCTCTTATTCCCAAGAACCCAAGGCCGGCACTCATTTCTTTTTGTTTCGTAATCTTCTAAATAAATGATGTGTTAGCACGACAAGGGTGGATGGACATGCTCAGAGGATCCTTCCTGCCAGGGGAGAAGAGAGGAAAAGGGTGTAGAACACATTGTCACTTTCTGTGTGCCGTGATACTGGCCTTTTTCAGTTCACTAGAGGAACTCCTAAAAATGGCCCTTTAAATGTCAGTAGGGCAGCCCACCAGTTCCCAGTACTGAATACTCCCACAGTCTGGAACCTCTTCCTACTCCCCCACCCCCACCCCACCCCGAGAAAGCACAGTGGGAACTCTCTGGCCCAAGTAACCTTTAAAACTTGAATTTATTCTCAACGGTTATCCTCAGTCTGCTTGTCAAATGGATGTTCTCTGTTCCTGGGGGGTGGGCGGGTGGGGTGGGGGTGGGGTAAAAGGCTTGGGCTATGGTGGCAGAAGGGACTGTAGAGAGGAAGACAAACTTGAGATGCCTAAATGACAAGGACTTCTGCCCTCCATCCGAGCATCCTATGAGAGAGGAAGAGGACATCTCCCAGAGGAGAGACAAAATCTGCCGGTGCATCCAGAGACCGGAGTTGTAGACTACTATTTAAAGAGGAAAACGCAGTTCATTCTGCTGCCATAGAAACCAGCCAAGGTATGAGCGCAGAGGGAAGAGACTCTTTGAGGCCAGTCCTTCCGCTTAGAATTTAAGACATTAGTGGGATTTTTTTTTTGTTTGTTTGTTTTTTGTTTTGTTTTTTAAGTTGCAGTTTTCTGGGCCGAGATACACATATGGATGTTTGCACACGCATGTAGGGCAAGCAAGTCCCAGTCTTTAACTGCAATCTCTCTTTGCCTTTGCCTCTAATTTTTTTTTATTATTATTATTTTTCCACTCTAGGGAATCTGGCTGTCTTTCATTTGTGATTAAATCAAAGGAAGGCCTGGGTCTTAAAGGGGGAAAGTCCCCACTGATAACGCCCCACGGGCCTGCATAGGTCTCCAGTGTGGTGCACAGGCCTGTATGCACCCGCACAAACCTGGTGGAATCCCTGGGTAAAGTCCCCACGCCCCACTTCATTGTATCTGTCCCGTCCCTACTTGCTTACTCAAACATCTCTCAGAGGCTCCAAAGCGGCAGGATAAACTTTCTGACCTCCTTAATCCAGGGGCTGTGTCTGAGCCGTGGTTCGAGTCAGTCAGAACATTTGAATACATAAACTCCACTGCGAATCACGCTGCCTCTGTCCTAGTACTGGAGACACGCCTGGCCACACTTGCCGTTCCTCTAGGATTCCATGGCGCAGGGAGCCACGGCTGCTGGATCACAGGATTTCGCAAACAGCGTGGAAATGAAAGGCAAGACTGGCCAGACATTCGGAATGCTGGTGAGCGCTCGCCAAAGCCTGTCTTTCTAGGAGGAGGCTACAGGCAGGAAGGTCCCAAGTCAGCCTAAACAGGCCGCTATGGATGCAGAGAGGAGTTAGAACTTAAGAATCAGTTGCAATTTCTTAGAGGAGGCATCTTACAAAGGATTAGGGATTCCAAACCACAGCTAGGAGTGGGGCTTACACCCTATAATATCCTTTTACTCTGTAATAAGAGAGAATGGACTTTCTGGGCTCCTTTGTGGTGGCTCTACTTTTTATTTATTTATTGTATTGGCTGTTCTCCATCGTCCGCAGTGATGAGCCTCCGAAAAACATCTTCATTCACATGTAATTTGTACTTTGACTGGGTTCACCTCCGTCTCTTCCCTAGATTTTCCTTTTTTAAAAAGTAGTTTTAGGTTTACAATAAAGAGGTATGGGGGAGGAGAGAGAGAGAAAGAGATAGAGATGGAAGATATTGTAGGTTCAAGTCCTGTACACTTGACTGCAGCCTTTCCCACCCCTTAACATTGAAACCAGGGCATGTGCGCTCTCTCTCTCTCTCTCTCTCTCTCTCTCTCTCTCTCTCTCTCTCTCGCAAAAATTTGTTAACTCATATTTCACTTACAATAGTCAAATATTTGTCTGTTTTCTGGATCTACATAGGTGGTGGAGTTGAAATAAGCCTCAAAATAAATAATCAAACAAAAACACAACTCTTGGCAAAGGCGCATGTACTTTGACACGCACTGATTTGGGAGCAACCCTGGCCATCTGGGGAAAGCAGCACCCTTCTGGCCGCCATGGAAAGGTCCCCATGGGAGAAAGGGCGAAGGGGAGTGCTTGGCTTCTCAACTCCCTGAGTGTGTGCTGAGTCCTTAGACTTCTCCTGCACTCTTCTCTGCCTGCGGAGTCCCTGACCCTCGATGAGTCCTCCTCACTGGGAAGGAGCCCTTTGTCTTGTATCCTGGTTCTTTAGTCTCATAGTCCGCAGATATTCCCTGGCTTCCTCTGCCAGGGGCAAATGCTCCTTCCCTCACCAGCCCCCCCTTCCCTTGCCACATCTTTACACACACATGTACACACATGCATGTGAGCTGGTATCCAACACTGAGCTGTGCAACTCTGGCCTGCTATTCCTAGTCTAAGTCTTCAGTCCTACTATGTGCTCCTATAACACCTGAGGTTTTTTTTTTTTTTTTTTTTGGTCAAGTCCATTTTCTCACATTGTATTGAAATTGTTTGGCCACATCTCAGCTTTCCATGCTAAATGTGACTGCACTCACCCAAGTGAGCCCAAGTTCTAACACAGTGTCTGCTATACGCACAGCCCAGATGCTAATCAGATATTTATTAAACTTACATTCTGGGATCCTAAGCACTTCCAGACACCGAATTATCTCTGAAAGCTCTCAGATCAAAGATTGGCTTTAAAGATCTAAGAGAGTGACAGAAACTTCAGATGCTGAGGCAAAATCACAACTTAGCAAAATATTTCCATCTTTATTCCCCCACACCACTCATATTTTGATCTCCCATATTTTATTTTTATTTAATAAATAGAAATGAGAGAGAGGGAGAGAGGAGGGAGAGGGAGAGTGTGTGTGTGCACATCACTTGGCAACATACTATCACCAGGCTATTTGTGTATGCAACATACTTATGTGTGGGAGCATGTATTTATGTGTGGGTACATGTGATTACATGTGGGTGCATGTGATTATGTGTGGGTGCATGTGATTATGTGTGGGTGCGTGTGATTATGTGTGGGTGCCCTGAGTGGGCACACACATTTGAGGCACCTGGTGGCGGTCAGAAGTCTCTGTTGGTTGTCCTTCTCAATTATGCCCTATCTCACTTACTTTTAGACATAATTTCCTCCCTGAGCACAGAGCTGATCCTGTTAGACTACTTGGCCAGCAAGCCCCAAGGCCCAGACTGAAGCTGAGTGCCGCGGTGCCTGGGTTTGTCTTTTGCTTTTTACATGGTGCGGGGGATTGAGCGCCGGCTCCTTGCTTACTCACAAAGCACTTTACCAACTGAGCCCTCATTTGGTTGGTTCTAAATGTCACTGATCACCTGCCGATTTGTGGTTTGTGTTCATTGCGGGCCTTGTGGTCTTTGTGAAGATGTGTGTGGAACTTTGCTCTCTTGTTTTTAAAGAAAAAATGGTCCCCGACTTTTTGGGCACTATTTCCTTGTAAAGGTAGGACCAATCAATGTGCCTTGTCTTTCCACAGGTCTGTGTGAGTTTTGTGTGCTGGGCCATTAGCACCCGATAGAGCAATGCTTTGCCCCATTCCATACACAAGCTTTAAGAGACAGGGTTCTAGTTCCTGTCTTCGGAGTCTTCTTTTTACCAGACGTCATTGTGTTCTGAAGCAGCCTGAGCTACGCCCAGCTCTTCCTGCCTTTCTGATGGAAATGCAGACGCGTGAATGAAGAAGCCACACTGGATGGCCAGCCAGAACCTTCATGATACCTGTCTTGGCTGTCATCTGGCTGCTATCTTTCACCAGGAGAGAGTCCAGGAAAGAACGGTGCAGTTGTGTCTGGACAAGGACCATGAACCAGTCTGGGGTGGTTTGTGGAGCAGCAGGGGGATGGCTCCTAGAAGCAAGGACAGTATTATAGTCAGTCACGTAATACATTGCAGAATTGGAGTGAAGAGATTCCACGGCCACTTTCTTGATAACCTTAGATGTAAAAAGTGAAATTTCTTTCCTATAGTCTGGAATAAAATAATTATCTTGTCTCCTATCCTGATCTGCTCTCTTCCCCTGCCCTCCTTCTAATTTGGTCTCATTTTTTTTTTCCCTACAAATTTGGGTTTCCAAGAAGTGATAACTAAGTGTTATCATCTGAGGTTAACCAGATGCAGGTGGGGCTACTGGGTAAATGTTTTTAAAGTAACTAATATCCATTCCTCTTCTCATTTCTCTCTCTCTCTCTCTCTCTCTCTCTCTCTCTCTCTCTCTCTTTCCTTCCTCCTCCACCTCTCTCTGTGTTTTAAGTATAGCCTTTTCATTTTGATCTAAAGTAAGTATAGTAAATTCAGCCTTCACGATGCAGACAGAAAAATCACCGGTCTTGGTTAGTCCCGTGGTAACGAAAATGAAACACCAGAAGCTAAAATGATTCAAAGCAAAATTCCCTTTGAAAACGTTTATCACGTCTGTGTGTGCAAAAAGCAGCCGGACAAATACTGTAGACTACGTAATTATTTCCCATGTAAACACTATAGAATTGCAGGCTAGAGGGCCGGGGGCTGAAAGGTGCATGGTACCTTAATTATAGCTTTGCTAAGTTTGATTTTATAGACTGGCAAAACTCAAGTTTGATTTAAACCACACAGAAAGACACGATGCAAACTGGCCGTGCCCTTTGGGCACTGTCTCAGACAGTTGGCCCTGCTCCACTCCGGGGTTCTCCCTAGAAGGCACCCTTTCTCTACAGTTATTGTTTATCCTGGAAGATGTAACAAGGCAAGTTGACACAGTCTTCCTAGTTCCTCTTCGGTTTCTTCACCCCTGTTAATAGATAAAGAATTTGTCACCGTCTGACCAGTGTAGGATGGTAAATTCTCTTCAAATACCTGGTGAATAAAGTCCAGAAGGGAAGGTGATTAAACAAGAAATGGTGTGAGGAGACTGGACTCAGCTCCCTTTACCTTTCTACCTTTATTAAGGGTGTACAAAATGTCACAGGCTTTGCTGTCTTAGGCAACGGGATAAAAGGGCCTGAGGGTTGTCAGGGCGTGGCAGTGGCGACAGATAAAGTAGGTTGCTCAAGTTGGGATCTGGCCAGCAGTTGATTGTGGTTTTCTCTGATGAGAACACCGGGGCATGAGGTATTTTATGAGTGCTAGACCCCCTCATCTGCCTCAGCATCAAGCCACTTTTAACTAACCCCGGCCTTATGACCAGACTAAACGCGGGGCCCCTCTGCCTCCCAGTGAGACCAATCTACAGCGGCACTGACTGCTTTTCTTACTTTTCACAGCTCCGGGAGGAGGCGTGGCTGGGTTAGCCGAGCAAGCTTGTTCTAGTGACTTTTGGCTTGGCTCTTTGCCTCTAGGGGTGCAGCACTTCCTTTCCACGTTGTGTGCCTTCTCGTGGGTTTGCACTGCTGGCAAGAACTAGAGCCAAATAGGTATTTTGGCCCGAAGACAAATGCCACATTTTAGGTCAGGGAGAGGTGCCTTTGTTTACGAATACAACCATAGGGAAAACGTATAATCCAGGATAATACTTTGAATATAGCCAAGTCGGTGCAAGGGTGTCTCCAGCGCATGAGCAGAGCACAGGACAGTGACCATGGATGGGCCTGTGGGGTTCCCAACAGATTCCTTGGGGTCAGAGGTGGAGAAGCCGGTCGGCTGTAGGCAGTGGTCAGAGGTTAGGGGATCCAAGTTGGAGAATGCCTAGGGACTGACCTACGGAGGCCCGGCGGCGAGGTAGGCAGACAGGAGTGGGTGCCCCTAAACCCACCGCGGATCTGAGACCCCGCAGACATGACAGGTTCCCTCCGAAGGCAAGGACAGATTCCCCCCACGTGGACCTGAGACACAGCAGACACGGACAGATCCCCCACGAGGATCTGAGACCCCACAGCCACCGGTGCGGCCGCGTGCTAGCGCAGCGGGAGCCGGCTGGGTCCCTCACGTTGCCACCCTCGCGCCCGCCGCGCTGTTTTCCACGGATCTCACGGGGCCCCGCACTCGCTCGCCGCTCCGGTGGGGGCGCAGTCTCGTTGTGCAGGCCATGGGCGGGGCCTCGCGCGGGGCGCCCGGGGATTGGCTGCTGGGGTGGAGGCGGGGCCTGGGCCAGAGAAAATCCGCGCCCGGGCGGCTGTGATCCCAGCCGCGGACCGGAACCGCTGAGCCCCTTGTCTCGTCGCTCTCTCCAGTTCTTTCCAGTCTTTGCCCGCGCGGCGTCCGATCGGGCACCTCCTCTTCTTGCAGCGCGAGCCTCTCCTGTCCTGACTTTCCTCCCGTTCGGTGCAGCCCAGCGGTAGCGGCGATGCGCCTCATCCAGAACATGTGTACCATTGCAGAGTACCCCGCCCCGGGCAGCACCGCTGCCGACTGCTGCCTGGGGGCTGCGGGCCGCCGGCTCGTCAAGATCGCCGTGGTGGGGGCCAGCGGCGTGGGCAAGACTGGTGAGTCCGGGCGAGAAACCCGCTTGGTTGAGGGGCGGGACGTGGGAGACCCCCGCCCGGACTGGAGACCAGATTGGTGGGCGTTGCAGCGGGATCCTCCGCCCCTTCATGCCCCTGCTGCAACGGAAGAGGGTCACCAGGACCCAGAGCGGCCCGCAGACTTTCGGGCCAGAGTAGAACTTCGGGGCTTTGAGCTTTTGGCAAGTTCTGGGGGCAGAATGGGGAGTTAGTGACTGTAACCCCTCCAGGAGTCCCGTAAGGTTAGGAAGAAGTTTGCCTGCTTGATGGCTTAGGTATGGCCCAGCTGGGCTCCTAGGAGGGGCTGGGCCTGAAGACCCTTCCCGCAGGCAGAGCCGTAATCCACTCGGCTTCAACCTCCTTGTGTCTGGCAGAGGGTCTAGGAGCTACAGGATAGGAATTTCCCTCGGTGGCCGGTGGCTGGCTGTGACTTTCTTCGGAAGAGTTGTTTTCCAGGTGGGGGGTGGGGCGGAGGCCGGTCCAACTTAGTTGGTTAACGATCCGTCTGCTTTCTTCTCTGAACTGCAGCTTTGGTGGTCCGGTTCCTCACTAAACGATTCATCGGGGACTACGAACGAAATGCAGGTGAGGAAACGCAGGGAGACAAAGCCTGGTGGGACTGCTGCCCCCAGTTCTCAGTACCTTGAAGGACACTTCAGAGTGACAGTGTTTATTAGCATCAGGATTCTGCCACTTCCAATTCTGCACGCCCGCCGCTCCCCACCCCCCACCCCCCACCCCCCAGCTGCCATCTGGCCTCATTCCATTCCTGGCCCATTCATCATTTTATCAAGTGCCCGAAAGTATTCCCTGTGCTATGTTTTAACTATAGGGACCCCAGTTGGAAGCACCCTTTGTACTCCAAGGCCTTTTCCTTTAAAACACGCCTGCAAAAGTCATAAAAAAAAAAAAATGCCCAACCAAACAAAAAAACCCAGCCGCGAGCCCCTCCCCCACCCTCTCCCTCTGCTGGCTGCCTTTCAGGGGCGACCTTTCAAAGCAAGGGCGCAAGGGCAAAGGAGAACGGTTGTAAGCCTAAAGTTCTTTCCTTAACAAAGAAAGAAATAACTAGCTGCTATGATTCCAGCGGGGAGAGCAAATTGCTTAAATAAGTAGACTGTATGGTTAATGGTTAAATAAGTAGACTGTATGAAATATCTGTTGGGGATTAATTGAAATGAGCCATATAAGGTGTCCCAAGATTAAAAAAAAAATGGCGGCCTTCTGCTTCTATACAGAGCTGATTGGAATCAAGACACATGTTCCCACTAAGGATGTTAACTGTGCATTTCTAACCATGTTTGCCTATGAAACTATTATATCCAGTGGGCAAAATATAACTGCTCAGAGAATGATAACATGATAAAATAAAAACAGAAACCCTGCGCGTACTGAGGCAGAGACTTTCTTCCAAGGAACTACTCTATATATGGAAACAGTTTAAAATTAGACCGGCAAGTTTCTAAAAACCCACAAACTTTGACCTACTTTTGATAAATCTACTAGCAGGGGCTTAGGACTGCACTTGGCCTTTTAAACAAGATCTGAATTAAGCGCACTAAATAGAAGTGAATTACACCTTCTTCTTTTTCTTGTGTGTATTGATGCAAACTGTTGTCCATTAAGAACAAACAAACAGAAAACCAAGCCATACTGTTTCATGAGGCTGTACATGAAAGAGGCACATAATCTCCTTTCTTTGTCTCTGCAGGTAATCTCTACACAAGACAAGTTCACATAGAAGGAGAAACCCTGGCCATTCAGGTCCAGGACACTCCGGGCATCCAGGTGAGGAGCTGGTGCTGACTGGGCCAAAGCGGACCCTGGTGGCTATGGAATCGTCCACTTGTTCTTAAGTCAAGGGGACACGAGATGTGGGGAGTCAGGTCTAGACTTTACTCGTGGTTTGACAGGTAGATTGTACCTTGGCCAGGGTCAGTTTGGGGAACTGGATGAAGGAGGGGAGCCCCTCCTGTAGGAGGGGGTCACCGGAGCAGGGGGAACCAACCCAAGCCTTGGAATTGGCAGTATTTCCTTCCTTTGGTTTTTATTTATGTGCCTTTGGCATCAAACCCCAAATATTCAGGTCCAGTCCCCAACACCCAGAATCACTTTTATGTTGTGGAAAGTTTCTCTGTTTCCACAAAAGAGCTCTGCTAGGATTTTTTTTTTCCCTTCCCCGTCCTGAACTGGGCAGTTATCCAGGTTTAAATGCTTCCAGCTCCTATCTTCCCCAGACTTACTGTCTAGCCAGTTAATTTCCCATTTTGTGCAACTACAAAGTCTCTCTGCGTGGAGTTCTCTGCAGGTCCATTTTCCACTCGAGTGTGGTGAGCTGCCCTGTTATTTATTCCCTTGGAGCAGCTGGATCAACATATTGTTAGGAGAGCCGAAGTGTATGGGGCTAGAACCTGTTTACGACCCGTTAACCCACCTCTGCTCTGAAGGGATCTTTTGAACTGAGGATGTGCTTGCCTTCCCCCTGCTCCTCAGGTGCACGAGAACGGCTTGAGCTGCAGCGAGCAGCTGAACCGCTGCATTCGCTGGGCGGATGCCGTCGTCATTGTCTTCTCCATCACGGACCACAAGAGCTATGAACTTATTAGCCAGCTCCACCAGCACGTGCAGCAGCTGCATCCGGGCACCCGGCTGCCCGTGGTGGTCGTGGCCAACAAAGCCGACCTCCTCCACGTCAAGCAGGTTGACCCTCAACTCGGTCTGCAGCTGGCCGGCATGCTCGGTTGCTCCTTCTACGAAGTATCTGTCAGTGAAAATTACAACGATGTCTACAATGCTTTCCACGTCCTGTGCAAAGAAGTGAGCCCCAAACAGCAGCCTGGCGGCACCCCGGAGAAGCGCAGAACCTCCCTCATCCCCAGACCCAAGTCGCCCAACATGCAAGACCTGAAGAGGAGGTTTAAGCAAGCTCTGTCTGCCAAAGTGAGGACTGTCACGTCTGTCTGAGGCACGACTCCTGGAGGGGGTTTAGTCTTCTGGGCAGAGGGCCCGAGGTTCTTCTTAGATGGGACCATTGCAGGCTGACGGCAGTTATGGTTCCAGAAGGAGCAGCAGCAGAGGGGCCTCAGGGGCCTTTGGAATTCTGCAACCAAGGAAGTGAGGGCTGATGGCCGGCTATGGGACTCATCTGTCGCGCCCTTTAAGTGGGGATGGGGCATGCTTTTGTTCCCCACTGTCTTGTAAGTGATGGTCAGGTGCACCAAAGACATGGATGTGGATTGGGGAGGAGAACACAGAGAACATTTATGGGCTTTCGAAGCTCCCTCCTTCCTTGTTTTCTCCCAAGGGGGGAGGGGGGAGAGTTTGCTTTTCCCAGTGACTCCAACACCGTTCTCTTTACAGGATACCTTTCTGACTTGAAGGATATCCCCGTTTCTTTAAGAACAAGGAGGGACTCTCCCCACCCCATAAAGGTCAAGTCTTAAGACCAAAATATTCCGTGTGCAGACACCTGCGAGCTGTGGTCTGTAGGAAGGTGCATCCTGACACAGGATGGGCACCGGTGTTGCGTAGCTGTGAAAAAACTCGCCCGTGGGCTGCCCAGAGTGACGATGTATAGTCGTGTGGTTTTTTTTTTTTTTCCTTTAAACTGTGGCATCAGGTACAGAAAAAAGTGTTAATTGATGGTGGTGTGGTCCGTGTACATGACCCATGGCAATGACGTCGGGTTGCTTCCTGGGCCTGGCTGAGTCGTGGCCGTGGCGGGCTGAGATACTGAGATGCTGTCTTCAAGAGAGACCAGATGCAGGGCTACCAGCCGAATCCCCTACACAGATGCACTTTAAGAAGCCGTTTATGCTTTGGCGCAAACTGTAATTAATTTATTTTATGTACAATAAATCTCTCATTTGATAAGAGCAGACACCTGACTGGGTCTTTATTGAAATGTTTACCCCCTGTCCTCCAGGAAGCAACTTTTAGAATCCTGTGTTTATTGAGCAGGTTGAGTCGGGATACGCCTTCCAGGAGTTAATCTCTTATGTCTCATGTGTGATCAGTGAGGTACATTTTATTATCCACATTTTACACAGTACAAAAAACATCCCTGCAGAACCAATTCAATTACATGAAGTCTGCAACCTGCAAACATGGTCATTTGTGATTTGGCCTTTCTATTCTAGAGTTGTGTGTCTCAGTTTCTTCATGGTCTTCTGATTGGACCTAAGATAGCCGTCTGTGTGCACACCACAGTAGAGCTGCTGAGGGTACGATTGCCTCTCCACAGAAACAGAGCTACGTCCTGCGTGATTCACCGAGTGCAGCTTTTTGGGACATGCTGTGTCCGCAGGCTACACTTCATTCTCATAGTAAGAGCTTACAGCCTTCTGCAGCTATTCGGGGACTGTTCCCATGACACTGTCGTCACACACGTGTGCCACAGATGGCAGGCCTCTCTTCTGATGCCACTGGAGCCTGGAAGGCATGGCCTGCAAACTCAGTCAGATCTCCATCTCTGTGGGCAGGGGGCATCGTCCTTCCATTTGGGCAGCACCTTCCAGATTGTTCTTGATTAGTTCTACAGATAACCCTGGGAAGTGTGTGTGTGTGTCGGGGGGTGGGGGTGGGGGTAAGGTGGAGGGCTCACATGATTTCACACATTAAAAAAAAGCAGGGTTGAGGTTTCGAGGGCCGTCCTCAAGCTCACATAAAGGAACTCAGTCAGTGCTGCATAGGTTAGGCAGTGGGGTGTGCCGCGAGTCTGGTGAGAGGGGCTGGGCTCTTTAAGCTCATTTTCCCAGGGGACCATCGGACTGCTCTTGACAGTGACGTTCTGACAGTTATGCTTTGTTATACGCAGAACTTGGGTTTTTTTCTTTTAAACCTTTTCAAAGCTAACCTAACCTCACCCCCAAGAAGGATGTGTGTTGGCAGAAGGGTGGGAAGGTGCCTATAAACGGTGACGACAGTACAAGGGCAGAGACAGGTATCTCTCCTTCACCCACTCGGAGCGCGGCGTGTCTTCCTCCCGCGGGGTCGCTAGCAATGCACAGCGAGCAAGTGAGCAGGTCTTTGCTCGCTGACCCTCGACTCACCTGTGTTCTGCAATGGAAGACAAGAGGCTCTGGAGAGGGCAGATTTTTGTAGCACAAGACTGAGAGGAACTAGACTTCTATTTCTGACTGCCACCTGTCCCCTGCCCCCTCTTCCCCACCACGTAATCACGGCATCTCTGTAGGACTCCGGCCAGCCTCTGCAGCCTGGTGGGTGTGCCCTGGGCCTTCTCGTCTCCTGCCCTTGGCACCAGTGACCGCCTCTCAGCTCCCGACCTCTGTGCGGACTGAGCCTTTCATTCGGCTACAGAAGGATGAAGTGGAGAGAAGGCAGAGGGAGGGATCTCTGTGACTCTCAGGTGGGGACCACCCTAGACCTAATCTAGGCCACCGTCTTGGGCGGGATTGACTGTTCGTAATTCTAGATCAACTGTGTTCTCGGCACAAGCTTAGCACAGTGTTTCATTAATCTCATCCGTCTCAGTACTAGCGTCTCTCCACTGACCCTCCACCAATTGATGGCCACAAACTCTGGCCTAAGAAACAATTTCCTCTCCCTCTAGGCAGGGCTATGTATGAGTCTGACGCAGAGGAGGAGTGGAGTGAGGGTTTATTGACTATTTACAACCTACAGACTGCACATGCCCTCCTCCAGGCTTTAGGAGACTTGAGGGAAGCTATATCACTCCTATTTTAAGATGAGGAAACCAAAGCCTTGAGATTATGCTAGCTTAAGGCCAGCCGGTAAGAGCACTCTGCTTCATTTACCGACTGTCTGGGTATCAGAAATAGATGTTTGAAACAAGGACATTCTGCACACTAACTCCACCATCTCTCATTAGTATCTTATACACGGAAGGAAGGAATTGGCCGGGCTCTCAAGAAGCCAATCCTGGGCTCTACTGATGCCAGAGTTTATGTCCCACCCCCGCTCCCCTCCCCCTCTCCCAGACCCAGTAGCAGCCTGGGGCCTTCTCTGAACAACCTACCTTCCTGGCTCCACCAACCCAGCTTCCTCCACCTCCCTTCTGCTACTGGTTGAGTTACTGCGTGGCCCCAGGGCTCCTGGCGACTGGTCCACATCTGCTGTTGCCATTAGCCTGAGGCTGCTGGCTGCTACGGCCTCCAGGCCCCCTCGGTAATAAAGAGGCTCAGGTTAGAGGGGCTGCCTCCCAGCCGGTCTGTCTCAGAGCCCAACCCACGTCTGTCTTGCTGTCTGGCTCTCTAGTTTCCTCCCAGCCTCAAATCAAAACCATTTGCAGGCCTAGGTTGGGCCTGGCCCGGCTGTGCAGTGGCAGGGGGGTGGGAGGGAGGCTGTAAAACTGCCTGCCTTCAACCAGCTCCAGAAGGTTTGCCTGCCCAGCAGCTCAGGAACCCCAAGCTTTCGGGGCTGTGGCTGTGTTTATAGAGAGCCCCTTATTTATCAAAAAAATGCGGGGTGGGGGTGGGTGGGTGGGAGCGGTGTGTGTCAGCATTGATCTTTTAGTCTAAGAGGGAAAAGATACATCTGGGCAAGGGAACAGTGGTGGGCAGAGCCCCACAGTGGAGCAGTTGGCACGCTATGGCCTTGCTTAGCAGAGTAGAGATGGCGAGCAGCCAGCTGTGGAGAACCTCTGGGCAGGGTAACAGCCCAGCAGGGGGGCACTTGCCTGCTTACAATAAAGAACCCAGAAAGCTGTCTGGGTCCTCCTCTGGGTCTAAAAAGAGTCGGTTTCTGCAAGTTCTTCTTGTCCTCATCAGCTCCTGAACTGGAGAAGAGAATGGGACTAGTGTTGTTAGTTAGAAGGCCACGCTCCTGCTCTGTCTGACGTGGCCTGCAAGCCACCCTCTACCATCTGGTTTTCAGAAGTTCCCTTAAGAGCCATGATGGGCTTTTTGATGTTTCTTGGGCAGGCCACCAGACAACATTTGCAATATTGGGTTATTTGTTGTTGAGATTCCATTTCTGGTAACCAGGGTAAGAAGAAACAATAGTGGTCTGGGGGGGGGGGGTGGGCAGGGTCTGGAATTCTTTGTTAGGGAAATACCACTGTAACTGTAGGGACCTTGGTGTAAACAGCTATCTGCACAGGGCCTGACCCTCTGTGTAGAGCACTTCCAAACACTGATTGCACTCTATGTTTACAGGGACAGGACTCCAAAAGCAGACCTCAGCTGCCACAAAGCACTTCCCCCGGGCTCTCAATTGTGTATATACAAAGTAGCTGCAGGGCCCTTGGCTGGAGATTGGCCTGTGTATGCTTGCTCTGGCTTTGGCCAGCAGGGTTAGGTGGTAAATATACTCAGGTCTGAGAGGCACTCAGCTCAGCTCCTTAGCTGGGCCTTTGCTGTCCCTTTCAGGTGGCTTCCATGACGGGTGTAGGGGAGGTCCCTTTAAAATACCCAGATACTGTGATAAATGTCAACTCCAGACACATAACTGTTTTTGGATGACATTAGTGATGGTCTGCACGGGCATCCAACACTAGTAGTAATGATTCTTAGACATCGCCATGCTTAGATAGGAAACATCTTCCAAAGGCTCATGGGTTGAAAACTTGGTCCATAATCCAGTAGCACTCAGAGGAGGGGTGCTGCTGCAGAGGAGGTAACTGGGCCACGAGTGGTTTGGGTTCATCGGTGGATTCATCTATTGAGAACTCCCTCCTTACTGCAGCACTGAGATGTAGTGAGAACTTCGGAAGACCGGACTTTTCAGAGGAAGTAGGTCACTGGGCCGGGTCCTGAGAGTATGCATTTTCTCCCTGTTCCTAGATCCTCCACAAGTTCCAGGTTATCAATGAGGCAAATGGGTCTTCCCTTCCGTATAGTCTTTATCATGTATGCTGCTCTGCCTCTGAACTGACACCTCCAAGACTGTGAGCTAAAATCAGTTTTCCTACGGAAGAGCTGATATTCTCAGATATTTTGTCTCCATGACAGGAAGTTGACTAAGGGGACATTCACTGAACGGCATACTCTGAGGCGTATTTTAAGTATTAGATGATGTCATCATTCTGTTAATTTGTACTATTACCCAGTGTAGCATGGCCTACTGGCATCTAATTTCATGGTCAGCCAAGACCCAGACAAATGAACTACCAGATTTGGGAAGTGTGTTCCTGACTGACCTTCTGGTTAGATGGCCCTAGCTGAAGGAAAACTTTATTTCCTCTCCATGCCTCGGACTTCTCACTCTGCACACACTTGTCTCTTTGTACGGTAACTGACTGGTGCCCTCCGTGGTGGCAGACATGCTTCCTCACGCCACATACCAGCCTTCTATTAGAGTTGGCTCCGTAGCACCCTCTGGGAAGGAGGAGCCAGTATCATCTACAACAGATGTTGGTGTGTGCTTGGTGCTCTAAGAGCTGTAACTGGGACATAAAGTCGGAGGGAGCCCTAGAGCCCTGACCCATGGCTCTTTCACAGGGGCGGGGCCTTCTTAGCACCCTTCTTAATCCCTCCCTCACCTAGAAAATGAGCACAAACCTGGAAAGTGCCCAAGACTGCCACAGGCCAGTGCTCCACTGCCTGAGTTGTCTTCCTTCTCTTACTTGTTAATGGCCTCTGGTGGGACCAAAAACAAGCTTGTATTACGTTCCTGCTGTTTAATGTCAAGGACTGGGATTCTCAGGTCTTCTTCCATCCAGATTCTGGTTATCACCAACTTCCTCCAGCTCACCTATCTCCAGAGCTTTCAATCACTTGACTGTCCAGTTGGCCCAGGTCTTACAGGCAGTAGCCACAGATACGGAAAAGAGCGATTGGCAGGTTATTTCTCCAAACTACCCAGATACTAGCTATGGTCATACTACAGTGTGAGAACATTCTAGAATGCTAGCATAACCAATCACTTTATCCTATTATGGTAATAGTAGACACTTATGAATAGTCTTTTATTAGGTAAGAAACAACGTTCCAAGATAAACTATTAAACTCATAAAATTTATACACAAATACATATTTGGTGTAAAAAGCTGAAAGTACAGAAGTAATGGGGGTGGGGAGCTGACCCCCACCCCTCGCTTTCCACTTGATGTGTCTCCCAGAGGCAACCACTAGCTAGCAGCTTGGTTTTGTGTTTTCAGACTGCTTTCGCATGTAGACATATGATATGCAACCTAACCATGAGAAGAAATCCGCAGCGGACCCAGGCATAAGGCAAAGCACAGGGAACTCATCCTGCAAGTGCCGTGGAGCAGAGGGAGTGGTCGGCTTGCGTGAGCTGGGCTCAGACTCTCAGGGTACCTGGAATGTTCTCCACAGGCTCCCACCCAACACTTGATGATGGATGGGTGAATGGATACAGTTTCGAGTCACACAGCAGGTTACTTAAAATTTCTTTATTTTAGAAAGTACTTATCTTTGCTTACATATAATTTGTTTGCGGCTAATTCTATTTTCCCTTTATTCAAACCTAAGGCTTTTAGATTCATGGGATTTAAAGAAGAGCTGCCTTACAGTTCAGCACCATCAGAGCCTTGGTGAAGACAGAGAGCGACCTGGGCATGAACACGAACATCTGGTCTCATAAAACTCAGCTTCAGCATCTGAAAATGATTCCAAGTTCAGCTTATTTTTTTCCTTCTTCCCCAAAATGACAGCATTTAATAGAGAAGTAAAATGTATAGCTATGTCTTGGTTTACATTTTATTTCATCTTTCTGCTAAATCCACACTAGGAACTTTTTGGCTTTGTCCTGTTTCAGACATCCATTACTCATGCTGGGAACGGCCACCGGCCACGCACGGATGTCTACGCGGCTCTTCCTTTCTTCCTTTCTCCCTAGAGTTCTCATATACGTTCACTAGGTGCATCTGGGTTTTTCTGCTCTGACCAAAAGAAAATATAAACTCCCAGAAGAAAGCTGTCATTTTAGTAGGAATTTGAAATTACAAAGGCCTTCTAGGGGGTTGCGGTTACAGCCTAGAGTCCCCAGGAGGGCATCTCTTTTACACGGGCTTCCTCTGAACAGGATGAAGCCATTGGTAGCAAGGACAGCTCTCCAGCCACGCCGCTTTGCCCCTCCCACTGCTGTTCCAAGTGCTGCCCCAATCCTTGATCAGCTAGAACAAAGTGGTCCTTTGTCACTCATGGGGTGATTTACCACTCATGGAGGCCACCAGTCCAGTGTTACCCAGGCCACCCCACCCCCTCCTTGTCTTTCAGAAATGTTTTGGAGTCAAAGAGAAACAAGGTCTCAGGCGCTGTCTGTGACATCCCTGCCCCAGTCCCACAATCACAAGGAAACCGAAGCTGGAGCTGGGAGCACATTGAACTCTCCTTGGCTAACTTCACAACGCTCGTGTCTGCCACCGCTGGCCAACAGGCTTTTATCTAGAGCCACAACTTTCTGGGCGGTTCAGGAAGAGGACAACAAGAGGCTAAGGGTAAATGACAGTGACGGCTGGCGACGTCAGCTAGCGACAGCTTGGCATCTTTAGAAGGGCGAGAACACGAGTCTTTATTTTGCTTTTGAAGAACCAGAGCAGTCCAGACAAACTGCCTTCCACGTGGTTATGAAGACCCAGAGCAGTCCAAACAAACTGCCTTCCACGTGGTTATGAAGACCCAGAGCAGTCCAGACAAACTGCCTTCCACGTGGTTATGAAGACCCAGAGCAGTCCAGACAAACTGCCTTCCACGTGGTTATGAAGACCCAGAGCAGTCCAAACAAACTGCCTTCCACGTGGTTATGAAGAACCAGAGCAGTCCAGACAAACTGCCTTCCACGTGGTTATGAAGACCCAGAGCAGTCCAGACAAACTGCCTTCCACGTGGTTATGAAGAACCAGAGCAGTCCAAACAAACTGCCTTCCACGTGGTTATGAAGACCTCGCTGGTAGAATTAAGTCATACCTATAATTAGTAACGGGGACGCTGGCTTTGGAGGCATATCTGGAGTGGTGACCGATGGGTATTGGTATTTCCAGCTCAAGCAGGTCTTATCTTCTCGGAGATGTCAGAAGCCAAGGTCTGGGTGTAGCCGGTCAGTTGCGAAGAGCAGCTCAGGAACGTTAAGTGGCTTCAGGAGTCTTGTGGACAGCACCATCACCTACGACAGGAGGGGCAGGCACAGGACAGTCAGGGAAGCGAGTTACCAGGGGCCGAGACGGTCTCAGAGGGAGGCATGGCATGAGCGGTGTGGAGACAAGTAGACAGGACTCGGGGTCCCTCATCCACGACCTGGGTCCTAAGCGAGGCTCAGGCTCGCTCACCTAGTCCATGGGCCTTTGGGTCCATCTGGCTGACTCTGGGCACTCTTCCCACGGCCCGGACTTCAGTGTGAGGCTGACTTCCCTCTAGAACACCAAGAGAGCTTGTTCCAGGACTTGCCTGGGTACATGACATACGCCTTGTAAGGACTGGGTGAGGGTCTGCCCAGGCAAGCCCTGGGCATCTCTTGCTAACAAGCCGCCTGTGGGAAACCAGGGAGGTGTTCCAGGGAGGAATTCCACAGGCCGGCCTCAGAGTGTGGCATGACTGGGGGTCACCGGGCTTCGCTACACTGGACAGGTGCACGGAGGACGCCTCCCTGTCCTCTTGCCTGACCCCACAGGTATCCCAGGTGTAATGAAATCAGTGAGGTAATTGACTCCAAATTCTACTAGCTCATTGGTGCAAATCAGAGGCTGCATTCCACCTCACGGCTGAGCAGGGCAGTGTGGCGGTCAAGGTCGGAGTAGAAAAGAAGGAAGCACTTTAGAAGTTCAATTTTTTTTTTTTTTTGAAAATAACTTTTTAGAACCTCATTGAAGAGTTCTCTCTTTTTTAAGAGCAGTTCCTTTAAAACACTTATTCTGGAAAAGAGCTATCAAGAAACACATGGCTAATGCCAGTGAAACCATATTTTTGGAAGGTTTAAAAAAAGCCATGCTGAAATCTGTGCTTCTCATCTCCCTTGAAATCTATGCTGGGGAGGTTTGAGGGATGGAGTGATGACTATCGCATGGCCTCCACTCCTGAGCATGTGGCTGCAAGTCCGTAAACGGCAGCAGACCAAGCGGGTGGCGGCAATGGTGGCTTCCAGGCCAGAGCTGCCGGCATGGCTGGGGAGACCTCAGCTCCACACTGGCTGCTGTTCCCTCTGGAATGTTCCTTGGAGCCTCACTCTCCCACCTCAGCAGTCCCAGAAAAGAGGACCGCGAGCATGCGCAGTGCCCCCGGGATCACGAAGGCCACTGCTGCACTGTGATTTGGTGATAGGTTTGCAGATCTCCTTTAGAGTCATTTGGAAGCACAGAATTTTCTAGAGAAACACATACAGGTTCATATAGTTTTAGGGGAGATTTATGGACTTCCAGAGATCCGTAAGCTACATTTCTGTCTCTGTCTCTGTCTCTGTCTCTGTCTCTGTCTCTGTCTCTCTCTCTCTCTCTCTCTCACACACACACACACACACACACACACACACACACACACACTTTGCCCAGCCTCTGGATGCAGAGCCCTGCGGAGCAGAAGGGAGCAGCAATGGCAGACATACTCAAGATTCTCCCACCACCATGACGTTCCAGTCCCTGCCCCACTGCTAGACCACACGGTCCTCAGACGCTCTGTAAAGCTCGTGGCTGCCTCTCCAGCCGGGGAGGGGGAGGAGGGAGCTGACACCTTGGTGTCAGGTTTGAACTTGGTGGGGGTGTGCCGGCTACAGATCCAGCTGATGTCAACACCCAGAGCAGCAAATGTAGCCCAAGGAGTCTGTCGAGTTCGGGTCCCTACGCCCGGCTCACAGACATGGCTGACAGAGTCCGGATCACTTTTCTCTCAGTGGGAACACAAAGACCAGGCTCCTCTGATCTAAACAAGAAGGCCATGAGGGTACAGACAGCCTCCTGAGTCCACAGCGGAGGGCGTCTGGGCCTGCTGTGAATGAGGGAGAAACGAACACTAGGACACAGAAGCAGTGTGTGAAGTGGGTTAGGGGGCCTGGGAGGTGGGGAGAAACTGTCCAAGAACTCTTCTAGAGAGCTAGAGGAAGAGCACAGGGTAGACACGACCGGCTTGAGCTGGACCCCAGCTGAGGCTGCTTACCCTGGAGCAGTTGCTTAACCCCTCGAGTCCCTCCTTGCTCATCTTTAAGGCATGACTGACACTATGTGGCCCATGACCACTCTGAGGACTATTGAGCACAAGGCGTGCTTCAGAGGGGCTTCCGGTGCTGGCTGCTGTCCTTAACTGATGAAGGGCAGGTGACATTGCCAGACTGCTTTCCCTGCGTAAGTCTGTTACTCATAGGGTTGCAATCCCTGCTCCTCTCTCACCGCTATTTGATAAGCTCAGCCCCTAGGATGACATTCCAGACCGGTGGAGTCTGCTTCCTGCTGGCTTCTCAACAGCTCTTTCCTCCAAGCCCTTTATGGTCAGTCCCATGTGTCAGCTAACCTCAGGTATCTGCAGCCACACAATTGGTTCTTTGGGATGTTCCTTTTTGGGCAGAGTTCCTCTGCTCTTCCTGTGGCCTTTCGAACTACTAAGATGTCTCTGCCTCGGGCAAGTCTTCCTGGAGTACCATTCCCAGCCTCCAGCCCGAGTGTGTCTTGGGGCTGTCTCTTACTGCGTTTCCCATTGCTCCTTTACCACAGTGTCTGCCACAGAGCAGGGGCTGCAGCAGTGAGCTCACAAGCAACTGAGCCAAAGAACTGGATGGGCAGAAGAGACACTCAGTGCAGGCGGCTAGGACTTCCACGCTGGACAGTAGGAAGCTTTGCATTAGGAAGGCCTCAGAGGCGTCAGTCAATGACTGTGTGCATTGACTTTGTATCGGTTCAGTGAAAATGACTGTCTGAGGCTGCTGTGTAAGGCATGATCCCGGTCATACTGAAATCCACGACGTTTCCAGTCTTCAGCATCTAAAACGTGTGTGTGTGTGTGTGTGTGTGTGTGTGTGTGCGCGCGCGTGTGTGCATGTTTACTTTTTAAATTTCATGTGTATGAGTGTTTTGCCAGCATGTATGTGCACCACATGTACACCTGGTGCCCTCAGAGGCCAGAAGAGAGTGTCAGATCCCCTGGACTGGAACTGGAGTTCCAGACGGTCGTGAGCTGCCCGGGGGGTGCTGGGGATTGTATCTGCGTTCTGGGCAAGGGCCGTCTTTCCAGCCCACGGTCCCTATTGCACCTTACTCATCTACTATTTATTTATAGCCCTGGCATTTTGGACAAGTAGACTGCTTTAGATTATGTTTTCATATTTTTAAAAGTTAATTCAAACAAGACCATGCCTGTATTATTTGGCTAAAATAATCATTCTAAAAACTTAGCTCGGAATGGGAGCAAAAAGCTGCAAAGAGCCTGGCCCTGGCCTAGCAGGCGAGTGTAGGCGCAGCAGGCATGGAGGCTGATTCACCCCGGAGATGGCCTTCCAGAGAGCTGGCTGGCCTGTCGGAGATCTGGGTAACAGGCACAGACTCCAGGGCTACCTGGCTCCTTGCTCTCTGACCTTTTGGTCCTCCTTCACCCTCGTTACACTTTCCTTTCTCTCCTCTCCTCGCCACGTAACTCTTCTGCTGGCTGCTCCTGCTTTTCTTGCCTCTCAGCTCAGGCCTGGTAGCATTCAAGTTTAATCAGAGTTTAACCCTGACTCCTCAGCTCCTGACTACCTCATCTCCACCTGTCACCTGCCACGTGTGACACACGGAAATGAGAGATTCTTTCTCAGGACCCAAGGTGCAGCCGAGGACACCCCCCACCTGCACTGTGCACTGCCCCTGACCAGGACACTTCCCACAGGAACCGCCTGACAGGCTAACGGCGAAGTGACATTGAGCAGAGAGGAATCACTAGTCTGTGAGGACCCCAAGTCGCAGCAGAGCTACATGCTACTGTGGTTTAGACATGAACAGGCATAGCTAAAGGCGGAGGCTCTACCATGGACTGTCTGCAGCTGGAGCTTAGGCGAATGCTGGCTGACAGCAGGATGGCCGGAGCAGCTTAGTGTCCCCAGAGCCAAGGTGAAGTCCCGCCCTCTTGCAGCCCTCTTGCCTTGGCGCGCTCTGCACTCGGCGGGGGAGGCTGAGTCCTTGGAGGCCCACTGGCTGGCATCGTCTCCCAGCCACACTGATTTGCAGGTGCCAGCGCTTTTCTGCTCTGTTTCTGCTGGATTCCAAGGTGGTAGTTAATAGCTAGGATTTAGATATCTGGGGCCTCCTGATTTCCAATACTGAGAATCAAAAAGGACAGACAGTATTCTCTTTTTTCTCTTTCTTCTAAATCCAACTGCCCCCCCAACCCCCTTCAAATGACCACACTTCACAGGTTTCTGCAATGGTTTCTGCACACTTGTATTGGAGGTGCAATCCGACTCTGCTTGTCTACCTCACACATTCACCCACTGGGGCCAAAACATATACTGCTCGGCTGATTAGTCCAGGGGACAGCTATTCTTCCCGGCGGACCTGTGAGCCACTTGCTCCCGGGTCTCGGTGCTGGGCATGCGCTCTCCTGCAGAGCTTGCACCATGAGAGGCCGTCACCTTTGTGCTTCACCCCTTCTGGTTTTGGGGGTTTCTGTTAATGTTGCAGATTTCAACCTTCTTGGGGTTTCCCATCAATTTTACAATGATGTGGAGCAGGCTGTGTTTGTGTATGGCCAGATTTCTGGATCTGCCTGCCTACCTATCATCTGTCTGTCTGTCCGTCTGTCTATCTATCATCTATCTTTTATCTGTCTGTCTGTCTATCTGTCGCTCGTGTTTCTCACCTTTCTCACTAGACATTTGGCTTCAGGGTGTGGCAGTGCACGGTAGTGTGGCACCTGCACTCATCTGTGAAGTAGCAGAGAGCTGGGCAGCTCACATGCTTGCCATTTCTTTCTTTCCTGGCCTGGCTGTCTGCTGTGAGGATACCTCTCACAACCACAGGCCTCTGGGGGCCTCGTGACCACCACTGAGCAGCCCCGGGGTTGAGCTGGCTGAAGCATATGGCCTCAGGGCCCCACGCCATAGAGCAAAGTGAGAAGGCGGGGCTGGTGCCTGGCACAAGCGCTCTGAGGAAAGGAACGTAAGAACACTCTGAGCCTCTGCCTGTTTGTGGTGGGTTGGTAAGGGCAGAAGAGAGGCTTTCACTGTACAGATGGGCACAGCTCACAAGTGGTCAGGCCAGCTGTGCCTGTGACAGTCTAGGTATGGAGCACTTGTGGAATCTTCTTTCAGTGGGGTTCGCCCACTCTCCCAACGGCAGTGTGCGCGTAAGCAGAGAAAGGAACTGGCGCATGTACTATTCTGGGTGCAGCTTAGCAGCAAGGCCTGACTTCCAGGGTGCTTCTAGCATCGGGAGGCGAAGCTCTCCACTAGCTGCTGGCTAGGGCAGCTGCCTGCCAGGTGGTCCCCAGGGAATGTCACCCCAGCAGCACCCAGGCAATCTCCCTACTCCCACGAGCTTGGAGACCGAAGTACCTGTGATGAGCAGCCAATTCTGCTTTTCCCTGCTGCTGTGAGAATCCACTTGGTGCCTGCTAATGCCTCAGGGAGTTTTTACACAAAGGACAAGGAGCGGTCAAGCCTGTCCCCTAAGCCTTCAGCACTCTGAGATGCTCTGTCTGCAGATGAGTGGGTAGAGGGTCAGTGGGCAAAGCCACTGCCGATTCTGGACTCTGCCACCATACTGTCACCGGACTTGGAAAGCGTCTGCCCTCTCTCCTTTGAGAGAAGGGATTATGGTGTCTGGCTGTCTGTTTCAGTGCACAGGTGTTCTAAAGAATTCGGAATGTGGTTTCCATGTTAGAGATAGTGAAAAGGGTGCTTACTTACTTGATAAAAAGTTTCATTTAACAGTGTCTTAATTCTGCTGGCAGAGGGAGTACAAAATAAGGCCAGAATTATTAGTTTTCCAGAAATTTATCAGCTCTGACCATAATCGGTGACAACTGTACCAGAGAGGGTCATAGGAAATGACTGCCCTTTCCCAGATCTGAGCATGCTCCCTTAATAGGCAGCTTCCCTTCCTAGTTGGGGGTCTTGTGAGATTGGGGGTGAGGCTCGGGCACTCAGCATCACAGACAGTTTCAGTATGTCCTCCAAACGCCAGGCTCCTGCCACACCTTCAGGTCTGGGCCCAGCCCTGGTGCTCAAGGAGCTGGTGTGCGGTGGAAGGGACTGTGCTGGCAGATATGGAGGGAGCAGCCAGGGAGCAGGCAAGGGCTTTACTGAATAACACGGATTGGGGTGCCAGGAGAGACTTGGGAAGCATCCAGAGCAGCTGGCGGGATGTCACAGAAAGAGAGGAGGCTGGCTGTGTAGACACAGAGTGTGGCGGAATCAGGAGGAAGCCACGCCACCACCCAGGCAGGCAGGACCGGGCTAGAATGCTAACTGCCTTTCCCGCGCGGTGGTTTTCTGTGCAGCCGTGTGGTCAGCACTAGCCAGTGTCTTGAGTGAGGTTTTTGAACCTCTGACACCGCTTTTGTCCCCCTGACTACCACAGGTAGAAGAGGTCCCGGGAGTCCCCTAGTGCTACAGTTTGGAAGTATAATGTCTCCACAGGCCCAAGCAATTCAATACTTGACTTCAGCTGGAGGTTTAGGGAGGGTGTAGTATTTTTAGCAGGGAGGACTAGCTGGAGGACACGGGGCGCTGGGGATTGGAGGGTTGGAGGTTTTGAGGGTACAGCCTTGCCTGCTGCTGGACGCATACTTGCTTTCCTTCTTGCTTGGCGCCACTTACTGTGCAAATAACAGGGCTCCTTCAGCTTGCTGTGGGAATTTACCCAGTTATAATGAAGTTATCTAAAGCGGTAGGTACTTAGCCATAAGGAAAAAAATACTCTCCAGGAAACTGTAAGTGGACTTGGTCTGGCCAGAGGATGACTTTGAGGGAGTGGCCAGAAGGAGACCATGATAGGGTGACAGGATTCCGGGGAGAAGGAATGGACAGAGAAGAGTTAAGCCGGAAGAGGGGCGGGGCGACGCGGCCCTCCATCACCCCCCCACCCCCACCCCCACCCCACTGCTGCTCAGCTCACCCACCACTCAGTACCTGGATTCCTGGTTTCAGAGACGCTACAAGGTCTTTGACCATCTTGGCTTCAGCGACGGTGACGCCGCCCACCACAAAGAGGATCAAGAGGGGATGGTCGCTGGGATGGGGCCGGCTCACCTGCAAACAGAACGTCAGGTCAGATGGCAGCTATGACCCCTGCGTTCCTCCTCCTGTGGGACAGAGAGCCTTGGGGCAATACTGACATATTAGCAGCCAGATGAGCTGATGCCCTGGGACTCTGTTGGCTGGGACTGCGCAGCACGGCACCTCAGTGCGTCCTAACATGGAGGCCTCAGGGAAAGGAGAGCTAAGGGGGCTGCGCCTCTCAGTGAGAGAGGGCAGGAGCACCTGGCTGCTCATCGCTGCCTCAGCTGCCGTCACGGCCGTTCGTGTTTCTGTCTTGCATCTCCTCTCCTCCACAGGAGCAGGCACGCCTCCTCAGATTCCTGCTGTCTGCTGTGCTTGGCCTCTGTTAGCGTAAGCACAGAATCGGTGTTCTATCACTATCTACAGAACTAACGCAGTCGGTTCCAGTGGTGGGATGGAGGTTTACACAATACACAGGTACACAGGTCGCCCTCACAGAGGTTAGAGCCGGGCGTGATTTAGAACCGAGCACCTCACCTAACTGGCCATGGCCAAGGATCTGCTCCATGTGAATACCGCATTAACTGCTCGATAGACCCCTTCTTCCTTGTTTTCTATTTTACCCACAGGACAAGACATTATTATATACTAAAATGAGAAACTGACCGAGTGAAGAAGACCTGAAGAGAACAAGGGAGGGCCCCTGAAGGCCGTCTGTGACAGACAGCTGTCTCCCTGAGAGTGAGCCGGACACACAGCGGGAGTCAAGCTCTGCACATAGCAGTGGGCAGCTGTGGAGAAACCCGAGCCCCAGGCAGGACCTGGCGCACATGGCATTGCCCAGGAAGGCGCTGTCCACTGCCTGAAGGGCCACTGAAGTCAAGGGTAGGGTGAAGCCACCTAAATACCTGGGATTTTTCCAGGTCCCGAGGAAGCTGTGTGGCCTGTGGGCCCTGGTGGGCCACAGCAATGGCCCAGGGCAGTGCTGTGATTTCCTGTTCCCAAGTGTTGTCTGCCTCACGCTGTCTTCAGCTGCCTTTACCCTCCCCTGTGGGCCACCGGCGTCCTCCCCTCCCCTCTATGCTTTCTTCCTTCCTTCCTTTCTTTCTTCCTTCCTTCCTTCCTTCCTTCCTTCCTTCCTTCCTTCCTTCCTTTCTTTCTTTTCTTTCTTTCTTTCTTTTTAAAAATTTTCTATATTCTTTGTTTACATTTCAAATGATTTTCCCTTTCCCATTTCCCCCCTTCCCATAAGTCCCATAAGCCCTCTTCCCTCCGCCAGTTCCCCAATCAACCCCCTCCCCCTTCTCTGTCCTGGCAATCCCCTGCAGTGCTGCATCAAGCCTTTCCAGGACCAGGACCCTCTCCTTCCTTCTTCTTGGGAACGATTTGATATGTGGGTTGTGTCTTGGGTATTCAGAGCTTCTGGGCTAATATCCACTTATCAGTGACTGCATTCCATGTGTGTTCTTTTTCACCAACCCTCTTATGCTTTCTTAAAAGCATCCCTGTCCCAGGCCACTGCCTCCTCCTGTCCCACGGTAGTGTCTATCCAGTTCTTCCATCTTGACCTTGACAAACCAGATCACGGTTCCATCTTTTCTGACTCCTGAACATCTTGACCTCGGCATTTTTGGGGCTGAGCCTAGTATTGCATACAGTGAGCTCGCAGTGATGTGTGGATAAGAGAGCTAAGGCAGGCAGGTGGGATGGCTTAATAGGTAACGGTGCCTGCCACCCCGTCCTGACAACCTGCCTTGACCTCTGGAATCCATGCAAAGGTAGAAGTGGACCTCCACACACATGCTGTGGCAAATGTTTTACCCCCATGCAATATAAGCACACACACGTAACAACAACAACGACAAATTAAATAAAAAATAGAGAGCAAATGTATAGGATGTGCAAGCTGACAGAAGATTCCTGATTCCTTTGTTATCTAAGAGACTTTAACACATTAATTTTTTTTTTTTAATTTTTTGAGGCAGGGTTTCCTATGAAGCCCTGGCTATCCTGGAACTCAATGTATAGACCAGGCTGGCCTCAAACTCAGACATCCACCTGCCTTTGCCCCCTGAATGTTGGGATTAAAGGCATACATCACTACCACATGGCTTTATTTTTAAAGTACCATTTCTTCCTTCCCTCTCCTTTCTCGAATCCATCCCACACATGTATTCCTCCTGTTCTCTCTCTAATCCTAAATATATAAACGTAACCTTCTCCATCTGTATGATTTCAGGGCTGGCCACTTGGTATTAAATAATAAACTGGGAAACTTTCCCTAGGGAAGTCTCTCTCTGTCTCTCTGTCTCTCTCTGTCTCTGTCTCTCTCTGTCTCTCTGTCTCTCTGTCTCTCTGTCTCTCTCTCTCTCTCTCTCTCTCTCTCACACACACACACACACACACACACACACACACACACATACACACAGGTCCTGAGCTGCCTGTAGCTCTTTGCTGAGGGTTAGTTCCCCGAGAGACCCCCCCCCCTTCCATGTTAGCATGTCTGTTGGTGCCATCCCCTTTAGGCAGGCATGCTGAGGAGACTTCACGGGTGTAGCGTCTCTGACACGTCGGACTTCTTATTCCTTTGGCTCTTACCATCATTCAAACCCCTCTTTCCTAGTGATCTCCGAACCTCAAGAGGAGGAGGAGAAAAAAGAAGGGATAGGGAGGGGGAGGAGGGGGGTTGTAGATTTGTATCGTTTGGGGCAGGGCACTGCTTGGTCTCTTGTTCTCTGCATCTTGCTGGGCTGTAGTTTTCTGTAATGGCCTCTTTTTAGAGACATCTCAGAACCGCTCTCTCTAGCTTATGCTTGGCTTTCTGTCTGAGGAGCCAGACCCTGGGAAACCTCCCAGCCTCACAAACAACTGCTGCTTCTCACTTAATCCTGGGACAGAAATACAACTGGCTCTGAAACGTTAGCATGGCACAGTGTGTTCCTCCAGACATATGCTGTCCATAAGAGGGTTTGGAATCTGAAGCGCATGCTGAGAATCTTGGAAGGAGACAGAGAAGATGAAAAGGGGGAAGAAAATGAAAGGCAGCAACAACAAAGAGCACTTCCCTGGGGCTAAGGAGAGGGGTGAGTGTGTAAAGTGTGGGGGCGGGGCTGGGGAGCTAAAGAGTGGGGGCCCGGGGCTGGGGGCACTAAGGAGAGGGGGCAGCAGGGCTGGAGAATGCTGGCCTAGGCACACATACATGGGTCCAATTAACGCATGTTGCTGTTTGCTATTTTGGTTTCGGTTTAGATGTGTGTGTTGATACCCGACTTTCTCTTCAGAGCATGTCAGGCCAGCAGGCTGCTGGGAAGTGGAGCGTTCTCATCCCAATCCCAAATTCCTCAGAAGCAGCCGTACATGACCTTTCGCCCTGTCTGTGTGTTAAGTCTGGGGGGGGGGTGGGAGGATGGGGGGGTCGGGCGGCAGCTGGGGGGGGCGGGGGGACAATCTGAAGAAGAAAGCTTGACACAGCATGTCACTGCACACGCAGGTGTAATCAAGCAGGCAGAGTCTCTGCTCTCTGGCTCTTGGTGAGCCCTGGAAGGGCTGGGATTAAGGATGTCAGCTCTGGTCAGGGAATATGGCTTCCTCCTGCACTAGGCCCAGGATCGTAGTGCAGGCTCTGGGGCCTCTGCAGGTGCAGCTCTGGGAGCATCTGATGTCTGGATTGACGCCAGGATGGCCAGGTGAGGATCCTGGTGCTTCCAGTGTTTGGGACTTTTCAGGAATTCTGGGAATGCTGCTGCAGAGTGCTCTCTGAAATATGCTCCTTGACTCAGTTTCCCTCCGTCTGCTCCTCACATTTCCTCAGATAGGTACAGTCAGGTTCCCCATTCTGCATTAGTGATCAGTGCTTTACAGAGGCAGTAAGTAAGAGAGGTTCAGGTCTTAAGAAGACACGAGGCCCTACAGGGAGAGACCCATGCTGACTCTGGCTCATTTGTGACTCAGGAGTCACCAATATCATGCATGACCAGTGCCTCCAGACACTTTTTTACCCAGTCATCCACTCAGCAAATATTTACTGAGCAACTACTATGGGAAGTGCTGCGAAGGTACCATATGCGACCAATACCCATCTCGTGAAGGCCAGCGACTTCCTGGTCCCCATGTCCTCATCCCTACCTACTCTCAGATCTCTTCTTTTCTCTTTCTTGCCTTATCTAGTCCTGGGCTCACCCTGGTTTCCCATCACTCAGTGCCGCCAGGGCAAGTCTTACAGAACACGGAAGAATTTGTTAAATATCCCCAAACAACACCCAATGGTACTGTTCTGGTTTGTGGTCTGTTGCTGTGATAAAACACTGCACAAAACCAAATTTGGGAGGAAGGGGTTTATTTGGCTTCTGTGATGGTTTGTATATGCTTGGCCCAAGGAGTGGCACTATTAGAAGGTGTGGCCCTGTTGGAGTAGGGGCATCACTGTGGGTGTGGGCTATAAGACTGTAAGACCCTCATCCTAGCTGCCTGGAAGTCAGTACTCTGCTAGCAGCCTTCAGATGAAGATGTGGAACTCTCAGCTCCTCCTGCACTATGCCTGCCTGGATGCTGCCATGCTTCCGCCTTGATGACAGGACTGAACCTCTGAACCTGTAAGCCAGCCCCAAATATATGTTGTCCTTTATAGGACTTGGCTTGGACATGGTATCTGTTCACAGCAGTAAAACCCTAACTAAGACAGCTTAAGTCCTGATCACAGGCCACCATTAAGGGAAGACAGGACAGGAACTTAAATAGGGGCAGAGTCAGAAACCATAGTGGAATGTTTTATACCACAGCGGAGCGCTGTACACTGGTTCTGCTTTCCATGGCTTTATACCACAGCGGAGAGCAGTACACTGGTCTGCTTTCCATGGCTTTATACCATAACGGAGAGCTGTACCCTGGTCTGCTTTCCATGACTTTCTCATACAACCAGGACCATCTCCCTAGGGGCAGTAGGTGCCTCCTGCCCTGGGCTGGGGCCCCTCACATAAAACATTACCAATCTGATGGGGACAATATTTCAATTGAGGTTCCTTCTTCTGAAGAGTCTCCTCGAATACACAGGGAATTCTTTGTAAATTAACTAGCACAGGGAACACTTTGTTTTTGATAAAAGTTGGTAAAAAAAAAAAAAAAAGTAACATTTCCAGCCCTTGTTGCTCTAGCTCCAGCCTCTGTGTATCCATCACTGTATTCTCCTCCTCTCCACTGACAGCTGTAGCATCAGCACCTGGAATGACCACAAGCCCTGCATGTGGCATCACCCCAGCCCTCTGCTGGCTCCTCCCGCCCCGACACATCTCATCACACATTCCCTTTGTGCTCCTCCGCCCACTCCTCACTTTACGGCTCGCTCTTCCATGTAACACTGCTCCTGGTACCCAGAGCCGCATGGGGAAAGATGCTACGGCAGGAAGGTGTCTATTACATTTAGGTCTTCCTTACCAACAACAGTCATTGCTTCCTGTCAGACAAAGTATGGAGACAGCCACAGTCCAGGTTTTTGCTTGTGCTAAGTGATTATACCAAAGTCTACTTCATTAGAACTCTTGGAATAGGCTTAGCTAATGTTAGATATAAACCCAACCCTACCTCACAGTATGCATCATAATTCAGAAGAACTTAAACAATGGCTATAAATGGCTGCAGAGAGTAGCCACTGGACTTGCACTCATCTGACTGAGAAGCTCAAGGCTGACATATTTTCTTCTAATCGTAAATGTCATCAAGCCCGGTGGACTCCATCCAACAGCGTCTCTCTCCAAACCTGCTTTTTCTTATATGGGTAATAAGGAGTGGGTCTAGATGACCTCCAAGGTATGCTCAGCCTTCACAGCTGACGGGTCTGACGTCATCCCTCACAGGGCGCCCGCACTCCCCGCCTACCCCAGTGAAGCATCCTGTGCATGGTGGCCACATCTACAATGCAATCATCTGCCCTCAGCTCCAAGTCATTACGGTATGACTCTGCTGTCCAGCCTGGTCATGGAATGAGACGCTGAGCCCGACTCGTCACTCCAAGACAGATGAGGCTCTGTGAACACTTGCTGGCTATCAGCAGCTACGGTTGGACAGTCACCCATGTGCTCCCCAGCACTCCTTGAGCACCCACAATGATCTCTGCAGAGCACCATGGCTCTCGCTGACTGCTTGCTTCCCAGATGGCTTTCCAGTTTTGGGTCTTTATCCTTCTGTACTGCTGGCTTTGGGGTCCCTGGACATCTTCTTGTCCTTAGAATAAACAAGCCTTTCTTGGATTAAATCGCTGTGACTTGCTGGAATCCTACCACACAGCTTTGACTGCCTCTAAGGTCTGGGTGAGTGCCATTTCTTCATGTGGGCTTTTTCCAGTTTCCAGGCCACAAGGCTGTCACATCAACTCAGACACAGTGCCCAGAGACAGGCACTGGGGCCTGAATCTTTGTCATGAGTCTTTTTCCAATTAAGCACGGCCACATAAGATATGGAACAACTACAGAGACACACGCTTTTAAAGCACGCAGAGAAGGAGGGAGAAGGGCCTCGTGCCATCTCATTAGACAACCCCACCCTCTTCACACCAGTTCCAGCAGGGAAAACATCTTGACAGATCATGTTCTTTAGTCAAAACAAGCTGAGGGTCAAACACATGGAGTAGATATAAAGCGCATTAGTCTCAGGAGACTCAAATCCTAGCCACAGATTTCAGAAATGCGCTTCCAAAGTGCTGCCTATTAGGCCTGCTAGTTTTAAATTAAATTTCCATTCCAGTGAGAGGGGAAAGTCTGTTTTGTTTGAGTCATTAAGTCGTTATCAAGTTTTTGTCAGAGGACCTCAAGGTGCTGTATGCGGAGCCCAGTAAGGAGCTGGGCTGTTGTATCCAGTGTAAGCCCGAGTTGGGCTGTTGTATCCAGTGTGAGCCCACGTTGTTCTTCCTAGCACAGGGGACCTCCCTCACTGGGCTGGCTGTCCTAGGAGGACAGCCTTCGTGGCTAGTCACAAGTCCTCTGGCGGAGAGGTGGTCAGGCTGCCTTGAAGTCTTCCTTAGATAGCAGGGCATGCTTGCTCGCCTCAGCTGCTCTTCCAGGAAGTCATTTTTAATAGATTGTTTTAACAAGCGGACAACTAGCAAGGGGCATTTATTTACTCCATTACAGCCTTCCTGGTACCACTGACTTTGAACTCAGGCCACAAGTGTGAATGACTCAATGTCTTCTGAGAGGAATGGAAACCTGGGTTGAATTAGTGATGCCCTTTGTGCCCTGAAAAGCCAGATTATGTGGATTTACTTGGGTATAGAATGCAGTTTTCAAAAGTGGCCATGATGATACTTCCTGCTCTTCACGCTCTTGGTCCCTTTTCGGGAGGAAGGACGTGCTTTGTTTCTGTGGAGGGGACTGCCTTGACGTGTGGAGTGCCACACAAGCTCTGTTACCGACTTTCAGGCCATGGCACCCAATGCCTGTCCCCTGGCTGCACCTCTTAGAGCACTGGCTCCATGCAGAGGAGCTGAGGACCAGGACCACAGGCCCAGCTCAGTGGCTGTGTGGAAGGGCCAGGGCGGCAGATTCCGCCATGCGGAGCTCTGGTCAGAGTCAACCTTCTGAGAAGAATGAATGGTTGGCATGCTTACGAGCCAGTGGCTCACGATGACTGCTTACTTGACTCTGGGGAACCAGAACCAGTGGAGACAAAAGACTTCTGTGGCCTCTGGTTTGCAGAGCAGAGCCCCGTGAAGAACACACAATCCATAGGATTGTGCCCATACTATGACACGATGACATGACTCCAGAGAGTCAAGACCCTGCTGCCAGAGCCTCCCTTCCCATGGAGAGTCTGTCAGACTGTGAGAGTATCAGACAGATACGCACCACTTTTTTAACTCTCTTGGCCAACAGAGATGTATGAACACAAGCAAAACTGGGCTGAGGAGCCATGTCCGTGTCTGCAGGGGGCTAGGCCTTGCCACAGCACTGAGCCACGCAATCCTCAGAGTGGCCCTCGTGTCTCCCAGAGTGTGGCGATGGTGCAGAAGTGCTTTGGGACAGCCAGGACCTTAGGTGTCCTGGGTTCAACCTGTGTCCAGTGTGGCCACGGCATGTATATCTTGCTGGTTCTTCACGGCTTGCTCAAAGAGAGATAAGTTCTGTCACTAAGACTGTGGAGATCACTGAATCAGGCTGCCGACAGTGGAGAGACACGGGACTGGAACAGACCATCACAGCCCAAGACTGTGATGGCTCCAGAGACAGGCCAGGTCACCCAGCTGGCTGTCTTCTGGCAAGTGTGAACTTGGAGAAATGTGCAGGGTGTGACTTCTGCAGGCAGCATGTCTAGTCTTTTCTTTGTCTTCATTTTAAAAACAGACGTCTATCCTTTCTTCCTTTCTTTTTTCTTCTACTTGATTTTACTATTTTTATTTTTTTGAGACAGGGTCTTACAGTGCAGCCTAGGCTGGCCTGAAGCTCATTATGTAGCCCAGGTTGGCCTTGAACTCACAATCTCTTTACCTTTATCCCCCAATACTAGGATTACAAGCATATACCACCACACTCGACTCCTTCTTTCCTCTTATTTCTCAAAGATAGGTTCTTGCTAGTAGGCTTTGCTCTAAAAAGCCTTGGGTTGTTTAAAATGACAACTTGCAAAGGGTAAACCCTATTAACTGGTTACCTGGAATGTATGCCAAGGTCAAGGCATTTAGAATAGATTATAATTATATACAATGGATATTAGACCTATTTTACTTGGGCTTAAAGGCCAGGCGGCAGTTCTGCCTTATCTGAGGTCTTGTGCTCCGTAGTTTGTTATTCACAGTATGAGAACAAGCTTCTAGAAACCAGTCTCTCTAAGTTTGAAGTTGCAAATGGTTCTGAGGGGCATGATGAAATCTTGCCCTGCTCTCTCCTGCCTGGAAACGGAGAGTACCCACAATGCACGTGGAGCTTCTCTTTCGTCACAGAGGCTACCTGGGTTATCAACCGACCTTGGCGGCATCAAAGCGTGGTGCTCAAGCACCCCGTAATTTACTTGATTATGCCCCCAAAGGGCAAATTATGTCCCGAAAGCAGGGTGCTGGCAAATCTGATAAGCCAAAGAAAAGCTGGAAAGTGCTTCCCTTAAGTGGGAAGATGAAAGTTCTTGACTTGATGGGGAAATATATAATTGTCTGTGGAGGTTGCTCAGATGTATGTTAAGAACAAGTCTTCAACCACTGAAGTGTACAGAGGGGAAAGGGAACAGCGCCAGGCTCAGTGCCACGCTCGCAAAGTGCACACAGTGTGACCCAAACACATGCCATTTGCTTTAGCAAAACAGGCATCACATTTGCGTGTCTGTGGTAACATCATCAGCATCCTCAGGGTGTGTGCCTGTGGTTTCAGGTCTTCAATGGGAGTTGAAGGGGTTCCTGACACTCCGTGGGACTAGTGCAGTTGGAAAGAGAAACCGATGGTTTCAAGCTGTGCCTAATGAACTTTGTAGCCTGAATTCTCCGATCACCTCCCGCACCTGCTGTATGCAGAGCCAGGTGTTGAGGGTCCAGAAGATAAAACAGCATCCCCACCCCCACCCTGCTCTCACCGCATCGCCCACAGCATTACCTGTCAGCTCTGTGGTGAGAGGAGTGTTCAACTCAAGCGGGTGCAGATATGAGAGGCGGGCCGTGCTGTTTACCTAACTACTGAGTTCTAGCCTGGTCTGTCCCTATACAGTGCCAACTGCAGCATTTAAACTGTCTTGATGATACCCAATGGATCATGTTGCATATTTAGAAAAGTACAACGCTGAAAGACATCAGCCTGGAGGAAGACAACTAAGACACATAGTTTAAAACAATTTATAAACACAGCCACGGGGTATGGACAAAGGACACAGAGCCCCGGGGGAGACACACAGGGCCAGGACCTCCCTTTCCTGCATCCTTCCTGCTATCTGCTATGTGGCTCTCACCATGCTTCTTGTGGTGTGACTGTGGCCCTGGCTCTCTGTGTATTGCTTGTCATGTCTCCAATCTACTCTCATCTTCTACATCATTGGCAGATGGCCTCGGGGTCAGCCCAAGTCAACAGGAAATCATCTCTGAGTGCAGAGAAAGGACTCACGGGGCAGACGTCTATCTCCCTTCCAACTCTAGTTAACATTTCAGAGTGGAGCCACTTATACAACAGTAGTCAGCTAGGAAGGACTCCCATGGGGACCCTTCATTTCATCAAGTCCTGCCTCTTCATTCCTTCCTGGCTCAGCTAACAAGCGGAGTGAGAAAGTAGAGAACAGATTCCAGAGCCCAGGACAGGGCAGTGAGTGGCCAGGCACAGGAACAGTAAGTGCCCCCGGAGGGTTCAGAGCGATGACTTAATGTGTGGGGTGACACATCTGCCAATACATGGACTTACTCTTCCCATAAGCCTCAGGCCCAAGTCCTAGAAAAGCAGTCTGAGGAATGGCAGGTCCCATCCCCCACCCCCCCACCCCCACCCCCACCCCCCCGCCCAGTGTGATCTCACTTACATCAATGGCTCCGAGAGCAATCTGGGCAGAGACCTTCGTCACGAGCTGCCCCGATTCAGGAAAGGGAAGGCAGCTGAGTTATCCCGCAGAATCCCAGCACTAACAAGACAGACCGCTTAACTTCCAAGAGCACACCTGGGGCCAGGCAGGGCTGTGGTCAGGCCAGTGATCTGGTGCGGGGGTGACTACAGGACACACATCAGAGTTGCCATGTACGGTGTGCTCTTTGGAAAGAATGAGATGGAATCCCGGTCATCTGTAAATTCACCTTCACTGCTTAGCCACTCACTGGGGGAATGGGGCTAAGGAGGGGACCTATCTGCCGAGGCTGTCACGAGGATGCCCGGAGAGTGGGTGAAGCCCGCTGGCTGACTGCTCCCGGGACTGTCATTACAACGGTGGCTGGGAAGCCTGCGAGCCCATCTGCATGCTGCTGCCTCCTTCTGTCTCAACAGGCACTGGGGCAGAATGGAAGTCCTTCTGCCTGGTTTTGCCTTTCACAAAGTGGGTTTTTTGAGATGTTGTGGCAGCTGGGAGAACACAGTTCTCTCCCTAACTACTCCCAGGAGCCTTTGCTCTGAGGTCAGCTGGCTGATGAACAGGAGTTCCAACAGTGCCCCATTTCCCACACTGACTCGGCAGGGGTCCAAGCTCCCAAGCAAAGCCATAGAGGAGGTGTGACTGAACACAGGAAGAGAGGGGAAATGCTAACACTTACAGGGGTAGCTTTCTTTTTATTTTTTAAAAAGATTTATTTATTGTTATATTTAAGTACACTGTAGCTGTTTTCAGACACACTAGAAGAGGGTGTCAGATGCCATTAAGGATGGTTGTGAGCCACCATGTTGTTGTTGGGATTTGAACTCAGGACCTTTGGAAGAGTAGTCAGTGCTCTTAACTGCTGAGCCATCTCTCCAGCCCCAGGGGTAACTTTCAAGTATGACAGCTCTTGATTAACGGAACAGTAACAGAAAATGTACCTGGGGTCAAGTGACAGCTAACACCCTAATAAAGTCCATGGTTAGCACGGATGTCCATGCTTGTTGAGGGCGTACTCCAGTGCAGAGGCTGGAATCCTGTCCACCCCAGAAGTTATGCTGTTCTTAATCTCTCTTCTGTCCCCTCCCCTCCCCTCCCCTCCCCTCTCCTCCTCTCTCTCCCTCCTTCCCTCCTTTCCTCCTTTGCAAATGGCCACAAGGAAGAGCTACTCAGGACAGAGGGGCAGAGAATGATCCAACAACCCTGGCCTTAGACTCAGCACAGGAGCCCTGGACACATTAGGAAGCTGAATTGCATTGCTTTATTAAGAAAAAAAGAAAGAGAAGACAGAGACTGAGCAGTCAGGGATTGCACTAGAAGCTGCTGGGGTTGGGGAGCATCAGAACAAAGGGTCAGGGGCCACTGCAGCCAACGTACTGCTCCGATTCCAGTCTGACGTCTGGCGTCTGTCCTCTCTGGCTTTTGGAATGGGCCGGTTTTCCTGGAATATGCTTTTATTGAACTCTGAAAGGCTGGATCTTTTATGCAGATTTACTCACTATTTCAAAGACTCTTTGAAGTTGGGAAAACATTCTGTTATTTCCGAGAGTTATTACCACTGAAATACGGGCATAGCCTGGGAGGTCAGTCTGCAATCTTATTTAGATCCTTTTAAATTTAGAAACTTAGAGTGGCTTAAAAATAGATCCCATTTGTGTACTTTCTCCTGCTTTCATCCCTACTTCAAGGGCTGCTCAGTCACTCCGACCCACCCAGACATGAGTCTGCTGGATCATAACAAAAAGCATCTCTAAACGAGTCTCAGGATGATACTAGGAGCACTCAGAGCTGCTCATTGTCTACAGAGTAAGTTCTAGTGAGCACTAAGGAGTGTATATGTTCATGTGGGTAACAAACGGATCTTGAGTGTAAACAGTTTCCAATGGTGTGCGAGGATGCCTCGTGACCCCACTTAGGGTATAGGTGTTGTTAGGGAAAAGTCACAAGACTCAGGTCCAAAAAGGCTGTAGGAGGCTGTGAGCCCAGGCTGCACACCACCAAACGGCCAGAAAAGATCATCTTGATTGTATGCCACTGTCTCCCAGCAGCTGAGGATGTGCCAGCATTCCCATGCTCAGCAAAGGGACATGTGACTCGGGATGACCCTTTCTGGGACCTTACCTTCACGGACACTCTGCACGACCCTCTCCCGGGCCCTTACCTTCATGAACATGCTGAACCCAGTTTTCAGGAGATCAGTGAGGCCTGAGGACACATGCTCAATGTCAATAGGATCCGGCTTCTCAGGGTTGAATATTTCCTCCACAACCTGCTTCAGCAGCGGCTTATAGGATGCCTGGGGAGACAGAACACCGTGCTGTGAGCAAATGCACTTGCTGGCTGTGCCTGGAGACACTTCATCGACATCCAAGGAGGTAAAGCCAGTTTAGTTTGACACTCAGCAATGGCCATAATTTCATATGTGCAAGATTATGGAAAAGATTAGAATATGGAAAAATAACTTAAAAATAAACAATTTTGAGACTTTAAAAATATTTTCTTAAATTTTTTTGAGAATCTCACACAATGTATTTTGATCATATTTTCACCCTACCTCCTTCCCCTTAACTTCTTTCACATCTGCCTCCAACTCCCTACTTCTCTATCCTTTTTTTAAAGGATACTTTTTAATCCTTTAAAAGGATACTTTGTATCTTTTAAACATTGTTTAACACCACATGGATTCCAGCTTGTACTCATTCAATGTTCTAGTTCAGCCCTGCCTCTCTAATTTCTTCTATCACCAAGTGTCCCTCACCAGAGTTATGGTCACAGTAGGACCAAATGCTCAATCTAGATTTAAAGTGGCAATTTTATGTAGGAAGGATGGTAGAAAACAAAGTCTTGTCATTTGATGTAAACAAGAAGATGGTCTCTAAACATTCTAAGCCTTATTTCCTCCACTAGGAATGTGAGTGTTTATTTGCAATGACTGTCAACATCCAAGCTCACCCTTCCTTCCCCCACAGAGCTCAGCTCTATATATGACTATGTCAGGAAAGGAAGCTAAGACGACAGAAGGAGTCCGGCCCAGGTGGAGGTGGGAACCAGGTCACAGAGCACCGCAGGCACCTGTCGGATAAGGGCGATGTTAGATTCCGACACCTCTGCCTTGAGGGAAGGTGCTGAGCAGTTCTTTTCTGTGACCTAAACACCCGTCAGGCCCATATTTAGGTCTGTCTGGAGGCGGCTGTCTTACTGACCTCTTTCCTGAGTCTTGCTAGAAGGCCCTTCCTGAGTCTTCTTTTCCCACAGCCTGGGCCACCTTCCTCCCTGACTCATTGTTGTCTCTACTGCCCCAAACTCATCTGGCGGTGCATGAGGGGTGTTCAGAGCAAAGGCACACGTGGCATCTCCCCTCCCCACACAGCCTAGCTAGCCCACATCACTCCAGGGAAGCCAGGTTCTAGCAGGGCACTGCTGAGAGGCAGCTCATCCTGAGCTCAGTGGAGCTCTTTACATGGGTAAACACAGGCGCTGTAGCCATGGTTACAGATATGCCAGTGTGCTGACCTCATCTCTAGCTTGTTTTTGCTTTTTCTTAGAGGAACCCTAAGTTACCTTTCCATATTCTACGTCCCTTAAAATACTTCATAAATGCAGCAGTGTATAGACTATCAACATCATGTCTCACCACACATCTGGGAGGGCTATGTTTGCTCAGTGGAGGATCCCAGTTTCTTGATACTTACTGGTGAGACCATTGTACCTGGAGAGAGTTCGTGATTGATGATCATGCTGGGTGAGCACTAGGTAGGAACGTTGGTAAGGGAGAGACAAAGCTACCGGCCACCCTTGCTTATAACTAGAGGAAATCCGAGTAAAGTTCCATCCAGATACTATCTTTTAAAGGTTTATATTATTTATGTGTGTGTACCTTGAGAGGCCAAGGTGGGGTGTGCGTATGATCCCCTTGGAGTTACAGGCACCTTGTGAGTCACCTAACCAAGATAAGTTTTTAAAGAGTCAGACTGAAAAAACAAACTGAAAATTTCTGAAAACATACATTTGACTTTGCCATGGGGTAGCAGGCACTTGCAGGCTGGTTGGAGAGGAAACTGTTTTAATCAACGCAGAATGGGATTTGGTAGGACTCCCCAAAGCTTAAACTGCATTTGACCCAGCATTCCACTCCTACCAGTTCACTTTTGGTTCATGCACGCAAATCCATTCAGAAAGAGCCATTTATTATTTGAAGTAGAGAAATATTAGACACCACTGTTTTGGTCACTGTTCCATTAAGTGAAGAGACACCATGACCATGATAACTCTTACAATTTCAGAGGTTTAGTTCATTATCATCAAGGTAGAGAGCGTGGCAGCATGCAAGCTGACTTTGTAGCTGAGAGGTCTATATCTGGATCTACAAGCAGCAGGAAGAGAGAGAAACACACACACACACACACACACACACACACATACAGACACACAAACAAACACATAGACACACACACACACACACACACACACACACACAGGTCCTGGAGTGAGTACTCCAAACCCCAAAACCCACCTGTAGAGACACACTTCCTCCAAGGGCACCTCTCCTAATCCCTGTCAGGAGAGGGTGTAACACTGCTCCTTAATGACCAAGCATTCAGATCTAGGAATCTATCGGGGCCATTCCTACGCAAACTACCACAGCCACTCCAGTGCCCTGGGCAGGGAGCTTCTCAGTATGTGAGGAACATCTATAGGGAGGAATGCAGGGATCCTGACAGGGAGGGTCTGTGCTGACAGAACTAAAAAAACTGGCGCAGCCTGGCGCGTGAATGAACCGTGTGAGGTGAGAAAAGTGTGTGACGGGCTGGCCATTCTAGAAGGTGGCAGGGAGAACAGGACGGTGTGTGCCGTGACTGAAGGGCGGTGCCAGGCTGGGGGAGGCAGGTGAACTACTGTGCTTTCTGTTTTTCTAAAGCAAACCATCAATACAAACAGATCCCTTTTTGCTCACTGAAAGTTAATAAATTATTCATGCATGGAAATAAGACTGGGAGAAGCACACTAAACCGGTAACCCTGGGCTCAGGACATAGCGGGTATTTGTTTTCTTTTCTTTCTACATTTTCCAAATTAATAAATTTGGTATAATGACCCAATAAACATTTTAAGCAAATTAAAAAAGGCCTTTGGGAGCAGAGACAGGAGACGCTGTGGTGAGGCCTATAGACAAGTTAACAGTCTGGAGAGCTCGCCCAGTCACCACGAGGGCCCTTCTGGATACTTCCTTTCTTGTATGCTGAGTCTTTAAAGCCCTTCCCTCAGGAGAGTCTGGTGGCCAATACTCAACTACCTCATCAGCGCCGACATCCGAAAGGACATGGATTTCTTCCTCAGTGAGGGGATTGGTTGTGTTTTCTTTTGCTGCGACCAGAGACCTGTCAAGAAGCGACTTCTGGGAGGAAAGGCTGACTCTGGTAATCTAGTCCACCGTGCACATGGGGTCAGTGAGAGACAGGGATGGCACCTGAGGGCCCTTGCCTGGATCCCCCTCCCCCACTTTACTCCACCTGGGACCTTGGTCCACAGGGCCGCACCACCAGCATTCGGGTGGGTCTTCCCGACCACTTAGCTAATTTTCTCTGGAAGATAATCCCTCATTAACGCAGAGTGCCTATTCATCCAACCAAGCCGACTGTCATAGTTTGTTTCGCAGTAGACTCAGTTTTCAGCCAGGCATGCTATCGACTGGTCCTCTTCCTGACTGCAATACAACTGTGGACATCCATCCTTCCAGCGCTGGGCAATGAGACGTAGGCAGAAGGATGAGGTGGGGTTTCCAGAAACATGCCTTTGAAAAGGGAATCATCCTTCCTTGATTCCTCTTCTGGGCTGTATAGAACACGGAAGCCATGCCTGGAGCTGCAGCAGCTGTCTTGGAAGACAACTTTATTCCTAAGGCCATAGAGCAGAGGCAGGAGAAGCTGTGGTGAGGCCCAGCCACGGCACAGGTTAGCAAGGACCACTCACAGGAAAAATAACCTGGCATATTTCAGCCACGGCTCTCCCGATCACTGCTACTTGCAGCCAAATGAAATGGTGATAGAGAGCATGCGGGGATGCAAGCCAGGAAGGCCATTACTTCCTCTGAAGAGCTAACATGGCTTTGCTTGCTTGGTTTATATAAAACTGGCTCTATCAAGCAACTTCACCCAGAGCAACTGAGGAATACACACAGGCTGCCACATAAAGAGAGAAAAAAACCGTACTCCATGACTCATACAAAACATAGTAATGTTGTCGGCATCACGGGGTCTTTCTACCACAGAAGGGCAGAACAGTGGTTCATCGGAGGGCTCGGACCCAGGTGGCGGGGGTGGGGTGGGAGGGGTGAGGGTGGTGGTGGGGTCTGACCTCAAGTGGAAGCACTACACTGTGTTGTTGTTGTTGTTGTTGTTGTTGTTGTTGTTGTTCTTCTTCTTCTTCTTCTTCTTCTTCTTCTTCTTCTTCTTCTTCTTGGACTATTTTTCTTTATTTTCTATATTCTTTGTTTACATTCCAAAGGCTTTCCCCTTTCCCAGTTCCCCCCATCATATGTCCCATAAGTCCTCTCCCCCCTAACTATTCCCCAATCACCCCCCCACCCCATATTCTCTGTTCTGATGCTCTCCTACAAACCTGTATCCAGCCTTTTCAGGACCAGGGTACTTTCCTTCCTTCTTCTAGGGAATCTTTTGATTTGCTAATTGTATCTTGAGTATTCAGAGCTTTTGGGCTCATTAATATCCACTTATCAGTGATTGCATTTCATGTGTATTCTTTTGTGATTGGGTTAAGTCACTTAGGATGATATTTTCCAGATCCAACCATTTGCCTACAAATTGCATGAATTCATTGTTTTTAATTGCTGAGTAGTATTCCATTGTATAAATATATCACATTTTCTGTATCCATTCCTCCTTTGAGGGACATCTGGGCTCCTTCCAACTTCTGGCTATTATAAATAAGGCTGCTATGAACATAGTGGAGCATGTGTCTTTATTGCATGCAGGGGAATCCTCTGGGTATATACCCAGGAGTGGTATGACAGGGTCCTCTGGAAGTGTCATGCCCATTTTTCTGAAGAACCGCCAGACTGATTTCCAGAGCGGTTGTACCATCTTGCAATCCCACCAACAGTGGAGGAGTGTTCCTTTTTCTCCACATCCTTGCCAGCACCTGTTGTCCCTTGAGTTTTTAATCTTAGCCATTCTGACTGGTGTGAGGTGGAATCTCAGGGTTGTTTTGATTTGCATTTCCCTGATGACTAATGATGTTGAACATCATTTAAGGTGCTTCTCGGCCATCTGAATTTCTTCTGGTGAAAATTCTTTGTTTAGCTCTGTACCCCATTTTTTGATAGGGTTATTTGGTTCTTTGGGGTCTAACTTCTTGAGTTCTTTGTATATATTGGATATTAGCCCTCTGTCAGATGTGGGGTTGGTGAAGATCTTTTCCCAATTTGTTGGTTGCTGTTTTGTCCTTCTGACAGTGTCCTTTGCCTTACAGAAACTTTGTAATTTTATGAGGTCCCATTTGTCAATTCTTGATCTTAGAGCATAAGCTATTGGTGTTCTGTTTAGGAACTTTTCCCCTGTGCCCGTGTCCAGGGTCTTCCCCAGTTTCTTTTCTATTAGTTTCAGTGTGTCTGGTTTTATGTGGAGGTCCTTGATCCACTTAGAGTACAAAGAGATAAGAGTGGGTCAATTCGCATTCTTCTGCATGTTGACTTCCAGTTGAACCATTTGTTGAAAAGGCTATCTTTTTTCCACTGGATGGTTGTAGCTCCTTTATCAAAGATCAAGTGACCATAAGTCTTTGGGTCTATTTCTGGGTCTTCAATTCTATTCCATTGATCTACTTGCCTGTCACTGTACCAATACCATGTAGTTTTTAGCACAATTGCTCTGTAGTACTGTTTGAGGTCAGGGATATTGATTACCCCAGAAGTCCTTTTATTGTTGAGAATAGTTTTAGCTATCCTGGGTTTTTTGTTACTCCAGATGAATTTGAGAATTGCTCTTTCTAGATCTATGAAGAATTGATTTGGGATTTTGATGGGGATTGCATTGAATCTGTAGATTGCTTTTGGCAAGATGGCCATTTTTACTATATTGATCCTGCCAATCCAAGAGCATGGAATATTTTTCCATCTCCTGAGGTCTTCTTCTATTTCTTTCTTCAAGGACTTGAAGTTCCTGTTATACAGTTCTTTCACTTGTTTGGTTAAAGTCACGCCAAGATACTTTATATTGTTTGTGGCTATTGTGAAGGGTGTTATTTCCCTAATTTCTTTCTCAGCCTGCTTGTCCTTTGAGTACAAGAAGGCTACTGATTTGCTTGAGTTGATTTTATAACCAGCCACTTTGCTGAAGTTGTTTATCAGCTGTAGGAGTTCTCTGGTGGAGTTTTTTGGGTCACTTACGTATACTATCATATCATCTGCAAAAAGCGAAAGTTTCACTTCTTCCTTTCCGATTTGTATCCCTTTGACTTCCTTATGTTGTCTAATTGCTCTCACTAGAACTACACTGTGTTCTTCTCTCCGAGGCTTAGTGTGCTAGGGGTGACGGGACTGGTCTCAGTACTCTAGAGATCCTGGCATGGGTTAGGGGACTGGTAGGAGGCATATTGGGTTTGGGAAAGGATGGATGCTCATGGGTGGATCTGTCTCTCCATTCCCTACCCCCCTCTTCTCTCCTTGGTCTCCTTCCTGCTGTGCTGTGAGGCTGAGCAGGAGCTGTGCTTGGCAGCTGGGCTGGGCTCCCTGGCAGTAGAGGTTTGAAGGCACCATATTCACTCTCGAGACTTTGTGATTGCCCCGTGCTACAGGGGGGAAGGTTAAAAAAAAAAAAAAAACAACAACTCATTTATTTAGAGCAAGGAGTCGGCAATTATTTAGAATGTGGAAATAAACCATAATTGAAAGTACAAGATAGAACACAAATCCAGAAGGGTCACGTGTCTCTCTCTACTGTCTGACACACTCTTGGAACACGAATCTCATGTGCTTTTTTGGCTGCAACCATTCCACTTCCATATGACAACGCTTTGGATTCAGCAAGTCCTTTTAGAGATGTGACTTGGTACTGAGGTAGAGATGTGTCTGTTAATCCTCCTGGTGTAGCAGTGTGAGACTGGCCTGTGACTGTTACAGGGCTGATGGGAGGGGTTGGCGAGGCAGGAGGAACCAGCAGGGACTTGCTCTGCCTTGGGGCTCTGCTATCGCTAACAGACTTTCTCTCACGTTGGGCTGACTTCCAGACTTTTGCGGTGAGATCCAACATATTATCTTTCCAGTGTAAGCCACTTATAACGTTCTTCTTCTTTCCAGTTTTACTTAAAACCAAACATGGTAAATAATAGAAGCATTGATTATTTTAAAAATTACTTCGTAAGCATTGCTATATAAATAACAGATAGGAAAACTCCCAAATTGCTTATGTAAAGTACGACAGAACTAAGGCCTGTGCATGTGAAGAAGAGACTTTTGGACGGCTGTTTCGGGTAGAAAGCAGTACTTGTACCTCACCTCCCTGGTAAGCACATTCAAGTCTCCCGACATGGGCTGTGCCGATGAGAACTTGTCTCCTTCCACCCAGCCACTCTGGTGAGTTCACGTCCCCGGAGTAAGCAGCTTTGGCTGTCCTGGAACTTTGTGCTTTGGGAGGCAGCATGCACTTCTCGGGCTAGGAGCAGCAGCAGGTGACAGCTGGGGCTTCCCTGGAGTGCCACCACACCTTTCTCAGGGTCACACAGTTACAGAGCAGAGCATCTGTGCGGGCTGCTTCAGTCTAAGCAGGTCCCCACTTCTGTCATTTGTGCGTTGCTTCTGTCCCAACTCCTAGGAGCTCCAGGGAGAGGGTGGGGTCTGTTCGGCAATCCCCTCACTCAGAGACCTCACAGTGAGTGAGTTCAGTGTCCCCAGGGCGTGGTGGCCCTGCACTGGGGACAGCAGCCTCATCTGAGGACAGGTCAAAGAGAGATGGGGCAGGTTGTACAGAAAGATGTCACTGCCCTGCGTGAGAATGTTATCGCTTCTGCCCGTAATTTTCCGGCCAGGGTTGGTCACAGCTCCAGTTACCTGCGAGGGAATCTAGAGCAGGTGCTCTGCTTGTTCTCAGGAGGTAAAGGAACGAGGGTTCAAGAGCGGACAGCATTGTCTCAGCCGGGACACACTGAGGATTGGGATGAAGCAGTAATTTCACACTTTCCTCCCTTGCTTGTGTGGGCAGAGGGTTATTAAACCCTTCATGCCCTCTGCATAGGAATTTGACTTTTGCTTAGCTTTCCAGTTCTGTTGCCCTGGCAACCTGATAAAGAAAGAATGTCAAACTAGGAGACAGGCAAGACTACTAATGGCAGAAATGACCCCTGCATGGTGTGCTGCTCTAGACTGGGAGAACTATAAATATTTGATAGACAGCTAGAGCTTTGGGCTTCTCCAAGACTGACAATTCCTGAATAATTGGGAGTGTCCCTTTGAGGACTGCTGGGGCCGTGGAGTTATGGCTGAGAAAACAGCCCCTACAGGGTATGAGGTTTCCAAGCCAAGGGAAACCTCAGCACCAAGTCAAACAGCTCCCAGATCACTGAGGACAGCACCGTGTCTCACAGTGCTCATGAGGACTGTCCCATGGAAGGGAAGTGGCCACTGCTCTACTGACTTTCTTCTGGTTCTGTGCAGGCAGGCTCCACAGAGCTAGCCTTGAAGCTAGGCCCAGAATGTACAGCACTATGCTATGACTAGGGTCCTAGGAAGATGCCATCATTTTTAAAAGTATCAGATGGAAAAAAGTACATTGATGTTAGAATAATGTTTGGGATATGAGTATATCTGCCTATATACCAACTGGGGAATAAAAAATAAAAATAATAAAAAATTAAAAAATAAATATCTATAACAAAATATAAAATATATATAAAAACAAAAATGTAAATATAATAAAAAATGAGTATAAAAAATGGAATCAGTTTTCCCCAATGGATTTCCCCTCTCCTAGCAACCATTAATTGCAAATAGCTTCTTGATTAGAGATAGAACTTTGTGTCCACTGCAGTATGTTTTTAAGAACAAATTGGGCTTAAAAATATCATACTCGCTGGGCAGTGGTGGCGCATGCCTTTAATCCGAGCACTTGGGAGGCAGAGACAGGTGGATTTCTGAGTTTGAGGCCAGCCTGGTCTACAGAGTAAGTTCCAGGACCGCCAGGGCTATACAGAGAAACCCTGTCTCAAAAAATTACCAAAAAAAAAAAAAATCATACTCAAAGAAGTTATGAAAAACCAAATACCTGTGTATAGCCCTTATAAGTTCTGTGTAGAGATAGTGTATAGTTGTGTCTGCGAGCCTGAGGGGGGGACCAGGAGCACAGTGATTTCTGACATTAATTAGGTATTTGTTGCCAAGGAGACCTGACCTGGTACCCAGCCCCATCCCATCAAGGAGATGGACCCAGGAGATGGCTCCAGACACTCCTCGAGAGCCTCGCTTCCCCAGGCACGGGAGGAACTGAGCCTCCTCGGGCAAAGAGGTTCTTTGCTCTGCTGGCTGGTGTTGGGGATGCAGAAGCTCTCTGTCCCGCTTGTTTCTACACAGGGCCCATGCACCGACATCTTAGGAAGACTGGGCTCACAGTGTGTGACCAGCTTGCTTCGATCCAACATTGCACAGGGAAACATCTGTTTGGAATGCTTGTGGCTTCATGTGGCAATTCTATGCCTTGTTTATGTTGCTTTTTGTGATACTATGACTTTTTCTCCTCTCATCTTCCTAAAGGAAATTGTTTGAAGATTAAAAAGTGTTTCAATTTACCGCTTAATCTATCCATCCACCCATCTTTCCTTCTACCCAGAAGCAAATTGTTCCTTAAACCACTGAATACAATCTTTTCAATGTCAATATGAAGCAATGAAAACCAGGCTTACTAAGGAATTTCTTGGAAATCACACCACATAGCAGTGACTTTGGGACAATATCAAGCTTTCTGGTCCTCAGTTAGATCTGTCCTGTGCTATTTCTTTTTCCTCCCCAAAAGGCAGTTGAGCAGGTCTGGGGTTGGGTTGTATTAATACAATTAGGAGGGAGAAGAAGGTTGACTTAGAGTATGGAGCTGTTGGCCCGAGCTCGGGAGTGCTGACCCAGGAGATGGCTCCAGACACTCCTCGAGAGCCTCGCTTCCCCAGGCACGGGAGGAACTGAGCCCCCTCGGGCAAAGAGGTTCTTGTTCAGCCACCAGCATGGACGAAGCCTCACATCTGGGCCTCACTGGCTGCAGAGCCTCTGCCTTGGAGACTTAGGCAACGACAACTGCCATCGTTCTGGAGGCAGATGACACTTGACTGGAAAGGCCTGTGAGCTCCTTGCCTCTGAGACATTGCTAATGCTCTCCCGATGCTGCAGCTGAGGCAGGAGGCACATCAAACATGGTACCATGGGGGTTGGGGGTGGGGGTGGAGGAACCTCAGAAAGACACAGTGAGAAGGGGGCGGGGTGTGAAGGCCTGGGCCCAGGCACCTAGAAGGCCTGGTTGTCTACAGGGGCAAGCTCTAAGCGCCACCTTACCACACAAGCAAAGGTTTGATCTGAATTTCCTAAAAGGTCATGGTCTTGTCCTCAGCAGGCTGGTTTTAGAGGTCTATTACCACAGAGCCAGTGTATTCTTTAGGCACCAGATAGATGGTGTCATAGGCTTATGCTATTTTAGGAGCCCATGAAAAAGGCCTTAGTGTTGTTCGGTAACAGGAGGAAAAGACGAGCTCACAGTTCAGTGCAAGGCTTCGAGCTCAGAATGTCACTTTTCTAGGTGGCTCTTTATTTTTCCCGATGGTGTTCCCACAAGTCCCCACACAGTAAGTCTGAGGCTATCACAAGAATTGGGCTGGTATTAATTCTCCAAATTCTTAGGGCACCTTTGTGAGAGAGTGTCCTTCTTACAGAGGAGGAATTGGCCACAGAGAGGTGAAGCGACTTGCCCGACCACACACAGCAAGAGGCATAGCTAGGCTATACTCCTAGGTTCTAGCATCTACCAAGCTGCCTGTCTGTCCACACAGAATGGGCAAGTGTGAGGAATACCGTGAGCAGGAGAGGCTGCTTCTGGTCACATGCTATGTTCTTCCGGTCAGGAGCCTCCCTGCCCCTTAGCGATAGCCTCCTTGTCCCCATTTCCCATACTGTCCTGACTAGCTGAGTCCTGGCTCCTGGGGACTTCTGGACATCCAGTCTGGGTCTTACCCTCTGCTTCTTCTGCAGCTCTGACCACACTGTTAACAAATCATGTTCACTGCACATAGGAGTCACTGCTGAGCTAAGGGGAGCAGATACAGATGAAGTAAGAGGTGCCTCGTGTGTGTGTGTGTGTGTGTGTGTGTGTGTGTGTGTGTGTGTGTGCGTGCAGGGGAGAAGACACGAGAAAGGAGCGCGGCACTGCAGGACCTCCAGACCCCTGGCAGGGGCAAGAGAACAGTGCGGGGCCGATGGGAACAGAACCCAGGGCACGACCAGGGTTCATTCCTGTCCAAGGTGTGTCGGGACATCTCAACTAGGTTCTGTGTCGTGATAACATGTGCCTGGTGGGAAGCACACATTTTTCTTGAAGCTATGGGAGCAAAGACCAAATCGTTAGAAGCGACAGGCAGATACCCGCCAAGTGTGCCAGCCAGCTTCCCGCTGGTGTGCGGACCACCTGAGGGAAGCCAGCCTGGGAGAGGGGGAAGGCTTCAGTTTGGCACATGGCTCCTGAGGGGTGTGGCTCCTCCCCAGCTTGTGGTGAAGTGGTTCGTTATGGCTGGTGTGTGTGGCGGAAGAGACACTGAGACATCAGAATCCCTTGCCCCCACTGGACTCACAGCTGTAACTTTAAAATTCTTTAAATTAACAATAGCTTGGAAAACCAAAAACCAGAAGAAATGATCCACAGTTCTGTGTGCAGGGTGTGCTCCCGGCAAACAGAGAAGGACCTGGTTGTGGAGAGGTGACGTGGCCTGCCAAGTGTCCCACAGTAAGAAGCACAGCACCCTTTCTGGTCCTCTAGTCTCTTCCCACCTCCCTCAAATCTGTGTATTACATTTCCCCCTAACAATTTTAAACATAAACATCTAAGCACTTTTCATTTTAAAATCTGCTATATCTTTTAGGAAATTCAAACAATGCTTGCTAGAGCTCCACCATGTTTCACCTCCCCCAGGCTGGAACTCCCTTAGGTAGAGCCTGAGACACAAACCCAGACAGCTGTGCACAGCGAGCCTGCCTGCCTCGTTCCCCTTTCTCTCTGCTGCTGTGGTGCTTCTCTCTGTTTACATTATTCATAACTTCATCTTCAGCATGCTCTCCAGGCCCCACTCCTCCCCATGTGTCAGTCGCCAGCACTGGGGAGGTCTGCTGGACGTGCTGATGTCACGGCCTTACTATGAGGGGAGGCACATGGAGCACGGAAAACTTCATTTCCCGAAAGTCAAGACCGTAGGCCAGTCCTGCGGTCCGGAGGGACGACGGCAGTGCGGTGGAGAGGTGGGGTCCAGGTAGCTCATTGTCCTTATCACGCCCATGATTTATAGCTAACGTGTGTTTAGGTGAAGCCGGCCAAATCAGTGCCCCGCGATGGTCATAAAATGGAAAAGACCTCATTAATTTTGTGGTTTATTTTCTCTGCCAACTAGTGCAGCCACTTGCCTTTTGACGGTCTCTGGTGAAATGTCGTCATATATCACCAGCCTCAGCATGACTTTGTAACTAGTCTACAACACATAGAATTGTTGATGTTTTTGGAATGATAAACTTATACATTTGGTGACCTGATTGACTATCATCTGTGGTGGTGCCGGTCTCTGGTTTAAAAAGTAAAGGATGAGGAAGCCTTGCTTTACCGTCGAGAGTCACACCCTTCGGCCTTGACATCTCTGTGGGTGTTTGGATGGTTAGCAGCACCACTGACCAACACTTCTAGAACCTCTGAGCACCAAGGGACAGCGAGGCATCTGTGTAGGTTGCAAAGATGCCACCTGGCCATGGCTACTATGTATATGTGGCAGATAACTTCCTTTTGGGACCCAGGCTGATGCTTCTCTGGCCTCCTTGCTGTGGGAAGCAAAGGGGAGACTAAGGCCAGGAGTGCTCCTCAGGCCAGGAGTGCTCCTCAGGTGTACTGTAGGAGCACAGGCTACTCAGGTCAGGAGTGCTCCTCAGGTGTACTGTAGGAGCACATGCTCCTCAGGCCAGGAGTGCTCCTCAGGTGTACTGTAGGAGCACAGGCTACTCAGGTCAGGAGTGCTCCTCAGGTGAACTGTAGGAGCACAGGCTCCTCAGGCCAGGAGTGCTCCTCAGGTGTACTGTAGGAGCACTGGGGTTCCGCTGGGCTATCAAGGGAACATTAGCTTATCTGCACACACACTTAACCAGTCATCACCCTGCAATGAGCTCCTCGCCCGTCTCAGCTTCCTGCTGTGGCACACTAACCTCACCAAGAAGCCTCAGTAGAGGAGCAGATTCTACCAGAGACATCACGGGGAGGGAGAGAAGAGTCCCACAGCCATTCATGCTCAGCGATCTTTCCCATCAGAAATATTGTTCTTCCGTGGAATCTCGTGTTTGTCACTAGGATCCTTGGTTCTGACTCTACATCGACCAGGAGAAACTCTCAGGTTCCACAGCGCCACGTGTCTTGTCCCTTGTCCTTCCCTTGGGGACTCCTGCATGGTCTCCTATTTGGGGTCTCACAGAGCCCCCTGCTTTACTCTTGGACTGTGCTACCTTTTCTCCCAAGGTCAAAGCATTCTCCCACTATTCTTAGACAGCTGCAAGGGAATTCTACTCACAGTTGTTTCCCTTGTCACAAACTTCCTTTCCACAGTCTGACAAGTACTTGCTTTATCATTGCTTATGTTGATGCGGTACTGGAGGAATGACCTTGGGGCTCTGCACAGCCAGTCTCTCCCTGGAGTGAGCAGCGGCCCGCAGGAAGCACCTTGCTTTGGGCCAGAGCCGCAGCTGAGACAGACCCACGGCTCTAACGGGCGGTTTCCAATCTGCTTTTCACCATCTGTACTGTCCGGGGCCCAGATGAACTGAGCTGTTTTCAGACTCACTGGAGCCCAAATGCTCCATCAAGAGGTAACTTGGGAGTCCATTGAGAATGAACTCCTTATTCTACAGGGCTGAGGGGAACTGCCCTGTGGCTTTGGCCTCAGAATCCTAAAACACAGCAGACAGACAGGTACTGATGTCCCGCACACTCACCTGGTGGGTATTATTCCCAGGAACATACACAGACTTGAACTGTCTCATGAGGTCCCTAGCTCCAGCGATGTCCCGAAGAACCGTGAAGACATCATTCACAGCAGTGTGGCATTTGGGCAATGTCAGGTTGACTGCAGAGTCACAGCCTGAAAGAGTCCAGAGACAGTTTCATAAGGGAGCAAATCCTTAAACTAAGTTTTCCTCTTGACAGCCTGAGTTCAGTGCAACAGTCTGGAATTCCTTTAGCCCTGTTTCCCCTGGCTGCTCAGTGGCTGTTTCCAGCACCCGTGAGTGAGGGGACACAGGTGTGGGGACGCTTTTGACAGCAGTGGGACTCGGAATCGCCCCGCAGCACCACAGCTCCTGACCCCAGCCACCAGCCTGCAGAGGCTTCTTGGGGAAACAGGCTCCCTGCGGGCTTCGACCCTCAGACACAGCCTTGGGAGACCAAGAGGAACACAGAGGAGCGTGGCTGTGCATGCTGGGATGGAGCCTTTGTCCGGACTCCACTGACAGTTGCCAGAAGGTCTGACAGCAAGATGGAGGGAGATGACAGAGCCACACCAGCTGGGATGGGCATCCCAAAGTAGTTGACTGTGCTAAACAAGGTGCCAGGACCAAAAGGGAAGCAGCTTAAGCTAATGATGATGATGATGATAGTAATCGTAATAATAATGATAATGATAGTAATAATAATAATAATAACGATAATAATAAAGTGGCAATCACTCTCACCAACTGACTACTCTTCAGTTAGACATCCATTCAGAAGAGAAATGATTAAAGATTAGAAACGTTTCATAGAATATGGACATACTGAGACATTCATCCTCATTCCTTAGATCAACTCACATGTCAACGCATCGCCTCTCATGTGACCCCCTCTGAGGTCACAGGCACAGTCTCTCCCCTGCGGCGCATGAGGATGCTGACACGCAGGTTTAGGTCTCCTGTGGGTAGGCATTGCCATGGCCTCCGCATGTCTACACGGTCATCCAGGCCTCCCCTGCAGGGTTGGTTGTGCTGCGTGCTCAGCTGTTCACCTGCCTGCCTGCCTGCCTCTCTGCCTGCCTGTCGCTGTCACCATCACTTCCTGTCTGAACTTTCCTTGGCTGTAGCCACTTGCTGAGCCTTCCCACGGGCAGGCTGGAAGTGTTGGGCACTATATATCCACAGAAACAAACCCTGCTTCCTCTTCTCTCATGGGATAATTCTGAGTGACGGCCTCCACTGCCATTCCCGGGGCCACACAGGAACCTGTTCATTAACATTGCCTTCCTTCCTCTACCCGAGCGCTCAGCGACCTGACACAGAGAGCCTGACCCATGGCCCACCTAGTCTGTAACTCTGACAGCAACTTTGACATGTCATCCACATACCACGCAATTCTCCATTCAAAGTGTCCACCATGCAATAGCTTTCTGTATATTCACAGACTGCAACCAAAACCCCACAGTCAGGTTTTGAACATCTTTATCACCCTTTCAGGAACCCCAAATCAGCCAATGGATACTTTCAGTTCTATCCCTGGCAACCACCAGTCTGCTCTCTGTCTCTGTGGATCCACTGTCTGGACATCTCATCTAAATATGCCATAAAACACGTGGCCCGTTGCAGCAGGCTTCCTGGATTTGCCTTGCTGTCAGGGTTCGTTCAGGCTGCAGCATAATGCATGGGAGTAGTCATTTGACTGTATGGATACACTACAACTCATGTCTGCCCAGGTACCCTGGGACGCAGAGCGCGCCTCACACCCTGCCTGCCATCGGCACTGCAGCTCTGTCCAGACAACACAGCTTGTGCATCTCAACAAAGGAAGGAGGGTCAGGGTGTGGGTTATCATCCATTAGTGAGGGTTCTTCTGTAAAATCATGCCAGGAATTCTCTTTCTTTCTTTCTTTCTTTCTTTCTTTCTTTCTTTCTTTCTTTCTTTCTTTCTTCCTTTTCTTCCTTCCTTCCTTCCTTCCTTCCTATCTATCTATCTATCTATCTATCTATCTATCTATCTAATCTATCATTTTAAATTATTCATTACCTTGTTGAGAAATGATGGCATAAGGACAAGGAGAAACATCCTTAGTGTAGCCCTGGCACTCACTGTGTAGACCAGGCTGGCTTTAAGCTCAGAGATAAACTTGCCTCTGCCTCCTGCATGCTGGGATTAAAGGCGTGTGGCACCACCGCCCAGGATGAAATGCATTTTAATTCATCTAAAAGACTGACTAGCAGACTAATACTTTATGTTAAAAAAACTCATGCTCTGTAGGACCAAAAGAGCCATTTAGTTTTCCACATGGCCCATTTTCATTTGTGGGAAGAATCCAGAGAAGGCCATTTCTCCATCGGGTGGAATTTAGTGTGAAGTCATCTAGATTGAAGATTATTTATTAGAAAGTCTGGACTATTTGAGAAACTTGTGCATTATACATCAAAGATGTGAAAAAAGGCTGTGCAATCCCATGGGCTGAGGTCAACTACAGAGCAGGCTGTTTACCAGAAGGGCATATGGCTTACTGCTAAACCCAATGAACCCAGCTGAACAGCAGAGGCTGCTGGACAGAAACAAGGTCAATGTGTCTACTGTTCAAACCACTCACCCAGGGTCATTTCTGCTAAACTGCCAACCCTCGCCAGCTTCCCAGTGTCCCGGGACACTTGTGCTCTGCAGACAGTCAAAGGGGAGTCACTTCTAACCAGTCTTCAGACATTTTTCATAGTGTCCTCAATTTTCACTAAGTCTTACACTTATTTATCCAAGACATGTAGGAAAAGTTGCACACATCTTTACCAATAAGGTAAAACATACAAACTAGCAAACAAGCAGAAAAAAGCCTTTCCCTTATTTTATATTATTACTATCATCGCCACCCTCACTCCCTAGGTTAGAGTAATCTCCATGCTCTTTGATGCTCACTCTCCTGGTAGCCACACTAAGCAGATGATGCGCATGAGCACATTTAATCTCCACAGAAAGCCAGCGTGGCAGCCGGGTGAACATTACCGCCATTCTCACTTTGAGGATAGAGCAAGTGAGCCACCGAACAGGGACACACGTCACCCCGGCAACCAGTGACAAGGACAGGAGCCAAGCTCGTGCCACGCTGCTCCAATGGTGGCTTACCAGACACTGCATGCTTCCATTCATGTTAGGACTGTGGGGCTGAGTGGAAAATTAAAGATGCAATTAGAGCATCCTAGAGTGCAGACATTCTTTCAGAGTGGAGTGGAAGTGCTTTTCTTATTGGGGAGACCTGGGCTTGTCCCAGGAGTAGATATTGGATGGTTCGCAGCTAGACCCAGGTCCTTCCTTTCTGGCCACACAAGGCGTGCGTCTTTCCCAGGCCTGCTGCACAGCCTTCTTTGAATCTGCGCTCTGTCGGGTGCCATATTCAGTTACTTCTCATACTCCCTGGGCAGGCTCCCCATTAAGCCAGCTCACTTGATAACAGCGTGTACAATTCCAGGCGATTCTCACTTAACCCCCTTGGTTAAAGTGATAATAAAATAGGCCGTTGCCAGCCTGTCGCTGGGCATGGTCTATACCCTTCAGAGGCCCACCTCCTCATAAGAGAGGCTCCCAAACCCTGAGGGCACCACCGTGTCCTTCTAAGGTGGGGGACGGCTTTCTGCGGAGGTCTGCGGTCCCTCGGGCAGGGTCTCGTTACTCCTTGGAGTAGCCACACAAAGCTCCTGTGCGGGTGCCCCTCCCGCCGCCCTTCTCACTTACTAAAGCCTCTTCCCTTCAGCAAGGGGAGAACAGAGGTTTCCATAGCCACAAACCCTGCAATGATGGCCGATTCCAGCCAGAACCCTGTTCAAATGGAAGGAGGCTTGCACAGTTTAGTATTCTCCTGGGATGGCTGAAACCCTGCACCGCTCCTTGTACAGTGTGGCCGAATTCTCTCTCATTTTCCCAGGGATCATGCTTCAAGTGCCCTGGTTCTTGAAACACCTTTCACAAGCTACTGGCTTTCACATGTTTGCCCTTATTCTTCAGGTATTCGGGATAGTGGAGCACCTCAGATTGGAGGTTGAGCCAATCACGGCTGGTGCTAAAGTGGCCCTTGTGTAAAGTCTTCAGCACACACTCGCACACCTGTGTGCACACCCATACGGCGTAGGGACTTGTGCAGTTGGGCATGCTCAAGCGAAGAGGCATGGGAAGAACTGGATCTGAAACTGCTCCCTATTTACTGATATTATTCTCCTTAAAGGTCTAAAATTTCGTCAGACCCTTGAAATCTATCTGGGAAATATAAGGGTCAAAAATATACATTCAGCCTGACCAAAAGACTTTCAGGTCTAAGCGGTTCTCCTCATCTTTGTACTGCCCTGGAGTTTTTTGCATCCCAGCCCCTGACGCTCAGCAGACTCTAAACAGCAGGGGCTGCTGCCTCTGGGAGGCAGTTAGAGGAAAGGTCATCTCAGGTCTGACAGGGCCACAGAGGTCAAAGCACCGAGAGGTCATGAGCTCCCTCATCCATCCAGCAGGCTGACGCTCCCTTTTCTCTCCTTTGAAATGACTGCTTTTTAAAGTGCACTCTTTTCTTGGGGCTCTCACTATAATTCTTGGTAAATAAAAACCAAGTTAACAAAATGGAAACCAAATAAGCTTTGAAAGTGACATGGCATCTGAGATCTTCTAGAAGTCTGAACTGTAGGAAACAAGCCCCAGGAGGGAGTTCCCAGGAGACAGGCGAGCAAAAGACAGCACAAACTCCATCTCCGAGCATCCTTAGAGCGGCCAGGAGAACGGGGAGTGCTCAAAATGGGAATCATGAGGACCAATTTCTCTCTCTCTCTCTCTCTCTCTCTCTCTCTCTCTCTCTCTCTCTCTCTCTCTCACACACACACACACACACACACATATATCAGTAGTCACACACATATCTACATGTATGTACCCAAATATAAAATGTATGAACACACATCCACATACATCCACCCAAGTACAATTGTATACACGCACATGTCCACATCCATGCACCCAAATACATATACTCAGATATTTATATCCATATGTCTACCTGCCCGCATATATACAATTATAATTTTGTTTTAAATTAAAATCTAGCTGGGACATTAGCTAATCTTTCAATGGCCTTGCTTTACATATTGTCTGAGGCATACAGGTCTTTTCTCACAAACCACTATGTCTGACTACCATGTAGTCCACTTAAAGTGGACCATAAGCTAAAGAAACCCATAGCACAGTTGGAAGGCAGAATTCTTCTGGATTTTAGTGTCTTACACCCCTCCCCAACCCTTTTGCAGTTGCCTTGTTCAAACTTCAAAAGCACTGTTTAAAAGTGACTCATCTTTAGAGTCTTTTGAAAGCATTCAATTAGATTTGTCACTGAAGACAGCTTTTTAAAAAATTGATATTTCATCAGTATGTGAAAACATTTAATTAAATCTTGCAGTTTAGCAACAAGTCCAATTGGCAGATGCAGGCTTGAGGAGACGCACAGTGTGACTTTGCAGAAGTATGCAGCTCCACCAACAGCAGTCCTGTGCAGACAACAGGAGCGGCTTTAGAAATGGGGTGGCTGGAGTCTTGGCTTCCATTACATTTTACTCAGGGATTAAAGGATGTTAGTCATTCTGGAGATAGAGCCATGTGGAGGCTGGTTATGAATGTGTGAAATATATGTATACACAGATAAAGTCATGTACACATTTATTATCAATGAAAAAAATGCATATATATTTCTGAGGTTCTGCAGTTATACTACCCAGGCATTCTATCTGTTTAGTCAATCTCATGATCTAGGATGGCTTTCAAGCTCCTTTACATATAAAATTGCAATTTGGGCTATCAGGCTGCAGGGCCACTCTCCTCCTTCCTTGCTAAGTCCTGCAACTGTATGTGCAGCAGGGGTTCCTGCCTAAGTGTCATGGCAATGACACAATACGTTTGTATGAGCAAGGAGGTTGCCTAATAAAGTTCAAGCCAGAAATACCAATGTTGAGGCCACAGGGGGCTTAGAGTATAGTTAGACACCCCAAAAGGATGGTTTTCTAGAAGGTCCTCCACAGCCTTGTCTCTGGGTCTGATATACACCAAAGCCTCCCTTGTGCACTGAGCCCTGCCATCGCCGTGAGTCACTTGGACCATTATTGGAGCTCAAGAAGCAGTGGAGGCAGGAACAGGAGGCAGGAGATTTGGGGTGCTGTGTTCTCTTTGCTCCTCTGCTTGTCTAGCATAGAGCTGGCTCATGGATGGCACCTCCTCCCAAGTAAATGAATGTGGAAAACGGAGATCAGAGGGGAAGGTTTAGAATCAGACCAAATCTGCTGTAAAGCAACAGCACTGGTTTTCTTGGGCTGATGATAAACTCTCTCTGCACGAAATTTCAAACAAAGAGCTCCTGGCTGCTTCTGAGGAACTGCAGGCTACCAGGAGAGGTAGAGCAACCCCCCACAAAAGCTACTGCAGAAGAGAAGGTTCAACTGGCTGAGAAATTTTGTTTGTCTGTGCAACACAACAAAACTAAACTGCACGTCTCTGAAGCATACGCATGCATCTGACAAAAGTGTGTTAAAAAGAAAAGAATATGATAAACACAGATTGCAGAGACCGGCTACCCCTGGGGAGGAGGGAGGGAGAGAGGGCAGCAGGGAGCAAAGGACAGGGCTGTGAGTAAGGACTATTCAATTATGCTTTCTAGAATACACACACACACACACACACACACACACACACAGGATCGGGGCTGTAAGGACTATTCAATTATGCTTTCTAGAATGAATATCTATATATATATATATATACATATATATATACACACACATATGTATCATTATATCTATCTATCTCATATAAACATTTACATGTACCAACTATCATCTTGGAAAGTGTAACAAAAACCAATCTGACTGCTTTCTAAGCCTCCAGCAAATTCAGCTTTTAAAAATAGCCAATTAAAGAAATAAATGACAGCTGAACTCTGTTATTATTAGGCAGGTCTGGGATGCTGGTAGACAAGGGAAGACTTGCATATTCGGATGAGAATATGGAATAATTGCACATGGCTGCCCAGAATTCTCTCCCCAGTTCTGAGGCTTTTACTGTATGGAAGGGAAGAACAGCCAGCAGCAATATTCTGCAGAATTTGCAGATTCAAAAAAAATTGTGTGTGTGTGTGTGTGTGTGTGTGTGTGTGTGTGGTGTTCTCCCATGTGTGTTCACTAGGAACACACAGAGGTCCTGATACGGGGTATCTGCTATCTTGCTCCACTTTGGTTTTTAAGCTAGGGTCTCTTCCTGACCTGGTATTAATGATATTTGGTGAATGTGGACGGTGAGCCCCCGGATAAGCCTACCCTCACCATCCTGCCGTGGGGTTACAAGCCCATGACATGAAAATGCGTGCTAGGGCTTCCAATATCAGGCCACCATGCTCACACAGCAAGTGCCTTAGCAAATGAGCCACTTAAAGACAACTTGGCTTGGCCGAGCACAGAGTCAAATTGCCAGAGTGGCCCTGTCTGATGTAGGAAGGGGGATTGGCATCCTCCAATCCTGACATCCATAATAGGTCAGGAAGGCCACAGGAGAATTCCCAACCATCATAAATGTAGTTAAGTACCCCCAGCTACTTCTAAACCTGGCCTCCAAAGATGCCTCTGAGAAACCTCTCCAAAGTGACTCTGGGAAGCTGTGACTGTACCAAGCGAGTTATCAAGATGTTCTGTGGCTGCATAGGGGAAGCACTGAGACCCTCAGGCCACATGACACAGCATCATGAATACACTCTCACAGGGCTGGTTCACTGTCTAATAAATTATCTTAAGGTACCGCGAAGGGGTCTGGACTTCTCCGTTCACAGTGAGTGAAGGAGCAGTGTTGGAGTCTGTGCCTTTAAGGAGGTAAGCGGCAAGCTTCAGGTCACATGTGTCACCTGTCACTCTGGTACCTCGGCAAAGCAGGATCTCTTCTATATCATGTTGACCTGACCCTTTCCCAGTCACCAAACTTTCTGTAAGATGGGACACGCCTGGCTGACTGCTCACCCTAGAGCTCATGCTCACCGACTTTGACCTTCTACATGGGGCTGACACGCAGCCAAGGATTCGGACTGGCAGACCTCAGTGTCAGCCGTTCGGAGTGGTGGCTTGTTTTTATGTCACTGAGCTAATTCTATTGAATCATAAACTCGCAGTTCACACTCTTTAATATGTCCCCTTTCAACCCGAGTGGACATTTCTGGTGGCTCTGAACAGCATCACGTGGCTTGCTGTCTCTCAGAGCTGACTTTGGGAGGGATTCTCTGCGTCTGTCTGGTGCAGGGAACTGGGTGGTGCCAGACCTTCTCCATGCAGTGTGACAATTCTGTTAGTTATACTTTCTGCCCCACAGAAGGAACTACTATGCAAAGGACTCACCACACCACGCCCATGAATGAAGCTCACCTGGTAGCTTCTCATTACAACTTGCTTACTTCTTAGGGTTTCTGGGGGTGGGGTGGGATGGGCTAAGGCAGGATAAATAGCAATAAATAAATAAATAAATAAATAAATAAAATAAATGAACAGTGAAGATAACACAGGATGAGTGAGGACCTGTGGGTGGGACTTGCCATGAACAGTGGGGATAGCACAGGATGAGTGAGGACCTGTGGGTGGGACTTGCCATGAACAGTGGGGATAGCACAGGATGAGTGTGGGCCTGTGGGTGGGACTTGCCATGAACAGTGGGGATAACACAGGATGAGTGTGGACCTGTGGGTGGGGCTTGCCATGAACAGTGGGGATAACACAGGATGAGTGAGGACCTGTGGGTGGGACTTGCCATGAACAGTGGGGATAGCACAGGATGAGTGAGGACCTGTGGGTGGGGCTTGCCATGAACAGTGGGGATAGCACAGGATGAGTGAGGACCTGTGGGTGGGGCTTGCCTTGAACAGTGGGGATAACACAGGATGAGTGAGGACCTGTGGGTGGGACTTGCCATGAACAGTGGGGATAGCACAGGATGAGTGTGGGCCTGTGGGTGGGGCTTGCCTCCATGCTTTTCCATGAGTTGAAAAGAGCTTGCCATTGTTGGAGTTTACAAAGAAAACATTCTCAGTGCAGAATTTCAGAACCAGCGTCCAGGCTGGCGAGTCAGAGGGAGAGAAGGGAAGCCCAGAGACTCCTTCCTCAGATAGTTCCCTCCCTGACTTGAGCTGAGTGGGTCCCACGTGGTCTCCAGGGGGTGGGGTTCCCGTCGGCCATTTTCTTTGATGGGTCCTGAATCCCTCCGGATCCTGCTGTTCCCATTTTCCATGACAGGCCGTGCATGCATGAGGGGAGGGAGTGTGCGGTGCGGGACTTTTGGGGTCTGACCTAACAGAAGTAACAGGGATCCCCTCACCAGGAAGACAACCTGGAAGGTGTCCTGGGCTTGTGGCCATGAAGAGCTTTGGAAGACCGCCCCGGCAGGAGTTTCCCCTCCATTCTGAACCTCAGCTCGGCCCAAGCTGTTTGCTAGTTTCCACAGTGCTCTGAATCTTTCCTCCAGGAGATAAGGTTGTACTTACTTTAGAAATGGCAATGAAATAGTGTGGGGAGGGGAGAGAGGGGGCTGGTACATAGTGTCCTTTCTAGCCACATGGTACCCCGGGATAATGTTCTTATCTAGGTTTCAGTGAGTGCTTACTCGCCTTGGAGTAATGTGTGCCCAACAGTTACATAACCCCGTGCTGCAGCTAATTGTTCATTTATAGAGAAGGATGAATCAGATGTTCAAACGAGCCATAAAGCAGCCTTTCAATGGCTGCCTGGCCCTTCAGTCTCTTGCGCTCAGTCTCTTAAAAGATTGCTTTGAAACCTTTTCCATTATGTTTCGTGAGCTCAGAGTCACCGAATGACTACTAGAAGGTTCTGTGAGCGGGGGAGGGAGGGGCGAGGCACTGTGGGGTGGGTGGGGGTGGCAGTGTCTCCCGTACCATATTTTGGGGTAAGGAGAGGTGGGTAATAACCTGGGATCATTTTCTAATCTATTGGAGAGAATCAGAAGAAAAGATGGGAAGGTGGTTGGCTTAAAGTTTCTTTCAACCCTTTTGTTTCTTTAAAGAACAGAAGTGCAAATGGAGTTTATTTTTCTTCCAGTAGCAGACAGATCAAATGTGCCTGGGCTTCTGCCCTCCCCCAACACGCACGCATCCCTCTCTGCCCCTCCGGGAAGGTCCCTGCACCTGCCGTTGTAAATCTCCATTGACCTGAGCCAGCACTGCTATGCTTGAAATTTAAGCTTCTACTAAATGAGGCCCTTTATCTATTGCTTTCTGTGCTTGATTCTGGAGGTAGTGCGGATTCATGTGTGGGTTGGTCATGGTTGATTCAGAGATGGGATGTGGGCCAGAGAGGCTGCTAATGGGCCTGGGGCAAGAAAGAGAAGAGGGAGAGCAGAGCCCCGCTCCCCGTGCCCTTTGTCATGCAGGGCGCCATGAGTATGGAGGGCAGAGGACCCCAGTGAGCCTTCAGGCAAGTGTCTGCCCCAAAGTCTGAGAGTCCAGGTCCCAAGCACATTCAGGTCTTGCTCTAGGGGGAGTGGGATGCAGAAGGGTCAGGATGGAGCTGGGAGCCAGGAGGGACGAGGGACCTCTTGCACTGGGAGTGTGAATGCAGCCCCCTAGATCACCTTCCCTGTCCCAAGCCCACACCGACTTAGGCTCCTTCCCCGTCTAGTAGAGAACTCAAGAGGAAAGGCAGTGCCTCGAATGTGTCTTAAACTCTGTCAGCAAACGTGAATGATCACAAAGGCTCAGGGTATCTAGGGTTTCGGTGGCTTCTGAGCAGGGTCATCTTTAAGCCAGCAGCTGTCTCCAGAATCACTCTGCCTCCACTGTCATGGAGGGTGACTGATTGAAGGGCAGGGGCTCAGAGTTCTTTCCTTTATAGGCTGGGGATCCGAACCAGGGATTCAGAGCGAGCTCTGCAGAGTCCTGCAGGCTGAGAAGAGCCGTAGGGGCGAGTAGGAGGGGCTGAGCTAGGTCAGAAATGAAGACGCCAAAATGATTAGAATTCCTCTGGGGCCTCCATTAAGGAGAAAAAGCAATCGGCCCTGATGGGCCAGGTTGATAACACTTAAATTCTCTTCACACACCAGTGCACAGCTGCCTTCATTCTGCGGACTCTCTGCTTCCCTACCAGGGAAGCACCATGCCCAGAGCTGGAGACCAGGCCTAATGATACCCATGTGCACCCTGCTCCCCCTCCTTGGCTACAAGGGTTCCATTGTACACTCATATAACAGACAAGGTGCCTTCTGAAAACCAGGTACCCAGGAGGTAGTTAATAAAAATATCATGAGCCTGGATACAAAACAGGCTGTGTGTGTGTGTGTGTGTGTGTGTGTGTGTGTGTGCGCGCGCACGTGCACATGCCTGCATGAGTGTATTTATTGGGGGAGGGTGGTATAAACAAACAGAACGGGAACAAACCTCCTTAGAGTGAGTGACTGTAGCTTTGTGGCTCTACATCTCCAAAAGCCTCCTGTAGGTGGTAAAGGAGCTGATGGAGGCAGGATGCTCTGGAGGCCAGAACAACTAGACACATGCTTTTGGAGATCTGTGAAGGCACCACCAGCTGCTGAGTGCTGACCGTGCTTGGCATGCTAGCTACCACCACACTGGACATCACCAATAAGAGAGGGCTAGAGAGCTAGATTTAAGTGGTAAGGGCAGTCACATGATAGCCAAACTTCAGCATCAGCCAAATATCTGTCACTAGGAGATAAAATGAATATGTTTGATCTTCACCCAGAGCTGATCCTGTGCCACAGTGCTACATACCCAAATGTCACCAGGAGATAGCTGATCTCCCAGGAGTGTGGACATGCCTGTGAGCACAGGTAAGACCACCACTTCTGTTCAAATTCCTGGCCCTAGATGGATCCACCCAGAGCCAACAGGACAGAGGAACCAAGGAACAGCCAGGGATAGGATCGTTCTGGTTTCTGTCTGCACTCCTGGAGCTGACCCTGCACCATAGCATTCCATACCTAAATTCCTCCCGGAGAGAACTGGTCTCCCAGGAGTACTGACACACAGGCTTGCAGGAGGGACAAGCCACAGTCAGAGACAGCAAGACCAAGTAAAACCAGGGAGAAGCAGCTGGCAAGAGGCAAGGGCAAGAACATAAGCAATAGAAACCAAGGCTACTTGGCATCTTCAGAATCCAGTTCTCCCACCACAGCGAGCCCTGGATACCCCAACACACCAGAAATGCAAGACTCCTATTTAAAATGTCATGGAGGACCTTAAGAATGACATAAATAACTCCCTTAAAGAAATATAGGAGAACATACATTAACAGCTAGAAGCCCTTAAAGAGGTAACACAAAAATCCCTTAAAGAATTACAGGGAAACACAACCAAACAGGTGAAGAAAGTAAACAAAACCACCCAGGACCTAAAAATGGAAATAGAAACAATAAAGAAATCATAAAGGAAGACAACCCTGGAAATAGAAAACCTAGGAAAGACCAGGAGTCAAGCATCATCAATAGAATACAAGAGATAGAAGAGAGGCTAATATCCAATGTATACAAAGAACTCAAGAGGTTAGACCCCAGAAAACCAAATAACCCTATCAAAAAATGGGGTACAGAGCTAAACAAAGATTTTTTTTACCTGAAGAACTTTGGATGGCTGAGAAGCACCTTAAGAAATGTTCAACATCATTAGTCATTAGGGAAATTCAAATCAAAACAACCCTGAGATTTCACCTCACACCAGTCAGAATGGCTAAGATTAAAAACTCAGGAGACAGCAGGTGTTGGCGAGGATGTGGAGAAAGAGGAACACTCCTCCACTGCTGGTGGGATTGCGAGCTGGTACAACCACTCTGGAAATCAGTCTGGAGGTTCCTCAGAAAACTGGACATGATACTTCCAGAGGACCCTGCCATACCACTCCTGGGCATATACCCAGAAGATTCCCCAGCATGCAATAAGGATACATGCTCCACTATGTTCATAGCAGCCTTATTTATAATAGCCAGAAGCTGGAAAGAAGCCAGATGTTCCTCAATGGAGGAATGGATACAAAAAATGTGGTATATATACACAATGGAGTACTATTCAGCCATCAGAAGCAATGAATTCATGAAATTCTTAGACAAATGGATGGAGCTGGAGAACATTATATTAAGTGAGGTAACTCAGTCTCAAAAGAATACCCATGGTATGCACTCACTGATAAGTGGATATTAACCTAGAATCTTGGAACACCAAAGACACAATCCACATACCAAATGATGTCTGACAAGAAGGAAGGAGTAGACCCTGGATCTGGAAAGGCCAATGCATCAGTGTAGGAGAATACCAGAACAGGGAAGTGGGAAGGGGAGGATGGGGAAACAGGGGGAGGAAAAAGGGCATAGGGGACCTTTGCGGGGCGGGGAACCAGGAAAAGGGAAATGAAATGTAAATAAAGAATATATCCAATAAAAAAGCGAAAGGATGATATTGAGGAAATAAAATGATGGTTATGATTTAAAAAAAAGAAGAAACGAGAATTTCAGGCGCAGAAGAGATCATAGACAACATTGACAAAACAGTCAAAGAAAATACATTGACAAAACAGTCAAAGAAAATGCAAAATGCAAAAGCTCCTAACTCAAAACATCCAGAAAATCCAGGACACAATGAGAAGACCAAACCTAAGGATAACAGGTATAGAAGAGAGTGAAGATTCCCAGCTTAAAGGGCCAGTAAATATCTTCAATAAAATTACTGAAGAAAACTTCCCTAACCTAAAGAAGGTGATGCACATAAACATACAAGAAGCCTACAGAACTCCAAATAGATTGGACAACCAGAAAAGAAATTCCTCCTGTCACACAATAATCAAAACACCAAATGCACAAAACAAAGAAAGAATATTGAAAGCACTAAGGGAAAAAGGTCAAGTAACATATGAAGGCAGACCTATCAGAATTACACCAGACTTCTCACCAGAGACTATGAAAGCTAGAAGAGCCTGGACAGATGTCATACAGACCCTAAGAGAACACAAATACCAGCCCAGGATACTATACCCAGCAAAACTCTCAATTACCATAGATGGAGAAACCAAGATATTACATGACAAAAACAAATTTATACAATATCTTTCCATAAATCCAGCCCCACAAAGGATAATAGATGGAAAACTAAACTCCAACGCAAGGAGGGAAACTATACCCTAGAAAAAGCAAGAAAGTAGTCTTCTTTCAGCAAACCCAAAAGAAAATAGCCACATAATCATAAAATTAACATAAAAATAACAGGAACCAACAATCACTATTCCTTAATATCTCATCATCAATGGACTCAAATCCCCAATAAAAGACACAGAATAACAGACTGGATAAGTAAACAGGACCCAGCGTTTTTTTGCTGCATACAGGAAATGTACCTCAGTGTCAAAGACAGACACTATCTCAGAGAAAAAGGCTGGAAAACAATTTTCCAAGCAAATGGTCCTAAGAAACAAGCTGGAGTAGCCATTCCAATAGCAAATAAAATCAACTTTCAACCAAAAGTTATCAGAAAGGATAAGGAAGGACACTTCATTCTCATCAAAGGAAAAATCTACCAAGAAGAACTCTCAGTTCTGAACATCTATGCTCCAAATTCAAGGACACCCACATTCATAAAAGAAACTTTACTAAAGCTCAAAGCACACATTGCACCTCACACAATAACAGAAGACTTCAACACCCCACTTTTATCAATGGACAGATCATGGAAACACAAACTAAACAGAGACACAGTGAAGCTAACAGAGGTTAAGGACCAAATAGATTTAACAGATATCTATAGAACATTCCATCCTAAAACAAAAGAATATATCTTCTTCTCAGAACCTCATGGTACCCTCTCCAAAACTGACCATATAATCAGTCACAACAAAAGGCCTCAACATATACAAGAAGATTGAAATAATCCCATGCATCCTATCAGATGACCACAGACTAAGGCTGGTCTGCAACAGCAACAAAAACAGCAGAAAGATGCACATACACATATACACATGGAAGCTGAACAACACCCTACTCAATGATAACTTGGTCAAGGAAGAAATAAAGAAAGAAATTAAACACTAGAATTTAATGAAAATGAAGGCACAACATACCCAAACTTATGGGACACAAGGAAAGCAGTGCTAAGAGGAAAACTCAAAGCCCACTCTTTGGAGTTACTCTGAGTAACTCCAAAAAGAAACTGGAGAGAGCATACACTAGCAGCTTGACAGCACTCCTGAAAACTCTAGAACAAAAAGAAGTTAATTCACCCAAGAGGAGTAGATGGCAGGAAATAATCAAACTCAGGGCTGAAATCAACCAAGTAGAAACAAAAAAAACTGTACAAAGAATCAACCAAACCAGGAGCTGGTTCTTTGAGAAAATCAACAAGATAGATAAACCCTTAGCCAGACTACCAGCGGACACAGAGACAGCATCCAAATTAATAAAATCAGAAATGAAAAGGGAGACATAACAACAGAAACTGAGGATATATATATCAGATCTTACTACAGAAGCCTATACTCAACAAAGCTGGAAAATCTGGATGAAATGGACAATTTCCCAGACAGATACCAAACACCAAAGTTAAATCAGGATCGGATAGATCATCTAAACAGTCCCATAACTCTTAAAGAAATAGAAGCAGTTATTAAAAGTCTCCCAACCAAAAAAACCGCAGGACCAGATGGGTTCAGGGCAGAATTCTATCAGATCTTCAAAGAAGACCCAATACCAATACTCTTCAAACTATTCCACAAAATAGGATAGAAGGAACCCTACCCAATTCATTCTATGAAGCCACAGATACATTGCATGTTCTGTCTTAGAGATGGAACGGTTTCTGTCTAATCAGGAGCTTGTCACAATTTCCTTTCATAGAGGACTTCATAAGAGATTTTTTCTATTTCTATCATGTTTATTATTTCAAATAGATATTAAAAACTAGTTGAGTGCATATTAGCTTTTAGCTTTAGAAGACATCATGTATAATTATGAGGCATTTAACTATTATAAATCATTTTGATGACTTAGAAATGTCAATACTGAGTTTTATATTTTAAAATAAATTTTAATAGTTTAATTTAAAAAAAAGAATGAATATGTTCATCTGTTACTGATTAAGAAGATGTCCATGCTGGAGTAAGAGATAAGGGTAGGTTCCAGAACACGATATACAGTGAATATGCTAAACAGTCTCTGTCTACCATGTAGAGGCATGCATGTATATAAATAAGCAGAGGACAACATGATACCAACTATAAGCAGTCATTACAGAAAAGTGGATCTCAACCTGTGGGTTGCAAGCCCTTTAAGGGTCACATGTAAGATACCCTGCATATTAGATAGTTATATTATATTAACTCACAACAATAGCACATTTATAGTTATGAGGTATGAAATAATTTTACTGTGTGTGTGTGGGATCACCACTAACATGAGGAACTATACTAAAGGGTCACAGCGTTAGGACGGTTGAGAACCACTGCTCTAGAATATCACTGTCTAATAGGCATTTCTGTAAATGCCTTCTGTAAAAGGCATTTCCGTAAGCTGGAAATACGGGATTTGTTGCCTAACAATAGCTACCAGCTAAGGATGCTGACTGAGCTCCTGAAATTCTACCGTGGCTGGGGAATCTCAATTTTCAGCTGTATTTACTCGAACTTGTACGAAAGGCCACCTGTAGCTAGTGGCAGCTGTGTAGCCTAGCAGTACTAAGGCCAGTGGTTGTTGTTGTTGTTTAAGATTTAACTTTATAAGAGTAGGACCAATGCACAAAGACTACATTCCACTTATAGCCTAAAATTCAGTGTCTTCTGATGGTTGTATGTGATTCCAAAAAAAGACCCACCATGCTCAACACACAGATCAACACACACTTGATCAACACACACTTCCATCACCTCCCAAGGAAAATTCCAAACTTGGTGAAACAGCCCGTAAATACTGCAGAGACGAGAGAGAGCTGAGCCTTCTACCCTTTGCATTTCTTCTTTAGAATTCGAGGTCTTCAACCTGTCCTAAATTAGTCATAGAGTCTGCCTAAGACGAAGGCCTGTTTTTCCTTTCCTCTTTTTTACTGGATATTTTCTTTATTTACATTTCAAATGTTTCCCCCTTTCCAGGTCTCCCCTTTGGAAACCTCCTCTCCCATCCCCCTCCCCCTGCCTCTATGAGGGTGCTCCCTCCCTCACCCACCCACTCATGAGTAAGGCCTGTTTTTAATAACTGATGCCTTTGAACGGCCTACCATAGTGTCAGTGCTGTGCACATGTAGGTGTTCAGTGTGTAGTTGTATGAAATATACAACAATTACCTATTTAGGGCTGTTTGTCTGGAATTACGGAGACTCCTACTTTACCACTCTGCCCATAGTCACCAGTTATAAGTCAAACATCAGAGCCAAGCTTTTATAAGGATGTAACTTAAGCATTTATTAAAAAGCAACATCCCTCACACCCTGATATTCCAATTTTGAACAGCAACATGTCAATCTTACTCTGTTAAAAGTCATTAGAGAATTTCACTATTATTGCACGGCTTTCTTTTCTCTCTTCCGCCCCCTTCTAACTCCTCCCATGTCTGCCCAGAGTTGTTTTCTGTTTGTCTGGCGGGAGGAGATGCTCTTGGACAGGTAGTTTCTTCCTGGGTACTCAGTTGACCCTCTCCAGATGAACACTCCTGGATGCCACAAACCACTGACACAGCCCCACCCTCTCCTCCTGGCAGAAGTCACAGGGAAAAGTTCAGCCAGTGTGGACTCAGGGCTCCTGTTGCTCTAGTGAGGGCAGGAGCAGAGAATGTTTCTGAGGGAAGCATTGCCTCACAGGAGATGCTGTCCATCTCTGAATATCTGGGTGAGCCACCCGTCTGATCACCCTGGGAAGTCTTTTGGCCTGCACTCCTGCCTGGTATTCTGCTAGCCAGAGCCCTGCCCACCTGCCCAAAGCTCCGTGGGCCAGCTTTGGGGAATGCCACTGTGTGACATCAGTGTCAGGCTGGCCCTTAGCCTCAGCCCACAGCCATGCTCTGAGCAGTGCCTGCCGCCCTCACGCAGTGCACAGGCACTGCCTGCCCAGTCTGCTTCCACACTACTGTGGAGCCCTGCTCACGTTCTTTCCTGCAGCTCTCGAGGATTCCTTCCCTGGAAGCTGGATGTGTTTGTTAGCTGTAAGGTGACCCCTTCTTTTCAGCACACGTTGATGGAGTACAAAGTGTTCCAGGAGCAGGAGGCATAGCTCCTGCACTGGTGGACTCTACTATCAGGAGGAGAAACCACAATAGAAGCAAACAAGTGAAAGAAAATACGTCACAGGAAGCTTGCACTAGGAGTAGAGGTAGGAGAGAAGAGGTGAGGCTTCAAAGGGTCTCCTGGAGGAAGAAGCATTCTGGGAAGATCTTTGTTCACGTGAGAAGGCAGACAGCCACAAGGAAACTTCTAGACAGACAGGCAGCAAGCGCTAAGGTAAGCCGTTCCCTGGGGCTTCCAGGAGAGCAATGGCCTAAGTGGCTGGCGAGAGACAGAGGCAGCCGGGGCTTTGCCACCTGGGGGCCTGGCACCGAAAGTCCCTAGAGGAGGGAAAGAAAAACCAGAGCAGGGCTCTGAGGGGGAAGGGGAGCGCACAGCTCGAGGCTGCCTGTGCTGCTGAGTGGATGGCCTGGAGCGCTGGGCGGGAAGCAGCCCTTTACCCAAACAGGGACTGACCAGCTCTGAAGTTCTCATAGTGTTAGCCCTGCTGAGTCCTCTGGTCCCTTCCTGACAGTAGGAACACTGTGAGATAGGGGAGGCAAAAGCCACATTAAATAAAACCCTGATCATGCCAGATCGTAGCAGGAAGCTGGCACAATACCATGGCTGTGCTGTCACCAGCTCGTGAATTGTCAAGAGCCTTGATTTGGCCATGCCAGAGTCACCAACCAAAGGGAGAACGGAAGCCAGTTCCGGAAAGCACCAGCAAGAGAAGAGACCATGAAAACCCACCAAAGCTGACATAACTGGCTGTCCCCTCTGACCCGGAGGATTCAAGCTTGGTCAACTTTCTGGGAAGGAAGAGTTCCTTTTAATTCAGGAGGATTAAGCTGCCTTTTAAACTTCCCAACCCATGAAAATATTTACCCAGCCCTTGCCCTGGGGCACGACACTGAGAAAAACCAAACCAACCAAACACTGCTGCCTGCCTGGAACTCCCGCTGTAGCCCCAGTGCCTAAGCAGGCTGCACAGAGCTCAGTGGACAGCAGACACTGCTCTGATTTCCCCAAAGCACCCATTCTTGTACCCCTCAGACCTGTGGCGGGCAGGACCGCTGCCAATCCTCTCCACACGAATGAGACTCAGAGAAGCTCAGCACCTCTCGCATTATTTGAAGGTAGCCGGCTAGACCCAGAGCCCAGACTCTCAAAGGGTAATTTTTCATGGGCGGTCAGTAAGCACAGGAAGGGTTACGGTAACAAGCACAGCGTAAACATGGAAAATGGTTCCAATTTACACAGTAGCGGGAGGAACGCCCGTCTGAGCCGTGCTGAGCCTAACTGATGGGCATTTGGAAACGTACACATTTCTTACTGCCTGCAAGCCCACGGTGATGGGGCTGACCCGTGAGACACTAACCAGCTCTGTTGCCTGCTGCCAGGCACAGCTCAGACTGGATTGCAGCAGGAGCAGGCAGCTTAGCCTCGGGATTTAACATGCTGACAGTACAGGAAGGACTATGGAGATACAGCCCCATTCTTCCACTCAGCTCTCTATGTCCAAGTGACAGCAACTTTAAGTAGTAAGATGTCACTGTAAGCAGCAGGATTCCCCTTCTAGGCCTCTGCGTCTTCAGCCCCACTGGGCGGTCATCGGTGGTTGACACCATCCCTAGTCTCTTCTGGCACTGCCAGATTCCGTGCCCCCAAGAGGGGGCCCCAGAACAGAGAAGAAGCTATCTATCATCATTGCTGTGAGCTGAAATCACCCGACGGGTCTGTATCCATGCATCCAACCAACTGTGGACAGGAGATATGCCGGAAAACAATCCGTCTGTACTGAACACGGATAATGTGCAGGCTTTCCTCACTCCCTAAAAACTGAGTGGAACAACTGTCTGCATAGCATTTACATTAGCCTTGGTTTAAAAAGTAGTCTAGAGATGGCTTAAAATATACAGGCGGCTAGCCATATGCAGGCTGTATGGAAACAGTGCATCATGCTATACAGGATAATTAAGTGGGCACTTAAGAGTTTGTGTCTAGAAATTTTTGCAACTATAAACAGATGACTGTCCTGAGTTTCTAAGGCTGTTTGTTACTCACTTTACCTAACTGATCGAAATACCGGCCCACCAACTTCCAGGTTAAAAAAAAAAATGAATAAAGGATCTGTACAGTCAACTAGAGAGAAAAAGACAGCAGATACTACCGCCCATCACTGGGCCTTGGGAACGACCTTACTCATAGCTAATTTTGGAAACAGTGAGAAACAGGTATCATCTCCATTTTATAGCCCTGGAAACTGAGGTCAGAGCGGGAAGGGGACTCGAGGTTAGAGAGCTAACAGATGGGGGCAGTTTCTGCATCTTGTGCCACTGTCTGTAAAAGGCACATATAGCTCTATAACTCTATAGGCCAAATGGGGGTCCCAGGACAGAAGGACTAAGAAAGATGGCATCGAGACATGAGGCATTTATGGGGTGTTTGTAGCACACACATGAGTGTCGGGGACGGGGCAGGGCCTGGAGTAAGTCAGTTCCGGCAAAGGGACGGCAGTTGGCGGAGTCTCCGGTCTCCCATTGTGGAGATGCTAATACTGTATGGGAAAAGCCTCCTGCTAGAACAGGGCTGGGGCAGGACCCGGGAGTCCACTCATGGGCAAGGAGGGAAGAAAGGAAAATGAGCACCGAAGAGTAGGCTGGGAAGGAAGCGAGGAACAATGGCCAAATAAGGCAGTGCCAGGGACGAGCTTCCCTTCCCGTCCAGAGCTGCACACATTTGGTAAAAATGCGCCATATGCCTCACCCTGGCGCACACAGATATTGAGGCATCCTGCCATTGGTGGGTGGCATTAAAGATACCCCCAGGAGCCAAAAAAGAGGCCACTCCACCCTCCTGTAACAGCAACCCCCAGCCCAGCTGGTCCAGGAATTCAAACCCAACCAGGCAGTGCATATTCCAACCCAAGAGGCCGAAAGGCCGCCGTGCACCACTTTTCCCTTTGAGGACTCACTGGCGTTAGCACGTGGGGAAGGGAGCCGAAAGCCTGCTCAGCCGTGATGTGGCTGACCCGCCTGGCAGAGGACTCCAGACGGCTCCTGCTCGCTCTCCTCACACTCAGCCACATTCCGAAGCTTCAGGGGCAGATCCTGCCTAGTCACAGATTAAGAAACGGTGGCTCTAGGGCTGGGGAGGTAGCCAGCTGGCCATACAGCCCGAGGACTGAGTTCTGTGTGCTCAGCCCCCAGGTGAAAAGCTGGGTGTGGTGGTGTGATCCCAGTGCTGGGAAGGTGGAGACAGGAGGCTTACTAAAAAAACAAAACAAAACAAAAAAAACAAACAAACAACCCCAAACCTAAAGGAAGATGCCCAACATCTTCTATATGATGAATGTGTGTAACCCCAGGCCCCCAGAAATAGGTAGCTCTCCGGAGTGGCAGCGTCTCAGGTCAGGGGCTACAAGACCCCTACATCTGGGTTCATGGGGTCTTGGCAGAGAAACCAAACCCTAAACAAAGGCCCAGGCCCTGTCTGCCAGCAGTTTGGCGATGATGACGTAGAAAGGGTAAAACTGGAAGTTGATCTGAAGATGACCAGGAAGGGCTCTCGTGCCCTGCAGTTCCTCACTGCTGCTAAAGGAGGCATGCAGTTGAAATGGCATGAAACAGGAAGCGCTGCTGTATGAGTCCAGATTTCAGAAGGGATGCCCGGGGTCCCTAAGTGGAGGGCTTAGCCAGGAATCAGCCTGCTGTGGCACAGGCTGAGAAAGACAGGGACAGAGGGCACTGCCGTGGTGGGCACCGTGCAGAGCGCTCTGCAGGCACAGGCATGAACATGCTTTCTGGAAAGGAGCCGTGGAGACCAGGCTCTCCGTTCCTATACTTGGAAATGCTTTTCACTCACTAGACCAGCTCCCATGTCACTTTCCCCACAACATCTTGTTCCTTCAGCCCCCAGGCGCTGGCTCTGCAGCTGTGGTGCTCAGCCCCTCTCTCCAAGCACATGAGGGACACTCCCGGATCCTGGAGCTTGCCAGGAGAGGTAGGAGCAGCCTCACTCTCCTCACTGTGAGCTGGATATGGCTTCCATGTGCCCAAGGGTCCTGTGTTAGAGGCTTTGTTCCCAGGGTGCTAACATTGGTAGGGGGTGGAGCCTTTAACAGGCCGGGCCTTCCTTAGGACACTGAGGCATCGCCTTCTGAAGGGTAAAACGCCAATGTGTGGAGTGAGCTAGCTATTCACAAGCAAGTTGTTTTTAAAAAGCAGGATGGCTTCTGGTCTTGGTTCTGTGTCTGAGACTGATACAGTGTCTGTACGACACTCTCATCAGATCTAAGAGGAAGCAGGGCCACATGTCCTGGCATTTCCAGAACTGTGAACAAAATAAAACCCAGTTCTTTGTATATTATCCAGCACTGAATATTTTGTGATAGCAAAGGAAAACCGGCTAATGCACCCTTCTGAATACAGTTTCAGGAAAGCTTTCTGCTAGCTGAAGTAAAACATATTGCATCTCCACTGTGTAGTGGAGACAGTTTCTTAAGTTGTAACTATGAACAAGGTAGCATTCTTCCTTAGGGAACAGAAAGTGTCCTTTGGGTGACTGTTAGAGCCACATCTCAGGCTAGAACAGAGGAGCAGGAGACTGAGGGTCTAGGAGAGAGTATTCCACTCCAATGACCATGACTCAAGACAACTGGATAGCGGCCATTCTTGGAACTAAGTTAGCTATTCTGGGCACTTTGACATGAGAATACTCTTCACTAAGTGGGACTTGTCTATATCACCAAGCTTTATAGATAGCTAAGGAAATGACCCATTTTATAAAGCCATAATGCAAGAGAAAAAGCAGAAGGGAATTTGGCATTATCTAAATAGACTAAAGACATTTCCTAAAATGGCACAAAAATAATTAAAAGATGTGAGAGTACTTCAGTGAGTCAGTCAGTGTGGCCGATGCAGGAGGCTGGCTGCCCCCACTGCCAGCCCTGGTGACAGGACGGAGCCTTTGGCAACACACTGTATATAAACAGCTTCTATTTAAAAACTGCGTGGTTCGAAACAAAAGCCTCAGACATTAGGGCTGTGGTATCCTTTTTGCCTCTGGGCATAATATGATGCCACCTTGGAGTAGAGATTAATGTGGCACAGTAGCCATGGCAACTAATAAGCAGAAGAACACTCTGGTAACCAGCTCTAACGGCACTGGAACTGCTGACATGCTCAGTAGATGGGGGAGGGGAAGGCCTGAGTATCTGGCTATTAGTTCCCATTACACCCCTCAGCTGCAAACCATCCTGTGAACTGCTGGATCCTACAGGACGAAGCAGGTTAATTGAAAGGAGTCCGTGGGGCAGCTTCTGGGAGGTCACCGTTCATGACGGCTGAGACTTCGAGATGCACAGTTTGGGAGTTATTCAGTGTCTTAGTTAGGGTTAACACTGCTGTGATGGGACACCAAAGACAACTTGGGGAAGAAAGGTTGGACTTGGCTTACACTTCTACATCATAGTCCATCACTGAAGAAAGTCAGAACAGGAACCCACATGGGGTAGGAAGCTGGAAGGGGCCATTGAGGGCTGCTGCTCACCGGCTTGCTCCCCATGGCTTGTTCAGCCTGCCTAGCCCAGGGGTGGCCCCACCCACAAGGGGCTGGGGGCTGGGCCCTTCCATATCAATCACTAATCAAGAAGGTGCTCTACAGGCTTGCCTACAGCTCAACCTCATGGAGGCGTTTTCTCAGTCGGGGTTCCCTCCTCTTGGATGACGCTAGCCTGTGTCAAGTTGACATAAACTAGGCAGCACACTCAGGCTCCTGTAGGCAACTCTTCGTCACTGATCTAGAAATAAATCTAACAGAATTATCAGCTCACCAAGCAACAAACCCATTGCTTTGCCAAGTTGGACTCGAGTGGACTCTCGATTTGGTTTGTCTTTACGCCCTGTTTGGAGCGAGTGGACATTAATTCACATCTCCCCCAGGAGAAGATCATGTAATTATGTGGCTCTTGTACAGCTCTCATAGCTGAGAGTGTTCTTTATGAAGGTCAGAAACTCCCTCCCTCACGGTTCTGGAGCCTGGGAAGGCCGAGAAGGAGGGTATCTGGTCTGGGCCTCCTTGCTGTGTTCTTGCACAGAGAACTAACTGCCCTACTTACACCCTTTATAAGGACCTTGATCCTAAGTCATGAGAGAAAAGGTCTCATGGCTCTGTGTGCCTTTTTTGAGGTTCCTGCTCTTAATATGACTTACTGACCCCAGCTCTTAATACGATCTTCTGGTAGCTCCAAACTCTCAGTCAGCCCACACCAGTGTGAAAAACAAACCTTCCAGCCCGTGATGCAGTGCAGAGGGTCTATCTGGTGACCCAACTCTGCTTCCTGGTTCTCCTTCCAGCCCCTCAGTGCATCTAAAATAGGATTGTGTGGGAGGGCGGCACTCAGACTTGTGGGATGCTTTTATTTTTAGCTCAGTGAGAACATTTTATTTATCAAACAAACTAATGAAATGAAAGCCTAGCACCCCCAAAATCCCTAAATGTTCAAATGTCAACGGCACCGCAGATAAACCCTTAGCCATTGACAAAGATAATAACCACTAAAAATATTCCCCATGGGCCTTACTTAATGGTAGACAATGCACATAATTTTAAGCCCATCTGTCTCATTAGGTTGTGATTAATATAATTATAGCACAATAGGTATAAGTATTACCCCTCAATACTTAGGTCAGTGTAGAGCAAGAGTGAGAATTCTTTGATTTCGTTGTTCCTAAAAATAACATATTACTTTAAAAATATCTCTGTGCTATAGCAACATTACACAGGCCTGGAACTACAGAAGGGAGATCGGGACTGTAACACAGGTCTGTGATTGGGGGGGGGGCCACTGGGACTGTTACACAGGTCTGTGACTGAGGAGGGGGCATTGAGAATGTTACACGGGACTGTGAGGGGGAGGGGGCACTGGGACTGTTTCACAGGTCTGTGACTGGGGAGGGGCACTGGGACTGTTTCACAGGTCTGTGACTGGGGAGGGGGCACTGGGACTGTTTCACAGGTCTGTGACTGGGGAGGGGGCACTGGGACTGTTTCACAGGTCTGTGACTGGGGAGGGGCACTGGGACTGTTTCACAGGTCTGTGACTGGGGAGGGGGCACTGGGACTGTTACACAGGTCTGTGACTGGGGAGGGGGCACTGGGACTGTTTCACAGGTCTGTGACTGGGGAGGGGGCACTGGGACTGTTACACAGGTCTGTGACTGGGGAGGGGGCACTGGGACTGTTACACAGGTCTGTGACTGAGGAGGGGGCATTGAGAATGTTACACAGGACTGTGAGGGGGAGGGGGCACTGGGACTGTTACACAGGTCTGTGACTGAGGAGGGGGCACTGGGACTGTTACACACTCCGTGACTGGGGAGGGGGCACTGGGACTGTTACACACTCTGTGACTGGGGAAGGGCACCGGGAATGCTATAGCTTTCCTAACAATTATGTCAGAGATGTTCAGTTCCTTCCTGTGCCCAGATAGCTGGGACTTGGGAGCAGCATCCTGGCCAGCGGTATTACAGTAGAGGGGGATCCCAGGATGAAAGACAGGAGCTATACTGTTCTAGCTTTTAAAAAACTGTACTTTAAACATTGTTTTTGTTCTCTCTCTCTCTCTCTCTCTCTCTCTCTCTCTCTCTCTCTCTCTCCCCTTCCTCATCCCCTCCCCGGTCTCTCTCTCTCCCCCCTCCTCCTCCCCTCCCCCCTCTGTGTCTCTCCCCCCTCCCTCTCCCCTCCCCCTCTCCCTCTCCCCTCCTCCTCTCTCTCCAGGACTTATTTCTAGCTAAGGATGGCCTAAACCCATGAGCCTACTATCTTTGCTTCCCAAGAAATGAGATTATAGGCCAGTCCCACCTGCCTAGCTTGGAGTGATTCTGTTATTGACCTCAAATTAAGGATTTTTGTGGTTTGTTTGTTTTACTCTGTTCTCCATTCTTTGTTTTGAGAAGACTCATGAAAATTGCACTTCCCCTTTTCTTTCTTAAGAATACTGAATGCGGGGTCTGTATAGCAGACCTTGGGGCTGTGCTTAGTCTTCTATTTTTACATTAGCTGGATCTTAAAGGCAAACCATAACCTTTTAAAATTGTTGTCTTGCTCTTACAGTTTGAGGAGAAAATAAAAGCATGCAGGCTTGGAATGAGTCATAACGTTGCTAAAATGAAATAAACTACCACGAAAAAAAAAGAATAAATAAAAATAAATAAATAAAAATAAATAAATAAAAATAAGAGGCCTTTTTGAAAGGACCAAAAAGTATCCCAAGTTGATACCAGAGTCTCTGGAATTGATGCCTTAGGCATCTCCATGCATGGTTGGCATGAAGGTTAGTCTGCTGTTTACCTCCTTCCTTTGTGTAAAGTCATCTTCCAAAATTTGATTGTGAGCTGGAGACTATATGGGCTTAACTCAGAAGGTCAAGTCCTTAATCTGACAATAAAGGATTTTAAAAGTTTCTACTTAAAAAAATACATCCCATTCAGTTATCTTAGCAGGACGACAGCATCTAAACCTCCTGGGCAATGGCCCTCTGGGTATGCTTGTTGGAGACTATCTTGAATGTGTGTGAATTTAAAAATCATCCCTTGATGTGTCCTGTCAGAATTCATTATTATTTTTTGAACAAAGAAAAGTCTGATTCTCATAGGTCTACAATTGGAGGTAGAAGTGATTTTTACCATGGCAGTGGTTGTAAGTCCATGAACAATTGCTAGAGTTTTGAATCTCTTCAACCAAAAGAGTATCGTTTACATTTCTGGAGTTTTCCAAAATACAGCCATGCATTTTATATTCTAGAAAATCATAAGAAGCACAAAAAGTAGCTCCTCACCTTTCACACATGCCTGTTTTCCAGCATCAAAGCCTATCTGAACAGAAATGGTGTTACTAATTACCACTTGGAATCTAGGGACTGCTTTTCTTTCACTTTTACGGTAGGAAAACTGCAACAGACCAGTACATATTAGACGAAATGGGTAACGATCTTGAGAATGGACGTGGCTGTCCCCTGGAGCTCAGCAGGCTAGAACAGCGCTGTCGTTTGAGTGCAGCTCCCGGCCTGCTCTCCTGCCCCATCCTAGGCTCAGGCCGGCAGGGCTGCGGTGGCCCTCACACCGGCCCTCACGCCGTCCTTGCAGGCTTTCTTCTTCCTAAGTCCTCGTGTTTGATCACTCAGCTAGAAAAACATTTTGGCAAATCACGCTACAGTAATCAGTTCCCTCTTCAGCTGACCATTGAGAAAACCATCTTTGTAGTGAAGCCAAGGTTCAGCCAAGGATGGTCATTCAGAGAACCTTCCATGGTGGAGAAGTTGCTAGACAGAGGGCTTTTCACACTCATGACTGAGATGACTTCAGACATCTGTGGCACATCATCAGCGTGGCATCTGATCCCTCCAACTGAACCTATAAATCAGTACAATCTCAACAGAATTCACACAGCTCTCTCTCTCTCTCTCTCTCTCTCTCTCTCTCTCTGCCATATAAATGATTCTAAAATGTCTACAGGAAAGCACAGAGCTGAGAATGATCAAGAAAACATTGAGGATGAGCAGGTACTGTGCCTGTGTAGTAATCAGGACAGTATGGTGCTGACATACAGACAGACAAACAGACTCGGAAAGGCAAATACAGTCTTATCCATTCCAGGCATGGATGGAAAGAGAATATGGCTGAGATGGCGCTGAAATTCCACAGTTAAGTATGAAATATTTAATAGCTGGTCTTTACAAAACCAATATAAAAATTCACCCACATTCACATTACAAAGTATGGGGTTGGGCATACAGGTGTATAAAGACCAAAATGTAGAAAAAAAAATAAAACCCAACTCTTTAAAAAAGTTTTGAAAAAATAGACATACCATAAATAATGTGAATAAACAAGCCTTAACCTTGTATATGACATTTGTAAACAATAGAGCCAGTAAAATCAGTGAGAAAAGTCAATATGTAAAGGTCAAATATTCAAGGTAGAAACTAGGCATAGAATATGAACACACGGGCCGGAGAAGGACCCTGTGAACAAGACAAAGGGACCTTGCCCGGAATCATGGAAGGGAGAAGGATGCATATTTAGAAATCAGATCCACCCAAGATGGCAGCTTCCTCAACAAACCTGGGGGACAGAGGAGTGGGGAGGGTTTGCCAGGGACCTAGCAAGTGCTTCCCATAATGCCCTGGTCGCCTTCCCGTGTCTCCCTGGTGCACAGCTTTGTTTTATCAGAGTCACTGGGATCCTAATACTTCCACAAGGCCTGTCATCCTCCCAAGACTGACACGGCTGTGGTGCCAGGGAAGACACATGTGCTAAATCTGAGGGCCGGGGTGTACTAGCTGCAGGACTTTGGATAGATCTTTGAACTCGGAATCTCACTTTCCCCAAAGGCAGAGAGGACCACGAGGCCAGAGCTGGAAAGGGTGTGGTAGCATGGTGCAGGCCTGCTCAGATTTCGTTGGGGCATTTGCTCGGCTTCTAGTGGCAGCTTGCAAAGTCTCTTCACTGTAATCGATGGTTCTCGTGGAAGAATCTGAGTAAGTTCAAACTCCTTCCTCCCAGCGAGAAGTGTGAGCCCCAGGGGATGTATCACCAGTGCGAGTTCCCAGAGGAACAGGCAGAGCCTCTCTCTCTCCTGCCGGGGTGTGGTGTCAGGGGGGTGGACAGGCTGCGCTGAAATCAATAGGTGGGTTGATTCTTTTTCTGTCTCTGTTTCTAGGCTGTAATGTATATTCTCTGTCTCCCACAGCCTGCCTGCTATTTTGCTCTCCCTCCGCAGATGCTTTAAATACCGATTCAAACTAGGCATCTTATGAGAAAGACTACAAAAGACTCTTGCCTCATCAGACTGAGCTAATGAGCATGAAGACTTTTGGAGAAGAAAAACAGGATAGACAGTGAGAAGATAGGTCACCTTTTCTCTATGGAGGTCAGGCAGGTTACGTGGATATCTTCAACATAAGTTCTTAAATGATAATAAAGCGGTCCTAGAACCCTGCACACACACTTCCACGGTCATCCTGAAATGGCAGGATGCACATTGCAGGCTCGGAGCTCAGGGTGAGCTCAGGGGCCTCTTTATAGCACATGACACACATTCATTTCTGGGGAGTGTTTCCAGCTGCAGCTGTCTCCGAAAGCAACTCTCTCTCCTTTGATGTCAGGTTCATCACTTTCAATTTTGGCTCATCTAACAGGTGTTCCTTCACCAGCTCTGTTCTACACCAGCTGTCTTCCCTCGAGGTCCCCAGCCGAGAGGCACAGGGACACACAGACTTCCCACCCCTATCCCTCCATCATGCCACCCACAACCTGCTTGCCAGCCAAAGGCCCCATTCACAACCATAGCCTGGTTCCCACCCTGAAAGTCACCTCCTTCTCACTCCATGGAATATGCATAGTTATTGGGAGAACCACAGAACATAGCCAGACATGAATTCCCCACAGAAACAATGGCAGTTACCATCATGTATTCATTTACAGAGGAAAAGGTCATGATTATACCAGTAAGACATCGGACTGGACCAAGCAGTTTGAATCTCAGTGCAGAAGCAAAGAGAGCTTAGAGAGACATTGCTTCTGGGCACGCATTCCCATGCAGGGTACAGAAACTCAGCATTGCAATGTGTATGTTGAATGTGTATATAAAGCTGCTACTGGTCTGCCCCAGGCAGAGAGGATGGGGACATGGACCAGCACACAGATGTGGATCCCTATCAGAACTAAACACATTAGTGACAGAGGTCACGGCAGATGCTGCTGCCCACAGTTTAAATCTGGGGACAAAAAGGTCACCCTGAGGATGGCAGCAGCATAGCAGGATAACATGCATTTAAAAATAACTTTGTTAGAAATATTTCTTCCTTTTTATGTGTATGAGTGTTTTGTTTGTATGTGCACATCTGTGTACCATGTGTGTGCAATACCTGCAGAGGCCAGAAGGGGGCATCGGGTCTCCTGCGCCTGGAGTTACGGACAGTTATGATCTACCACATAGGTGCTGGGAATCGAACCCATGTCTTCTGGAAAAACAGCCAGTACTCTTAACTATTTAGCCCAAGTAGGATAATATTTAGAGCACAAGGAAGCAGAGTCACATTTCTTTTGACTGTACAACCTCTCTCCTCTGTTAAGATGACCTGTTCAAGTTTGGCCCTGAGAGAACAGGGAGATCTGACTGAGGTAAGAGAACGAGGCAGAGACCGGTCGCTGGACACTGCTGTTAGGGAAAAGGAAAGTTGCTGGCAAGTCTGTGCCCCTAAAAACAGGCAGGTTTACTCCATATCCATGTGCACACCAAAACTAGGTGTGTGTGTATCCATGCATGCCTCTGTGTATGTTTCTGTGTGAGCCCCTCAGACATGTATGCAGCTGTTTAGAACAAAGGAGCTCTATGCTGTTGGATTGCTTCACCTTGAATGGAGCCCATGAAAACCAGTAAGTGAGAGGAAATGGTTGTGTCACGTGACAGACCACATTCCAGAGTGGTCAGCTCCCTGTGGCCCAGAAGGGCACAGTTATGGTAGGACCTGGCACAGATCCCAAGGGCTCTGAACGCCTCTTGCTCAAGGGCCACAGAGCCTAATGGGCTTCAAAGACACTACACACAGACACACACACACACACACACACACACACACACACACACACGAAAGGTAGTTTTTAAAGTGGCATTTGTACTGTGACTTGAATAGGAAGGGTCTCCTGACTTGTGAACTGAAAGCTTGGCCTTCAAGGGCTTGGAGGTGTGGCCTCAGGAGGCGACTGGAGCACAAGGGCTCTGACCTCAGTAGTGCGCGAATACGGTTCAGCATTCATAGATGAGATAGACAGGAGGTGGAGCTGAAGGGACAGCTCACCAGGGTGTGCCCTTGGAGGGCGTAACTCAGTCTCTTCCTCTCCTCTGCTTCCTGGCTACCACAGGCGAGCAGCTTTCCTCTGCCTGGCTACCATGATGTTCTGCTGAACCATAGGCCCCAGCTGATGGGGCCAAGTGAAGTGAATGTGCTAGCCCAAACCAATCTCCTGTTCATAGCCTTTATCTCACTACTTCGTCCCAGCAACAGCGCATGGAAGTCTAGCCCTGACTCACTAGTCTAGCCAAGGCTGTTCCTGCTGAACTTTACACATCCCCAGAGCATGTTAGGTGGACCGTTCAGCCTGCTCCTGCCTCTCTCCACCTGGGTAAACTTGTGCTTCAGAACTCAGTTTGTTGTACTACTGCTTGCACAGATGGCTCAGAGCTGTCTGGTTTCTCCTCGTGCCCACCAGTGGCAAGGGGACCTGGGAAGTCACTGCCTATCATGAGGGAGCAGAAGAGTAAATAAGTTAATCATGGCTTATGTGGCTCTCTCCATATCAAAGACACACATGCTTGAGTCCTGAAGTGGTGATGGAGTGGAGGAGGTTGGGTAAGAGCTATAAATAGGCGCAGAAGCCAGAGCTAGTGAATCTAGCTTTGACTTACCTGCCCTGAGGTGGCTCTGACCCATCTGTCCTGTAATCCCTTCCCCCCTTTCTCCTTCCTTGCTTCTATTCCTCTCAGACCTAGCAAAACAGCAGGTCCTCTGCAGAGTGCAAGTAGTATAATAACATGCCAAGTTTAGAGACACCAGCTTCCTGTCCTCGAACTGCACATTTCCCTAGGAAGGTGAAGGCAGAGAGAGGCAGGAGCAGACGGACAGATCCATCTAATGTGCTCTGGGGAGTTGTAACGTTCAGCAGGAACAGCCTGGCCCAGGGGCCGAGGAGCGCTTGTTAATCTGAGACTGGTCTGTGACTCTAAGGACCTGGTTATATAGATGTTGCCTGTAAGTGGCTGCCACCCATTTCAAAAGGTATTTTAAAGCAATCCATTGCAGTAATCATGGAAATGCCTTTAAAGTCTATATTTAGTATTTATGAGAGGGAGAAGATAAAATTTTGTTCTAGAATAAAATTAAACCAGCCAAGCTTAACTTCTTCACTTTGTTTCTCTCAGGATTTGTCACATTTTCCAATGCAAGGTTTTAGCTTGTGCGTTCCCTTTAGGCAGGCTGTGGGGGTGACAGAGAGGAGAACAAATTCCTGAGATTGTTCCTAAAGAGATTGCCGAGTGCTACATGCCATCCTCTGCTTCCCAAATGCTCATCTGCAGAAGGTCATGGCGAGGACGGGGACAGGGTGGCAGGAGCCGCTGTAGTTTCTTGCTCAGCTTTCGCCAGCCTTTGCCTTCTCCAGCCAGACATCTGAACCCAGCTCTGGTCCTGCGCCTGTACAAAGCTCTACCCAGCCCCTCCGCTCCATCCCCACCTCAGGACTGGAGGTGTATGTCTTTGATATGGAGAGAGCCACGTAAGCCATGACTAACTAGGCGCTGCCTACCCAGCCCTGCTCCTTCCCGACGGAGAGATTTCTGTGCTCGCCAGTTTGCCATTTGGTGGCCAAGACTCGACAGGTGGCTATGGCTCCATCTCTGGAGACTTTATCTTTAGTATCTGGACTTGGAAATATTTGTTTGAACCACATGAAATTGCTGTCTGGGTGCATTAAAAAGTGACTGGAAAGTCAGAAAATTCATATGCTTCAACCCAATACAAAAGCCAAGCTCAGAAATGCAGCAAGACGGAGGGACGAGAGGCCGAGCAAGCCGCCCAGGGTCTGAAGAGCAAACACAGCAACCACGGCTTACACAGCTGCATCCATAGCACAGAAATATACAAATCGAGTGCAGACTGGGCCTCCAAACACAAATATTCTCTCAAACGCTGGAGGGACTGCAGATGTAAACAACTGACTAGGGAACGGGTGGGGTGTCCTGCGGGGCCACCCTCCCTGGGGGGGGGTGCCCAATCTTCAGGGCTGTACAGCCCTCTCTTATCTATGGCTTTCCTATCCTGCTCCTTTCCACGACAGAAGACCCTTGCCTACCCTTCCCTCCCGCCGGGCCTTCTCTCATGCTGGGCCTGGGTCCGTCCGTCTCTTTGCTCCATTTGGGAGTGATGTTCCTTTACCTTTGACTGTCACCTTCAGGTCCCTCTCTCACCACGTCTCCTGTTCCCCTAGCCTGAGGTTGGAGGTGGGGGCACTGCAGTGGGTACTCAGCACTGTGCCCTCCTTGGCACCGTGAGGAGGCACAACACTGGCATCCTTTCCTTCCTGTGGTCGACTGGCCTTCTCCATGGCAATCTGCCTAAGTCCTATTTCCCAGAAGAAAAACGAGCGCCCACAATATAAGAAACCAGACCCCAAAGGCTCCGTGTGGATCAATTATTTATTGTTAATATTTATTCAAGGGGCAGAGTGTGACAGACCTATGGGAAGGTCTTTATGTCTTTTCTTAATCTTCACTCTTCACAGTGGCTCTACAAAGCAGGCACTAGGATCATCACATACAGAGGGGCTCCAGCACTTATTTCAAGTGATGGCATTGGCTGGCGATAGAACTACAGATCCAGCCAGGAGGGCAGATCCTAGAGTCCAGGGCTTAGCCTGCCTTTAAAAGGCTCTACGGCACGGTTTCAGCTTTCTGTAACATTAGAGGACATCCACAAAAGCACTCCAGTGGCACATTCTACCTCAGCAACGAGGAACAGACAGACAAAATATATTTATATATTTATACAGTCCAATATATTTATACAAAGAAAGAGAAAAACATGCCTTTCCACAGGGGTTACTGCAGGACAAAAGCTGTGGTCACCGGAGGCCGAGGGAAAGATTCCGAGCGCTGCAGCCAGGACGCTGGCACTCAAGGAGCAGCTATGTGGTCATGGACAAACCTCTCAAGATCAGAAGAGACTGACTATATCCACTCGGGTCCCACAGTCAGCTCTGTGAGGCCGAGACGGCTGTGGAGTGTGATGCTACAGACACGCTACCATGGGCACTTGAGGCCTGTTGGAAGGCGAAGGCTCTGAGGAGTCACATGAGGGTCCTGGAATAAAGTTCTTCACAGCATGAGCTCATAGGCTGCAATGAACCCAGGACCACTTTTTACAAGTTTAAGGAAGTGTCCCGGAGCTGCCTCTCCACAGCACTGGAATCACTCATGACCACTGAAAGGAAATCTTTCTTCCTCTGGGAACTAGGAAGGAGTGTGTGACCGAATGGAGTGGCTTCATAAAAGAGACCAGGGCCAAGGTCGCGGGACGATATTAAATGAGACTGGTGTGAGGTACAGAAATCTAGCTCAGACAGCCGTAAGGCCAAGAGGGCACTGTGTGGGCTCATGCAACCCACCAACCTGGGACTCAGCAGAGCAGCTTAATTTTCTTGCAGACTGGTCTCTCCTGGACAACATAAAATATATCAATCACGAGCAATCATCCCAGCCTTGTGGGTACGAAACAACACACACCCTTCACTTCTGTCAGTAGAAGCCTAGAAATCTACAAAGTCCATTATTGTGGCCAAAAAGGTGAGGTCCTGTGATTGCCGACCCCCCCACCCCACTAAAATCTAGCAAGGCTTCCCAGAGAATTCTCAGGAGAAGGACCGTATAAGAGGAGACTGCCACCAAAGACTTGCAGTCTCTGCAGCACAGTAGAGCCCTGGCCCTGGTGGAGTAGCCACGGGGAGCACCACAGTACTGAGACAAAGGAGCTCGAGTTGTTGAAAATCAGGTCAGCATGAATGCTTTTCCTAACCCAGGTCTTTTGTGTTTCGGGGATTCCTATGACCTTTCAGAGTAATGTCCCACAGGGGAGGAGGGCAAGAGGATCAAGACCCGCTACAATTCCAGAAAGTTCCTTGAGCTTTAAAATCAAATGTGGCGTTCCAGAGGAAAGGGCTTGTCCACATAAGGGCTGAGGAATGCAAGCCACCTCACCTGAGCTGGATGGAGCTGCTGTGCCAGCAGGGCCAGGGCAGGCACTGTAGGGGCGGCAAATGCTGTGCGCAGTTCCATTTCCACCAATAACCCAGGCCTACCAGAGACACCAGAGAAACACCAAAGTGGCACCATCTGGAGAACTCTCACTATCTGCTACTCTGAGAGGTTGTGTCAAGAAGCAGCAGGGGAGGAGCACTCTGTGGCCTGACTTTAAAAACAAACAACAAAACCCATGGCAGCTGGCAGCTATCAGCTGCTGAGACCAGCAGTGGTTCTTCCTGACGTGGCACTTTGTGGGCTCTTCCAAATCCCGGGTGCCCCCTCACAAAACCCCTGAATACCACAGGGCTCCGATGCCCGACACTCAACATGCACATTCGCAAGGCTTTGTTTCTAGTCTGTCCGTGGCCTTACAATGGCATGCACACCCTGGACTCCAAAACCAGAGAAAGAATGGGGAGGCTTCCCCTGGAAAGACGCGTCAGCAAAAAGGCTGTCCTGCATCCATTTTCCCCTACCCAGTCTCCCTGTGACTGTCCACAGCACCGAGATCTCTACCTGCAGCTCTCTGCTGGGCCTGTGTCCTCACTGGTAGAGTGAGGCATGCTTCCAGCAGACCTCAGCTCTGCTCCCATTTTCATGTTAGTATTAACCTCAGCTAGCAGTGCTCAAAGATGGCCGTTTTAAATTAAAGACCCAGGAGGCACTGTTTTAAAGGGGAGGGGGGTCCCTGTAACTCGACATTGGGTCTCCTTAAGTAGTTAGTGCAACAGCAGAGGTGATTATAAGCCAGGGGCCATCTCCAGGCCCCCTCAGAACACAGGCTCTTTGTACATGAGGAATCAAGTCAACAGAGAAACAAGGCTCAGTTTGTCTTAGTGCATCCAAATTGTTCCTTCGGCCTAGGCAGGGCGACTTTTCCTCCCCAAGGTGGGAGGGAAACAATGACACTTTAAGGCTAATTATGAAGTACACCTATGTGTTCACAGTTGAATCCCCCTTTTATGACAAGGTCATGAACTTGGGCTTACATATTAAAATCCACCTGGACTGTGAGGCCCTTTGTTAATATTATGAGGCAGGCTCTGCATGTTTGTTTATTTCTGGCCAGGAAGGGAATTAACTGGGCTCTTATCCCAGCCCTGTCTCCAGCCAGTCTTTCTCTCACCTCTTAATGGTGCTGGGCCGGATGACTTTTGAGGTTCCTTCCAGCGCTAATGGAGACCCACAGTGATGTTTTCTAAAGGATCCAGGAGTCTGACTGTCGACCTTCCCTTAGGGTTCTCTCCTCTAACCCCGAAAACTGGCTTGGGTCTGTTTACCATGATCTGATCCCGTGTCCACGGACAGATGGACTCACTCACCCCCACCACAGGCACCAGGGTCAGAAGGAAAGTCCCTAAGCAGCAGGCATTTAAGTCTCACCCATCAGTCACGGGCTGTCAGAACTTCAGGCGGGGACTAAGGAAAGGCTCCTTACACAGCTTTGGAGGACTTGCTGTTTCCAAGGGCATGTGGACCTTCTAGAAAATTCTATGGGTAGGAAGAATTCAACCTGGGAGCTAATTTGCCATAAATGTTAACCATAAGCTCTTATCAGACTTTGGTTATGAGCCTAAACTAATTTTCATTAGGCTGACGTGATTTACATGTATTAGCATATGGAAGCCTCTCTATTCTCCTCAACAACAGCTAGTGTTATTAGTTCAACTTTACTAGGAACCCATGGCTTAAAGAGGTGGAGGATCTGATATGCGGCCTTATTTCTGGTGGACAGTTGGCATGGTAAAGTAGATGGTCTGACTCTTAATCTCCTGTAGGCGAGGCAAAGGGACAAAGTCAGGACACCTGCTTCAGGCTAGTGGCTGCATGGATTTCAGCGGGTCCTGTCACAGTTACTAGATGAAGTTTCTTTGCATCTAGTAGCTGGGTGAGTGTCCCCAGTGATGATGTGTGGCGCTGTCTCACCAGAATCACCCTGTGTAATCTGGGCACCATTCCAGAGCTGGGACAAGGCCCAGAATTTATCTATTCACAAGAACTCAAGCTGATTTTTAAGTGTGTTTAAACCTGAGATAGCAATATTCATGATTCCTAAGTCTTCTATAGCTCTTACACTCGCCCATGGCTTTCTTCAGGAAGAAATTCTTCAGGAATGCAAGGTTTTCCCTTTCACTGGATCCAGAGTTAACCCTAAAATCCAAAATATCTTCTTTTCAGATCAGCCTTATCCCATATAACAATCTTGCATCTTAATGTGACAGGCAAACTCTTGGTTCTCTAAAACAGAGTCCAAACAAATTCCTGCATTTGGAAGAAGGGCCAAGGCAAGGTGACATGACCTTGGTTAGAAGAATTTCCTTAAAGCTGTTTTACAAATAGAAGCGCGTGAGCATATGGAACTAGTTACTAAGGAGAGGCCATCAGACCAGAGAACACTTAGATCACACAGGGAAGGGAGGGGACTCAGAGCTGAAACACGGAGGAGAAAACAGCAAGAGTCTTGCTAGCTATCAACAGCAGGAGAGCAGCAGGCTTGTTCCACTCTGAACAAGTAGGCTGCGTTACCTTTGGCCACAGTCTTGACTTGATTTTTCCTTTTAATTTATGCCATTACTTTCCACTAAAAACAAAACACAACAAAAATGCCCTTTCATCTCTATTCATTCGTTGTGACTCATCAACCTTTGTCCTTTCTTGTTGAAACTGAAATCAGGGTGACAAGCCAACCAGCATTCTGGGTACCAGGGAATGTCATTATCTTACTCCCAGCATAGACACACGAGCTCTCCTTACCCAAGCCTGCATCTAGTTACCAACATGGCCAGATGCTGCCTTCATCACACAGCCTGCAGGTTGGGGACTGCCTGCATACATGTCTCCATGAGGGTGTGTATCTCCTCCAGTGCATATTCCCTTACTCTCTTACACACACACACACACACACACCTTTTACCAACAAAAATTCATCGTGTTGATTATGCAAACCACCATCCCAGATGTTCAGAGGAAAGCAAAGATGTAAGGTGGGAAGGTGTGTTTAGCATCTGGACTTAGAGATCAGGAGTCCTGTAGGATGGTTAAAAATACAAAAAGCCATAGCAAATGAATAAAAAAAATTAAAAAAAAAAAAAGAATAAAAAGGCATCCTAGGGAAGTGGGTGTGACGCAGGCCTTGGAGGAGGGGCTGAGGCCGGGGGAGAGGAACAACTGCATCTCCAGTCCGTTTCCTTTGATCCCATTACTCTGATTTTCCTTAGACTGACCTCAGGTGGGATCAAACTTGACCTTGCAAACCAAAGCGCACATCTGCCTGGTCACTTAACAGGCCGCTGATCCAGGCTAAGCCGGTCAAATTGCTGGAGCTGTTGTCAAGAAACCTCTCCCTCTGGAGCTGCGTGCTCAGAGGACAGAACTGATGAGCTGGTGGCGGGCTTGCTACCACACGGACAGGGGAGGCCGACCACGGCAATATGGGAAAGTGAGCCAAGACCAAGTCAGACTCCTGAGGACAGAGACAACGAGAGCAAGATCTGGCCGGAGTCCTATTTAATATGAGCCAGCGACTTTAGTTTACTTTATTGAGCTAATTTGGGCTAGTTAAGATCTATTTGTAACTTGGAGGCAGAAGCCCTGTGAGGGTGTTCAGGAAGCAGTGGAAAGCCCAGCCACATCTGCAGGTGATGAAGGATCAGAGAGGGATGGCCAGACTCTGGCCGAGGACAGGGACGGGTGGAAAGCCAAGCTGTTGTTTATAGCTAACAGGACGGAGAAAACACTGACAGCTTTTAAGTAAAAAAGTAGAAATGGAAGAGGAGGTATTTCAGCAGGACTCCTGTGTGACAGAGCGGAGAGCGATGACTCATGGGTGTCTCTGCGCCCGAAGCATCCGCGTAGAGGGCAGGAGCTGAGCATCGTGCGCAGCACTGTGTTTAGCAGAGGGGAGACCGGGTAACGGCCATACTCAGAGCAGTTAAGGGCAGCCTGGGGCAATGATGTGGGGCTCTGGTACGAACCGGGAAGGGAGCCGGCAATGATGATGTGAAGAACTGACAGCGTGTTAGTGAAGAGATGTGAGGGATACAATGTGGAGTCTGGGTCACTCAGAATGAAGAGGACGGTTGCTCCACTGGTAGAAATGAGGTGTGGAAAAGTTTAGGGGGGGATGGATTTCCCCGAGACTTCTGAGGGAGTGGGTAGGGGGCTGGTCAGGGGCTTGAGGGCATGTCCAAGTCTTGAACTCTCTGGTTCAGGAGCAGATCGGAAGCTCATATTACTTCCATATTTCTTTCACAAGAAAGCTCATATTACTAAATGGGCTAAGAAGGGGCCTAACACAAGATCACCCAAGGCAGAAAGGACCTTTCCCTGACGGTCCCTTTCCGCCTGAGCACTATCCGTCCCTGACACCTTCCATCTCCCGAGGCCATCAGCAGTGTCCTCTGGCAGTGCCACTATAAAAGATTCCCTTTTACAGAGGCGAAGTGGGTTTCCCTGATGAAAACCTATAGGCTGTAGCATTTCCTCCTGCAGATGGCAGGGCTGGGGAGTACGGTGGGAGTCATTTTCTTTAACCACACTCTGGGGAAGCTGAGGCAACATGCCAATCAATAGTTGTTGTAGTGCTATGATGAGAACAGTTTAGGGGGAGCAGCAAGCCAGGAGACAGGCTAACAGTGTCTCAGTTGCACCCCACACCCAATAGGTGAAGGAAACCAGCCTCAACCCTGGCTCTCCTGGTAGGATTGGCTCTGTGAAATCTAATCCCTTTCCCCAGGACAGCACATCCAGTATTTTACCATCAGGTTCATTCCGAATCTTTCTTTTCCACATTACATGTCTCCATGGAGGACACGGCTAAAGCTCTGCACTTGGCAGAGAGCCCAAAGGAGCAGAGTAGAAAGAACGGCCCCTGTGCGGAAACCACACAAAGGACTTGTTGATACACAGGTCATGGACGGCTCTTTCTCCTCCCACGGCTCAACACACGAACACTGGCTTTGTTCAAATCAAGAAGTTCCTAAACAAACACAAGTTTTACGAAGCTGATGTCTCCCAAAAGTACTCCATCACCAGTAAGGCATTTTAATTATCCTCCACTAAAAGAAAAAAAAAGTAATTTCCTAATTTTGCAAATTGTTATCAGAAATGTTCTGGTCAATAATTAAGCAGACACAGTAACAATGACACAAGTGAAATCATTATTGGAACTATCCGGGTTCTTCACGTGTTTTTATTAAAACAATTAGTTTCCTCTGTCACTGTTCCTAGCACTGCTTCTTCCCCCTGACACATCTGAGATGCAGGAAGAGTGAGACTCTCTGGGGTCACTAGCCCTACTGCTCTGAATATGCTTACATGTTACATGTACCTAATTCTTTTGCATCAATAATTACCTATTAGACCCCAGGGTTGACCATTCTGTTCCTTAGAGTCAGGATCAAAGACAATCTAACTTCCTGAGAGAATCCATGTTCTTATTGACATTTCAAAAAAAAAAATCTTTATTTATGTTTTTTTACTCAAAAATAGAATTACCTCAAATATAAATGTCTAAGGCATAGTTATAAACTCAACCACTTCCTAAAGACTCTCTGAGGGGCTGAGGGGAACACGGCTTGGTGCCAGAGTCCTTGTTTGGTATGCACAAACTTCTGGGTTTGCTCTTCCGCAGCATAAGGAAAACAAAGGTTTTTCATTGAGTGAGTTCAGCTGCCTTCCCCTCCCTCTTCCAGTCATAATCTATGACAGTCTCTGGCTCTCTCTCAGCCTCAGTTTTCCCAGAACAAGGCCCATGGTTAACAAGCAACAGGGGAGGCAGGAGGAAACCTAATTTCACCATCAGCTAGGCAAGGCAAATGTAGTAACTAGGGGACCTCACAGGTCCACACTAGTTGTTTTGTAAATGGCTAATCAAATACAGGAAAACTAAGAGATGCTTCAAAATAAATTGGACCCGGGCATGAAGGATTAGCCAGTCATACAGCTGTCCTTCCTGCACTGCATTATTCTGTTGTGATTAATTGAGAGAAAGAATAACACAGAGATTTTATTGAATCATTTCCATTGAAACTCTCAACAATAGATTAATGAAAACCAACATCTCTTTCCCTAGAGCAAGTCACTTTCTAATGATCTGCATACAAATTTTAGAGATGGTAAGCCTCCAAGCTATTCTGTTCCAAGACTTTAAATTAATTAGTACAGAGAAACTATTTTTATTTATGCATCATGTAAGGATTCAAAAACTAGGTCGGGTACTCTTCCGCCTGCTAGCTCCGTTCTTCCCTGGTTGAGGATTCAGGGACTGAGCAGGCGGTGGAAACAGATGGGAGCTAGGCCACTGCTAAGTCATTAGTTAATAGTAACTACTAATTGCTTTAACCAGAGTGTCCAAGTTTTCCAAAATAGGAAAGGGAGACATTTGCTTATAGTCTGAATGGCCTCCATTTCCAGGAAAGCAGCGTCTTCCTTAGTGGCCCCTGCAGGAACTCTGCCTCTCCACATGCCTAGGCGTGTTTCACTAGAGCTGTAAGCGAACAGGCTTGAGTTTTCACTGTACTCAATGAATAACTCAGACTCAACAAAACTGGCTTGCAGTGTGAAGACAATACATTCAGCGACTAATCCACATCTATTGCCAAGAGAATTAGAGGTTACAGATAACGGACTGACTCTGAGTCAGAAGGGACCCTTGATCTTAATCACAAACTCCCAGCCACTAGAACTGGCTGTTTATCTTTTGCTTGAATATTTCTAAGGATGGTCCAGTATTAACGAGATGACCTAAGATAGTCTTCTTAAATAAAAATAACAGCACTATGGTAATTTAATATGCAGCTTAGAAAATGACTTTACTTTAGGCCATCCCACAATGGAAAAAACTTCACAAAAGCTGTGAAGAGTTACAAAATGATGATAATTATGGATTCAAGGCAGAATACATGGTGACAGACACAAAGACTGAAAAACTTACATAATACCCAAAGCAAAATACACACGCACACACACAAATATTTATTCTGTGATGCAACTTTCCATTCTAAAACATGCGCCAAAGCCATGAATTGGTAGAGGCTGATCTGAAGATCAGGCGTTCGTGTTAATCTTCCCATATCTATAGCCTAGCGTGTATTTTTTTTCTTTTTCTGTTTTTGAAAGTGTTCTAGGAAATCAAGATTCTGGAAGTCCACACTTTCAGAGGTCTAGTACTGTCATCTCTCTCAGCATGTGACTTCTTCTCTTTAGAGTACAGGTACTGTTAATTGACTACCTGAAAACCCAGGTCACCCTGCCTGTACTGGCTGGTTTTGTGTGTCAACTTGACGCAAGCTGGAGTTATCACAGAGAAAGGAGATTCAGGTGAGGAAATGCTTCCATGAGATCTAGCTGTGGGGCATTTTCTCAATTAGTGATCAAGGGGGGGGGCCCCTTATGGGTGGTACCATCCCTGGGCTGGTAGTCTTGGGTTCTATAAGAGAGCAGGCTGAGCAAGCCAGGGGCAAGCAAGCCAGTAAGGAACATCCCTCCATGGCCTCTGCATCAGCTCCTGCTTCCTGACCTGCTTGAGTTCCAGTCCTGACTTCCTTTGGTGATGAACAGCTGTGTGGAAGTGTAAGCTCAATAAACCCTTTCCTCCACAACTTGCTGCTTGGTCATGATGTTTGTGCAGGAATAGAACCCCTAAAGCACTGCCCTTGAGCTATCGCATTCTGACACGCACTTTCTTTGGTTTAGCTGCTGAGCGTGTGTTCCCTGAGCCATGTCCCCGGTACACTAATGTTCACTCTGTCCCTACTCCTGCATTACCCACAGCTTCCTTACCCACTTCCAGGTCAACTGGTCTGAATCTGTATGTGCCTTGTTCCTACAGTGCGATGAAGATATTCTCAATGGTGCCTCTACTGCTGCCGGCCCAGGACACCCAGCAGACATGAGCAGAGCACACGGTAAGGCTGGCCTGTGCTCACCTCAGCTCTGCATTCTTCCTCTCCCACCTTCTGCTGTCAGTAGCCTGTCTGCCGGGACCAGGCTACAGGTACTCACCCTGCCACCACATACTGGCCCAAACCTGCGTGCTTCAATTCCATCTGGTTTGACAGTTGTTATCAGAGGAGCTTAAAATTTTACAGGTCATTCTTCCATAACTATGACAGGTGATCACAGTTTGATTTCTTCTATTGTCGTTATTACTCAAGTGACTTCATTTGCTTTCTATGCTCTTGTGGCAATAATATTAGTTATTATAATAATTAAAGCAATGTGCAAATATAGCCAGACAGAATTTTGTGGGTGGTAAAAATGTGTTGTATTTGAATCTGTTTCACCCAGACTTTCTAAGGACGTTTAGGGACAAGAACAAGACAAGATTTAAGATGCACAATCCTATAAAACTGACAGCTGGTTGGCTTGCTCTATCAATACGTGGCAAGTTGAGTCCTGAAAGTTTGCATCTGCAGCAGACCACCTAGCCTGCAGCCTGCACAGTGGGTCTGCAGCACACCACCTAGCCTGCAGCCTGCACAGTGGGTCTGCAGCAGACCACCTAGCCTGCAGCCTGCACAGTGGGTCTGCAGCAGACCACCTAGCCTGCAGCCTGCACAGTGGGTCTGCAGCACACCACCTAGCCTGCAGCCTGCACAGTGGGTCTGCAGCAGACCACCTAGCCTGCAGCCTGCACAGTGGGTCTGCAGCAGACCACCTAGCCTGCAGCCTGCACAGTGGGTCTGCAGCAGACCACCTAGCCTGCAGCCTGCACAGTGGGTCTGCAGCACACCACCTAGCCTGCAGCCTGCACAGTGGGTCTGCAGCAGACCACCTAGCCTGCAGCCTGCACAGTGGGTCTGCAGCACACCACCTAGCCTGCAGCCTGCACAGTGGGTCTGCAGCACACCACCTAGCCTGCAGCCTGCACCTCATGCTCTGTGCTGTGCATTCTGTCCCTCTCTCCCCGTCAGTGTTCTGCCTGGTTCTAATGCAGTGAAGGATGTGGGTGGAGTAGCTCTCCCATGGCACAGGAGGCACAGGATGGCTCAGTGTGTGTGCTCTGTGGCTTCTTGCCACACTGGGGCAGAGTGAAAAGCCGAGCGGGACCCGCGCTCACTGGGTGACCTGGCCCTTTTCTAGCACTCTGAGCATCACTGTGACCAGCCGTCCAATTTTCGGAGTCCCTCTCTTCCTCCACATTACTGTTCAGACCACACGTGTAACCCGTTTTCAGGCTAACTAAGGTCCTTTTAGCAATGCCAGCCGTTTCTTACTCTGCCCAGCTCTTTTCAGTTTCTGAATCTTTATGAAATGACCTTTAGGGGCTGGAGAGATGGCTCGGTGTTGAAGAGCACTGGCTACCCTTCTGCAAGAGCCAGGTTCAATGCCAGCACCAGGTGACACTTGTCCGTAACTCCTGTTCCAGAGGATCTGACACCCTCACACAGACATGCATGCAGGCAAAACACCAAATGTGCATAAAGATAAATAAATCTTAAAAAATAACCTCTAGGAAACAGTTTTAGATTTACTAAGGAATATTGTAAACGGGAGGATTCTAAAAGTTGGTCAGAATATAGCCTGGACAGACACAGGGCGGGAGGCATAGTTTAAGGGATCACTGTATAAGACAGGGACCATAGTTAATAACAATGTACTGCACACTTGGAAGTTGCTGCTAGCACAGACTCCAAATTAAATCTACCTATGAGAAGCGACTGGATATGCCAGTCTAATGTGATCACTTCGTAAGTACCCACATTACAAACAGAACAGCACAATGTTGTCCACTATAAATATAATTAGTAAATTATTATTATTATTCACATCTGACGTCAACATGGCACAGCACGCTGTAACTACACACCTTATACGGAGTGCCTTTCAAACACTGAGATTAGTTGTCTCAATGTCTTAGTCTAGGGGTTGGGTTTGACTCATGGTCGAGGGCTTGTCTAGCATGTGGGGGTTCTGGGGTTGGGGAACAGCCAGCGTGTGGTTCACTGCAGCAAGTATGTAGCCATTACCACTGTCTGTGCAGACAAAGCCTGCAAAAAACAAAACTTTCTATCCATGAAACCAGAACTCTGCACCCTCTGACCCCAAGTGCCTGTCAATCCTGCTGCATTTCCATGAGCCTGACTGCTCTGGGTACCTGGTATACGTACAACCACACAGTGGTTTGTCCTTTTGTGACCAGCACGGTGTTGTCTACAGTCAGCATCCTCAGCCGTGTTACAAAGGAACAGATGTCGCATCCCAGGCCCACTGTGCTTCATTCCTGATCCTTATCGACTCTCCATTGCAGTGAGTCCCAGCCCAGCCAGATTCTAGTCCTGGGACCTCATCCTCAAATGCTTAGCACCTGAAATCTAAGACTCCTTAGGAGACAGTTTACAAAGCCTAACTACTGGCAGTCCCTGTCCTGTGCAGTTTTATATATACATCTTATTTCACTCTCGTGACTTCCTTGCAAGGCATGGACTAGCGTATGTGTTTTACAGAGCAGCGCAGCCCCGAAGGTGCCGCAACTTTCAAAGGACTCCAGTTACCACAGGCAGTCCTGGACTTAGAACCTCTGATGTCCCAAACATCCTGTGGTATCTCTCTGACCTGGCTCTCCTTCTATGGGGTAGCTGTTACCCCTGATGCACCCACAAATAAACACATTTCTTCAGTGAACTACAGCTGTTTCCTCTTGGACTGTCTCCCCACTGCACTGTTTGTCAGATAGCTAATCTCAGTGTTTAAGAGGTACCAGCGTTTGTGAGCCGTGTCTGAGCGGGGAGGCTCCTGCTCCTCATCGCTTCTTGGCTGGATGGCTGGAGTCTGCCCTTCCCATCTTCAATACATCGTACACTGGTAGGGATCTAGTTTCTAGTTTCAAGTTAACTTCCGTTAGTCTTCTCAGTCAATAATGGTTTAGTTAAACACAGTGACCCAAGACATCTGACATTTTACTTTGTTGGAAGTACATGGTAACTCAATGTCTAACCCACCATATTCCTTTGACGTGGGGTAACGGAAGGCGCTCTATAGTTGGGAGCACCACCACTGCTCCAAGAGCGTCAGTGTGTCCTCTCTCCACTTCTGAAGTCATCTCGGTCCTCAGTGGGACACGGGCTGCTGTGTGCCAGCATAGGAGTGTGGGTGCTGACGCCTGGCTGTGCAGAGGGGACTGTTGGCATTCTAGGTGTTGGGTGCAAACGATTCTCTGTGAGAGGCAGAGAGTGGATGGCTGAGTAGGGAGGAGACAGGTGCCTAGGACGGCACGCTCAGCCGAGAAGCAGAGCTGAACACACGGGTGCCTTTGGTTGTATCGCGCAGCTGGGCTTCAGTGTCTGATCTCCCATCGCCGCTGCGGGGCGAACAGGTGATGAGCTGCGGGTGCACGGATGTGTTTAGCATGTGTGCAGCTGTGACTGGCTGCCTTAGAAGACAGATGCTCTGATACATTCGTCACGGGGAAACAGGAAGCTCCCACCGAGGTGGTCAGGACCCTGAGTGAGGTGACAAGATGTCTGATTTACAGTCTCGTCGCTGTAAGACAGAACCAGGCAGGGTGAGGAGGAGCAGCTGCTATAGGCCTGGCAGCAGACTGTGAGGGTGTGTACGTGCATATCTATGCAAGAGAGAGGTGGGGGAACTGCAGACACCAGGTAGCTCATGTTCAGACAACCAACTGATACGTGGAGTGATGTCATAAAACACATCCAAATGTAAGTTCTAAATCTCATAGCTTGCTGCTTCTATTGAAGAGCAGGAACATGGCTTGCAAATGACGGTTCATGATAGAATATGACACTTTTGGAGTTATAAAGGCCATTCTCAAATATTCCATTTTGCCTTTCGGGCACATAGGATACTGTGTGTGTCTGACTGCCTCTGACAGGCAGAAAGCAAGCCGAGGTCACGGGCACTCCTTCCAGGAAGAGTATCGACAGCCAGTCTCTGGAGCTGCAGCAATTTCAGATGCCCTGCCCTGCCTGATAGCTTGAGTCCAGGAGAGACTATGGTGAGCAGAGCCCTCTGCTGGCCGGAGTCAGGAATGCAGTGAGTGAGGCCTGACAGGTTTCTGAAGGCCCTGTATGGACAGGCTGTGTCACTGAAGCAAAAGCTACTCTCTAGTGACAACATGGGTGACAGTACAATTCAAGAAAATGTGGGCGCCTGGGTCTGAAGACAGCACACGAAAGTGGAAATGAATGGGAACGACCACGGAGTCTCTCGGGTCACACTCAGGTACAAGCTTGGACTTACCAAGGCATTGCCGAGGACAGGGAGTGCTAGGCTCCTTACACTCAGAACTGTTGTTTCACACTGGTGGACAGAACTGGTTAGAAGAGGAGGAGGAGGAGGAGGAGGAGGAGGAGGAGGAGGAAGAGCACTAGCCACAGGACAGTCATACACAGCGTGGCTGTCCTTTGCCTGTCTGCATCCACGTTGTTATCCCCGTCCATCTCTGAAATGAAAAGCAGCATCTCTGAACTCAGCCAGCCGCTGCCCGGGACCATAGCAACCCTGAGGCTGACAGGCTCAGCCAGGTAAGGGCAACTGCAGCACAGGCTGGACACACAGGGTCCAGGGACGGACAACGGAGCGGGGCCGAGTCAAGTCAGAGCCAGTGGGCCCCTGGAGTGAAAATGCCCTCCATGAGGCAGCTGGCTTCCCCTGCTCCTCACGGGGGAGAGCAGCATTTACGGGGAAGTGGGCCTCACCAGCTGCCCAGCAGCCTCCTGCCTCTCCTGAGAGGTTTTAGCATGCACTCTGGGGACAGGTGGTGAGGTCCTGCCTGAGCTTGGTAACCTCGGCAAGCTCTCATGTGCTCTTGCTTTCTCATGGAGGGTCGTGAGAGGGAGTGGCAGGAGCGGAATCTCCAGTCAGTAGTGTCCAAGGTAAAAGCTCTTACCATGAGCCTTGCACACGACACTTCCATGGTTGTTTTTCATTCTTCCTAAATCCCCTAGCTCCTCCAAGGCATGGTGGAGGAGGGGACTCTGCTTCTATATTTAGTGAGTCACAGCACCGTTAAAGGTCTGAAGCCGCGCTCACACTGACTAGACTCTGGAGGACAGGCTGGAGCACCGTTCATGGAATGGAATATTTGCTCAGAGGTTAGGCACCCTCTCAGTGTTAAGTAACATATGACATATTACACCCTGTGGTGGATGGAGAAGGTTCGAATCCTAAGCCACTGAATTTGAAGATAAGTTGCAGGGTGGTATTTACCCATCTTCTGTCTGCACCGGCGAGTGCTTTAAATGACCCCCGCAGGACAAACTCTTTGGCTCTTCACTGTGTGGTCCTTACAGCAGTAGTTACAGCAGAAGGGGCCCAGTCATTCTTCATGGAGACTCTGGGTGAAGGACTAGCAAAGTGTTGTTAGGAGGGCGGGGGTGGGGTGGGGGGTGGGGTGGGGGAGTGAATAGTCACCACAAGTGAGGGAAAAGGCTTGAGGTCAACGCAAGGGGGTGGTCAGAAGCCGCAAGGGTCACGGCCGAGACAACAATGAATACCCTGGAGCAAGAGCGTGTCCTCACAGACCAGACATGGTGCTGCAGGGTTTTTGCCACTGCTCGCCCTGGCACTGGGCCCAATGTCCAGACAAGAGTCAAGACACTGGCAAACACTCTCATCAGGACCAGGACCAGGACCAGCAAGAGGCCCCAGTTTTCTCCATCTCAGCCCAAGCCTCCCATGTGGGAAGTGGAAGCAGTGGATGTCTCAGGGTGCTTGGGTGGATGAAATGCGAGGATGGACTGGATGTGGTGACATCTGCCCATAATCCTAACACCGGGGGTGCACGGGACTGAGGCAGGGGGACTGTGAGTTTGAGGCCAGCTTGTGAAACAGAGTTCTGAGCCAGACTGGACTCCATAGAGAGAACTTGTCTCAACAAAATAGACTAAAACATAACAAAACGAATCATAGGCAAAGAGCAGGCAGCACAGCGTTGGCATACACCAACTCTTGGCAGCAGTAACTAGGTTTTCAAGGTATCGAATCGGGCAGGTGATTTCTTTAAAGTTTGCTTTTAGGTTGTTTTTCTAGTTATTTGATTTTAGGTTGTTTTTCTAGTTATTGGGTGCTTATTACCATTACATTTAAATGTTTAACAAGACATATTCTGCTCTAAAAGGAACAAACAAACCGGCAGAGGCAGCAGCCCAGGTAAACGAGGCCAGAATCTGAAGCTGTGTGCCTAAGATCCGGCTCCAGAATGTGGGCATGGCCCAGAGCGCTCAGCCCCGCCCTCGAGAGAATGAGCAAGGAAAGGTGAGAGGTTCGGTGAATATCACGTGGGGGAATGGACTCAATTCCTGACAGACCATTTAGAAGTAATATAGAAGAGGCATTATTAAATTTAAAAGTGCTAAGGAAATCTAATGTTCTGCTTATCTGCCCCTGGGCGAAGGGGACTTCTCTGGAGCAGAGGTGTGACGAATGTCCAGCTAAATGGGCATGCCTGGGCCTCTGACACAGGACAGTGAAACAGCCCCCTGTGTCCTCTGGCTCTTCTATCGCCAGGACATTCCGGACTGATTTTTACAGAAAAGGATACACAATCAGATCTTTTTTTTTTCTTGTGTAGTATTAGAAGTTCATACATACATGAAGTTTTCTATAGTTCATCGTTTCAAACGCACACAGATACAGTGAGAAGATATCCCAGTCATCCAAAGACTTTATTTATGCGCACTCCATTTTCCTTCATTTGAAAGCTGCCTTAAGCAATTAAACCCATTAGTCCTGAGGTAAGAAGGCCAGCCTGTGCATGTGATCTGCTTCTGTTTCTCTGCACACCTGACTGCTATCCGTCCGTCCGTCCGTCTGTCCGTCCGTGGCAGGCGCACACCCTTTGTCACTCTGGGGGTCGCAGCACCTCCCGCTGTACTCCACCGGCTCCTGACGTCTTTCTACGGATGCTCTCTGTGCTGCCCTGTGGCCCCTGTGCGAGCTCGGCTCAGGGTCCACTCAGTTCCTCGCCTGTGCTTGGAGTGGCGCCCAGCACCCGGAAGGTATTCAGCTGAAGAATGCAGAAAGTGGACTGAATCGACATGGAGTTGGCTCCGTTTATAAATAAACATCGTTTGAAAATTCCTCTCCATTTTCTATGGCATTCTCGTTTAAGAGCACCGACTAGGCAATGGAAGAATTCTGGCTTGGGTGCCTGACAGTCTAACTGGAAACTTGGAACCACTGCTGTGCCTGTGAGAACAGCATCACACTTTATTATAAAAGAGTTTAGGATTCCAATCTGGATAAAATCCCACAAGAAAATGGTGTTCAGAGGAAAAGTGGTGAGGGTCAGAAAGTCCACTTTCCCTTTGCAGGGTTCTCCGCCTTCCCCGTAGCGCAGTTCCTTGTGTTGTGACCTCTAACCATAAAATTATTTACATTACTACTTCATAATTGTCATTATACTACTGCTATGAATCATGATATAAATATATGATATGTAGATGATCTTAGGCCATCCCATAGGTTTAGAACGACTGCTTTAAGGCATCTCACAAAGCATAAAAAAATCCCTGTATTAGATGAGACTATTGCTGTTAGCATATACATCTTATTTCAAAGCTTGCATCTTCCTGTCCTGGAAAATTCTTTCCAGGGTGCCTGTGGCTAACCTCTTCTATTATTTCAGGATCACCTCTGGGAGAGATTTATTGAAAGACAAATTCAAGAGAGTCACTGTCTTTCCAAAGGAAACAAGAGCACAGTTAGAAAGAAACACATTCCTTTGAATGCACCAGCGGTTCAACATCAAATTGCACAGGCCTTGGAAGAGGCAACAGCATGAAGCAGAGCTCTGAATCACCAAGCACGTGAGGCAGTGACACAGGCTTGGGGGGCTACCATCGCAGGTTTGGGGGACTACCATCACAGCCCCAGTTGCACCCCACGATCTAAACAAAGCAGCGGAGGGTGCTGTAGGGGAGTTCTCCATTCTGATCTGTTTTCAGACACAAGTCCCAGGAGCTGGGAGGGGAAAGGCAGCAGTGAAGGGGCTTGCAGTGATGCAGGCTACGGAGCACAGCTGGAGTGATGTGTGTGGCGGGAACCTGGTGTCAGGATCAAGTCCTGGTCCCAGCGAGAGCAATGCCTGCTCCTAACCGCTGAGCCAGATCTCTAAACGCCCCAAACCCTTTGAGGGCAGGTCCTGTTTAGCTCAGGCTCTCTTGAACTTGCTGTGTAGCTAAAGATGATCCTCCTGCTTCTACCTTCCAAGTAGTGGGACTCCGAGCACATGCCAAGCACATGCCATCATAGGCATACACATATAGTCTGACATCCACATACATCCACATTGCAATCAAGATTTGACAATGAGGACCTAGAGGTAAGGAGGAGGGAGGGATCAGAGAAGAGTTCTGGGTAGATGGTGGTATTGGTTATAGACGGGACAACACGAGTACAAGGAACCAGCAGGCTGGCTTTAGACACACAGCCAGGAGAGACTAGCACAGAGCAGTAGCTATGCCGCTGCAAGGTGTGGCACTGAGGAGCGCTGAGCAGGCACAGCTGCCATTGTTAGCATCACTGCCCCTATCGTTAGCAACCACGGAGCTGTCAGGACCGGGGCCGCGGAGCAGAATGGGGGTGCCTGTGTGCCCACACTGTGGGTGACAAACAGTTATCGGTAAGTTGGTTCAAATGCCACGAACGCTGACGATGGGCTGGTTTGATGGCTCTGTAACTCCATGGAGGCCTGCTGTGGACTAATGCTACCACAGAATTGTTATTGAAAGTTTCTGTCCTTCTAAAGTAAAGAGTTTTAATGCATAATAAATGAACACAAAGCTGATCGATCAGTGTAAATGGTAGCATCCCTACTAGAGCATGTGCTATCTGGGCGGCATTTATGCCTTAGATGGATGCGCTACCACGAGAAGAGCCTCGTCGGCCACCAGTGTCACAGTGTCATCTTAAGTGAGCAAAGCTTATCTTGACTGTTTTCTTCCGAGCTCATTTGCTGGGCAGTGAGCTCTCATACTCCTCTACTGCCCTCCACTGTTCAAGAGAGTTAGCAGCCAGCTAAGTCTGCATCACAACCAGTGTGTGTGGGGAGGAGGGAGGAGGGAGGAGGGAAGGTAGGAGAGCATGGAGCTTCATGGTCTCTGTCCCTGCTTCATCCAAATTTATTTCAGGGAGATACACATGACAGACATGGTTTAAAATAACGATCCACACGGAGAAACACATACTTTCTAAAAACACAGCATGGGCACGATTTATGATTACCGCTCCTTGCTCTCCCGTTGAGGCCATTTTAATTGGGTTCCAATGTGAGCTACTGGAACCCTTCCTTTACTGTGATGGCTTTCGACAATGACATAATTTGGCTTACACAAGGTACTGTGTCTTCACCCTGCAACCTGGACACTGCCAGACAAGTCTTCAAAGGCAAGAGAACGACAACAGATCCAGCAAACCAAAACCAGTGTTTCACTCATTTCCCACGTCTCATTGCCAACTCTGTCACGGCAGTAATCTGTAGGAAGTCGCACCTATGCCTTTTTTTTCTGCTGCATGTGAAGAAGAGAAGCTATGTTGTAAAGCTGACAAAATAATTTTATGATTGTAGCTGAGTATGTGCTCAAAGAAGATGCATTTACTAATTTACCTCAGTGAGCATTCATCTCAAATCCTGATATTTAAGCTAAAATGTTCCAATAACAAGTACTGTCTAGACAACTGCTAATTTCTGTGTGTGTGGAATGGTGAGGCCCATCAATAATTTGTCAGTTTTAACATTAGTTTCTATATGTAAGACCCATTCAGATGATGAACCTGTGACCTCTACTGACCCAGGGAAGCTAGTCACAAGTAGAGAGTGTGTCTGAGCCCAGCCTCTTAAACTGAGGGTTGCAGCCCCATGTGGAGCCTCTTCCTGAAGCGTGGGCTACGGAGAAAGTCGGCAACAGGAAAAAGGGTTCGAATGTAGAAGAACCAAAAATGAGTTTAAAATTCAATGTATGAGTCCAGGGTGTTTCCAACAGTGCTTGTTGGAGCTACATTTTTAAGCAACTTCACTGCAGCGTTGGTCTGAATGCACAGCACACACAGGTACCATGTGTGTCTTCACACTGCACAGTGCCAGGAAGGAAAACAGGGGAACAGCAGGCAGTCACAAAAGCGGGTCTTACTCATTTTGTAGCCTGGTTCCCAAATGGAGTCAGCAATGCCACTCGGCCCAGCAGGGAATTAACCCAAAGGTGCTTTGTGTCAGTTATCTTTATATGAAAACACAAGGAGGGAATATATAATGATGCTAAAACCACTATGAACAAGTTGTGGAATTTGAGTACAGGTATATCTTTAAAGTAACCTTTTCAGCTGCTCTTTAAAATACCTACTTCAGCACCAGGCGGGCCAAGAAGCCATCGTAGATAAAGAGGCTCTATGAACACTGCTCTGAATTTTCTAGCTTTGTAATTCTTTTTTCAGGGAAGCAAAAAGTATCCCAAGGCAACGGACACTGGCGTCACAACCCGGTGGGAGTGTACCTGGGAAGGCTCAGGGATTTGAGTTTCTCCGAGACAAGGGTCCTTTGGGTGGGTGAGTGAGTAAACAACGCCTAAGAGAGACCGAGCTGAGACAGAATGAACGGCCAACAGTTTATAAAACAGGACTCCTGAGCAAGACATGGCAATTCTTGCTGAGAGAGCCACACACAGCCATATGCAGGGCTTAACCCTAGGACCTGAGTATTGAATTTTGAATCCTCTTTGTTTTGGGGTCCGTCTTCAGTCTCCCCTAATCTGCTGTAAACCAGTGAAGCTGGGTTTTGTACCTTCCCAACAAGGGTGAGAGTAGAAAATGATTCTGCTCACCTGCCTGTTTATCCATTATAATCCAATGTGTGAACAAGTATCAAACTCTTCTGAAACCTATTAAGCTGAATTCTGTAGCCTAAAGCTCATTTTTCTTTTTTATAACTAAATAAAAAAAAATCTATGGAGAGTTTTGAGACTACATGGGTATTTAAACACAGAACTTATTTAATTGGGATGTAATTAAGTCCCAGACAGTTTATGCTTTCCTCTAGGGTCTTAGAGAGTATTGATTGTAACACACTTATTTAATGTTGTCTGACGGCACGACTGGTCCCTGTAAGGGGAGAGCCTTGCCAAGCAGCTCCGGCTCTGGGCCGATGGCTGAGCACCCAGCGTGCATTAGTGAGACCCCATACCAGACAGCACGCTCCGCATTCTTGAGCGGTCTGGACAGGGCCCTTCCTACTGCAGCAAAATCATTTTGGTTATTTCCAATAAATATTTCTTTCATTTGACACACAGCTTAGCACCATGTTTTATTAATTAGCCTTATATTTCATCCTACATACTAAAATAGAAGCCTTTCAAGTTTCTCAGGCCCCGAGATGCATTCTCAGTGACATGCTAATATCACCTTGGGGACTTTTGGGGTTTGAGTGGTGATACTGGATGCATGTCTAGTGGCTTACAAAACCACCTTACAAAATAATGTTTTATTAATAAATCACATCCAAAGGTGTTTGCAAAAACTTCCTCTAAAAGATTGCAAAACACCAGATGTGATTTTTTTGTTGTTATTGGTTTAAAAATTAGTTTAGAAACACAAATGTTGGCTGTTTATGATTTTGGAAGACTGGAGAATCTGTCTGGAATTCTGGGTCAAAGACAGCACGTTAAGGTCAAGTTTGGCTTAAAAATGTTTTTCCAACTATGCAGCGGATGTCACCACTTATGTTCACCCATTCCACAAAGAGTCCCCAGCACACCAGGGAACGGCCTCAGATCAGGAGAACACGCAGGAAAGCTGGGGCTCCGTAAAATGGTGCAGAAACTGCCAAGCATAACTTGTCCCATGGCGCTGAGGGGTGGCAGTGACAAGCCATAACTTGTCCTGTGGCGCTGAGGGGTGGCAGTGACAAGCCATAACTTGTCCCATGGGCTGAGGGGTGGCAGTGACAAGCCATCCTTACACACTCTGCTTTGTCTCAGCCTCTCGTTGGGCTGCAGGTGCACCCACGTTTGCCTGCACAGAAGGCAACACCCTCCAGCCTCCCTTTGCCTGGTGATTAGAAAAGAAAATCTTGTCAGGTTTTCTTAAAGCTGTGAAAAGCTTTGGAGGATTGCCGCCCCTCCCCCAACCCTCCCCTTCCGGCTTTGTGTCCCAAAGAGAATCTTATTCTGCAAACCTGCAACTGACAATGAAGCATCAAGTTCAAGCCCTGTGCTACCTAGGAGGACTTGAGGTCTTGAGGATCGTGTCCTCAGCCCCACTACAGCTCTGAGCTGGGAGGGTGCGCACACCGCGTGGCCCACAAAGTGAGGATTTGTCAAGACGCACTGAGAAGAACACCTAACTGGAAATTTAAAATGTCTAGACTACAAGGAAGAGTTTGTGATGGGAAGAGAAAACAAACCTCTGAGCCACATGGAATGTTACACGAGCAGTCTGTAAGGTTTCCAGTGGAAACGTCATGTGGGAGATTCACCTAACACTGTGTGAGAAGAGAGTTCTAGACATGATACTTTATGATTTTCTGTGTAAAATCAGGTAGCTGGAAAGGATTCTGTGTGAGCGATCACTGTTCTGCCCTCCCCACTTACTGAGGTTGGCAGGTTTAACAGCGTTGAACACTGCCGTTCTGTAGGCCTCTCTTTCCTGCAGGGATTTCTCCTCGGAATGTTTCTCCATGTACACAATGCTCTAACCGAGCTAGAAAAACAGAGCATGTTTTTCTAGGGCCCATTTTGTTTTCCTATCCTTCTCTGGAGGTCTCTAAGACAGGGTTTCTCTTTAAGCAGGGTTTACAGAAAGGTGGGCTTACAGAGTGCTGCCACTATCCACATATACCCTCAAAATCCAGACTAACCGAGAAGCGGGTCACTGCACGACTCCAGGCTGTAGGACTTCACGATGCCTGGAGAGACAGAGTAAGATGCCTCCAGCTGGGGGAACAGGGAGGGAGAAATCAGGATCTGGACGAGGGGTGGCCCCAAAGACCCCCTCCAACATACAACAGAGGGAGGTCGAGTTTGGAGGACCTGTGAGACCAAGGAGTGAGACGTCAGCATCTGACAAGGGCCAGAGATGAGGCCTGCAGCCCTCTCCTCCCTCACAGAGGGTCTCAGCGGCCAGAGATGAGGCCTGCAGCCCTCTCCTCCCTCACAGAGGGTCTCAGCGGCCAGAGATGAGGCCTGCAGCCCTCTCCTCCCTCACAGAGGGTCTCAGCGGCCAGAGATGAGGCCTGCAGCCCTCTCCTCCCTCACAGAGGGTCTCAGCGGCCAGAGATGAGGCCTGCAGCCCTCTCCTCCCTCACAGAGGGTCTCAGCGCATGGAAGGTGTCGGCTATACCTTTCCCTTGCACTGCAGCAGGCAGCACTGGGAAACAGAATGCGCCTTAACCCCAAGTAATGCTCAAAGCTTGATGATATCAGGGCTAGACATATAAAAGACTGGAATGCCATGTTAGTGCATTCTAAGTGGGGCTGGACAACTGTGGCCTGGCCAGTTTAAATATCCGTTGCAGGTTAAAGCAGAGCCAGAACCACTGATCAGTCTAAGTCACAGTGAGGAGCAGAGCAGTGTGCTTTGTAGTTTCCCTCCTGAGCCTTGTTTGCCTTTGGGGACAGAGAAGAGATTTGAGATTGGAGGATGCACTGCAGGAGAATGGCTGCGTCTGATACTCAGATTTCTAAGCATTAAAAATAATCAGAAAAAAACAAAACCCAGACATCTTCAACTGAAGCAGCACACTGCCTTTGTTTTGTTTAATAGACTGGCTTCCTCCTAAACTGCAGGAGAACCTCGAAGTAGAAATCCCCCCCCCCAGGGATGTCATACCGTTTTGGTAGCATTTCTTGGAGTGCGTGGTAGAATTTATTCTATTTCTGTACCAGTTTCCCTTTCAACTCAGAGACAATGAAGGCTCCGCTTGCATTTTCCCATATGATAAATACACCTCAGAGTGATTTTTTCATTGGGTTATTTTTCCTGATTTAATCTCGCCACTTCCTTCCCCCCATTTTGAATGATGTAATGATGTTTCTTCCTTCTATTTTTCCTCCTCCCTTCCCTTCCCTTCCCTTCCCTTCCCTTCCCTTCCCTTCCCTTCCCTTCCCTTCCCTTCCCTTCCCTTCCCTTCCCTTCCCTTCCCTTCCCTTCCCTTCCCTTCCCTTCCCTTCCCCTTCCCCTCCCCTCCCCTCCCCTCCCCTCCCCTCCCCTTCCTTCCCTTCCCTTCCCTTCCCTCCCCTTCCCTCCCCTCCCCTTCCCTCTCCTTTTTATTTTTAACAGATGGTCTCACTAAGTAGCTCTGCCTATCCTGCAACTCATTATGCAGACCAGGTTAGACTCAGACTCAGGAGATCAACAAGCCTCTGCCTCCCTCCTGGGATTAAAGGTGTGGCCCCACCCCAGCATGCCTTTCTAGAGTTATAAGGATAGCTAGCATAACTTCATGCCACATGAAGACAAAGGCTTCTAGCTGTCTTCTTGCTCTAACTACAGGCCGCCCTGATTTGCTTGCTTTGATTTCTTAGCTTCTGATTTTATAAGGGTGCAAGAGGGAGATGGAGTCAGTAGAATTTACTTGGTTGTGTTGCCCCTTTGTGGTGCTAGGCGTCCATGACAGTGCACTCTGTGTTGGTGGCAGCAAATGCAGCTCCTGGGTAGCCACATGATCCTGAAGGGAAACAGGGAACCTCTAGGATGCACTGTGTCCCAGCTCTGGAAGATGACGGTGGCCTGTACGTTATAAATGCAGTTCTATCGTTCCGTGTTCACTTCTTATGACACAGCTCGTTCATCCTAAATGCATTTTCAAGGTACGGTATGTTCACTTTACGATGTGCTTCTCCGGCTGTAACCTGCTGTAAGCTGAAGAGCGCACGGGCCACATATAGTTTATCTCCAGTAGCCACAGAATGGGGGAGGATCATAGCAGCATTCCCACTCTACATGAGAAATGGGGGCCTCGGCTAACGGGTTAACACCCGAGGAAGCTCTCTATCTTCCTACCTGGATGCCTACTTGTTTCACATAAAGTAAAGAGAGGGGGCAATTATTTAAATGAGGAGGAAATTTAGTTGATGTCCCTAGTTTCGTGAGTGGTACATGATAGTCCTTTAATGCCCTTTGGGGAAATAAACACCCACTTACTGACAGGGGAATCACTTTAGAAAGCACACTCGGGGGTGATTTAAAGAAATATTATGATTAGAAACATTCTTTGAGTTGTACCTTTATTCACACTGTAATTTCCTGTATACTGTATAGCACACATAACATGATACGATGTGATACAATCATACTGTCGTGCTTTAGCCCGGGACGGTTCTCATTCAGGACTTTGTTAGTTCCTCTGGTTCGTTTACTTCAAACAAAATGTGAAAAGCAGCTAAAATGGCCACCGCACGCTCCCAGAGATGCCTCTAGCAGAGGGCAGCAACGCTTGCTCAGACCAGTGGGCTCTTTTGCTAGACACAATCTTATCCTGTAATTTGGCATTATATTTTTATGCATTTTTAAACATTTTAAAAACATTTCTCATTACGCATGATCATTTTGTTGTGAAAGTCTTGCCTCCTTTGTTGGGCAATGGTGACATCTGCCTCTTGTTGCCCTGGCTCTTTCCACCCTCATGGCTTCCTCCATACATCTCCAAGATGGCCTCCCCTTGCCCTGCCTTCACACCCCACATTCTGGCCTTAGCCCCCTGCCTCCCTCCCTCTCATCCCTCACGCCTTTTCCCACGCCTTCTTCCCCTCGCGCTCATCCCTGCTGCATGTCTAAGCTGATGATGATGGATTGTCCATCCAAATGCTCTCAGACAATCTGCTGCGGCGTCATAGGAACAGCAGTTAGTGTCAGAGGCAATGTGAACATGCTTATTTATTATCCTCTCAGAAGAAGTACAGAAGCAGCGTCTAAAGGAACAGCTTACATGATTCAGTGGCTCATGAAGGTTGAACTGACCCTGGCAAGACAGCTGTCTTCTTACATGCGAGTTTAATTGCACGTGTGTGTTTGTTTAATGAGACGACTGTGCCACAAACGTTTGTAAGCCCTGACCAGCATCAGTGTCCCCATGCCCCGTGCATTTTAATTCTCCTTGTTTTCTGTTACAGTGAGCACTAACTTGCGCTACACACTACTAGCATTCTGCCTAATTCCACTTAGAGTTCCTTGCCTTACTGAAGGCTCTTCATATGATTGTCCCACTTGTGTATTGTACCAAGGAGGCCAGACGAGGTGGAAATGTGAGTCTGTCCAGCAGCCCACAGACAGAAATAACTTTATTCCCATTTTAAGATGCTAAAAATGAGGCAGAGATGAATTGTGGAAGTTGAGTTGAGTTATATGGGAGTCACACAGATTACGAAGTTCAGCTATGACATTTCACATCAAGTGGGGAATCCAAATGTATAATCTACCATACACAGGAAAATCCATTTTCATTTTAGGTTGTGAGCCTTTAATGGCTAAGCAATCTCTCCAGCCCCCCAAATCCTCCTTTAAAGCAAGCAAACAGCAGGACTATGTTAGTCCACCTCAACCATGTCTATGTTTGTCCTTATGGTCAAGAGTATGTTAGAACAAATGACAAGATAGTTTTAGAGTGCATGAGCAGAGAGTCAAGAAGCATCTGCATTAGTCAGGGCTCTCTAGAGAAGCAGGACTGATGGGGTGTCCTTCCACGTCCATAGGCTGACACCAGAACGTGTGGCCCACATTAAAGGTGGCTCTTCCCACCTCAGAAGGGAAGGCGCCAAGAGTGGGTCTTCCTACCTCCAATTATCAAGGGAAACTCCTCATAGGTGTTTCCAGTTGGTTGGGGTTTAATCAACGCCACATATAGTCAAGTTGACAACTAAAAATAGCCACTCCGCATCTAAAGGTCCCCACCCCCAATGAGGAAAAAATATGACAATCGTTTGTCCCCATAATTTATGTTTACTCACATTACGTCCCAATCCCAGCCCCTCTCTCCTCTCCTCCCAGTCTCTCTCTCTCACAAATCCCTCCTCTCATTACCCCATCCCCTTCTCGAAGAAAGCAGCCACTGCTGTCGCTCTTCGGCATTCCTTTCGAGTTCACTTCTTTTTATGATTTATTTATTTTTACTTTCTGTGCATTGGTGTTTTGCCCACATGTAGGTCTGTGTGAAAATGCTAGATCCCTTAGAGCTAGAATTACAGACAGTTGTGGGCTGCCATGTGGGTGCTGGAAATTGAACCCAGATTCTCTGGAAGAGCAGCCAGTGCTCTTAAAATGCTGAGCCATCTCTCCAGCACACCCCCCCCCCCAATCACTTCTGTCAGAACCAGGGCTGAAGGAGAGGGCAGGTAGGTCTAGGCAGACACACAGGAAACTGGAGCAGCCTGGGCTGCGGTGGGCCACCGTGTGGAATATCAGGAGGGTGGGCTGAGAGGGAACAGACCGCAGGAACCTGCAGCAGGGCTTGGGAGGGGGCTGAGGTGAGTAACACTGGAGAGCTCCGGGCCAGAAGCACTCAGCAGACCCGGCCTGCAGGAAAGCTTATCCACAGACCCAGTCCTGGGAGCTGAATGATGGGGCTCCAGGAGAGATGTGTTCTCAGACTGCAGCCTCGCGGGGTTTACGCATCCAGTCGCCTCTGAGGCACTCTGTGGGCATTGTGCCACTCCACCCTGAGGCCCAGGGGTCTCTGAGGCGGGTCCCCCTCCCATTTAACGACAGGCAAACAAGAGGCAGCTCAGCAAGCTGTCAAGCTTTCAAGTTTCAAGGATTGTGGTAAAAAGGCAGACTTCCCAGATGTACTGAGTTCAAAATTCCTATCCTCCTACTGTAGGAGGACTTAGAGAGGACCAGAGTGAAGGCAGGTCACCGAGCCTGGAAGAATGGGGACATGCATGTTGGGACGAAGGGCCCAGGTTTGGGAGCAGGGATGAACTGACTGTACGGAGTGAGGCTGGGGTGATGTGACCCTAGAGACAGACTGCGGCCTAGAGCCCCGCCTGGAGGCTCATCTGAGTCAAACGGCCTCTAGCTATTCATCCGCTGCAGAGTCCGGGGAAAGCTCTTTAATCCTAAGAGAAATTCTAGAAGCCCAGGCAGGGCTCTAGCTGTACAAGGCAGGGCACTGTGCAGGCAGAATGCCATTCGGCCAGTAATTTTTTGAACTCTGATTGTCCTATCTGCTAATATTTCTCTGAAAGCTATCTTGAATTCTTTTAGGATGAGGTGGGGTATAAACCTGAAACATGTACATGTCTGTGTGATAGATACTTCCCCTAAGCAGCCTTTACAAGTCTGTTTTCGTAAGCTGGATGCTGCGACTGAGGTGTCCCCATGCCTTCTGTGATTCTGGGTGAAGTGTGAATCCAAGCGGCTCCATGCTTTGGTTTCCAAATTTGGAGCCTTCATATAATTTTTTACATGTGCTGCCTCTCTCCTCCAAATGACTAGTCTTAAGGAAGATGAAAGGAAGAGACAGCGGCAAGCCGAGGGCGCACACGGAGCCTGCGGTGAAGAGTGCATTGCTGGAGTTCATCTTGCCCTTCCAAACCGCCATGAGAAATTCAGCCACAGGCCTAACTGAAATCAGAGTGGCTGTCTCCGGCAGGTTCGTTCTTTCCGACACTGAGATTCTGACCTGAGGAGGAACGAGCTGGAGACAGAGGCAGTATGGAGGACTGGAGGTGCAAACAAATGATAGGGCTGGGGGTGTCCTGAAGTGAGCCTGAGTGGCGGTACCAAAGAGTGCAGGGCACCTCGCCGGCCCCTCATGCGTCCTCTCAAGGCTGCTCCGTAATAGACAGCCTCAGCTGGGAAGGACAGCACAAGGGGCAGCTCTGAGGTACAATGCCCAGCAGCCAGGAGTGAGGCCAACCCAAGACACCCCTGGGCCGGCAGCTCCTGAGGGAGAGAGAAAGGAATACCACAACGGCTAAGGCGCGCAGAAGGGGATGCCAGAGTCTAGACCAGGTAGGTTCTCACAGACCACAACGGGACAGCAGATTCTCTGCAGCGTTTCCCTCTTCCCTTTTCTTCTTCTCTATTCTGACAAAGCTCATTTCTCCAGCATCCTAGACTTTGAAATGATACACAATCACAGTTTCAGGGCCGGAGAGATGGATCTTACTCCTGGCCCTCTAGTACAAAGTGGACCCCACTGTGAGAGAGAGCGGCCACTGCGTTTGCCGCAGGAGGGGTTAGCTTAGCTCTCAGGACCGCAGGAGGGGTCAGCTTGGCTCTCAGGACCGCAGGAGGGGTCAGCTTGGCTCTCAGGACCGCTCCTGTGAGAGGCACAGGCTGGGCACAGAGCAGACGCCGAGCTTCCTTGCCTCTTCCTCTGCTTCTGGACTCGGCTGCTTCCGAGCAAGGACAGGCTTGTTTCTGTTTGGCCAGGAGTCAGCACCATGACTGGCCCAGGTAAAGGAAAAAGGAAAATAAAGTCTGCAGATGATCTGTTATGGTTTCAAGATGAAATACTGCCCCCACCCCACCCCTGCCCCTGAACCTGTCCTCTGGGCTGATCTCTAGCTAGCTGGTGGCAATGTCTTGGGAAGTTCTAAAGCCTTTAGGAGGGGAGGCCAGTTGGTGAAAGCGTGTTGCTGGGGGCAGGCCCTGAAGGTCATGGTGCAGCCCTGCTCCTGACTCCCCTGCCTCAGCTTCCTGATGGTGCTATGTAAACAGGGAGCTGTAATCTCCCGCCATAACAGACAGAACCCCAGCTGCCACACCTTCCTGCCGACAGACCATCTCCCTTCAAATGTTGACATTTGAAGGCAAATAAATCTTCCTTCCTTGCTGTTTCTTGTCAGGCATCTGATTAGAATGTTGAGAGACATAACTCATACAGAACCTAAAGCTGCCCATCTCTTTCCTCACTGTTCCGCTGAGGGTTGCTATTTGTTGAAACACTGGCTTACATGACATAATTCCTCTCAAGAACATTTCCAGAGAAAGAAGTAAAGGGCAAGGCCGGGCGTGGTGGCACACGCCTTTAATCCCAGCACTTGGGAGGCAGAGGCAGGGAGATTTCTGAGTTCGAGGACAGCCTGGTCTACAGAGTTGAGTTCCAGGACAGCCAGGGCTAAACAGAGAAACCCTGTCTCGAAAAACCAAAACCAAAACCAAAAAAAAAAAAAAAAAAAAAAGAAAGAAAGAAAGAAAGAAAGAAAAAAAAGAAGATGAAGTAAAGGGCAAAGGGAGAGGGAAAGAGCTGGGAAAAGTCTCACGTGGCAGGTGTTGCCCGTGGACCACACGCCTTCTACTGCATCTCCCCAGGAGCTCAGCGTTCCCCGTGCCCTCCGCACGGGGCAGGGGACACATTGAGCTGGGCTGGCTCTCAATGCCAGGCCTGGCCAGAGGGGCACCATATCTAAATAGCACTGACCTAGTGATGAAATCCAGGGACTGTCTTTTGAGTCACTCTCTCCTCTCAACCCCGTACCCAGTTTAAGAGCATAAAGCACAGATGAAAGCTCAGCTTGCAGAGTCAGGGCCTGACCAATGCAGATGCGGATGCACGCAGCCAGACAGTTTGGGACCCTTCTCCATTGGGGTCCCTGCCAAACTGAGCGCAGGGACCCCAATGGAGAAGTTAGGGAAAAGACTGAAGGAGTTTGCAGCCCCATAGGAAGAAGAACAATATCAACCAAACAGACCCCAGGACGCTCCCAGGGACTAAACTACCAACCAAAGAGTACACATGGGGGGACCCATGGCTCCAGCTGCACATGTAGCAGAGGATGACGCTGTTGGGCGTCATTGAGAGGTGAGGCCCTTGGCCTGAGAAGGCTCCATGACCCAGGGTAGGGGAATGCTAGGGCACTGAGGCAGGAGTGGGTGGGTGGTGGGGGAGCACCCTCATAGAGGCAGGGGGAGAGGATAGGGGGTTTGAGGAGGGGAAACTGGGAAGGGGGATAACATTTAAAATGTCAACAAATAAAATAACCAATAAAAAAATGAAGAAAAAATAAAGATAATATCCAGTTAAAAAAGAAAAGAAAGAAAGAAAGCTCAGTTTAGCAGTGAGCGCTAGCTGCCACACTCGTATCCCAAGCTAGAAAAGCACAAGACTCACTTGGAATGTTCAGTGCTGTAGGAGACAGAGGGACCCACAAGGTCATGGTGACATTCCGAGCGTCTCTTTTAGGACCCCTCTCCTGGCTGTGTATCTGGAGCAGACGTCCGCGCCTCAGCAGACTCTCGCCCCTGCTTCCTACACCGCAGCCATTCCCGCCCTTTATAAACCTCCTTTGAATGGCTCCTTCAGCTTGCAGCATGTCCCTGACTCTGTGTCCCAGCATCCTTACATTCCATATCCCCAAGGCCAGAGCTTCCCCTCCCATCCCTTTTGAGAAGTGGAAAGAATTGTTTTGATTTCGGGATGAGCAGTTGTACAGGTTGTGGGTTTAAGGTGAGAAGACAAAGAGCAGGAACTAGCCAGTTTAGCCCTCCGCATCTCAGCAACGCAGAGCTGGGTGGTTCAGACTCTCCTGGCCTCAGAGCCATACATGTGTGGTCTGTGGCTAGTGCCCCTCCCAGTCCAGAAAACAGCCTCATGGGGAAGACGCAAGGTCAGCCAGAGGAGGAAACAGGGAGGACTGCTCTCCGGGCCTCCACTGAAACTACTCACTGAAGCTCAAGCTAATCTTGAGCAAACCTAAGAGATGAGCTCTCATACGCACCCCTGGGCTAAGGTGCTCAGAAGGGCAGCGGCACTGGGCAGCTTCCAAATGCTAACCTTTCATTTTACTTTGGCGGCATGCACAACTTCACACAGGCTACAGCCGTGGTTTGCTTCCAGGAAACATGACCTGTTAGCCCCAAACCCAGGGTCCCTCCCTGGGCTGCTGGCTGGAATACTCAGGGCTATATGAACTGATCCCCTCCCATCGAGCCCTGCCTTTGTGCAGTGAGCTGTTATTGTTGGCTCCATATGTAGCTTTTGAAGGGAGCTCCAGGCTGCTTTCCTCTCCCTCAGCCATCCAAAGAGAGGCCCTCTAGAGTGGATCAAGGGCTTAAAAGAGCCCTTGGGAAAACACAGGTGGCCTGGCCACTGCGGCTTTCTGTGGTAGGAATGAGAGGCACACAAAGCCTTTAGTGTGGGTTCTCCCATCCTCCCCAGGGGCAGGTGCAGAAAGAGCCCTGCTTACGGGCGGCCCACTTCAGAGTACAACCAGGGGATGGGAGGTCTGCTGTGTATGTGCCAGGCAAGCACTGGTCTAGCCTTCAGACGCTTGGAGATGGCGTCTCATATGCTTGTGGGCCTTGTGCATATAAAAGCATCCAAAAGGACAACTTAGCTGGGTGTAGTATAACTCCAGCACTCAGCAAGCCAAGGCAGGAAGACTGGGAGTTAAAGATCATCCTAGGTTGCCAGTGAGAGCTTGTCTCAGAGGGCCAAAGGGGAAGGGGTTGGACCTGGAGAAAGAGGTCCTTTGCCTTCCTGGGAATAGATCTTAAGCACTAAGAGGTTTAAAGGCAGGTATGTAGCATAACCATTCAGTGTAGACAGGTAAGTGATCAGATCTTCAACCCATATTCTGGGTGCTGTGATCCAGCTCAGTCTCATAGTCACCACAAGATGACAGACAATGGTGTCAAAAAGACAGATCCTCACCTGAAGCAAGAATCATCTGTCCTAAGGATGAACGGAGGTTCCTTGCCCATCACACCACAGGATATGACCTTGTTCCTCTTGCATAAATAGAATGGTAGTGAGAGGTGACACTCTGGTCCTTTACCGTCTGTTCCTCGTCACCCACACAGCTTCACTCCTGTGTCCTGCAGCTGGGATACTTCTGAGCTTTCTTCCTTCTAGGCCTTTCCATGAGCTATTTCCACTATCCAGAACATTCTTTTCCCAATCTCCATCATGCTAACTCCTCCTTACCTAATAAGTTCAACCTTGGGTATCTCTTCCTCCAGGACGCCTCCCGTGGGGTTGAGCTGTGCTCAGTTTTGAACTCAGCTAAACCTATAGAAAAAGTCTTAACCTCAGTTTGTACTTTTCTCACTTGCATCAAACAAAGCAGCTGCAGCTGTAATGTTGAGGCTTCTCTGAAATATGTTCTGATTTTTGATCCTGCTAGAGAAGGCCAGAGAAGGGCCAGGTTGTTCCCAGAACTACACACACTAGTGATCTTCAAGGAATGCAGAGCAACAAACTGCAAAAGGCCTATTTTCCGGATTGGCACACTTGGATGTCAGCAAAGAAAACTGTCCTCTCCTTTCTGCAGAGTGCCTCGCTGTTTGAAGATGGTTCTAGCTGAGAAAGCCACATGCTTCATCTGGGCCACCAGGCAGGCTGCTGCTCAATCTGGTGTCCACCTGTGCAAATCAGACTCCAGAGGAAGTGTTCCGAGGAGCCTAACATTCAGATGATCAGGCAGTCCGGAGGCAATACAGAGTACTATTTCCTCATCCATATCCCTAGCACACAGGAGGAGGGGCAGATCTTTTCCCTGAGGCACCAGGTATACAAAGACATCTTGCCAGTTCTTTCCACTGTTATCGAAAACTGGAAGTCTCCTCGCCATAGTCGTGTCCATTTAATTTCTAGGTTTACTGGGGTCATTCCAGAGCAAGCTATGACATTCTGAAGTCACCTGATACAGGTTCCTGTAGAGGACAGCTGACTTGCTCTCCGTGAGCTCTCCTGGACTGCCGTGAGCTGACAGGGGAACTCCTGGGGTTCTGGGTGGCCTGTCTCCGCCAGCATCTCTCCAGTCTATTTTGGTTGCTTGGAGCTGCCTGTGGGCTGTCTGGTCCTGACTCTGCTGCCCCGCATCCTCCAGCATTGTGCAGAGAACAGAGAGGACATTGAGCACACACACACACACACACACACACACACACACACACACACACGGTGAGTGTCCATGGCTGGCGGAGACCCTGGGGCCCCCAGGCCAAGAACTTCCATGGGTGGCCCCCTCTGGTAGTCAGGCACTAGAGAGTCCAGGTGAAGCCCACACACCCCCACGGTGGGATGGCTTAGAGGCAGTCCAGGGAGAGCAAACAGTGCGCTCTGTCAGAGCCCCACACGGATTTATCTCCCAATATCTAAGTTCCAAGATAATTTCACAGAAGAACAGAGATTTCTTTTTTTTTTAATTTTTTATTGGATATATTCTATATTTACATTTCATTTCCCTTTTCCTGGTTCTCTGCCCCCCAAAGGTCCCACATGCCCTTTTCCCTCCACATGTTCCCCCATCTACCCCTTCCCACTTCCCTGTTCTGGTATTCCCCTACACTGATGCTTCTGGGGGAATCAGTATCCCAGACCTCAAGCAATACTACAGAGCAGTAGTGTTAAAAACTGCATGGTATTGGTACAGTGACAGGGAGGCAGATCAATGGAATAGGATCGAAGACCCAGAATTGAACCCACACATCTATGGCCAATTGATCTTCGACAAAGGAGCTGAAAACATCCAGTGGAAAAAAGATAGCCTTTTCAATAAATGGTACTGGCTCAACTGGAGGTCAACATGCAGAAGAATGAGAATTGATCCACTCTTATCTCCTTGTACTAAGCTCAACTCCAAGTGGATCAAGGACCTCCACATAAAACCAGACACACTAAAATTAATAGAAAAGAAACTGGGGAAGACCCTTGAGGACATTGGCTCAGGGGGAAAGTTCCTGAAAAGAACACCAATAGCTTATGCTCTAAGATCAAGAATAGACAAATGGGACCTCATAAAGTTACAAAGTTTCTGTAAGAACAGAGATTTCTAACATCATTTGAGAAATCCCATCTTGCAGCCCTGAGCCCACATTCCAACTGGGCACTGATGGCATTGACGGCAATTGTTCCTTTAGGGGTGACTTGGCTTCTTACCGTCCACATTACCCGTGTGACTTAAATTGCCTGTGTGACTACGAGCCCTGTGAGCTACCCCTGATCTACTGGAATCGTTAGTAATGCAGCCACACTGTGGACAGAGGAGCAAAGGGGATGCCAGTTTGAGTCCTGAGTCTCCAGGGTCTCAGGACAAAGCATACAGGACCTCCACATCCAGTCCTGGCCTGAGCCCCCCCCCCCCCTGGCAGCTTGCTGAGCCCCTGGCCATCTGCAGCCTCTGAGCCAGTCACGTGTCTGTAGCTCGGCATGGTAGTGTACACTTGGAACCCCAGTACTCCAGAAGAGGCAGGAGGTCAGCCCAGGCTAAGTGTGAGACCCTATCTTACAAATTAAAACACCTTTATGAGTGACTGATAACTATCTCCTTGGGTACTAAAATAAACAAAACTGTATATATTGACTTGATTTACAAGAGAGATTCTGTAACTCTGAGATTTAATCAAATCATACACAGAAGGGAGGAAAAAAAAAAAACTAGAGACCCTATGTCTGAAGAGACAATGTTTCTCCTTGAGTGGAAAGGCTGAAGACTTTAAAAACTAAAGCACATGAGTGCTGGACAGAGAAGCTGTGCTGTCTGCTCGTTCCCGCATCTGGTTATTACTCCTCTAGCGGGAAGCCACTGCTTCCAGATAAGGCTCAGTCTGAGACATAAGGTCTTCTGAGACTGACCCCAAGCAATGTTCTGAGCACATATGTCCTGCCCTATACTAACATCCTCCCCTCTCCCTCCCTCCCCCGGCTCCTCCACACCCCCCCCTGCAACCTCACCTCCACCCCCCACCCCCCACCCCCGTCTCCATCTCTTTCACCTTTCCCTCCCATCCAGCAACTCATAGCCCTGAATGTTCGATGTTCTCTAGTATCTCTGTGTCTTTCTCACCAAGAAAACTATTCATTCCGCAAGCCCCCTCACCTGAGCCGGCACCGCTGACTTTAAGGGGAGGGGTGGGGCAAGGCTAGAACACTTGCTGGCCCCTTGCTCTGGTGTGTGAGCCCCTTGAAGGCAGGCATGTGCTTTCCCAGTGCTCTACACTCTGCCATCCCACGGTTGGGAGCCTAATTTCGATTCTACATGTATTTGTACTGGATTAGCATCATATGAATCCATTTGCAAAACCCCTGAAGTTCTATGAAAGGTTTGAAGTGAGACTACCTGTTGTGAGGGGCATTTGGTCGAGAAAGACAGCACGCTGAAGCCTGAGGGCAGGAAAAGGGCCTTTTTGGTTAAAAAGCTCAAATGACAACTTAGTGGCAAGCCTCTTCAGGACTTCTGCATGGATAATCTGAAGGGCCAACACACTTCTAGGGCCTAAGAGCACTTTCAACCCCAAGGGGAATTCTCATTAGCAGGAAGTAAACAAGAAGTGTGCCCTGAATTTAGAAAATAATCAGCTTCCAATAAATGTCTGAGATGGCCCTGGCTCCTAAGCATCATTATGCCCTTCAAAGTGAATGTTCCAGGAGGCCTGCCTTCTAATCAGCGAGCATGCTGCTCAGGGCTGGCTATAAAAAGAAGCGGTACTTAGGTGTCCATTTCTCCACCACAGAAGGAAGCTGAATAACAACATACACACGCTATGTGGCCAGTGAGGGAGACCAAGCTCTGCTTCAGAAGAGCTCTTGTCCTGAGCAGTCCAATCCGCCGGGCACCTAGCAACCCGAGACGACCAGACTGGAGAATGTGCAGGGAGACATAAACAAGTGTTTGCAGGGAGACCAGGGTGGGAACCCTGGGGACCAGTGTCTGCTGACCAGGGAAACAGGAGGGCAATTATCTCTCCACCCACTGTCACTGTCATCAGAGTACATCCCATAACTATCATTTAAATGCTACACGCCCAATGTCATTTTCTAAGTTTAATCCCTGCCACCCTACAAGTTAGGCTGCATTCTGATTTCTTTTGATAGAAACGGTTGCTGAGGGTGACTTGTTAGAGGTCACATAATTAAGCAAGAAGGAACCCGCTAGGATGGGACAGAGGGACCAAAGGAGGGCTGGATGGTAGGTAGCAAGGTGCGATAATTGCAAATGCTCTTGGAGAAGGCACCCTGGAGCCTGCAGGGCAATCCCCTCAGGGCAAGCCTGAGGACAGGCATGTACCCCGGAAGGAAGGGGGCCTGCTCACAGCTGGCGGGTAATCTGGGGTTAGGCACCTCCTTCCTGACCAGCAGACATTGTCTTGGGCAAGATGGGGATTTTCACTCCTATCTGAGGCAACACAAACTGATGAGATCTACAAATCCTGTACTTTTCCAAACTTCTATGGGGAATGAACATTGGTTGCCCACAGCTACTGATATCTGATGCTGGGAAAGCCCCTGGCTGGCTTTCTGGGGGTCAAGCACCTGACCCTGCTGGACGAGGACCCAAATCGTGGCCAGCTCTGTACCCGCAGTCACGGAGTCTTTCCTAAAGATGTGTCTGTGAGGTCACCTCCTCCTCATTCATGAAACATCAGCAAGCTCTTTGTCTGTCAGCAGGATTATGAAATATAAGTTCACCAGCCCCTCTGTTAGGAAAGATGATTCATTTCTTGTTTGTATTTATACCTTAAAGCCCTTTGTTTCCATTAAGATATAATAAGATAAACAATAAAACTTTCGCCCAGAAATTCAGACTGTCTTGCTTACAAAGATGCGTGTGTGTGTGTGTGTGTGTGTGTGTGTGTAACAGAGATGAAGAAGGAAGCCTTTCTATAATCACATGATTATAGAAACTTCCAGATTCTACTGAAATCATCTCTATGGTGTGTATTCACGAGGGCCAAGGGCATCATTCACCATGAGAACATTCTGCTACATCCCTCACAGGAACAGCAGCAGCACTTGTCTTTAAACACGCACTACAGCATGCTCAGCACTCTACCCTAAACTCCACGTGAGGAGGAGAAGGGGCCAGAGTCTGCCTGCTGCTGGCAGAGCTCCCCATGCCCACCTCCCCTCCAGTGCTCACTGCCTCACACACAGCACACTGGGCTGGGCACCAGCAGGCCTTGCCTGACACATCCTATGGCCTGCCTTTTGCACACCTGCCATCCAAGGCTCCTGGTCACTCCGCATCAGTCTGGCTCTCAATTTGTTTCCAAACATGTTGGCCCTGGCTGTGCCCCCGGCACAGTTCCCCAACTGCTGTTCTTTCTGGGATTCATGTCCACCCACAGGCTCTTTGTTCCCAATTTCTTTGATTTCCTTTGCGTTTTCACACTCCACAGAGACACAAGCTTTCTTCTCGATGACTCCGCAATGGTTGCTTTCTCTCCTCTAAGTCTCACAGCCCTGAGACTGCAGGAAGGAGACACTCTTCATCAATAGTGATGGTACCACAAGTTTCAAGGAAACTCCCTGATTTTAGACAGGGCCATTGGAAGCCAACTGTTTCAAAGAACTTGAGAACAACTCAAGAAAAAGGACGCAGCTCATCTGGGTGGAGTTACATTACAAAACTCAAGGTGCTCTTTCAAGTCCACTGTCTCGTCTAGAATGATCTACTTTGTGGAGGGGATTGAGGCATGTTTACAACCTGGACTTGAGTCCATTCCATGAAATGACTAAGGACATGTAAGCGCTTCCGAAAGCTATCACACAAAACCCATTCTCCTGCATGAGCCCCAAACATGCTGACGGGCAGTTAGGAAGGCGCAGACACAGGGACAGGGAAAGGCTGGTGGAGGCCCTCAGAGATGAAGTCACACAACCCACTGAAGAAGCCAGGTGCCAGATCATCTATCTTTTTTGCACCACCAAGGAGGAAGTACACCGAGGCCACTCATTCGACTTTTGGTAACATCAGTAGATAGTTCTGCATGCGTATATGATATGGAACTGAACACAATTCTCTTGGACTTTGAAGCCAGTCATATCCCACTGAGTTTGTGGCCATTACAATACTATTAGGTGCTAATTGCTTTCTATATCGTGTGCCCCCAAACTTGGCTGGGCATTCAAGCTTAGCATCTTTGTAGACCTGTCTTATTCCCCTCTCCCCTCTAGATACCTTTTACTATTTTGGAAAAAAATGTTTTCCATGAGCATCTTTCCATTAGCTGATTTCTCCATCCCTCTCTCCCGTGCCTATCTCGCCAAGGATGTCTACACAGCTACAATGTCCTTTCAACATTATCTAGTGTCTTCAGCTTTGTCCAGTGCTACTTGCTAGACTTTAGGGAGCACAAATGGCTTGACTTAATGACATCCTCATGAGCCACCACATTTTCACCTGTTCTTTTCCTTGCTCCTTGTCCTTCTTATGCTCTCCATTGTGCTGGTACAGAGACAGGGACAGGGGAGAAGCCGGCATGCTGTGTGGACTGCAGGCGTGCTCTGCCTGGCCCTGTAGCTTCTGCGTGGGATTCTAAGTCAGGCGGCTCCAGCTGTGGCACGCGGTAGGGATGAGGCACCATCCACTGGGCTCCTTTGTGTTTTGGATATGCACCATTCCCGTGAGGACCACTGGATGCCTCTTTTGCACCGTCATCCTATCGCCCCTCTTACTGTCAATAGCCACAAATGGCTGGAGGCTTCTCCTCTTGGGAAACTATCATTTTCTTCCAGCACTGGCTCTGGAAGCGACAGATTTCATAGCTGTCGTCAGCACTTTTCCTGTCTCAGATTAACTTTCTTGCAGGAACCTTAAAACAATGAGTCTAGTCTTCACTAATGTCATGCCCAAAGTCCTTAAAGGAACTAAATGAACAAAGGAATCCATGGCTGGCAGCCTAGGGAATCCCTGGTTGCACAAATTAACTGTTCTTCAGGATGACACTTAGAGAGTTTTTGCTATTAAATATGAACAGTGAGTGTTCTGAAGAAAACAGGGTGTACAGACATTTTCCAACTTACATGGTGGAAAACTGTCTTTTTGCAACAAGCACCTTGTAGGACAGACGCATTGCTGGATGCTAGAAGCGCAAGGTCACCCTCCAGCCTTTGTACCTGATGATGCCTTGTCTGGGCCTATGAAATTAAGATTTAATGCCGACCTTACATATAATCTTTTCAATAGATCTAAATTGCCTTACCCTCTATTTCTCCAAACCAAAGGTCCCAACCATTGTGTCACTTCCTAACACCGTATCTGACGTCACTCCTGAACTTCGCTAGGGATTTTTCTGGTCACTGTGAGAAGATACTGACAGACGCAGTGTAATGGAAGAGAGTTTCTTTCATCTCATGGTTTATACACATTTAAGTTCATCACATAAAAGGCCTGGCATCTCAGCTTCCTGGTTGTAAGAGTCTGTGGTAGAGCTTCTCCTATCAGGAAGCCGAGAGACCAGACTGGAAACAGAGGTAGGCTATGAACACTCAAAGGACCCCAGTGACCCAATTCTTACCCCTACTCTGAAAAACAAAACAAAACCCCCAAAACACCCCAAACGGCACTACCAGCTGGGGAATCAAATGTCCACACATGAGCCTGCAGGGGACATTTCAGAACTGACACATAACAATTTGAAGCCATCTTTCTTGAGGAATGAGGGCAGGAACAGCATGCACTGTCCTGGTGGAACCCAGGATGGCTACACATGTCCCCTATCTTTCCCAGTGATGCTATCATTCCCTGGGCCTCTGGACCGCAGGACCTCATTTCTCCCTGTGTTTGGGCGCTGTGTGGATAGCTTAGAGCATCTCACCTTCTAAGCCCAGGGCTCATGCTCATCTCGTCCTCTGGCTTAGGTTGGAGATGATGCTTTCCAGCCTCATATCTCCCATGGTGTCCACACCTCCACCCTGCCTAGGAGTTTCCAAATGCCTTACTCTTGCCTGACCGAGTTGGTATTTTAGAGGTTTCGTCCTCAATTCCTATCTTGCTCTTACCTCTAGAATAATAAATTTTCCACATTTCTGCAGCTTTTGAAATAGCTTGGTGTTTACAACTGACAGCTAAGTTTAGATTTCCTTGAAATTTATAGTTTCTTTCTTTAGGTTACTTAGCAACCATTCTTTTTATACTGGTTTGGGGCCTAGTACCACTTTCTATGATGTCATGGGGAGGTGCAGCCAGTTGGAAGTTGGCTCTAGGATAGATAGCTTTTGCACAACACCAAAGATGCTGACAGTGAAAAGAACAGCTCAGTGCACATAGGTCTGTGCTCTGAGCTGCAGACACCCTGCCTTCTGCTGAGTGTCAAGGCTGCCTGGGGAGTCCAGCTGCTCCTTATGCTACAGCAATGAGGACAGAACATTCTTGGCGGGAATCCCTGTCCTTGTGGGCAAGCTGCCTTTAAACTAGACCTCCCAGTACCTGGCACAGAGCTCTGGGTTCAGTAGATGCTCAGCAAACATGTTTTAACGGACCATTGATTGACTGAAGGAATGAACAGGAGAACAAAGAGACAACATGGAAACAAAATATTGCAGGCACAGGCTTGGCCTCGGCCCTCAAGCAAAGCTTTAGTTCTCTGCGCTTGTTTTCCATGGTTTGGGATCCAGCCCTTCCCACACGTGTTTTTATACTCTGCAGACACTCCTCCATCACAAACACAGCGGGGGTAGTCTAGTCAGCCACATCCTTAGAAAAATGAAAATTTACAACTTTTTCACCTCTTTTGTTCCAAGAATAATTAATGTCATAAGACATTAATGAGAAACCCTGCAAAAACGCCTTCAAGAAATGAAGATCCCCCCCAAGTGCATCTTGAGAAAACACTCAGTTCAAACACTTGCAAAGCACTAGCAATGCTGATTTCATACTTTACATTTGGACTTGATTCTTCCCCTAGAAAAATAGGCAAAAGGCAGCAGGCCTGCCAATTCATGGAGCAATTGTTACTATTCTGTATCTATTGCAATGAGGATATTGTTACCCAGCTGCATTTACAATAAAACCTTGTCTGAAATCTCTGCACACCTTATGAGTTTCACTGCATCTTAGCTTTTCCCCTGAAGTAGTCACTCAGGTTCCAGGCCCCATAGAATCGATTGCTCCAGCCTTCCACAGCTGCAGAGGCTTATGTCCTGAGAGATTTTCTATGTTACAATTCATGCTTCCAATCAAAACAGTGCCACAGTTGACATGATTTAGTGAGAAGGACTTGAGTTGGGTCCAGCACATTACCAAGCAAATATTAAACAACAAGGGATTTTTAATATGCAATAGTTGCTCTGTTCACATCAAAAAACAAGCCAGAAACAATTTCCTGTTCTACGGTCTGTGAACTGGACGCTTGTTTTTAGGCAGCTGTGATGTGCCGTGCACATCTCAGGGAAGCAGACCACACCTAAGAGGTGCTGCAGACGTACAGAGCTCCATCCTCATCTGACAGGGCAGCTAGCTAGTACCAAGGACACCTGCTCAGAGGCCAGGGCTGGGCCTCCCTGTGACACTCCACACTTCTTTCTTGGGGTTCTAGGTTTGGCCCACACTAAATTTTTAGGGACAACCCGTGGCTGGGAATTCAATTCTTTGATGATTTCAAAACATTGTTGCTGTTGTTTTCTCTCTGTAGAAAAATAAATAACATGATATGCTATGAATCAGAGCCTGAAATGGATACTCATCTGAGGGACAGAGAGAAATAATTTATGTATTATTATCTGTAGAGAAAAAGTGACTTTCTTTGTTGTGATTTGAGAAAAGTCCATCTTTTCATACCCAGAAATGTAGTAAAAATCAAAACAAACAAAAAACCCCAAACCAAAACCAAAAAACCCAACCCCCAAATCTCCACCAACAAAACAAAACAAAACAAAAACAAAAACAAAAAACAGCAAACACTAATAAAAAAAGATCCCGGCAGAAGTCAACAGCTCCTTAAGAGCATTCAGGGTTGGGTATGGTTTGATTAAAGCCTCGCCCCGCTATCACGAGCCACTCGGTGGCAAGAGCTGCGAGCAGCGCCCAGGAGACCAGCCTAGCCTTCTGCCCCGGCAGGAGGTGAGCACCTGTGCAGCTGCGAGAGGCGGGTGCATTTTTAGTGTATGTGGTCTGCCAGGGAGGCTGTGGCTGTGACATGCCCTGCAGTCCCAGAAGTACCCAGGCTCCTCATTTGGTTGCAAGGGCTTTTTGATGGCATTTTCTTGAAAATACGACTTGAGTAAAAAGTTCTTTCTCCGTCTTTCATTCCCTTGTCCACACGGGGTAAAGCCCATCTCTCTCCGCTGGACCAGATCCTTCCAGCTTTTCGGAAGGGGTGGATGTGTGTCTTGCTGGCACCGCTCACACGTCTCCTCTAGCCCACCAAGCAAACTGCCTGCAGTTCTGGAGCTGACTGGCAGCTTACTAACTCCGCTCAGATTCTCTTCTGCAGCCACTTTCTTTTTTTTAAGGAGAGAGAAAGCTAATGAAAACCATGTTTGTATGCTCAAAGGCACACTGGAAAGTCATTACTCCGAGGGGTAGCACGCTCCACAGTGAAATGAAAGTAGTGTTATTTATGACAGGAAGGGCTACAGTGGACCGAACTGCGCCGTATCCCCATGGAACAGTGCTGTAGAGAAGCAGAGTCCCTCTCCAATCCAGAGAGTGACCCCCAGCCCAACACTCTCAGACTGCTTCCGTGTATAAAAGCTGGTAGGAGCTGAGAGAGAGAGAGAGAGAGAGAGAGAGAGAGAGAGAGAGAGAGAGAGAGAGAACACTGTTTCACAGACAAGGAAAGAAAATCTATGCAGAAAGGAGCCTCATTTCTTCACACCCCCTGCATCTTCCTGGGACTTTTCACTACTAACCCTCCAAATGGTATTGCTACGCCAAACCATTGGTCCTTGACATCTATCCAGTATTGGCCCATAAACAGCTGTGCAATACTCATGGCCTTAATTTCCCCTTAGGCATGCATTTTACTATAGAGTCAAGGGCTTTTCTGTGTCAACAACCCCAGAAATGCTTAAATAACTCAACAGAAAGTGTCCACTTGTGTCCAACAACAAGGACGACATTTCTCTTTCTACTACTTGGATTTATTCGGCTGCATTTTTACAATTTTCATTCTTTTATGTGAACAACAAAAGTCGCTTAGCTCTTGTATGCAAAAGCTGTTTGGGAGACAGTCAGCACTCTTCCTTCTAGGCCACGCCCAATCCCCCCCCCCCAGTCCTCTCATTAATGTTATGTGGGATCTTGGCAGTCATGCAAGAGTTTTGTAGTTTTTAAGTTGCAGCTCCCAAGGACAACATTTGCCTCAGCAAACATCTCTGCCTCAGACCCTCCCTCCATGTGCCGATAAGGGCGCAGGTGTGAGAGCAGTCCCTAAATTGCACATCCTCTTTTTATTTCCAAGAATACAATTCTTTGGGCCAGGAAGATGGCTTAGCAGGCACAGGCACTTGCTGCCCAGCCTGACAACCTGAGTTTGATCCCTGGAAACTACCCAATGGAAGGAGAGAACCAACTCCACAAAGTTGTCAATTCTACCGCAAAACATGCATATACATACCAACACATGTGCATACACATACCTACTTACAAAGTAAGTAAATGTAACAGCAATTAAAAGAGTATGCTTTTTATAATAAAATAAAATATAAAAGAAAAAACCTAGCACATCAGAATTGGATAAGACAAACATGAAAAAGAGCCCAAGAGAAGGCACAAGAATCAGAGACCCACCCATGTGCACGCCCGGGAATCCCATAGAAACAGAGCTGAAAGCATACTATATACTCAGGGGCTGAGGTGCAGACCTGCCTTGGTCTCCGTGAGCTCATACAGACGTGGACGGTTTTGATTAAAGGGTCTTGTTTCCTTGTGCCCTCCCTCCCCTCTGCTTCTTACAGAATGTTTTTACCCACCACACCTACAATCTACACGGTCTTTCCTTGCCTTGCCCATGTGAACATTCTATGTGTGGAATGCAGTGTTATTTGTGTTATTTGTGCTATTCTCTCTTCCAGGACACTACCCCCAGACTGACTACACATAGGTGGCTCACATGCCTTGAGAAGGCCCCAGATTCAACCCATGCACCTCCCTTGCATACGCACCACCGCGCTGCCTTAGCCTGCTGTGTATGCACGATTCCATGACAGCACAGAGCACACTGCACCAGGGTGCCTGGGATTCCTCACAAGACTTGGGGACAAAAGACACTCTTATCCACTTCCACACCCTATACAATGCCAAGCACATGATAGGAGCTCAGCACATATTTGTTGAACACACATACAAGTTCAGTGGGATACAGCTCAATTCTCAAACATAGTCAGATATATCTTTTTTTTTTTTTAATCTTCATAGCACACCCTGATAAAATTGGTTAGGGAACAATCAGACATAGTTAGGAATCTCTAGTCTGTGGAAGCCAGTGTAATTCAGCATTCCCTGCTGTTAGGAAATGGAGGACTACATTTTCTCTAGGCTAGTTTCCATTAGAAAATGTTACAATGAGTCACTTCTGGCAGATGTTTTGAATAAACGCTGACACTGTAAGGTAATGATTTAGCAGATAACTAAAAGTTAGCAAGTCAGAAAGGAGAAGTGGAGGGGTGCCACAACTTTGTTACGGGGGGGGGGGGAGGGGGGAGGGAGCTGCTATTTTCTGCCTAGGTTTCTCATTAAACAGAGATCACTATATTTAAGGCAATTCAACAAGAGTAAATACAGAGAAGCACAGTAATGAAAACTAAGAATATGCCTGGATGGTTAGGGCAGTCCACAATTAGGAATTTTATGTCTTGATGCATCATGATTGGTCCTAGACGCTTCCCATTCACCCAGCAGAGAGCCAGGCTTTGGGCTGCGCATCTGGGATACAGAGGTGGGAAAGACAACAGCTCTCCTCGGAAGGAACTGACAGTAAGGAATGCAAGCGTGTTAATGACAAAAATCCCAGCTATAATTTTACCCCCATGCATGGAAGAGGCACCAGGGAGCTGGGAGCAGGCTTGCCGGGAACACCCCAGTCTCTCAAGCGCATGCTGTCCATCAGGCAGATCAGAGAAGACGGAGACTGGTCAGTATGTGCCTCCTCCTCCCGTCATCCCTGCAGCATCAGCTCAGTGGAAGCCTCCACGCACGGCCATGCCCAGCATAGCGGCCCAGCTCTTGTGTTCCCCATAGCTTCTTCAGATCACATCTTCAAGCTGTGCCTGTATTAAAGCAGGCCTCTGTCTCTAAGAACTTGGGGGCTTGGGAAGGGGAGGACGCTTTATTTTCCTTCTGCAGTAACCTATGTTGGCCACCAGGAGGTGCTATGGATTAACAAATGAGTAAATTGCTCTGTGAGGGGCTCTCAAGTACAAACCCAGATTATCCAGCATCAGAAAGCCAGCAACTCTTGTTGGAAGACAGATGTTTGTCCAGCAGAGTACAGATGTTTTTGACCAAAGTTCCAAAATAAATCTTTCTTGTAAACTATAGTTTGAAGGCAGAGACTGTTTCTTACAGAGGTTTCTAAAGCTAAAAATAACTACTTTCTCAGGGGGTCACCTGGGGTAGGGAAATAAAAAGGCAAACAAAACATTAAATAACAACAACAACAGCAAAGGCCAAGTTCTGTCCTTACAAGCTAAAATGAAGCTCTGGGGACGATGAGCACATCTCTTTGAAAGGACGCACGCTGGAAGCAGCTCTGATAATGTCACCCTTGGCCTCGGTTTTGAATGACCCCATTCTAACAGGAACCGTCCTTAACCTCCAGGCGGGACCGGCCAGCGTTTCCTGTTTGGAGCACTGCAGTCAGTTGCCATGGGAAGTAGTCTACTGCCACAGACATCTTTTGGGTTAGCACTCCTGGATCAGAGAGAGGCAAAAGCAGCTGAGCAGATGGTACACCTTTTCTGTGCTGGTGTGTTCTTTTCAGGGCTTAGTGAGATTCAGAAACACTGGGCAAAACTGTTATAGTATGATTTAAAAAAAAATCTTCTAAATACTTGTGCAGAATTGTGGAAATGAAATCTCCACCGGCTGAGACCGCTCTTGAACTCACTGGTCACGGGCAGGTTTCTCAGTTCCTCTGCACTAGACAATCTGAGGCTGGGATTGTAAGTGACTCTACTAGGAGGAAAGGGAAAGCCTTAGCTCCCCAGAGTCTTGAATATTTAGTTTAAAATTAGCTGTGTAAGTATTTTTCAAAAGCCTCCTAGAGGACCTGAAAACACAAATATTTCCTATGGCTTCTTAAGTATTTAACGGCATTAAAAAATGCTCAAAATATTACCCAGCCTTTTGCTCCCACCCACATCCTCTCCCCTAGAAGAGAGAAGCCATAATAATCACATTTGGGTGGGCACCGCTGGCTAATTATAATACAATGGGCTATTTTCAGATCCCTAAAAATAAGGGAAAAACTCAGAGTGCTGGGAATGGTTGTGCAAGGACACCACATGGGCCATATGACACCCACAAGAAATAAACGTGGAAAACATTTCAATCACATGGAAAACAGAGAGGATGAAGAAAAACAAGTTAAATAGAAGTTTGCGGTGTAATGCGCCCAAACTTCCAAAGATGGTGGTGTGACCTGTGTCAGTTCATCTTGAAGGGTTGTGCATGGACAGGCACAATAAACAGACAGACAATCAGACAAGGACAACGTTTAAACAAGTGCTTCCTATGTAGCCCAGGCTGGCCTGGGGCTCTCCATCCCTCTGCATCTCCACCCAAGCCCTGGCACTACTGTGCCTGGTCCCCAAATAACGTCTTTTTAAAACGTGCTTGATAAAACGTGGTTGTATCTTTTAAATTGGAGCCATCTGGATTTCATCAAAGTATGATGCTTAAAAATATCCAATGGTAGGAACAATGAGTTATTTTAAAATCAATTCTGGGGTTAAAAATAAGGATCTCCTTGTAAAGCAGAAGGAATGCGCTGCGGTGAGGAATGAGGAGACAGGACTTAGAACAGCCAGGGACTGTGTGAGCAGAGGTAACTGCGCACCTCCCGGTGGCAATCGTAGGTTCTGTGCTCTTCAGTCCATCCTGGGGTCGCTGACAGGTGTAAGCATATTTATTTATTCAATGTTCTGAGTCATTTCTCTATTGTTAACCACTTAAGAAAAAGTTGGTGAAAATTTGGTATTGTTATGGGACAAACTAAACATTATAACTGTAAATCGTATACCCTGGCCGGCTGTGGATGGCTCAATGGGAAACGAAGGAAGGGGCACGCATGCGCAGAGGAAGGCAGGTGGAACCCACAGCAACCCAAAGCCAGGCAGAGACGCTGTACTCCTGACAGGCATTGCCCCTGACGGCAGTAATCCAATGCTCTCACACTTCAGAGGCCAATTTCCTTCTGGTGATTTCTCCCTATTCATCCTGAGTGGGCAGACTCACACAAGTCATGGTGATTTAGATTCAGCCGATCAGTTTTCTATCAGCAGGACAACTCCAGTGAGCCCATGAAGTGCAGTTTTTACGCTTGGGGTTCCATTTACTGTTAGACAATTATGGGAAAGAAACCCAGCATTCCGACCCTGGAGACCAAACACAACCTTCCTAAAGGATGCTACGGACACACAAATTTAGCAAGACTCACACCAGAGAGTCTTGTTTATGAGGAACAATGACAGTATGTGCTCCTGTGGGTCACATCTTAAGTGGCCATGTCTTTTCTCATTAGTCTTTATGTGAGGACAGCCATATAACCTTTGTTAAAAATGTATTAGGGTGAACAGTATTACACAGAGCAGAGCATAGAGCGTTTGGGCCATGGCAGGCACATCCTCTCTCTGTTTGCTAAGTGACAAGCGACGCCCAAGGCTAGGCTGAGTGCGGTGAGGCGCCTCCTTCCACACTGGTGATGGGAATGAACCTCAGCAAGGGTCCTGGGGGTGCAGTGTGGCCCAAAGTCATCAGGGGCCTCAAGAGTGATTATAACCTCTGACCTAGTGATTCCATTTCTAGGACATTAGCCTAAGGAAGTAATCAAAGATAAGAACAAAGATTTATATACAAGGATGTTCCAAAGTTGGAAGCAATCAAATGTACAAAAATAGAAAAGTGCCTAAATAAATAATAGTAAGTCTTGGAATATAATTCATATGCTAAAATGAGTTCTTGTAAACAAATTGCTGATATAAAAGTTAATTTGTATCTAAAGGCATATAAGTTTATTTGTATATATGTATTTTTTTTATATAGCTACCAAAATAATGATAATTATCTTTGGGTGATGGGATTAAATAGTTAAAGCTGATTAAAAGTTTTTCTTCATGATTTTCTACCATAAATAGGTATTTCTTAACATGGAACAGTTGTGTTGGTTTAATTATAAATGGACATGTCACACGATCAGGAAAAGGCCAGGACTCAAAATCCCATTTGGATTCAAAGAGCTTGGATAGCTTTGCTGTTGATGAATACGTAACTGTATTAGTGTCACCAAGACCCTCTTTCTATCAGGCACATAGTTTTTGTCAAAAGGCCAGTCAGAGAGAATGCACAGCAGCATGTGGAGGTGCAGCATGCGGAGGTGCAGCATGCAGAGGTGCAGCATGCAGAGGTGCAGCGTGTGGAGGTGCAGCGTGCGGAGGTGCAGCGTGCGGAGGTGCCGCTGGGCACCAGCCCCCATCTTCCTGGCGGGTTTTCTGGCCGCCGTTCTAATGTGTTTAGATGAATACGGTGGGTCTCCACCTGGGACGCCGGGCAGTGCTCACTGCCGCTAAGGAGCAAGCTGCCCAGAGGGCGGAGGTCCAGGCAAGGCGAGCTCTGCCTGCATCTCTGTTGCTTGGCTCAGGGGACTATAAAAGCCTGGTGAGTCAACAGAGAGGCTCCAACCCAGGGTCAGCGCTGGGCTACTGCTCTCGCTGGCCCTACCTCAGAGCCGAGAACGCAGTGCAGCCTTCTCCTCCCACGCTAAAACCATTAGCAAGCAGCTCCTCCCGCTTGATTCCTTTACAACTCTGTCTTGAGTAGGTAATGGCTCTTCCGGTGCCCACACATTAAATTAGCATGTCATTCCATGACTTTTCTTTACTGTAAAGGCCTTTCATGTATCTATAACAGTGCCCTGCTTGTTAGTGCTAATTCACATTAATTGGATGATACCCTCTTTGAAATCAGACGGTATCCTAAGGTCTAGTGTGGATATGGAAGCCAGTTTATACACATCTGGTGACTCAATAGGCCACCGTTTCAGGCAACAGGCAAACTGCTCTAAGCCTCTCAGTCGCATTTTAGAAATGTTTTCAGACACGGGGAAAGCTGAGGAAACTGTCAGTACTACTCTTGTCTGTTTTTTACCTTGCCTCAAGTTTTTTTGTCTAAACAGCATAGGTCACTGGTCATCTGCAAACAGTGTGTGGGCAGGTGTGTCCCAGCAGTCCATCTGTCTGCGCACTGGCAGGAGCCTTTTCTCTGGGGCCTTCACAGGGGCCTGGGCACCTTTGGGAGCCTGAGCTGGAGCTGTGGCCTCTGCCTGGGTTTGAACCTTGGGCTTTGGCTGGCAGAGCCTACGCCCCTTGGCCGATGTAGCTTTGGATCAGCTTCCCAAGCGTGGGGTGGGCGATGAAAGGCAGGTGGCCGAGTTAGCTCTCGGGCTTGATGGCCTCTGCCGAGCACTCGCTGCCTTTGTGTTGTTGGCCTGCGTCTTCTTCAGGCCTTTCCTTGTGCTTCTTGGCAAAGCACATGTTCCTCAGGAACTTGGGGTCAATCCCTTAAGAGATTCGTATCTTTGTGACCAGGGTTTCTTGATGCCATTTCTGTGCCACTTGTGGGACTGTCTACATGCGGTATGGTTCTTGGACTCTGTCTTTGCAATTCCCTATCTACAGGCTACTCAATCTGCTGATACTAATATGCTTGGCAGGCTGAGGTGGCAAAGGGTTTGTTGGTGTTTAAGGACCAGGATTCAAATTCTAGCCTGAGAAAAAGAGAACAAAAACAAAAGGAAAATCCAAAGAGCAGTGTGTGTGTGTGTGTGTGTGTGTGTGTGTGTATGGGGGGGTGTATGGGGTGTGTGTATGGTGTGTGTGTGTATGGTGTGTGTGTGTGGGGTGTGTGTGTGTGTGTGTGTGTGTGTGTGTATGGGGGGTGTATGGTGTGTGTGTGTGTGTGTGTGTGTGTGTGTGTATGGGGGGTGTATGGTGTGTGTGTGTGTGTGTGTGTGTGTGTGTGTGTATGGGGGGTGTATGGTGTGTGTGTGTGTGTGTGTGTGTGTATGGGGGGTGTATGGTGTGTGTGTGTGTGTGTGTGTGTGTGTGTGTGTGTGTCTTTCAGTATATTCCTATAGCTCCTGGCCAGAAACAAGGCTCTCTGGGAGATGTCTCCAGACCTCTAGAAACCAGGTAGCTGTTCACTAGGGTGCTACAGTCCTCATCCTCCTGAGCCCCCCCCCCAGGAGACTCTGTATCCCAGCTTCTCCTGCTGGTAGGAGGGGGCCTGTGATACACTGTGGTACCAGTGACAGGGACCCTGCCACAGTGGGCCAACAGAGGCCTCTCTCCCATCTACAAATGTACCATCTACATTAAAGATGAAGTCGGGGTAGAGTACGCTTGGTTGAAAGCCAGTGTGAAAACCTGCCCTTTAAGAAAAATTTGGTGTGGCAAGTTTTAAAGCCAAGAAAGAAAATCAAAGCTTTTCCCAGCTATTCCCCAGTCTGGGACAGCTGCTGTGGCCACAGGGTCATCTCTCCCTACACTGTTCATGCTCAACTCAAAGGGACAGACTTTTTTAAAAGTTTCTTCTCTAAAAATGTGTGAACTAATCTGTTGCTCTGTCACTGTATATGTACATGTATTCACATAAACATAGCTATTAGATTTAATTTTAGATGGGTAAAAAGTAAAGTGATTCCTTACAGCTTTCAAAAACCCTGAAATTCTTAGTGTGGTAGCAGGCACGAGAAGCCCCCATGTGGGTTATTTGTCAGGGGAGTCCAGAGTCTCAAAACAACACAGGCTGCTGCTGCTGCTGCTGCTGCTGCTGCTGCTGCTGCTGCTGCTGCTGCTGTTGCTGCTGTTGCTGCTGCTGCTGCTGTTGCTGCTGCTGCTGCTGGTGCTGCTGCTGCTGGTGCTGTTGCTGCTGCTGCTGTTGCTGCTGTTGCTGCTGCTGTTGTTGCTGTTGTTGCTGCTATTGCTGCTGCTGCTGCTGTTGCTGCTGTTGCTGTTGCTGCTGTTGCTGTTGCTGCTGTTGCTGTTGCTGCTGCTGTTGCTGCTGCTGTTGCTGCTGTTGCTGTTGCTGCTGTTGCTGCTGCTGCTGCTGGTGCTGCTGCTGCTGCTGCTGGTGCTGTTGCTGCTGCTGCTGCTGCTGGTGCTGTTGCTGCTGCTGCTGCTGCTGCTGTTGCTGCTGCTGTTGTTGCTGTTGCTGTTGTTGCTGCTGTTGCTGCTGCTGCTGCTGTTGTTGTTGTTGTTGCTGCTGCTGCTGCTGTTGCTGTTGCTGCTGTTGCTGTTGCTGCTGCTGTTGCTGTTGCTGCTGTTGCTGCTGCTGCTGTTGCTGCTGTTGCTGCTGTTGCTGCTGCTGCTGTTGCTGCTGCTGTTACTGCTGTTGCTGTTGCTGCTGCTGCTGCTGCTGCTGCTGTTGCTTCTGGGTACCTCCCAGAAGTTGAAGGTAAGCCACTATAGCAGATGACACCTTTCACTTCAGATGCAGGATCCAAGATGGATCTGGCTTGACAGCTTCTTTCCTGGAGACTAGCCTTCACAGTATCAGAAGGTACTATGCACATTGCCAAGGGAGGGGAGTAGCCTACACTCCCACCCAACTGTGACTGTGATGAACCATGACAGGGACCCGCATGGCAAGTCACCCCTGAGGCACTTAGGTCATGGCAGTACCGATGCTATCTAATAGGATGTAATGCCCATTCAGCAGCAGGGAGGGAAATCATGTCTGGTCCTAGAGACCTGGTCAAACCTGGCAAGTGAGGCCATGCAACTTCAAGGAGCACCTATCCCTGCCACTTTACTAAGCCATCACAATTCCTAATTGTATTCTAAATACCCATTCCCTTACCTAGATATAAGTGTAGCTCTCCTCACAAAAGAAGTTTTTATTTGTAGTAGTCCGAGACCATTACAGAAAGCCACAACTGGTCAAAACACAGAGAGCAGCTGATTACAGGGCATCCAGCCCCAGTGATGTATGTGCGGCATAACTCTGCACCCAAGTCTCAGGAGAGAGTATGGACGGAGGGGGAGACTGTAAGACAGAGGCCTAGCTAATCTGCTGTGCGACTGTGACTTACAAAAACAACAGGGAAACTTTGCATATGATACTGCAACAATATGGCTACCTAAACAAGGCCTGAACAAGTACTACACCAAAGCCATGCTGACACGGAAGGGGGAAATCTCTTGGGGCAGGGCTCCAGCCATAGACAACTATAGGTAACTAGGGAATGCTAAGAACAGGATAACTAGTCTTCACAAGGGATGAACCCTACCTGGTTATCCAATACTAAGTGGTCAGACCCAAAACCAAATATACACAGGTAATGCTAAATGGACTGAGCAAACAGCTGGTTTTACTTATATATTATGTACAAATACACATATATGTATATACACACACACATATATGTAACAGTAACAGTTAAAGAAAATGAAGCCATGAATTTGAGATGGAGTAAGTAGGTAGGAAACATGGGAGGGGAGGAAAGGGAAGAGGGAAATAATGTGATTTTTATATAATACATATTATATAAGTTCTATTTTAATTTAAAAAATAAAATAAAACAAGTATATGCATAGGCTGGAGAGATGGCTTATCAGTTAAGAACACTGGCTGCTTTTCCAGAGTCCTGGGTTCAATTTCTAGAACCCACATGGTAGCTCACAATTGTCTGTAACTCCAGTCCTAGGCTGGCTGACACCCTTTTCTGGCTTCTACAGGCAATAGCCATACAAGTGGTGAACATGGAGATAAACAGATAAGAGACTCATACACATAAAAATAAATAATTAAAATGATGCATATATATGTGCTATGTGCAGGCATGTGCAAATGTATACGATGTTCCTGGAAGCCAGAGGCATCCCCCAGGAGCTGCAGTTCCTGCCATGGGTACTGGAAACCAAAATCTCATGTATGATCTTAAGAACCAAGCCTTATCTCCGGGCCTATGAGAGAGGGGTTTTGTTTTGTTTTGTTTTGAAGTTCTCTATATACTTTTGTTTTGTTTTGTTTTGTTTTGTTTTGTTTTGTTTTGTTTTGTTTTGAAGTTCTCTATATAGTTCTCAGATCAGCAGCTCTCAACCTGAGGGTCATGGCCCATCTGGGGGATGAACAACCTTTTCACAGGGGTTGTCAAGGGAGGGGGGTAACCACAGATACTTATAATTCCTAACAGTAGCAAAATTAGTTATAAAGTAGCAATGAAAATAATTTTATAGTCAGAGGAGGGTCTCCTAACACGAGGAAGTGTGTTAAAGGTTAAAGGGGGGGGGAGGTTGAGAGCCACAGCCTCAGATGATGACATACAAATAATAAGGAAATTTCAACTAAAGTAGAAATCCATTTTAGGATAAGCATGAACTAAAGCTATTTAATTCGTGAATTTCAGCAATTATGTTTGAATTCAAATTTAAATGATATTGAATAGTTTCAACAAAAAGAAATTAAGTCATTTTCGTTTTTTTTCTTACAAAAATATTAGTCTCTCAAACTCTAAACTTCCTATTCCTAACATTTTATTTCAAAGAGAAGTCACTTTAACCTCTATGTTTTAATAATAGCAACTTCCCATGTGTTTGAGCACTGTAGGTTTAGTACACAACTTACAGAGATTATTAATTTTCTCTAAACTTGCAAATCATTTCCTGAACGGAAACACACTGTATATTAGGAACTTTAAAAGCTGCAATGCCTCCTGTCCTTTGAAGAGTTTACAGTCCAGCGGGAGAGTGAGATTCAAATAAATAATAGCAACACACATGCCTTAGGAAGTGGGCTCTCCAGGAGCTCCCACGGAACAGCATCTCTGAGGAAATGCTCCTTAGAGAAGGTGACACTGACATTTGAGATTTTTCAGAAGATGAAGAAGAAAGAGAGGAAAGAGATGGTAAGGAAAATCCTTTCTGGATGTTGTGACTAGAAAATTTTCTTGGTAAATTTCTCTTATCCTCCAGCAAAATATTGTTTTGTTCTCACACACACAAAGTAAACTGTAGACAGATGACTATGGTAGTCGTCCCCTGGAGCCTTCACCTTGGCCCTGGGGACCAAAAGACAAAACCCAGGTGATGCTCTATGATGACGTGGGCCAAGACAGCAGATGGAAAACATTACCAAGCCAATTCCAGCCCAATGACGGGATGCCAGCGTGCCTGTGAAAAATGAGGAGTGGGTCACAGGTCCATGCACCACAGAACATGATGGCTGATGCCCCTGGGGGGTTTCTCAAGTGATTCGTGTGGTTTTCGGAAACCCTTCTCCTTCTATAGTTTCTTGTTATTAAGAGTGGGAAAAATGTTTTCTTAGATCTGGAGAAGTTGAACGCCAAAAGGATTGCAAGTGCAAGCTGGCTATTGCGAGCTGCATGGGAAATGGGAGAAACATGGAAAACTACAGCGTTCTTTCCTTACTGTGTGATCGAAATGTTGTTAGTGACAAGGATTAAGAACAGAGTGTTCTGTTCTGTATCTATAAGCCAACCCTGAAAATATGCCTAGATCCCTAAGTTCAGGTCCTCTGAGGCTTCTTGAAGCCAACATTAAATCAGGTGGGGGTGTGGGGCTGAAAAATAAACTGTTTAGACTATTGCTCCCTGGCCCGCCCTTTACCACTCTGTGTGAAACGTGTGGTCCGGGTCTATGTGTTTGAGCATGGCCCTAGCTTGTCGAGTTGCTTCAGGAAGCCAAGGAATGTCTGCGACTCGGAACCTAGGCTGCCAGGGGGAGGCCTTGACGGAGGCCTTGCTCCCCCAGGTTCTCCTCCAGAGTCTCTGCTTTCTCCCCACCCCCATGTGAAGCGCCCTCTGCTCACCCTCTCACTAGGTGACTACCACAGGCCCAGCGGCCATGTTGTCCCTGTCGGGACAGGCTGCACCCTTTAACCTGGGATCCCAAACAAACCCCTCCTCCTTTAACTCAGTAAAAGGTGGTGCACGCCTTTGATCCGAGCACTTGGGAAGCAGAGGCAGGTGGATCTCTGTGAGTTCAAAGTCAGCCTAGTCTATAGAGTGAGTTCCAGGATAGTCAGGGCTACAGAGAAACCCTGTCTTAAAAACAAACAAACAAACAAACAAAAACCTACCAACCACTCATCCAAAACAAAGAAACAAACAAACAAACAAACAAAAGCAAGCTAATTTGTGGACTAGAAGTTAGCAGCTGACGTCTGTACCTTTGCATCATCATGTCATAGAAGCCACTGAAGTTTTCCAGACAGCACATTAAGGCAAGGGAAGGAAGCAGGACCGCAGCTGGGAGAGCACGCTGCTGAGACAAAACTGAGCGCTGGTGCTAGGAGACCCGGGTCTGCAGCTCAGCTCTGCAAGACCGGGATGCACCTAAAGTTTCTCTTCATCCCTCTGGAAGGATTTGATTCCTGCTAAACTTCTCACAAGACAAGTCAGAGGGTAAAAGGGGGGCAATATGTTGAGAGAGAGAGAGAGAGAGAGAGAGAGAGAGAGAGAGAGAGAGATTGAGATTTTTCTTCTAACCTCTAGAAAACAACAAAGTAATAATTACAAACTATGTAGAAACTTTGATAATTTTATTCATTGTTTTATTCCTAGTTCCTGGCAAAGCTGGAGTGTAAAAATTAATTGATTATATAATTGAAGGAATGAGTCTAGATGAAACAAGCTATAGAATTAAGTGTTTCTTATACAAGTTTGAAAGCTATCCAAAAAGCTAAAGGAAGCCACACTGCACTCCTTGGTATGTCGTAGGCAACGGATTGAATTTACATCCCGAGTTTCATTATCTTGAAACCTCTGTGCACAGAGCTCAGTAAACATTTAGTCCCACGGGTGCATGGTCTAAATGTGGCATAGACTCCACGGAGGACGGACGCGAGCTTCCAATGCTATTCCATTTCATTTTGAACCGTCCTCTTGTCTGGGTCTCAATCCTTCCTTCCTATTTGAATGAGACCACGAAGGATGTGTATGTTGAGATGCTATACTGAACTCCGTCACTGACTGACTCCTTAATGAACTTCTAAGGATACTGGGGATGAACCTGTGACCTTATGCATGCTGGACTAGTTCCCTAACACGGAGCTATGCCCTCAGCCCCATTCAATGAGTCCTTGACTCCAATGCTATACAGAGGCAAATGAACAGCGGGCCTTGGAAAGGAGCAGTGCGCAGCTGTGAGCTCTGGAAACACTGTGACACCTGCCGGAGGCGCCAAGCACCCAGGAAGCTCGGGCCTATGCAGAGGGTGTGGCCAGTCTCTTCTCCTTTTCCATGATCCTAAATCTAATTTATTAATTAATCTTAATTACCTCCTTTTTCTGTTTTTTGGGGGAGGGGAGTTTCTAAACAGGGATTTGTTTTGTTTTGTTTTGTTTGCAAACTCTAGGCCAATCACCATTAAGGATCTGATGGCTTTTATCTCTTATTGTGTATTCCATCCTCACATTCCATTCAGAGCTCTTCTTTATTGTGCCTTCAGCTTCAGTCGCTTTATTTTCTTTTCTAATCTACTTTTTGCTCTGATATGGTATTTAAAATACAAAATGGATTTGTGTATGTGAATGTCTAAGTTCATATGTGTGGGGTGTACATTAATATTAGAGGCCAACACTGTGTGCCTTACTGTGATCAATCTACATTATTTTTTGAGACGGAATTTCTCATTAAACCCAGACTGGCTAGGCTGTCTGGTCAGCAAATTCCAGTGATCATCCTATTTCTGCATCCCCAGAACTGAGTTTACAGGTGCACTACACTGATGTGCCCAGAATTTTTATATATACATATATATGTATATATAATATGTGATGTGTGATATATGATATATATTTATATATAATATATGCTTATATAATATATGTGATTTATATAATATTATATATATATAAATAAATAAAATATATTTTTTTCTCCAAAGAATCAAGGAAGTTTTATCAAAGTACAGTGATTATACAGACTGGAAAGAAAGAGCCCAGGTTGAATGTGGGTCACAAGAGTAAAGGTACCAGAGAGCCCCAGGTCACCACTTAGGGCTTCTTTTATGGGGTCAAAGGGAGAGAGGCGTTTGGTTACTGGGGTGGTATTTTGGGCAGCCTCTGTTTTAAATGGCAGACTTGGGTGAAGCAGACCACACTGCTCGCATGTTTCTTCCCATGATGCATCTGATTTTGATCAAGCATGCACAGAGACATAGGAGGCTAAGCAGAAAAGTCTCCCTACCAGTTTATTTTTGAACTGACTCTCTTTTGAAGAGTCTCCCTACACAGTTTCCCTTATTGGATGTGTATCCAAAACCACTTCAGGTCAGATCTGCCTTCCTGTTCTCTACCTGGACATAGCACAGGAGGAATGGTTCTTAAAAGCAGAAGATACTCTCGACCCCACTGTTTAATGGGGTTGATAGCAGGTTGCTAGGTGTACTGTACAGAAAGGGTGTAGGAAAGCAGTATGTGCAGGCTCCTGTCCCAGGCTGCCCAGAGCATTAGCAATGGAGGAATGCAGAGCCCCAAACAGCGGAGTCTTGAAACTCTTGCCCACACATGCCCGACAGGATTTCCTGAGCCACATGTTTCCTGAGTCACGGCATTTCACGAGGTTTTTATTTGTTTTGTTTTGTTTGACATAAAGTCTCACCATGAATCCCAGGATGTCCTAGAACTCGTAGAGAGCTACCTGCCTCTGCCTTCTGAGTGCTGGGATAAAAGGCGTGAGCCACTGTGGATGGCCTCGCACACATCTCACAAGTTCTGGCAGGTCGTATGGAGTATGGTCACTGTCATTCAAATGCTGAATGTCTTGCACATGTAGTTTAGAGATGTGATTTAATATTTTTTATTGTCATTTTGTGATGGATTTCTTTTTAAAAACCTTTTTTACTAATTCTTTGAGAATTTCATATGATGGATTTTGATCATTTTAACCCCTACTCCTTTTCTTAACATTCCTCAGATCTACTCCCCCCCAACAGCTCATCTCCACATCCTTTTAAATTTTTATTTTAATTTTATTATAAAAAGTTTGCAAATGGAAAACATCACAAATCAAAAATTATCCAGATCCCAAATCTACCAGCTCAATGAACTTGCAGACAGTTAGAAGAGCCGTCCTGGGGCTGTGGAGCCTCTCAGTGGGTCTTACCCTCTCACTGTCTACTGTATTTCTAGGCCAGATCATCACCTCACCCACCAGCCATCAACAATGCAGCCCACTGACGTCAGAGTCAGAGCTGGACAGCTGCCTTGATCAGCATCCTCCCTCATAAGGCGTCAGTTGCCAGCCCCAAGTTCTCCCTCGTCCTCTGATAGAATGTTTTTCTCTTTTCTACATGCTACATACACTGTATTCCCATAGACATTTGTTTACAAATATAGATATGTTATTGGCTTTGCTCTGCATATGAGGGAGATCATGTTTTTTCATGTTTTTTCTTTTTTGACACTGTATGACCTTACTTAACAATATACATTCATTCTAAGTTCATTCATTTTTCTGCAAATTTTGTGATTACAATTTTCTTTAGAGCTGGATAGTTTTTACACACACACACACACACACACACACACACACACACCAAATTTTTATTACTACACTCATTTGTTGATAGATAATTAATAGCCACAGTGAATAAATGTAGATGGTGCCATTGCATGGGCTGGAGAGAGAGAGAGAGAGAGAGAGAGAGAGAGAGAGAGAGAGAGAGAGACTGAGTTGGGCTCCAGCGCTCATCTTCCTTTGCTTCCCGAGTGTGGGTTATTTAATGTGACCAGCTGCTTGCACTTTCTAACCCAATGCCAGCAATGCCTTCCCCATCACAATGAACTGTACGCCCTAGAACTATAAGGCAAAATAAGCCTTTCCTCTGTCAGAAAATGGGGGAAAAAAGTAACACACGGATGTGGCTTCAAAGCTTAAGAGCCAATGGTTGACATTTTATCCAGCATAAACCGCTAACAATCCAGAAAGTCAAGAGCGCTCCTCTAACTTGTTAGGAGTGAACAGGACACAGCGTGGTCGACCTGGGTAAGAAACTGAAGATAACTTGGGGAGGGGCAGCAACAGGAAGGAGGGAGCTATTACTCACATGATGAGTTAACAGCTGTATGCATGTGCAGGCAGCTAAGGCGTGGCCAGTTCTTTACAGGTGTTTTGGGTTGACCTGTTTGGAAGACTCTCATATATACTGAGTTGGAATCACTATTGTCTGCTGAACTCTTTTTTTTTTTTGTTTGTTTGTTTTTTTGTTGTTGTTGTTTTGTTTTTCGAGACAGGGTTTCTCTGTGTAGTCCTGGCTGTCCTGGAACTCACTCTGTAGACCAGGCTGGCCTGGAACTCAGAAATCTGCCTGCCTCTGCCTCCCTAGTGCTGGGATGAAAGGTGTGCACCACCACACCCGGCATACACTGTAGCTGTCTTCAGACACTCCAGAAAAGGGAGTCAGATCTTGTTGCAGATGGTTGTGAGCCACCATGTGGTTGCTGGGATTTGAACTCAGAACCTTCGGAAGAGCAATCAGTGCTCTTAACCACTGAGCCATCTCTCCAGTATGCTGAACCCTTTAAAGTAAAATGGTTCTATAGCAGTTCTATAGCAGTCATGGGGATGGGTCTTAATGGCTGCTCTTAAGGCCTTTGGCCATTTCCTTTGGCTTCAACTGCTGTCAAAGAGATTTTCACCTGACCCATATGATGACATCACCATGAGAGGCACACTGTACCTTAACTCTGACTATCCTCATCTCAATGATCACACTTTGGTCTAGATAATTGCAAGGCAAATGCAGTTAAAAGGAAGTCCTTGGTAACCTGGAAACCCTGGTGTCTCCTAAGTCATCCTCCACCCTCAAGAATACCAGCCTGGATCCTGTAACCCACTTCACATGGCCCACAGGCTCCGCTGTATTCTACTTGGTCACGATGAATGTGGCCCATGTGATTAATCCAACCTGGGAGTCCTCCCCAGCCCTGCTGTGTGGCTCTTCTAGAAGCTTCTATTATTAAAGGAATAAAGAGGAAAGAAATGAAAAGAAGGAGGAGGCAGAACAGAAGAGGAAGGTGGCAGAGCCCTTCTGGGTGGCCACCTCTAAAGTGGAAATCTATACTTGCTCATATAAATAGCACACTAGGTTGGCCAAATTCTCAAATCATATTTGTGCACTTAAAAATATCCTTATATCCAAGTGTGGATGAAGCACAGATGGGGACATTCATTTTATAACAAAATGAGAAAATCAACACTAAAGCAAACATTTCTGTTAACTCATAAAAACATATTTACTTTAATTGATAGCAAATAGCACAGACACTTCCAACCCAAGAAGCTTCAAGGAAGCAAACACACTCTATGGCACTAAGTGTCTAGCAGGCACAGCTGAGATGAGTGAGCTCACACAGGCGGGCAGCTCTTTCCCAATCACCATCTTGTTGGTTAAAACCCAACTTCTCACTGCGGACACACAGGATTGAACTTCAATGTCTTCCAGTGTTTTCCATCAAGATGCCATTCATTGGGCTGGAGAGATGGCTCAGCGGTTAAGAACACTGACTGTTCTTCCAAAGGTCCTGAGTTCAAATCCCAGCAACCACATGGTGGCTCACAACCATCTGTAATGGGATCTGATGCCCTCTTCTGGGGTGTCTGAAGACAGCTACAGTGCACTCACATATAATAAATAAATAAATCTTAAAAAAAAAAAAGATGTCATTCATTGTCCAAGAGCAAAGTATTTCCATGAGAAATGCTAATAAATCAGATTGAAAATGAAATAAAAAGCCACTAGATTAAGGAGAAACTATCATACTGTGGACCTCTTAAACACAATGACCATGCCACAATCGACTCTGATAATGACTGCACCTGGGAAAATTTCATAAAAACTTCCTCCCCAAGGAACCTATCATTATTAGGAGAAAACTAAAACCAAAACAAAAGGAAACTCTCCGTTAAAGCCTTTGCTGACTCCCCCTGCCCCGCACACTGCTTGTTTGTCCCAGGTCCTCTTTCCATACCAGACACCGTCCAGCCTCCAGGACCAGTGCCAGCTGTGCAGGCTTCTCAGGGATGCCCGGTCGAGTTTTCTCACAATGCAAAAGGAAAAGTTGCTCAGAGCTAATTAGAGACACTGATGCTTACCAGGGCGGGAGGTAGCGCAATGCCTGGAGCATAGAAGACATCCGTAATGTTTTCTGGATGAACAGAAGGCTTAGCATGGACTCAGTGCTGCCGGGTTTCCCGTGCAGACCTAAACAGCACGGCGGAAGGCACCAGCCAGTTTTGCAGTGATGAACTGGAAGGAATTCAGGACACCTGGGCCCACTTTCATTATCTTTGTTGCAAATGAAAGACTAGTGAGAATGCTACAAACCCACATCAGACTTCTTCCTACTGCCATTTCCTCGCCTCGACCAATCACACTTGGAGCCAGAACCTTCTGGATGCCTGAAATACTCCATAACTTCCAGATGCCCAGAGCTCTAACTGCAGCTCCTGCCAGGTGTACAGCAGAAAGGCTATCAGGGGTCAATGAGATGCAAATTTCCAACCTTAAACCACCAGAATGGGATGAAATACAAGCTACAGAGAATGACAGTTTCCAAAATCTTCCCGATTTTTCCTACTCATAAAAGTGTGCAACTATCCTGTCTGGTCAAGAAAGCCATGCATGTTCCACTGTTAGCAACAGCAGGGAACGAGCTGCCAACCTAAGCATAGGATGGGTTCTTGCACTAGAATCAGTTCCTGGCCGACTGTACTGTTAGGAGGAGGATCTGCATCTGACTGAGAAGAGCCTCACCCGGAGCCACAGGCTTGTTTCCCTGGATGCTGGAAAGCCAAGAGCTCGGGACAGGCATCCTCTCAAGTGGTCCCATCTTGCCATTCTCCTGACCCCTTCTGCTTTGTCACTGTCGCCTTCCTGCTACCCAGTCCCACACATGCATTGTCTTTGCTCCTACATGAAGCAGTCTCAGAAGCTATTTACAAGAAAGAGCTGGTCTTGAAAATGGTGTGGTGGCACATGCTTGTAAACTCAGCAGCTGAGAAGGTACGGATAGCCTAGACTACACAGTAAGACCGTGCCTCAGAAAACAGGAAGGGCTGGGGAAATGGTTCAGCTCTGAAGTGCCCTGGGCAGTGTCCTTGCTTTCCTGACAGGCATGGACAGGGTGATTAAAGAGGTCCCCTAGCCCATTGTCTATAATTTATATCTCTTACATTTGTCACTGTGACAAGGCAAATTCCTTTCCTGAAAGTCTGGTGGTGATTTGCAGATGAGTAGCAACAATTAACACACACACACACACACACACACACACACACACAGAGCGAGAGCGAGAGCGAGAGAGAGAGAGAGAGAGAGAGAGAGAGAGAGAGAGAAACAGACAGAGAAATACACACAGAGAGAAATTTAAATACATTTTTGAGTTAATACAAATTTTATTATTTTCTTTTTTCTGGACTAGATTAGTAATAACAAGAATTAAAGTACTTTTTAAATAACAGGGTCTCATTATGCAACCCTTGAGGCTAGCCTCAAACTCACATAGAGTTACCTCTGCCTCCCCAATCCTGGGCTTAAAGGTATGTGCCACTTTTTTTTGGGGGGGGGTTGGTCTTTCAAGACAGGGTTTCTCTGTGTAGCCCTGGCTGTTCTGGAACTCACTGTGTAAACCAGGCAGGCCTCAAACTCAGAAATCCTCCTGCCTCTGCCTCCCAAGTACTGGGATTAAAGGCGTGTGCCACCACTGCCTGGTGGTATGTGCCACCTTTAATTTGGCAAGTATTGAAGTTTTTAGAAAAATATATGAGAATAATGCTTAAAAGTTTTATGCACTAACATTTTGGTAAGTCAGACAAAATGATTTTGTGTTGCTGATTTTAAAAGTAGAGCCTGGTAAAGGTAGGTCTTATAGGACAGTTCTTTGTGAGTCATACTGTAAATACCATTTGAGTCTGGATGGTAGATGTTCTCTGCCCAACAGAGGGGCTGCTGTGAGTTTCCCTTCTGTGAGTGTCCACTAGTGTGCCAAGAAACCACTTATTGACCATGGGTGAGAAAAAGAGTAGCAGAGAGAGAGGGAGGGGTGAGGGGAGGGGAGGGGAAGCTGTCCTCCATGTGCCTCTTGTCCCGGTCGGACATTTATGAGTTCCTATAAATGGGCAGCGACTGCATGGCTCTTTTCAAGTTGGGATAAAAATTTTTCTCTGCATTGTCCTATGATTGAGTTACTTGATTAAATGTTTCCAGGGTTTGGAGACTTCGGTAGGGCCAGTGTATACTAAGTTGGCAAGCAGTAATGGAGAGACGGGTGAGAGGTAGGCTCTTTCCTTAACGCTCCTGTACTGGCTGGTTTTGTGTGACAACTTGGCACAGGCTGGAATTATCACAGAGAAAGGAGCTTCAGTTGGGGAAGTGCCTCCATGAGATCCAGCTGTGGGGCATTTTCTCAATTACTGACCAAGGGGGGAGTGCCCCTTGTGGGTGGTGCCATCCCTAGGCTGGTATCTTGGGTTCTATAAGAGAGCAGGCTGAGCAAGCCAGGTGAAGCAAGCCAGTAAGGAACATCCCTCCATGGCCTCTGCATCAGCTCCTGCTTCCTGACCTGCTTGAGTTCCAGTCCTGACTTCCTTTAGTGATGAACAGCAACATGGAAGTGTAAGCTGAATAAACCCTTTCCTCCCCAATTTGCTTCTTGGTCATGATGTTTGTGCCGGAATAGAAACCCTGACTAAGACAGCTGCCCTGGTCACTGTGTGCTACACATCTTGCACACTGACTTTCAGGTCCTTTGGGCTGTAAATTTTAAAAGGCAGTGGTTTTTTAGTGCTTTGCTCTAATGTAAGAAAAAAGGAACCAAAAAAAAAAAAAAACCCAATTATTTTCAGCTTAAACAAATATCAAAAGTTTCCAAGCTGTAAATTTTTCCTTCTGATGTGGTGTGTGCGTGTGTGTGTGTGTGTGTGTGTGTGTGTGTGTGTGTAAGAAAAAATATTCTTTAATTTCACACTTTCCCTATTAGAAAGAATCTGGAAAAGTTTAACACCAATTTTCATATTTGGAAAAATCCTACCAAAAGTATTTAAACCCAAGAATGCACACACTGTGTTTCACTCTTTATTCTTTATTTTCCCTAGCTCTAGAGAGTACCACATCCTATTCAACTGCCCTAAGAGGCTAAAAAGTAACAAGGCATGGCAGTCTGTAAGCATGGACTCAGTCCCTGAGAATGGAGAGATGTCCCGAGATTTTCTCTCATGCTCCTTGGCGTCACACGAGAGATCTATTCCTCAACAGTGAGATGTGCTCACTCTGACTTCATTAATCCACAAACAATGACAGTCTACAAGGAATTCTGTTAGCTGTACATAGACAACTTCAGCACTAGGCTAGGTCTTTACAATATAACTGGAACATACTGAAGGTGAAACATATGTGCACGCATACGATACTGACAGGCATGTAAAGGCAGTTCAGTGGAGAAATACTAAGCTTTGCGAGGCATGGTGCTGATATTGATATTGTAAGTGTATAAGCAAAAGGAAATACATCTTATTGCTACTCTACATGAATATTAACTGAATAGGTGCACAGTTTTGAGTGCAAGGGTTAAAAACTAAATTTAAAGGAGAAACTACAAGTGACAGTTTTTGAGGCTTTTGGTTAGACAAAGATATTATAGATATGACACCGAATTCATATTTTAGCTAAAAATAGTGTTATCATTGAAGTTTAAAACTTTTGATTGGTAAAAAGAGTTGAAAGAACAAAATGATAAGCATGGTCTGTAAGAAAGTATTCGGAAAACAATGCCACATAAAGTACTGGTGTCCACAAACTAGAACTAATTCTCAAAACAAATGACAAACAACTCTTAAGACTCAGAAGTAGGAGAACAACCAATAAAGAAAGTGAGATAAGACTTGAACATACATGTTAGCTTATCATGTGTGCCAGTGCAAATAAATACATGAAAAGAGACTCAGCATCACCAGTCACTATGGAATTATAAACAAAGACCATAATGAGATACTATTACATCCCTCTGAGGATGCTACACAATAAAACAAAACCAAACAACAAAAACAAAGCCCCTGGCAATGCTAAATGCTGGTAAAATATTCAGCGTTGGGACCCTCACACGGAAGGGCAGACACTTTGCATCCATGAGGCAGGTTTTAAAAAGTCAAACATATACTAGTGACATGGAAGCTTATGTGCACAAAGCCTAACTCATTTCTATGGCTGTATTAATAATTCCCCAAATTGAAAACAACCTGGATGACCTTTAACAAGTAATAGATAAATAACTTGGTGTTTCCACACAATAAAAGACTGGTCAACAATACGAATCAATCAATGACATGACCCATATCTGTGGACTCCAGTGCACTTTGCTAAGTGAACAAGCCATATTCCAAACACTATATCCCACACAGCTCCATCCCACACCGCTCCATCCCGCACCGCTGTCCCACACCGCTCAGTCCCACACCTCTCCATCCCGCACTGTTCCATCCTGCACCACTCTGTCCCACAGTGCTCCGTCCCACACCGCTCCGTCTCGCACCACTGGGTTTTCATACAGTCTATAAAAGGAAAAGATGCACGAGCAGAAGCAGCACAGTGATGGCCATGGGTTGGTGGGAGAGAAGGGATTGGTAACAAGCAGTCGGTATGAAAAGGTACTGGGGTGAAGGACAGTTCTGTGCCCGAACTGTGCTGGTCACATGACTGTGCTCACTAGCAAAACCCATAGAACTTAACAGCAGAAAGTGACGCTACATGTAAATCAAGGAGGAATAAAATCAACATCTCAAATGAAGTCTCCCACAGAGGGCCCTCCACACAGACTATGGGAAAAGGAAGTAACATGTTTCTTTTTAAAAGAATATCAATTTGTAGATAATTGCAGGCTACAATGTGGAGGAGAAAAGGTGAGTTACTGAAGCCTCCCACATGGCGATGACAGCGGCAGGGGTGAGGACTGGCACTGTCGTGAAGTGCCTGCCTTGCAAGCCCGGGCACCTGAGGCTAGCCCCACAACTCCTGGGCAGCTTCACATGCTTGTAATCCCAGTGCTGAGGAGGCAGAAACGAGCGGACCCTTTGACCTCACCGATGGGCAACACCAGCCCACATGTGCACTCTAGGCCAGTCAGTCAGTCAGTCAGTCAGTCAGTCAGTCAGACAATCAGCAAAGGTGGACGGGAACTCAAGCATGGCATCTGAGGTTGTCTGGCTGCCACAGGTGTGCATGCATATGTGAACGCACACTTCTGTATGCACACAGAGATGTGGATGTGTATAACAATATAGAAAATATGGAGAAATATACCACAAAATAGAAAGTGATTTCTTTTCCAAAAAGGCAGATGATAGGAATTTAATTTCACATGATTTATCTATAATAATATTAAATGAAGTCCAAATTACTTTCATAACAAAATGTATGATATAATACATGTCAAACTAAAAGACATGCACATATTTTCTAACAAAAGCATAAAATTTAGATTATTCCATGCCAAGCACTTAAAATTGGGTTTTAGCAATAATTTGACATGGAAGCCTGACTATGAGTTTCGATTCCGATTTGGGAGGGAAACTGTGAGCTTCCTCCTTATAAACTCACACTTGCATGTCACTGATACAGCCCAGCCAACAGCACATCATAGAGGCATTCGAGGCTGCCTGTGAGTAAGTGTCTGCTGGGCTTAAAGGGGCTTTCTTCTCTTACCAGTGTAATAACAGCACAGTTTATACAAGAATCCTAATGTGTAGATTAAAAAAGTTAAAGAGGGACCACATTTTAGAAGTTAATGAATGAAAAAAAGAGGTTAATTTTATTTCAAAGCAAATAAAATGTGGGATTATAACAGTAAAGAAGAATTGATGCATTAAAATATCACATTAATCGTTAAAGTTTACTATGAAGAATGTAATTAAGACATCATGAAGTCTTAATGTGGTGAAAGATTGGAAAGAGAAAATACAAATGAATATTCTATATAGCCAACGAAAAATTCAAACCCACGTGACACACACCTGTGGACATGGTTCCCACAAAGGCTTGGCCTCCTGGGGCCTCCAAGCCTTACATCTTGGACTTAAGGCTGTCTTTTCACAGAAGAGTGTGTAATCAGTGCAAAGCCACACATATCCACTGCAGGCTGGAGAACGCATCCCATCCCAGCCTGGCCACGGGGACAGGTCTGTGATAAACACGACAGCAATGCAGCGGGAGAATGTCACCGTCCAAGCGAACCCTGGGAAATATAGATCTTGGATATTTTCTTGGAACATTACACCTAACTGTAAGCCAGAATATTGAAATTTTATGAAGATTGCATTCAGTGAAAATAAAATGATTTTTGCCATGGATTTTTGAAAGAGTGCTGGCCAACATCAGGCTGTAAATGTAATGCTTTTTGAAAATTAATTGGAAACATAAATTGATTCTAGAAGAGCCGCATGGTTCCCAGAATTTTTCTTAATAAGAACAGTATGTGGAGGAGATACTTCTGAAAAAGAAAAAATGAGCACAAGTCTAGCAAAGTGGTGTTTCCTGAGTGGTATTTACTGAGTTATTTACTGGCACCCACTGGAATGGCGCTCTGGGCCACAGGCATGTCCCCTCAGGGATCTGAAGAGGCCTGCAGGGGTGGCAGTCTCTGGATGACGCAGCCTTCCCTTGGCTCAGCCTCGACGTAGAGGCGACGGCCCTTGCTCAGATCCTTTTCTGACTGATAATTGGGCTCCTGTATTTTACTTTACAGATGCTCAAATGTTCACAGCAGGGCTCATTTTCAATCACTCTCACTGTAGCAGTCTGGTTTTGATGAAAAATAGATTTGCAAGGAGAATTTTGCATAGCAGTCAAGCCTCTGTCTGAAGTCTGGGAAGCTTCCCATTAGGAATTCACTATATGCGCAACTGAGGGCATGGGGACAGAAGCACACAGAGTGTATGTGACAGGTGTAAGGGCAAGAGTATTGGGGGAGGCTAAGAACAAGATAACAAAAATACCTCACACACACACACACACACACACACACACACACACACATATATCCTCCCCACATCCCCCATACACACATACCAATTTAATGCTAAGAAAAATACTTCTATAGATTCTCGATGTACTCTGAATAAAATTCAACCTTTTCCCCTCTATATCTCAACCTCATAAGGGGTCCATTTAAACCAATTTGATTTCCTATACTGTAATAAAGTAAAAAATGAAATAAAATGATCTGACTCTATGGTTTCATTGTGACAGCTAGTCAGCGCTTGAGAAGTATGCTGCCATATAACATAGAGATGGCCTGGCCGCTTTGGCTGAGGCGCTGGATGAAAGCGTCTGTGAGTGCTTAAAGCTACAGGGTGTTACAGCTGCTCCTCAGCTCTCCCACGCTCTGCTTACCTCAGTCACGCAGGTCCTACCACCTCCTGCCAGGGCAGGCTCATTCATGGCCCCCTCCCTCGCTGCCAGTGGATGGCTCTGTTTAGTCTGAAATCGTAATAACTTTGAGAAGAGCTCCACCAGCAATGAAGTGGGACCTGACCTTGAAAACAGTTGAAAGATCCTAAAGTTGCTGATACAAAATCTTTTGCAGCCTAGATAAAATCCTTGCTGAATTAAATAACCATGCTGGGTTTAGCTATTTAGCGGTTTCCGTGCTTGGTGAAGTAGGGTGCAGACTCCATTCTGCACGGGGACTCTTCTCTCTCTAAGTCTGCTGGCAGACATATGTTGTGCATATCTTCATAAAGACTTTTATTATGTGATCCTTAAGCAGCATATACATGCCAGATGGGTAGACTGGAATATAAAACACTTCTCAGAAGAAGCTATTATTGGGTCAGTAATATACTAATTAAAAGGGCTTATGCAACCATCTGGGAGAGCCCCAATGGCAAAAGCTTATTTCTAGACTCTCATTGTGGCTGTACTCTGTATTACCTCCTGTAGATTTAGGGGTGCCTGAGAAATTACCCCTGTTGGTACTGGGGGAAAGGCTTAGTGAGTCAACTGGGTTCACAAGATGTTCTGGGTGGGTGTAACAGGGATTTGCAATTACTGCATGACTTGGTAGACATAGTTTTAATGGTCAAATTTCGGTAGCAACTCTGCAAATGACATCCCATCTCCCTACATTTGCAGATACACCATCACTGAGCACAGTAAGATGGCCTTTAAATGAGGAGATAAAATGTATGGTGTGAATCACCAAGAGAGTAGCTTATACACCCAAGTGCCTAGGTTGAGAGTACTGTAAGAATAAGCACTGGGTGGAAACAAAGGCAACAAATGAAGCCCACTGTTTGTGCCCTTGTAAGTGTGGGCCAGTCTGATGTTGCTCTCAGGAGATTCATAAATGGCTGCTTAGCTCTTAGCACTCAAGTGCTAAGAATTTACTTTATATCCAGCCCAATTTTCCAGGGCTTATAGAGCCCTTCATTTTATTACTTACTATCTCTATGAATTTTATTTTTATATTTGCCCTCTTTGTTAATATAACAATGTGGCACATAAATATTCTTCTTTATTAAGACAAGTGGCAGGCATAATAGGCTCTGTCCCAGGAATAAAGCACATCTCACAGACATTCAGGAATAAAAAGCTAGTCTCGTGGGTCAGAATAAAGCATATTCATGTTCTGCTGGGCTGGCGAGCTATTCCTGACAGGGAAGCATGGATGGTTTTCCTCTTGTCCTCTTTGTTATGGAAGTCCTAATTCATCAACCCAAACCTGGAAGTGCATAAAGTTACTGTTCTGGCTTCAAGACTTGAATCCAGTGCCACAGACATTCATTTGTATGCAGTTAATGTACGGCTTCTCCTTTAAAAGGCCAAATCAGATGCTCTGACAACACGGGGCCTTCCTTTCCATGGTTCAACTCAGCTGCGGCTGCTGCTTCTGCTTCTTCTTCTTCTTCTTCTTCTTCTTCTTCTTCTTCTTCTTCTTCTTCTTCTTCTTCTTCTTCTTCTTCTTCTCCTCCTCCTCCTCCTCCTCCTCCTCCTTCTTCTTCTTCTTTTTTTCCTCTTCCTCCTCCTCCTCCTCCTCCTCCTCCTCCTCCTCCTCCTCCTCCTCCTCCTCCTCCTTTTGTTTTTTTGGATATGGTTTATTCGAGACAGGGTTTCTCTGTATAGCCCTGGCTGTCCTGGAACTCACCCTGTAGACCAGGCTGGCCTCGAACTCAGAAATCCCCCTGCCTTTGCCTCCCAGAGTGCTGGGATTACAGGTGTGCACCACCACCACCCGGCACTCTTTAGCTTCTTAAATCCAAAAGAAAGAGAAATGAACAAAACTTCCCCAAAACTAGAATTTTAAGGAAGGATCCAATATCTAAATAAACAAAACATGTCCAGGAACACATTCCTGGAGAAGTTCTGGCTTCAGATAAAAGCCCTCTAAACAGCCCTTCATTTATCAAGACAGATTCAACTTTATTGTGTCACAGCCCATTTCTCCCCAGCAGAATGTTAAAATCCTATCTCACTTTTCCTCAACTTACACAAATACACCGGTCCCCAGAGACCCCTGAGCACTCTGTAATCCTCCCTTCCCAGGGCAGCCTCTACAGGTTCCTTTAGGAATGCACTGACCAATTTGAGATCCCTGGTTTATCACAGCTAGAGAGATGGGGCTTTCTCTGACTTTGGTCATCTGGACATCGTGAGTTAGAATGAGTGTGGGGCCAGAGGGACTCTTTCTGAAAGAAACTGTCACTTCAGCATTTGTAACCAAGGCAGCATAGATGGCCATGAATAAAGACTACGATGTCACACATTAGCAAAGCGACTTCTCATTAAATAAGGGAGGGTGGCTAGGGAGCCTCCTCAGGAAAACTCTTCTCCGTTTCCTCCAGACTTTCCAGTTGTGTTGAGTATAGGCTTTTGTAGTAGGATCTGATGACTTTTTTGAATTTCCTCAGTTTCTGTTGTTATGTCTCCCTTTTCATTTCAGATTTTGTTAATTTGGATACTAAACTCTGGTTAGTCTAGTTAGGGGTTTATCTTGTTGATTTTCTCAAAGAACCAGCTCCTGGTTTGGTTGACTCTTTGTATAGTTCTTTTTGTTTCTACTTTGATTTCAGCCCTGAGTTTGATTATTTCCTGCCATGTACTCCTCTTGGATGTATTTACTTCTTTCTGTTCTAGAGCTTTCAGGTGTGCTGTCAAGCTGCTAGTGTATGCTCTCTCCAGTTTCTTTTTGGAGGCACCCAGATCTATAATTTTTCCTCTTAGCTCTGCTTTCATTGTGTCCCATAAGTTTGGGTATGTTGTGGCTTCATTTTCATTGAATTCTAAAGTCTTCATTTTCTTTCTTTATTTCTTCCTTGACCAAGTTGACATTGAGTAGAGTGTTGTTCAGCTTCCATGCATATTGTTTTTGTTGTTATTGAAAATCAGACTTTGTCTTTGATGATCTGATAGGATGCATGGGATTACTTCAATCTTCTTGAATGGTCAATTTTGGAGAAGGTACCATGAGGTGCTGAGAAGATGGCATATTCTTTTGTTTTAGGATAAAATGTTCTATAGATATCTGTTAAAACCATTTGGTTCATAATTTGTTAGTTTCACTGTGTCTCTGTTTAGTTTCTGTTTCCATGATTTGTCCATTGATAAGAGTTGGATGTTGAAGTCACCCACAATTATTGTGTTAGGTGCAATGTTTGCTTTGAGCTTTAGTAGTTTCTTTTATGAATGTGGGTGCCCTTGCATTTGGAGCATAGATGTTCAGAATTGAGAGTTCTTCTTGGCAGATTTTTCCTTTGATAAGTATGAAGTGTTCTTCCTTATCTTTTTTTGATAACTTTAGGTTGAAAGTCAATTTTATCTGATATTAGAATGGCTACTCCAGCTTGTTTCTTAGGACCATTTGCTTGGAAAACTGTTTTCCAGCCTTTTACTCTGAGGTAGTGTCTCTCTTTGTCTCTAAGGTAGGTTTCCTGTATGCAGCAAAATATTGGGTCCTGTTTACATATTCAGTCTGTTAGTCTTAGTTATCAGGGAAATGCAAATGAAAACAACTCTGAAATTCCACCTCACACCAGTCAGAATGGCTAAGATCAGGTGACAGCAGATGCTGGCGAGTATGTGAAGAAAGAGGAACACTCCTCCATTGCTGGTGGGATTGCAAGCTGGTACAACTACTCTGGAAATCAGTTTGGTGGTTCCTCAGAAAATTGGACATAGTACTACCTGAGGACCCAGCTATACCACTCCTGGGCATATACCCAGAAGATGCTTCAACATGTAATAAGGACACATGGGCCACTATGTTCATAGCAGTCATATTTATAATAGTCAGAAGCTGGAAACAACCCAGATGTCCTTCAACAGAGGAATGGATACAGAAAATGTGGTACATTTACACAACGAATTCATGAAATTCTTAGGCAAATGGATGGATCTAGAAAATATCATCCTGAGTGAGGTAACCCAATCACAAAAGAACACACATGGTGCGTACTCACCGATAAGTGGATATTAGTCCAGAAGTTCTGATACAATTCACAGACCAAATGACGCTCAAGAAGAAGGATGACCAAAGTGTGGATACTTTGGTCCTCCTTAGAAGGGAGAACAAAATACCCATCCAAGAACATACAGAGACAAAATGTGGAGCAGAGACTGAAGGAAAGGCCATCCAGAGACTGTCCCACTTGGAGATCCATTCCATATACAGTTACCAAACCCAGACACTAATGTGGACGCCAACAAGTGCTTGCTGACAGGAGCCTGATACAGCTGTCTCCTGAGAGGCTCTGCCAGTGCCTGACAAATACAGTGGGGGATGCTCCCAGCTAACCATTGGACTGAGCATAGGGTCCCCAATGGAGGAGATAGAGAAAGAACCCAAGGAGCTGAAGGGGTTTTCAGGCCTATAGGAGGAACAACAATTTGAACCAATCAGTATCCCCAGAGCTCCCAGGAACTAAACCACCAACCAAAGAGTACACATGGAGGGACCCATGGCTCCAGCTGCATATGTAGTAGCAGAGGATGGCATTGTCAGACATCAATGGGAGGAGGAAGCCCTTGGTCCTATGAAGGCTTGATGCCCCAGTGTAAGGCATTGTGAGGGTGGGGAGTGGGAGTGGGTAGGTAGGGTAACACCTTCAAAGAAGCAGGGGGGGGATGATATAGGGAGTTTCTAGGGGGTAAACCGGGAAAGGGGATAACATTTGAAATGTAAATAAAGAAAATATCTAATTAAAAAAAAAGACTTTACTTCAAAATGCTGGTGGAGGCCGTCTTTCAGATGCAATGGGGGAAGGCGCCATGAGGAGCCATCAGACGAAGCCCCCATCAGTGAGGAGTGAAGTCAGAGATGGCCTCCCGCCAAAAGAACTCAGGAAGCAGATGGCAGCCAAATTAAAGTGTCATGATTAGGCTAGAGATCTCAGGTGGCTGTCAACTAGCAAATATAAATGCGTCAGGGGGACTCAGCGTTGAGAGAAGAACGCAGCCATGCACAACACTAAATGATTGCTGTGGAACTCAATGCCTGGGTAAATAAAAATTAAGTCAAATAGAAAAGGAAAATAGAATAAGCATCTGGAACAAAATGTCTAGCTAATTACGACAGAAGATGACGATGGGGGGAGCAGGAGAAAGATGTCACTGGGTTAGGGGCCTTACTGTGCTGAACACACAAAGAGAATTACCTTCAGTATTCCTCCATGTTTGGATATCATATACATTATATACATATAAAATATGACAAAAGAGAAAAAGTTTTCTTGGAACACATACCAGATTTTTCAGTGGTAACAAGGAATAAAAAGGAGACACTTGAGTCTTTCTACATTATTTATGCTTTTTAAAGCTTTAAAAATTCCTTTTTTAAAAATTTAGAAATATTTCAAAATGATTAAACATTTGCAAAGAACAAAATGTCTCTTATTCGTGGACACTGACATGCTGATTACATGTCCTGCGTTTGATAAGCAAAATATGTCACAATTAATTACAGAAGTTTGGCAGCTCTGGCATTCATTGTCCAAACTACTTTGAGAAAGGCCTGGTTTTGTGTTGGCAAGAAGCACAGTCAGTGGACAGCCCCCGGCAGCGGAGCCACTGTACCATGCTCAGCCTGAGTGCTGGCCCGTCCCTCGGGGGTGCCAGCCGGAGCCTGAGGAAGGTTGTGTGCTGGGCTTGTCTGCTTTCTCTAAAGCTGCTGTGCTTGGGCTGCTCGTGCCTTGCTCAGACTTCATCCAGTGGAGCTTCTCTCCTTCCAGTCCTGGTCTTGCTCTGTGCTGTCCCAAGCATCAAACTGACATTGCAGAGGGGTCTCTGCTCTCTCACTCTTTACCCTCAAGACCCTGATGAAGCTCTTGTCCTTCCAGTTCTGCCCCAGTTCCGCTCCCTGGGGACCCAAGCAAAACAGACAGAGGTCTTTGGGGGTCTACATGTGCCACAGCACTCTCCTTCTGTGGCCTGTACTCTCCACCCTCACCCTGGAATCCTTTGCCAAACCTGACGATTCTTTTGTTTTTTACTATGATTCTGCCTTGACATTATTGGTTATGTAGGAAGCAAGCACATGATCCAAGACGCCCCAATCACTGTAACCTTTAATAAATTCCCCATCCTGTCTTTATGCTCTGTTTACTGTATCACAGACCACCATGACATATGAGTACGTTGTCTGTTGTTTTTTTTTTTTTTTGAGACAGGGTTTCTCTGTGTAGTCCTGGCTGTCCTGGAACTCACTCTATAGACCAGGCTGGCCTCGAACTCAGAAATCCGCCTGCCTCTGCCTCCCAAGTGCTGGGATTACAGGCGTGCGCCACCACGCCCGGCTACGTTGTCTGTTTTTAAAAACTTATTATTTATGTGTGTGCATGTAGTATATGTGGAGATCAGAGGCCACCTCGCAGGAGTTGGTTCGCTCTTCCTCCATGAGTCCTATAAACTGAGTTTGTCAGTTTAGTAACAAGTCTCTTTACACACTGAATCATCTTACTTGTCCTGTAACTACATTTCTAAGGATTAGAAATCTAAGTACTTTGGAGAGCAGGTGTCTCACATCATACTGTGCTGATTTTATGGAGATTCTTTTAGAGGAATCACCATATTTCACTGGATTTTTATTAATAAAGTGATAAGTTTATACCTTTGAAAGTTTGATCTCAAAACATATGAACAGTGTGAGATTTGGTGCAAAGCACTAATCTGGGGCTGGAAGGCCTGGTTTGATTCCCAGCTTTGCTACTGGCAGGTTAGAGGACACTGGGCAATCCACTTTCGTTCTCCGGGCCTTGATTTTTGTGGTTTAAAATGTGAAGGTTTTAAACCAGCTTACTTACTGCGGTTTATTGTAAGTATGGGATTGGCTGGTATGGAGAGGTAAAGGTGGGCTTTGAAATAGGTATATGAGATGCCAGGAGAGGGAAAGGTGCTGGTGATCTAAAGTGGGTAGGAAGCAATCTGGAAAAAACTTGGGCAGGTGATGGAAGGAGCCATATTTTTCATTTACTGTCATCTTTGCTCCCTGCTCTTGGCTTGAGCCAAAATCAACTCACCACCACCATCACCTCCTCCTCCTCCTCCTCCTCCTCCTCCTCCTCCTCCTCCTCCTCCTCCTCCTCCTCCTCCTCCTCCATCATCACCACTACCACCACCATCACCATCTCCTCCACCACCACCTCCACCACCTCCTCCACCACCACCATCACCTCCACCACCACCACTTCCTCTACCACCAACACCTCCTCCACCACCTCCCTCCTCCACCACCACCTCCACCTCCACCACCACTACCTGTTGCAGAGAGATCAGCAAGCTGAGAGACTGTGGGACACAGCATGTCTGGCTAATCTGAGGAGCTTACAGAGGTGGAGTAGCTAAGAGAGATGTAATGTGAAGTCAGCAAGGTTTGAGATATCTAGCAGGCCCAGGAGGTCACAGCAGAGACTTTAGCTTTTTACCTAGATAAGGGGGGGGGTGCTCCTGAAGCAGGTGTTTGAGAGATGGTCTGATGGTGTTTTGAAGGGACAATTTAGTTGTATGATACCAAAAAGTTACAGAAGAACAAATGAAGGAACACGGAAAGCACTTAGGCCTCTTGGAGTGATAAGTATGTAGACATCAGCCCAGCACTGAACCCTTGGGGTCCTGCCCAGACGTGCTTCTTTAGTTACTCTTTCTGTTTTCAAACTGGCAACACATGACCATTGGTATCCAAACCAGAAACCTTTCACAACTGAGCCATCGACTGTTCTGCAGCACCTCATAGAAGCTGATCCCTCCCTTCTGTCCACCTCCGTGACTGTCATCATCACTTCTGAGACATGCCGGTACTCTCCTAACAGGGGTCCTTGTGTCCAATGCTGCCCCTTAACCCAGTGACATTGCCAAGATGCAGACATGCTCGTGTTAGTCTACAGCTCCTCCTCCTCGTCTAAGTGGATGCTAACTTTTAGCTTTCAGTGTGTTTGTTATAATCCAAATAAGCACAGAGGATAGGTACCTACTAAGGGATGAAATAGAAGAGGCTCTCTGAAGGAAGCGAAATAGAATATTTTATTATGAAGAGCCAGAGTGTAGACTGGAGTAGGGATTAAATAAAGAGGGTGTGGTGGCTTGAATGAAAACAGTCCCCATAGGTTCATTGAAAGTGACACTATTAGGAGTGTGGCCGTACTGGAGAAACTGTGCCACTGGGGGTGGACTTAGAGGTTTCAGACGCTGGAGCCAGGCCCAGTGCCACTCTCTTCCCGCTGCCTGCTGTTCAGGTGTACAACTCCCAGCTACCTGTCCAGCACCAGGCCTGGATGCTGCCTCGCTTTTCACCACGATGATAATCCACTAAACCTCTGAACTGCATGCCAGCCTCAATTAAGTGCTTTCTTTGATAAGAGCTGCCACGGTCACGGTGTCTGCACAGCAACAGAAACCCTAACAGAGGGGAATGGGAGAGAAGAGTAAAGAGGGAGTATAGGAAAGAATGATTAAGGCTAAGGGCCATTTGAAACCAGACAGAGACTTACTACTGTACACACCATCTAAACTATATACATTTATGAAAGACATCTAAGTGGAGTCACCAAATAACAGTGGAAAGTGCATCAACTATGCCCCCAAGTAAATCCTCTAATGCCAGGAATGAGTTACAGCTTGTTGAATTACGAGGAAACCCTCAGACACCACAGGCTATTGTCAAGGCTGCTGGTTGCTCTCCATAACCTGATGGCAGGCCCTATTACTAAGGACAACACTTATGTCATCAAGCACAGAGATGCTGAGCTGGTGCCTGACTTCACTCGTACTGACTAGTGTCCATGGTACCAGAGGGCATTCTGCATGCTACTGGAAAAGAAAGGTAATCAGGGATATCACCCCACTGCAAGCCCTGCTACCTACAACAGTCACCTGCATGGCACAGTGGTGCAATCGTGGTTACAATAGTGGTGCAAATGTTACAGGAGTGACCAACCAGTTTTTGAGTGAATTTAGGACCCACGCCAACCCATACCTGACACTGCTAAAGTGGTCAAGATCCTGAGACTACACAGGACATGGACCCAGGGGGAAACGTACTATTATTCCCATAAATCCATAAAATGACTCCTAATGATACAGTGTTTTACCCATAGATCAATGCCTCACTCAATCCACAGCAGATGCTTCTTGCAGTAGGTGGTAAGTAACACCCATAAATGGGACAATGTACAAAGAGTAAGAGCTTATGAAGTACTCAGTCCTTAAGAGAATGTTTATATCATACCCCATCCCTCCAGGTTCAGGAACCCACACAGAAGAGGAGACCGTGTAGAGCGTAAGAGCCAGAGAAGATGGTAACTCCAAGGAAACAGTGTCTTCCTTACACAACAGCACTGATACATGTCCGAACTCGCAGACACTGTGGCAACGTGAGCAGAGCCTGCACAGGTCCAAGCCTAACAGAGAGGAGAAGGCAGGGTGGATCCCACCCCTAACCAGGAAGCTATCTCTGCTGGAGTTTCAGGGCCATATTACCCACCCTTCTGGCAGCCCACACCCAGGAGCAGATGGGCGACACACAATGAACTAATGGGACTTTTGTCAACTTTATTTCATTTTGTCTAATTCTAGTGTTTTTTCGTTTTGTCTTATTAGTCTTCTTTTTTTATTTTGATGTCTGTTTTGTGTTTCTTGGTTTTTGTCTCTTTTTTGGACACACACACAGAGAGGGAGGGAGGGAGGGAGGGAGGGAGGGAGGGAGGGAGGGAGGGAGGGAAGAAGTGAGAGAGAGCGCACGTGCACATAAAGTTGGGTGAGTAGAAAGGTAAGAAGGATTGGGTGGGACTGGGGGAAGGGAAGACATATCAGAATATACTACATGTAAAAAATCAATTAAAAGGACATTGATCTTAGGGATTTTTGTTTTTCATATCCATAGTAAATCAGATGAAGACTGAAAATTAGAAAGACTATGCAATAGACTAAGTATACTGGATGGCGTGCCTGCCCTTTAAACCTAGCCTGCTTAATTGTACAGTGTCATGGGTTTATTTGCATGTGCAAAGGTATTTTTTTCTGGGAAACAAACTTAACCTGAGTCTGATTCGTCACTAAGGGACAATGACATGTATATGATGCTAAGTTCTGTCCAGTGTGGCCATTCTAAGTGTGCACAGCAGAACCCTGGCAGTATGCTCAGGCCTTCACATGGGTGGCTGAGAAGGATTTCTCAGTGATCCTGGGAATAGATTATCAGCAGTAATAGCAACAATAGCCAACAACAAACACACATGCGCATACAACATGTCTTACACTGCGCTATGTGCCTACACAATCCCTTCACAAGACTGAGTCTTTCCATTATGGATGGAGGAGGGACTTGAGAGGGCCCTCCCTCTATCGGCTATTTTTAGCTAATGGTTTTCAGGGAAGGAACTGTCTTTTCAGTGGTGTAGTCAGTGGTAGGTTACCCATCCCCCAGTAAATAACTCCTGGCTATGCTTATGCAAGGACTAATTAAACTCTCTCTATACATATTAACTCAACATAGTTCTATATATCTATATATAAATATACATATTTCTCTATATATGTATATATTATATAGTATATAGTATTATATAGTATGCTATATATAAAATATAGTGTGTGTGTATATATATATATATATATATATATATACTTCTATTACATACTAAACTGTACACAAATAGAGTTGCTTAGAATCAAGAACAGAAGGAGTTCAGTAGGAGTCAGAGGAGGATATGAGAAAATAACATGAAAAATGGTCTTGTTCAAATCGATTGGCTCCCAGATGCCCCATCTGGTGTGACGTTATAGAGTACTTCATTCTTATGTTTTCTTTTCGCTCATCCTATTTTTTTCCTTTAGGCTTTTCATTTTTATTATTACATATTTTCTTTATTTACATTTCAAATATTATCCTCCTTCCTTGTTTCCCCTCAAAAAAATCCTATCCCATCCCCTCTCCCCCTGCTCACCAACCCACCCACTCCTGCTTCCTGGTCCTGACATTCCCCTCCATTGTGGCATGAGCCTTCACAGGACCAAAGGTCTCTCCTCCCATTAATGACCTGTTACATATAAGGCTGGAGCCATGGATCCCTCCATGTATACTCTTTGGTTGATGGTTTAGTCCCTGGGAGCTCTTGGGGGTACTGGTTGGTTGATATTGTTGTTCCTCCTATGGGTTGCAAACCCCTTCAGCTCCTTGGGTCCTTTCTCTAGCTCCTACATTGGGGACCCTGTGCTCAGTCCAATGCTTGACTGAGAGCATTCCCCTCTGTATTTGTCAGGCATTGGCAGAGCCTCTCAGGAGACAGCTATATCAGGCTCCTGTCAGCAAGCACTTTCTAATTTTTTCTTTAGGTTTTTCATCTTTTAATTATTATTCAGTTAATGTGACTTTTTTTAGACATTAATTTACTCAGCAAACTATTTATTTATTTATTTATTTATTTATTTATTTATTTATTCCAGAGTTTACAATGGACAGAAAGCACAATTTCAAAGCTACCCAGACATGTATACCTAAGTACACAAATGCTCTTTGTGAAAACAGTAGTATAATGAGTATAATGGAGGGAAGCCATTGTTTCTCTGTTGGAGTCTGTGTTTACTACTGTTTCCATGAGCATGTCTGAAATAAGAGAACAGTTCATCACAGTCCTTCTGAGCCCTGAGAAGAATCGAGACTTTCCAGAGGTGAGTCTCTGACCAGGGGCTTTACCCATTATGCAAATGCTCTACCACTGAGTGACATGACCAGTCCTGAGAAGCAAATCATGGAGGTGACATTTTATCTCCACTGATAATGCAGGAGAAATGAGGTGCTGATTAAATGCTTTCAGAGTGATGTAAGAGGAAGGCAGAGGCTCCGAGTCCTGTTAGCTGTAAATGAAGCGGCAGCCCAACTTCACAAGAAATAGTCTGGGTAAAGCACTGCTGTGATTAGCTGACTGGAGGTAGATAGTAGAGAGGCCATGAGGAACACTTCAAGATGAACAAGAAATCAGAACTGCATTGATTTATTTTTATTCTGCTTCAACAACATAGATAGCATTTCTGTCTGGAACTGAAGACACACCAGCCCATTGGAGCCTGAGAGCTTTGCACACAGTGTCAGGAAGCCACAGGGAAAGAAGAGAACCAGGAAAAAGCCGAGTGGTCTCCCTTGCATCTATTCTATCGTGAAGTTGGGGTTTTATAAAACAGGGACAATTGTGTCATGGCTGAGATGACAAACCTCAATAGTTTTGTATCCTATTATTTCTGTGGCCCAGCAGACCCTGGGTCATCTGATTTTGTCCTTCTTTCTTTCTGGGCTTTAACCATGGTTAAGTCTGAGTTGAAAAGACCCCTCTTCTGTTTTACTAGTGTCACAGGCTGTGGACTAGGCCTTCAGGGGACATTAGAGCAACCAGGAAACTGTGACCCTTGCCCCTAGTCTTAGTTAGGGTTTCCATTGCTGTGAAGAGACACCATGACCAAGGCAACTTTTATAAAGGACAACATTTAATTGGAGCTGGCTTATAGGTTCAGAGGCTTGGTTCATTATCAAGGTGGGAGCATGGCAGCTTCCAGGTAGGCATAGCACAGGAGGAGCTGAGAATTCTACATCTTGTTCTGAAGGGAACCAGGAATGTGGCTAGGAGGAAGGTCTCAAAGCCCACCCTGACAGTGACACACTTTCTCTAAAAAGTCCACGCCTACTCCAACAAGGCTGCATTTCCTAGTAGGACCATTCCCTGGGCCAAGTATATTTAAACCACCACACTCCCATGGTGAATTCTCCCCTGCTTCCCCGGACTGAGCCAGGCACATCTCTTTTTTTCCCTGTGTATTTTCATCATTCACACAATTTGTGATAAATAGCACCGGGCTGTTTGGGCGGCTTTATATACTTGCTTCCTCAGTATACTAAAAGTTTCTTGAGAATAAAATCATGTATTAACCAGCAGAAAATTCAAGACAAGACTAAGTTAGTGCCTTGCATAGTGTCCATAAGATTGTAAGTACTTTATATATTTGCTGTACTTGAAAAATCCACAGTAAAGCACATAACATGTAACAAGAGGGCATTTTAATGAGTGTCTACCATAAAGAAACTAACTCCTTTTAGGGTATAAGAAAGCAAACAGGGAAGTAAAACACTACAACTGGTGTTTTAGGTTGCTGGACGGGCGCTCTGCTGAGAGCACTTCCCAGCACCCACATGCTAGCTCACAACAGTTCCTTGCTCTTGGTCCAGAGTATATGATGCTCTCCTCTGACCTCTGCAAGCACTGCAAACATGTGAGTCACATACAGTCACATACATGTGAGTCACATACAGTCAAGCGGACAAAACACTCACACACATAAATAAATCTAAACAAAGAAAGGTTATTTTAAAAAGTTTTGTTTTAAAGTTACACTATAAAGAAACAAATGCTTAGCAGGTTAAGATGGAAATCCATCAGTACCGATCATTAGAAGAACCTCACTTGCAGATGCAGGGTACCAGCTGGGGCACCAAGTCAGCCACAGTGCCCGGCTTAGTCCACATGTTTACAAGGCAGTCTGGAGCCATCGTCCAACTCAGTGAGGGGCGCCGGTGCTCTTTAATATACAGGGACATGGATATTCCAAAAGGGTGCCATGATAGAGGGATCGCCCACAGGCTGGACCTGTGAGACCGAGCCTGAGGCAGTGGGACCCTGACCAGCTACAGTCTCTTCAGATTGTAACCCAAGCCTAGGAGACTCCAGAGCCTGACCAGCCCCAGCCCCAGCCCCAGCCCCAGAAGAGGTCCTTGGAAACACAACACAGTGGGTGGGTGGCAGAGAAGCACTCTGGGCCTGCTTGCCTCTCGGTGCCTACCTTCTGCAGTTCAGCTCCAAGGCTGCTTGGGAGCTGTTCCTGGGAAAGAGGAGTTGTGAGCCCCAGGGGTTTGGAAAGCAGTCCCAACCAGGCCTGTTTCATGGCACATGTGGTGCAGGGGTGGCTGAGTTGATTTCCTGTAAGGTATTCATCCCAGTACCCACTAAAATGAACAGAACTACCCTGAACCCACAGACTAACAGATCTTAAAAAAAAAAAAAAATAGCTGAAACAGCTACCAATGTTTGGGGGCAAAAGAGAAGAAGGAAGAAAGAGAGGGAGAGGGGATGGAGATGGAGGAGGGGTGGAGAGAACTCCAGATCCAACTAGTCTTTTGACAGACCTGCAGCAAGCCACAATAAACAGTTTATGCTAGTAAACGCCCTGTACATCATATGTCTTTGGCTTATTTTGGGCAAATCCTGGACACAGTATATTTAGTGGCTTCCTAAGGCTTTGGCATCTGAGTGTATGCCCATTTGCTTGGCCTGGCTTACTGGCTTCAGCAAGTCACCACTCTGCCTGTAGCAGACAGACCACCCTCAGCAGAACCACCAGCCCTACAGAGCTGCTCCATGTGGCTCTGAGCCCCTGGGCTTTCCTGGGAAGGAGTGCTGCAGGGCCTCAGCAAGCATGCGCATCCCTGGCAGGGGTGCCAATCCTGTGGCCAGACTCCCTTATGCCACTCCTCAAGGTTCCTTCCAAAACTAGCATTTTAGGGTGTCCTGCTGCTCTATAACGTAGCTATTTTTTTCCAGGTCATAAAGGAAGGGAAGGCAAGGCAAACAGATACTTTTTTTTTTTCACATTGACAGGCCTAAAAACTAACAAAGCATTGCCTATACTATATACACAATGGACCCTTGTATTTTTACAGCTAAACTGCATTAAAATATAGCCAGTGGACCTAAACTAAATCACTTTAATGACCTCAGGTGATGACACCAGGGATGCCCTCTCTTATGGCCAATCCCTACCCTTCCGCCTCAGCCTCAGTTTACACTGGACCCTACCAACATCTCTGCAATGCTAATGAAATGTATGTGCTTTTTCTTCTTAAAGAAGGGATCGCTCCTGCACTTTGGGTACATTTTGCACAGAAATGTTAATTCTGTTTTATCTACTACAAATGGGCTGAGCATTTGCATGTTCCTAAGTGTTATGCAATTAGATAGCAGAATGTAGCATGCTGGGCATTTTTTATAGGTAGCATGGACTACCATATACCTATAAAGTACATGGTAGTTCTTAAATAAAGAAAAAGAACCCTTATTAGCTCTAAAACCCTTGCTCCCCCAACTTTTCCTCTATGTGCCATGGCTTTGTGATTTTTATAAACCGTAACACTGTAACGGGATGGGAGGAAAAGGCACTGAGTAGGGGGGAATATAAAGACAGAGAGAAACAAGGAGGATATGGAAGCAAATATGGAGGAGAAAGAAACATTGAGTCGACTAACTTGCTATATATAATGGTGCTTGTTCATTATGGCCAGGGACAGGATGTGTCTGAGGTGTGAGGGCAGGGACCCTAGAGAACTTAGTGAGGTCTTCACAAGTGATGGCTGGGTGCTGTGTTAGCAGCCAGAAAGCCAAGTTACCCACACAGGCTGAGCAGCCACAGGGCAACAAAGCCTAGGAGGAAGTTGATGTCAGCTTTTCCAAGGGAGACTGCTTACAGGTAGAGAAGCACTCGCCACTCAGAGGAATCTCAGACATTCAGTGGAAGGGCCTCGTGCCTTCAGCATATAATTCCCCAGATAAACAATATGATTACATTAAATCTGGTCATGCAATTGGCGGTTGAAATCATTACCAATGAAGCTAATTACAAACGAGATTATTTCTTAAATAATAAAGTTGAGACAAAGGTAATTAATTTCAGTACTTTATGTTATTACAAATACCATTTGAACTAGAATCCTATTTCATTTATAAATAGCTCTTTACTGGTATATTTACATGTAATTGTGGAGGTACGTTAAGAGATTCATTCATGTTAAAAATATAAGTTAATGCTAAATTTATTAAGACAAAAGTATTTTAATAGACCAATCACATAACCTTCATAGAGTTGTTCACCTTCAGTTCCAATATATACAGCAAAATTGGCTGTTTCAAAAAAGATGCAAAATTTTAGGTCCAAAGTCCTTGCAGCAATACACTAGTGTAGTCCTGAAACATGGAATCATCCCTGAAGTTAAAAAGAACAAAAACAAAAGCCCACTAGCATCCAGGCACACTTAAGGCCAAGGACGGCAGCATCCCTGGAGGGAGGACCAGGCGCTGAGGCTATGCAGATCTCTATTTAAGTCTCCACCATTATCAACCTGACCACATCTGGAAGTAAACAACATCCAAGAGTCTGGGTACACATGTGAGGGATTTAATTCTTAATTAAATCCCTTGAGATGGGAAGATAAACCTTTAATGCAGGCCTTTCGAGGTAGGAAGATCCAACTTTAATCTGGGCCACGTTGCTGGCAGCCTATATAAAGGGCATGGGAGAAGGAAGCTTGCTCGCTTTCCTGCCTGCTCGTACTCTCCCTGGCAAGTCCATTCCTTCACTGGTAGTAGAGTCTGCTTCTTTGGGACGCTGTCATAACGTGAAGACATTGTTCTTGGAACCTCTGTTGGTAAATAGTCATTGTTGGACTAGATGGACCATAGCCTGTGAGCCATTCTATTAAAGCCCCTTTGTGTGTGTGTGTGTGTGTGTGTGTGTGTGTGTGTATGTGTACATACCACAGTACAACGTGTTCCTCTCATGTGACCTGGTTTAGTAACTGTATTAGAAGTGCCTTTAGTTAAAATCTTTCCCTTTTTCATGATCACAGTTGTGAAGGTATAGTCTATAGGCTGCCTCCCCCATACCGGGCAAACTTCAAACTTAAATCAGTACAGTGTAGCTCTTTCAAAGCCCTTCTCTTTGACAGAAGGGCATCTGAAATAGGCTTCAGTAACTCCCAGAACAGACATTTTGCTCCTAGCAATCTCAAGCAACAGGAAGTATCTACAAGCTGTAATAATTAGATCTAACTTGGCCCTCCATCCCTCCCTCTCTTCTTTCCTTCTTTTGTCCCTCTCTCCTTCCTTCCTTTTCTTTTTGGAGACAGGGTCTCACTTCGTAGACAGGTTGGCCTCAGATTCACAAAATTCCTCCTGATGACTTCGCCTCTTTGATGTTGGGATTATAAGCATGAACCACCAGATAGCTTTTTTCTTTCATTTTAATTAATAATTTCCCCATGTTCATTGGGAAGAATACTATCTTAGTACTGAAAGAATTCTTAGGACACTGGTCCACGTCTAACTAAGGTTTAGAAAAATGATCTCTCCTGCATTAGTCACTTTTCTGCTGCTGTGACAAAATGCCATGACCAAGGCGACTTGGAGAAGAAGTAGTGCATTTGGGCTTGTGGTTCCAGAGGCTAAGAGCCTGCAGCCATCACAGCAGGCAAGCATGGTGACTGGGGCAGAATGCTGAGCGCTCTCGCTGTGAACCTTCAGCCCAAAGCAGGGAGAGAGAGAGCACGCACTGGCAATGGATGAGGCCCTGAAACCTCAAAGTCCACCCCCATGCACGGCTTCCTCCGGCGACGCCACTCCCACCCCTTTCCAAACAGCACCAACTGGAGACCAAGTGTCCAAATGCAGGAGCCTACAGGGAACATTTTCATTGAGGCCACCACACAGTCACATGAGGAAAAACATTTTCCATAGTACCCAGATAATATGCCCTGCTCACTGTCTGTAGAATGAATGAATAATAGAAATACGGGGAGGCGAGAAGATAAGTTGTAAGAGTGGGTTCAAGGTGCTAAGAAACAAGGCTTTCTGCTTCAGAATCCCCCAACCCCATCGCCCCACTTGTCAGTGCAGAAGACACTGACGACAGATGAGAAGAGGAAACAAATCAGGAGGGCTTTAAAGAGGCCGGGGATGCCCATGGTCTCATCAGCCTTCTGTTCTGTTTGCACAGTGGGTTCCTTCAGGGCAGAGTTCTGCTTCTATCCTCGCCTTATCTATTCATTTGGAAAATACACCCTATGTGTGAAAGGCTTCAGGGCTAGGCAATCAGAAGGCAGTTTACAGGATGCTTTCCCCATGGGAAGTGTGTTGCATCAAATTCTCATAAAGACAATATGGCCCCTGCTTTCATTATGTAACTACCATTGCTGCTGCAGCAGTCCTGCTCCAGCTTGTAAAGAAACACAGAGGGACTCAGATGAGCACCGGACAGAGAAGGATTCAACCACTCATCATTGACAATAGCATTGCTCTTAGCAGTTTCTTTTGGAACTCTGCTAATTTCCCAATAGTGCAATTCTAGTGGCTTTGTTGCAGGAAATATTAATAAACAACCCACCAACTCTCCTGGCCTGCCAGCCCACTGTCCCACAATCAGGGAAAATCCCACAACAAGGCTTATTTATGAAAAACATGCTAGGTTTTAGAAAACAAAACAAAACAAGCCAGTTAGCCTTTTCCAATACCTACAAAAGGGTACAAGAACAACTTTAATCGTTAAAAATGCAGAAAGGACCTCGAGAATGCCAGGGGTGCCTTGCAGAGGCGTTTATCTCAGCAGAAAATGGCTGTAAGAATGGTGGGCTCAGCACAGGCAAACTCCTTCAAACTCATAGATCAGGGAAATGACCTGGGAAGAGGCTGCAGATACCAAATGGTATAAATGTGGGGATAAATCTGGAAAGAAAATGAGTCCTTCTGTTGTAGGAGCACACAGAACACAAATACTAAGAGAGATGTCCAACCGGGAGAAAGCGTGGGTCTCTGCGACCCTGCTGAGGCCGCATCGCCACCTGTCAATAACAGTGTGCTTCACTGAGAACAGTCACTGTTCCTTAGGCCACAGTCATTTTAAAGGACAAATACGACCTTGTTTTATATTAACAATATCATACTTCAAAGTATGTCATAGTATCTTTTATGTCAACATTATTGAACATGCATTACTATTCTATTCCACAAAAGTTTTATATTAAAAATTATAATAACCGTCTTTATATTTTAGTATCTATTTTCACATCTATTTCATATCAAAGTAAAAGCTTAGTTTCTTTTTTAACTTAAAAGTTAAATACACACAATGCTTCCTATACCCCTTAGACTGACAACTATCATTTATCACTTTCCAACCATTTCCATGCATGCACAGCATGATTATATATCATGGAGAAATAAATATGATCAATAAGTGAAGTTTTAAAAAGAAAATAAGTCACTCCGTCCCTGACTCACAGCACCATCTGTTTTCCATCCGCTTTCCTGCCACTGGACTCACTGAATGCACAACAATGAAACTTAAAGGAACATGAGCTCGTGGCAAGACCAGACAGAAAATTCTGGAACTGTGCTTTGATGTAAAATCATTCCCTTAACATCAGGAGGTTTAATACTACCATTTCACCATGAAAATAATCACAGATGAGAGCTCTGACCAGGACTAATTGTCTTTGAAGTACTCCAAGTTCAAGCATTCAAAACAGTGCTTGACAAACTCCTTACCTTATCAAAAAGCTACAAAGAAAACAACTGTGGGCAAGACCCAATCCTGTAGGCTGTATATCTGAAGATCAAAGCCGTAACCTTGAGCAAAATTAAAAGGCATATAAGAACATGTCATTAAGACAGGCTAAATTCAAGTGTCTGACCTCTGCCCTTACTTTACAGTTATCATGGTGATGAAATAACTGTGAAGTGACAGTGTGCATTTAGTAAACACCATCAGGACATCCACTGCGTGTGTTCTTTCCTTGTGATTGCTTTATGACACCCGTTCAAATTCTGTACCAAAAGGTACAGCTGTAAAAACAAATCTTACAGCCAGTGGGGAAAAACACAGAAAGTAAATGTAATTGGCTCCCAAGAACATTCCCTGCTACCTGGGTGTGTCCCGCGGGGTTCAGAGGTGGCAGTCTTATAGACCGAAGGTCAATGCTGATGACCTGGAGGGCTCATCCAAGCATCAGTCTCAGGCAGAGCTATAGCACATACTGTTCCTTCTGCCGGGAAAAGCTTTTGCTCTTCCTAGTCCATGCCAAACTACTCTTTCGGGGCCTAATCCAAGTGTCATTTTCCTGGGAAATCTCTCACTATCGTTTGTGTATGTTTCCCACATAGCACTTGTCGCAGCTGCAATTTTACATTATTATGTGTTATTTGATCAGTTCTCTCCCATTAGACTAAGTCTCTGAGGACTCATGGGTGTCTGTTCCTATCATTATAGTTTCTGATCTGAGAGCAAAACTAGGCAAACCTCTAACTTGTGTCTAGGGAAAGAGAGAAGAGAAAACAAGTAAGACTGAGTAATGATAGCTAACTAGTTAACTGGTTACTGGACACTACTAGACAATAATAATGGTTATAATTCTACCCTAGGCCAAGCACAATGAGGTGGGATACCATCCATCCATTTTACTGAGATCTTAAGTTCCAATCCCCTCCCTGCAGCCTCTTGCTGTCGGCCCGAGTGAACTGAGGCATGGAGCCCACTGTCTTGCCGTGTTGGCCTAGAGTTCCTGCACTTAGCTCACGCCTGCCTCCTTATCCTGGACCAGACTTCTTGCTCAGGGACAAGGTGGCTAGGGTTCCTATCACCTTCCAATGAGGGCCCTCTGTGGACAGATACATAATCAGGAAAGCACTCACCATGCTACTGAGGCAGCCTTTTAGAACCAGGCTCTGCACCCACACAGGCACTGAGGCAGTCTGTTTGGATTATGCTCAGGAGAGGGGTGAGGCTGGTCAAGAGGCCTAGAGGAGCCAGCCTGAAGAGGAACACTGAATGACAACAGTTTCCATAGTATTCAGTGAGTACCGCTTTCTAGATGACAGCCAGGGTGTCTGCTCACAAGCACTGCTTCTGTGCCTTGTTGAAGCTCAAAAGCACTATGTTTCTCCCGATACAGGGAAAAGAAAACCCTGGCTAAGCCATGCGCACACACATAAAGGCCTTCTAGAAACTCTCATATGTACCATTTTAAGATCTGGTTTAGGCATAAAGTCAGCCCCTCCAAGAGTAACACAGCATCCTCTAAAAGGCATAAAGGTCACTCTAGAAGAAAGAGCTCTGAAGCCCAGCCCCGTCACCTCCAATTGACTGGAAAGTTTTCTAGTTTAGTGAAGCTTCAACACTAATTATTTTTAAATGATTTCAATTTTCATTTTCTCAAGTAGAAAATATAATAAATACTGATGAGAGAGGAAAAGATGCTAAATTCACATGTAATCCTTTATTAAAAGCTGACTACAAAAAGTATGTTGGAGTATATTTTCAATATTTTCCTTTGCATATGTATTTTACATTAAAAAACAAATCTGAAATATATAGTATATATACTATTTTGGTTAAACATTTGGAAAGGGTCCAAGCAATGAAACATCCTAGCCAACTTTGTACTTTTTAAATATTCTCCACAGCTGCTTACTGGGGTAGAATAATATCCCATTCATGGAAAACTACAATCTATTTAATCAGTATCTCTTATTTTTGTACAACCAATATTTATTTGTGAAACTGCAAGTTATCTTTTCCCAAATTTATTCTCTAACACATCGTTAAAGAATGGTACTTTGTAGGGTGGGAAAATGAAGGCAGGGAAACACTAGATAATTGATTTTAATCTTCACACAGGATCCTAGTGTTGCTGAGGAGGGAGAGAACAGCTCTGCCTATGACCCTTATTTAGCTGTGGACGGATGTGTATGGTCCAAGGGCATCAAAGAGATAAATAGGTTTGGCAGCTCACTCTCCTACCTTGAGTAGTATTACAGTGTGTCATTAGAGTGGGTCATTTAGAACAGGAAGCCAGGGACACTGTGTGGTGTTCTCCCAGGGCAAATCCACAGACACCTCATAGAAAGCCTTGGCAGGGTTCTCAGCAGGCACAGAGAAGCATAGAAAGTGGCTTTATTTTTAAGACTCAGATTCAGATGAAAGATTCACAGGGAATCCAGTAAAAGGGGATGCCCGGGCTTGGGCTGAAACGGCCAGTTTATTCTCCTTTCACAGAGCACAGAAGCGTTACTGATCTGCCCAGCCGTCATCTGCTGCTCTCACACCTAAGGAAAGTGGCACACATCCTTAGGAACACTGAATCCTCCACTCTGATGGGAGGACAGTCAGAGACCCGACTTCTAAATCCAACATCGATTTACTTTCACATCTTTCTGCAATTCAGCCCACTGTAGGCGAAGCAAGGGCACATGCATCTATTAGTCATGGTTCTCAGAGGCTCCGCTTTGGAGGCACGGTCATCCGGCACGAGGCACAACCTTAGAAGTGCCGAGAGTTACAGAGGAGCTGGGGTGGGGCTGGAGGCTGCTGCTTTGCTAATTAATTTTTCTGGTAATTTAACTTCCCTCCAAAATGAAAATAGTTCACTGGTAGTCATGGTCCACACTTTGCCCCTCACTCTGCCTCCTAGCAAAAGAAATAATGAAACAGAATACTATAAAAATCCATGCACTGTAGAAAGGAAACTCTCAAATGTAAAAAAATAAAAAAATCCATTAATCCCAAAGGCCAAAGGCAAGTGTTATTAAATAACTAGGTGATGTATAGTGTTAAGAGATTATCTTCTCCCTGGTACATAAAAATTTGTAGAAACATTGGGCAATCTTACAGTTTAACAATATATATACATATATATCTTTGTGTTGATTCACATTGTTTTTACAACTGGACAATTAAGTATTTTTTAATACTTTTTATGTCCTGACATAATTTTACTTTGACATTAAATTAGTAAAACCACTGGAATGATGTGTTTCAATGCTGACACGAGGGACACTTTTTAGTAGACATTAATTAACTAGCCTAACCATTTATAGCTATAAAGTTCAAAATAAGCACAAAGAGTATGCACAATAAAAACAGAAACAAAACCATTAAAACGTCCTCAGAACAGTTTGCTTTCTTAGAGCTGGCTTATCAGTTGTTTACTTTCAAACCCAATTAAATTATAATTTTTGACATTTTATGTGTTGCTCAACATGTACTACTTAAAATGTGAAAATAAAAAGCTCAGATGATTTGTACAAAGCAAAAACACTAACAGTAAAAATTGAATTAAACTAAGAAAGCTGTTTACTGGACTTTATTAATTAGAAATTAAATTATGAAAAGCAAAGGACAATTACTCCTCAAAAGGGATCCTGATTAGTACCCCAATGATGGAGGACTGGGGTGTAGCCAGCCTGTCCGAGCTCCTCCTCCTAAGGAGAGTGCAGGAAACAAGCCTGTTGGTTTCTGATGTGTCAGGAGTCACTATCAAACGACAGCACCTAATCTGCTCTGAGACCAGCTAGTCATGTGTTCACAACACAAATAAGAATGACTAGAAAGATATGCGTAATCTATAGGTTTCCATAACAATAACAACAACAACAACAACAACAACAACAACAACAACAACAAGCTTTGGAGCGGTAAGATGCTTCTTCAATGTTTATATCTTATATGTCTCTGGGATTCTGATGACAGCTGCAGATTCTTTATGCAAAACATTTACTTGCTCATATTACTGCAGACAAATTATGATCTTCCCATTAAGCACTCTCCCTTTTTGTTTAATTACTAAATGCTCAGAATGAAGACTACATGTTTTAGTTCTTTTAGCTACATGAGTCATGCAGGCAAATTTTGGTCAATAGGACAAAAAAATATAAGTACCATGTTCAACCTCCTTGTTTTAAAATAAGAGTACCTGATCTGTGTAAAAAAAAAAAGTTTCACTATGCTGTTTTCATACATGTATATATGTACTTTCATCATATTTTTATCTTCATTGCCATCTTATTAATGTAATTCATAAATCTCAGGGGTGAATAAAATAAAAATGGGGTCAGAGGACGAAGGCCAAGGTGCTGGGGGTCAGTGAGGGCTACACCAGGGCTACACCAGGCTGGAGAAGGAAAGCCCTCTCTTCTTTTGCTTCCCACCCACCACCGTCCTCCACAGGAAATTCTCCACAGTTGCGACTGACAAAGACACTGTACTTGGCCTGGTACAAAAAGTAGTAATTAGTGTTTGCAAGGCCATCTGTTTCCCTAACTGCTCACTGGAGGCAAGAGCAATCCAATAGGCTGTCTGGAAATCCACGAGTCCCGTATTCCTAACAGGACCCTGGTGAGGGGTCTGACCTGGTGCCTGTAGCCCCCAGCAGCTGTACTAGAAACGGCACTGACTGGAGCCTTCCTGTTGAGGATCTGGGTAGCCTTGGCCTCCTGCAATGCCTGCTGCTGTACTGTAGGGGCCTAGATTCCTGCTTTCACAAAGGCATGGACTGTGTTTTGCCTCTGGTCACAGGCTTCTTGTGACATCTCTCACTTCACCTTAGACGTGTTGTCATGCTCTGCAGGCCTGGCTGTTGGGCCATGACAGGATGTGGCGGCCATCATCTATGGGACACCCCCAGCAGTGTGTCTGGCAGAACTCGCCATCAGCTCACACAGCTCCAGGGCCATGCAGGGAGCCGGGCTGCCCACCGCAGTCCCAGTGTGCTCTTGACGACTGTGAGGGTGAAGCTGGATTGTGCTGCTTCTTGAAGTGGAAGCTGGCGAGGAAGCCACTGAGGAAGTCAATGTGTGCCTATCTGCCGTCATCTCATCTCACTGTGCTGGCACGGCACAGACCCAGCAGCTGCCCCACACCTACCTGACCCACCACGCTATCTTCTCTTCCCCAACTCCATCTGGTCCCGTCCTCCTCACAATAATCCCTTGTTTACTTTTATGCTTTTGTGTGAATCTACATCCTTTCTACATGTGAGACCGACAATATTAGTGTTTCTGGTTCTGGCTTATTTGACTTCTCAAGATAATCTTTAATGGAGTCATATTCTCAAAGACTGGTGGCATGGCCTTCTATTCCTTCCTCCTGTTCACCTTTACTTGGTGAGGCGCATATCAACAGGAAACTGCATTATGAGAAAGAAGCCCTATAAAGCAAACAGAAGAAGGAGCCTGGGCCCTCGGTGACTAACGAGCCGTCATGCATGCCCCGATGGCTTCTCTCTGGCACCTACATGCTCAGTGGCAATGAGACCAGACCTGTTACGCCACAGTTATACAGCTGCTCTGTCCTCATAGCTGAACGAGTACTGACTGATTTAAGGTAGCATTTCATTCACAGACAGAGGTGTCTCTAGATCTCAAATTTATACGATCCCATTAGAAATATAGATGATATAATAAGTGCTTAATGTTTATACACTACAGTTAAGTTTCAGGCCTATTAGGTTTTGTGGTCTTTACAATTGCCTCTATAATGAATGTTGCTTTTAATTCTATCTGCTTGTTGCTTTAAATACAAACAAATAAAATCTTGAAGCTTAAGGTATACCTCATGTCCAAAAGAAAAAAATTGAGTGAAAAATGACATTTAAATCTCATGTTCTCCTCACTCCTGTAACTGTAGTGCATGCACAAGTATGCTCTGTTTAAAAAGAAAAGACTCCCCCAAACATGCAAGACAGATAACATATCCAGCTGATGTAGAAGCTTAACTGTGGGCTGAATTAAGCCCTTCCCCCTTCAGTTGCCCCTGTCGGGGTGTGTTATCGCAGAAGCAGCAATGGAACTGAGACAGCAGCTAAAGGTCTTTATCAAGCAAAACTGAATCCAATTATGAGATCACAAAGTACACAAGGATATACTGATCATTGCAGAAACACTGGACATTTTGTAAATGAGCTCAAAGGGTGATAATTAAAAATTATAGTTAATGATCTCAAAGTAACTTTATAACTGAAAATGTCAGCTATATAAAGCTCAAAACCAGTTACATAATTTAAATGTCAAAAGTTAATTCTGGGTAGGAATCATGATAGTGCTTTAAACCACATTAAGAGACAAAACAAACAGTGGGGTGGTAATGGTGGTGCATGCCTTTAATCCCTGCACTCAAGGGGCAAAGGCAGGAGGATCTCCATGAGTTTGAGGTCAGCCTGATCAATAAGAGTAAGCTCCAGGACAGGCAGGGTTACACAGAGGTCGAAAAAACAAAACCAACCAACCAAATAGCTATTGATTTCTTTAGTTTTTTACTTTAGGGAGAATTTCAAATCTGTATAAACCTTGAAATAAAATACCCCTTTCCTCACTAGAAGGTTACACACATTTGAAATTACTCATTTTCTTGGACAAAGACAACTTCAGGGGTCTGAGGAGGTTGATTGAGTCCCTGTAATTCCCCGAGCCACGCTTTGTATCTCGCAGTAGAGTCTTGAAGGAGGTTAGCAGACGGGCGTCCCAAGCAGTGCTCACCTCAAGGGCTACATTTGGATCCTTCTCTAAATAAGATCAAGATGCTAAAAAGATAGCTGACATTAGTTTTTCTGCCAAAAGATTTATAGATGTTAAGTGGGCAAAATGACATCTATGTGTAGGGATTGTGTACAAAACTTTAAGAGAAACTGCCATCCAGCTGAGGGTGTAGTTTCCCAATGAGATGAGGAGAGCATTGCTCTGCTCAGCCTCCATCCCACGCCTTACAGGAGAAAGCCCATCCCAGTTACAACTTTGTTCTTGGACGTCTGGCTTGTTTCTCAACCCTGTTAGTCTTTTCTAAGAAACCTTTTAATACAAAACCTTTAGTGATTTTCTTTTGCCTGAAAAAAAAAATCCTATCTTATAAAGTAGGTATTCTCTAAATCATGAAGGTTGATGAAAGCCATACCCTTGAACAGGAAGTTCAAAAGACAGAATGGCAGGCAAGAGCTGACCCATCTGTATGGAAACAAGTTACCGTCCTTCGAGGGCCAAGCCCGCTGGCAACAGCACACCATTCTTTTTGAAAGGTTCAGCGCCCTGGCTCTTGTCAGACTCGTTCCCAAATCACTGCTGGGCGAAGGGGCCTGCTGATATCTGCCTGGCCTTGTGTCCTCAGAGCTGTCAGGCACAGAGGTGCGAGTGACATGTGAGGAGGAAAATGTGGTGGGTTAACCAATCGGTGGCAGAAGAAGGAATCTAAAAGGCTGTGAGGAGAAAAGGGCCTGCCAACACTGAGCATTAAATATGACTCTCCATCAAACTTAATGATCCTTTAAATGGTGATGAGCAAGGGGAGGGGCTTCTTGGCAGCATTTTCTATATTGGCCCAGAGGAGGTGTCTGGCCACATTAGGATCTATCCAACACTTTTCCCATCTGCCTTCCTTTCCTTTCCTTTCCTTTCTTTTCTTTCTTCCTCTCTTTCCCTCTTTTAACTTTGGAAAACAAATTATTTCATCATCCAGCAGCAGTGCAGAGCACCACTAACTTAATTTAAGCACCAGAAGTCGCCCTGTATCCTGATCAAAGTATACTGAGAAAATTCTAGCTATATAGCCTATTGAGATGGTGCATCATCACTTTATTCCCAGGGGCATCATTGTAGAACTTACTCTGTGTCTTCCTTTAAGAAGGACTTTGCTCTTCTCAGAGAATTAAGCTTTAGAGTATGAATACATACACACATGCATATATACATGCATGCATACATACATACATACATATTCCACCTAAGTGTGACCATCTTTAACTTTAAAATCTCAGCATATCAGGAAACATAACAACAAAACAGTAAAAGTTTTCTACATGCAGTTGTTTCAGCAGAGGGTCAGTATTCTCCAAACTTTATCACTGATTCTATCAAGTGTTTGAATGTGTTAGACAGCTCACTCTCTGGTTCAGAATCTAGGTTTTACTTCTCCTATCCTTGAGCTTTCTCAACAAAGCATGGGAAAGTTCAGTAATACCCTACTTTGACAGGTACCCAACTGTCTCCATAGCCTTACAAGCCATTCATTCTATCTTTCCTGGACTCGTGGACATTTCTTTCTAAATATGAATGAACAATTATATAGTCATCTTGGCCAGTTTCCCAAATTAAAAACAATGAAATCATAGCTTACACAAAGACACAGAAGCTGTTGTTTCTAGTTTGCCAGGTTTTACATAAAAAATGTGTATGATTTTTCTTTGTAATAAATTATCTTGCTTTTAGTCTAAATTTTTTCAAGAGAACTTGGTATGCCGTGATTGCTCCTCAGTTTGAGTCTGTTTAAGAGTATTATAAGGCCAACACCAGAACTATGTTTGTGTTATGGTTTGGATATAAAGTATCCTCCAAAAGGTCTCAATTGGTAGGGACTTGGTTGCCAGCTGATGGTCTCCTGAGAACCGAATGGCTTTCAAAGGCTCTGAGCTAACATGCATTAATCCTACGCTACATTCACAACATGGCGTTCTTACTGGGAGGTGGTGGAGGTGGGAGGTGGCGTCTGGTTGGAGGAACAAGTCGCTAGCTGCAGGACATACCCTGCTGTTGGCCCTTCCCTGCTGTGGCTGTTAGAAGATGCCTAGCCTCTGTCACAGCCCCTGTTGCTGAGCTATTTTCCCCCCAAAAGGCCCAAGGCAATGAATTCACTAAGGTTGGCTGCAGTCTGTGAAGACGTGAGCTGAAATGAGCTTATCACCACAGTTGTCTAGCAGGCACTTCCTCACAACTTGTACTGCAGCATTGTTAAATTACAAGGGCCAGCTGGAGTGCCATCATTTGCTTTCTGCTGTGACAGGCCAGTTGCTGTTTTAGTGCCATGTTACATGCCACATGCGTGAGGCTCAGAAGTAACTACCTGCCTGATATCAGAAATCAGTAAATAACAGAATGACTTTCAAACTCAAAACTCTACTCCAATGCGCTGCTTTTAATCTAAATTCGTCCTTTTATTTACTTATTTTTCTACCAATGTGTGTGTATGTATGTTTCAACATGCTGTGTGTATGTATGTTTCTGTGTGTATGACGTGAGAGCAAATATGCATGAATGGATGGGGGGGGGGGTCACAGGGTAGCCCCAGGGTCAATCCTCTCCTTCTACCATGGGCTCTGGGGCTGGACTGGCTTGCAGGCCCTCTTATACACCGAGCCCATCTTGATGACCCTCAGTTTGCCCTTTTTTTTTTTATAGAAAATAATTCAGAAGAAATGCATTCATTGATCAGAAATCTATTTTAGTTTTAAAAGTGGAAAAGGAACCAACATAATTAATTAATTAATTAATAATTTGGAGCAAAGTCCAATTCTAAGGCTCATTTTGACCAACAATTCATAATTTTTAAAGTTACTAAATTATTCTTTATTTGGGTGAAAAATAGTCTCAGTATTGCCATTCTGTGTGTCATATGCTCTTCTAAACAAGTCTAAGTAGAGGGGCTATGTTCTACAACAGACCGTGAGCCATTCTCTTGCTTATTCCACGCACTGCTAATGTTCTAAGTGGTTCATGTATAAAAAGTCACTTATGAGAATAATGCGAAAATCAGGTTCAATGGCTAGCTTCAAATAGCAGATAAAGAGCTCAGGCAAAGGAAGGCTAACAAACTTGCCCAAAGGCACACAACTAATAAGCAGGGAGATTAGGATATGAGCCCATGGAATCTGATTTTAGTATTCACAGGGTTATGTACAATGCCACACTCATATTCAAATTAAAGCACACATTTATCCGCCAAATGGCTATTACCTGTCTTTTAGTCATTCCCACATAGTATATGCCAGTTCTCCAAAGAAAAAGAGGTGTGTGTGTGTGTGTGTGTGTGTGTGTGTGTGTGTGTAAACAAATCTTTTAGAAAGGAATCAGGAACTGGACTATCCACCTTAGAGAGCAATGTTCTCTAAGGTCCTTGATATCTTGGTGGAGGTCTGCCTCTATTGGTAAGGGTAATTATGGTCTTTGTTATGTATTTAACATTGAATCTGGAAACAACCTTACATAACCACATTCAAATAGTATTTGGTCTCTTCTCTAGGCATCCTTCATTCAGTCAATTTGACACATGAAATTAATTATCATACTGGGTTAAAGTGGAACAGACTCCAAGTCAATCAAGGAAGACTACAACATTCCTTTGGAACTGAAATGGGGTTTCATGGGATATCCTTCAATTTTTCTACATGTCCTATCCTAGAAGTGGTGTGGGGCACAGTAAATGCATCACTAGGGTTTACTGCGCTCTTTGTGGCTGGGCCTGAAAAAGCAGTAAAGAGTGAGAGATAGTCCAATTCATGTGGCCATTCTAGTGCCTTCATAAAATGGAAACCTAGAGAAGCCAGAGAATGTGGTGCCTTCTTACCTTCCACTCGGGCAGTAGTGGATACAGCATCCTTCCCGAATGAACGCAGTTAGTACTGCAAGCACACGTCCCTTTGTGCTTATAGAGTGCTGTGCTCACTATGTGAAAAGCAGCTTGTTTACAGACGCCTCAGTGAGCTAGCTATCTTCTTCTGTGTCATGAGAGAAATTAGTATGCGATGAATCTTTCATATACCATCAATATACTGGTTAGCAATCTTTTTAATGTTTTTAATGATAATGATCCAAATCAGTAGTTACTTGCTATAGTTCCTGGAATGATTACTGGGTTCCTCCTGGATGCCTATGCTGTGTTTACATTGTACTTGGGTTAATCTAAATTCAAATCAGAGGACTGGGGAGAGAATGAAAACTGTTCACCGTATTATAAATCACTGCTGCACAAAAACCCTAGGGAACGCGTGACGGCTGCACAGCCTCTCTATGCTATAAAGAACACACAGAAAACGTGTGTGCCTAAATATACACCTCAACGTTGTACATGAGGAAACGACTTTCCTCACATGGGAACAGTTGGACAGCTGGTAAGGATCAGCACACTCGTTTAAAGTCGATACAATGAACGCTGCCCTGGGAAGGCAGTCATCACAGACCAGGTGCTCTAAGGAGGGAGTGCTGCTTTCCTCTCTCGTCCTCTCAAAAACTGCTTCTTCATATGTTTGCTGAGTTTTCATGACATCTTTAGAATTTTAAGAAGTATAACACTTGTAATAACCACATCCAGTCTTTATTTGAGGGTAAAACAAATATTTTGAAATTGATGATTTATAATATAATCCTAGTTTGTATTAAATGACACTGCCAGCGTGTATTCCATGCTGGTGTTTGCTTTCAGGCTTTACAACTGCTTGTTGACATATCTCCTAATTACACAAAAATAGTTCTCGGGGGTTACATAAAGGCTTCCCACACCCCCTCCCTGTCATCCTGTGTTATCCATGAAGAATGATGGCCTTCATTCTAAGACTTTCTGGTTTATGTGCCTTAGAGAATGTTTAGGAAAAAACATTATAGGCTATTTTAATATTATTATAATGTTATATCAATAAAAATTTAACATTTCTAATAAAAATTAAATCCAGGTCTCTTTCTCTCCCTCCCTCCCTCCCTCCCTCCCTCCCTCCCTCCCTCCCTCCCTCCCTCCCTCCCTCCCTCCCTCCCTCTCTCTCTCTCTCTCTCTCTCTCTCTCTGATAGTTTCTTACACCACCCAGCCCAGCCTTAAAATGCCAAATTCTCTGGTCATTCATGTGCTGGCACTACAAGTCTGTGCGACTATAACCATCAGAAACGGGATTTTGACTGGCTTGATTAAGGTTCCATTTTTGTCCTTGAATTGCAGCTGAGACACATTAATAGGCCTTTCTTTTCTGCTTAACAAAGTGAAGGAAGGCGTCGTTAATTTATCTTCTCATTTCAGGGTATACGCATGGAGGTCAGAGGACCAGCCAGTCCCTTCCTCCAGCTCAGGGCCTCGGGCTGGAGCTCAGGTTCCTTTATTCGCTGAGTCATTTCCAGGGCCTGAAGGCCATCATTCTTCATGGATAACACAGAATGACAGGGAGGGGGTGTGGGAAGCCTTTATGTAACCCCCGAGAACTATTTTTGTGTAATTAGGAGATATGTCAACAAGCAGTTGTAAAGCCTGAAAGCAAACACCAGCATGGAATACACGCTGGCAGTGTCACTTAATACAAACAGCCCATTGGGGACTAGAAAATTAATCTGATATGGCTAACTACCCCACAGAGGTATTTAAAACAACACGCACAGTATATAACTAACGTGTTTCATCACATCAAGAACCATTCAAACCCAAAGACACTGGGATAGATTTAAAACAAAACAAACTCCATATGTGTCCTAGAGTAGCTGAAATCCACGTGTGCCACTGCAGCCACTGCAGGTACTGTCTGGTCATTGGTCCAAGTGATGCTCTCTCACAATGCCCTATAACGCTGCACCGGCTAAGCCTGTGGTGGACCCATCTGAGGCAGCAGCTCAGCAGGCATTTTATGTGACACTGCCTGCCTGAGGGATCTCGGTATGGTAGAAATGTGATATGTAATATCTAATTGTCATATGTAATTCATATTCCTAAGCATTTCACCTGCTTATAAGATCTCAGATGAGAATCAGAACTCTAGAGAGAACTGTCACATCTGATGGCTATAAGTTCATTGATTGTCATATGTTTCTGGGTTGAACTTTCTATTTTTTTTGTTTTCCATTTCTAAGTATTTTTTTTGCTCTTTTGATTTGGTTTTGTTTGTCCTGAGATGATTTTGAAAAAAATAAGGCACTTTAGCATAATAAAATTCATTACTTTACAAACTTTGCAATTCAGTGGGTTTTGTTATTATACATCAGCATGTACAATGGTCACTACTGTCTAATTCCAGGACATTTAGATCACCCTTTGAAGAAACACCGACCTATCATCAGACCTTATTCCTCCTCCCCCTCCTTTCTCGCTGTCCCTGTATGCCCCTGCTACCCGCTGGCAGCTACTCATCGTTATGTCTCTATAATATAAGTCAGATCATGCAACATGTGGCCCCTTGTCTCTTGCTTTTCACTTCAAGGCCCATCCATGTGGTGGCATATATTGTTACTTCATCTGTTTTCAGGACTGAAGTATGAATATATATCTTATTAAACCATTTATTGTGGTGACCCTGGGATGCATGTAATTTGAGATTATTGCGATTAATAATAACTGAACATTGATGTGTCAGATTTCCGTGCACACCTGGCATGCTCTTGTGGATAGGTGTGGAATTACTAGGTTAACACCTTGAAGTGGAATTGGGAACTTTAGGTTCAATCTTTCAGACTGCGAAAGCATTTTTCAAAACATTATTATTTTCCATTGCTGCAAGTAACAGAGGAAGGTTCAAGGATCACTTGTATCAATATCTGTCTTTTCTTTTTAAATTATAGCCATCATAATGGTTACAAAACAGTTTATGATTTTCATTGATATTCCTCCAAAATTAAACTTAGCATCTTCTATGCCTCCTGTTTATCCTCTTTAGGAAAGTGGATGCTTTCCTAATCTTGACTGCCCCGAGAGCAGGTATACATAAAACATCACTGTGTGCTGTGTAGTATGTGCATGTGAGGCTGTCTGCAGAAGAGACTGGCATTTGAGCTGATAGACTGAGTGGCAAAGATCAATCTACCATGAGCCTGAACAGAACAAAAGGCTGAGCAAGACCACATATGCTTTCTGCTTGAGTTGGGACCTCTATCTTCTGCCCGTGGACAATGGGGCTACTGGTTCTGGGCCTGCAGAAGTAAAGCAGGCTTTCTTTCCCACTGGCAGGTCTGCATCTTCAGCTTTCAGACAGTAGGTTGTAGGATTCTTCACCCTCTACAGACACATGAGCCCAACTTGTAACAAGTCTCTGTATCTCTCAACTCATATCTCTTATATTGGCTCTAGTTTTCTGGAGACCCCTGACAAATATAGATTTTGAACTAGGAGTGTGATGTTACTATAATAAATGTCTAAAATATTGAAATAGTTTTGCAGCCGGGTAGAGGATGAAGACTGGAAAGAATTTTGAAGTGCATGCTAGAAAAATCTAGACTGGTATAAACAAAATTTGAAAAGTGATTAGTAAGGTCTCAGGAGAGAAGAATGGAGAAAACCCCAGTCTTTTAAGGAATACCTTAGGGTTACTGTGCAGAATGTTGGTGAAAATGTGGATTGGTGGGGCTTAGAGGAAAATGAGTATATTACCAGCATGGTAGGAAAGTCATTTTTGTTATAAAATGCCCATGAATTTCGTACCCAGTATTCCCAGTACACAGAGAAACTCAAGCAATGTGCAGGCACGCCCACACTAACTTCACTCCGCCTGATGGCACTCCCCAGACACTGCTCTCTTTCCTTCAGAACCAGGTTTGCAGCAAGCTTTCATCGGGCACGCCTGTCTGTCAGTGCTGTTTTTCCAACAGCATATGTCCATTTTCTGTTCTTGTGTTATAGTTTGTTGATTCTCACAATATCTATTTTTACATTATTATTACATATGTATGACAACCATTGATGCTATTACTGTAATTGTTTTGGATGCCACAGACCATGCCAACTTAAAATGAAACACTTTACCGATAAAGTGTGTTCTGTATAGCCTACTGACCAGCCATTCCACACCTCTTTTTACTCTCTACTCTCCCAGACACACAAGTCTTCAAATTAGACTAAAATGGCCTCTAACTGTTCCAGAAGAAAGAAGAGCTGTAAATTGCTCCCTTTAATAAAATCTAGACATGATTACTGTAAGGAAGAAGTTATGTCAAAAGCCAAAGGGCTGAAAGCTGGCCTAGTGTAAGAGACTTGACCAAGTAGCAAGGGAAAGGAAAAGTTCTCTCAGAAAAGCACTACTCCTAAAGTTAGAGAGCTAGACTGGCAGTCCAGGGTTTGGGAGCCAGTGAGGCTGGACCCTTTGCCTCAACTTTGGATCTGACTTCTTATTTCTTGGGTAACACTAAAAAGCTCATCCTTAGGATTTAAATTACCAGAAGAAAAGTAGGGATATCTGGGCTTTTTTGACCCCACTAAAGGAATCTATTTTCTCTTGGTCAAAAAGTACAATCTAAGTTTTACTTCTAGCCTTGGGTGAAGACCTGCCATTCTAAGCTCCTCAATCACTAAGAACTATTGTCTCCTTTTATGAACTAATTGAGCTGTGACAGTCAATTGTCTGGCCAAGAGCACACACACATGCACACGTACACATGCATACACACATGCACACAGGCACAAGTACATGTGTACACACTGCCTAATTTTCTAAAACGTTTATCTGGAGACCTGCTAAAGAGAAGGGAGAGCTGAATACCCCCTAATGGTGTACAATACTTCTGTTTCCCTGAAGGCCTTCCCTGGATACAGCTGAGCTTCCAACATGGGAAAGCCTATCTGTCAGAAAAGCATTACTTTGCAGTATTGTTTCTTTTTAACTTTCTTCCTTTGGTTATGACAGACGTCTGAGCTTGCCTTCCTCGGCACTCTGCACCGTTCCCCTCTCCTCCATCTCCCTCTCTGTGAATCTGTTCTGCTGCTTTTCTCTTACATTTTAGTAAAATTGTCCTTGGGCTTCCTTCTGAGTCTGTTTTACAATTCTTGTATTAATGAGACTAAGAACTTAGAAAAAAAAGTTAACTTTGGTTTCACTGGTAACATTGTGAACATATGAATGACAGACAAAGTGAGACAGACTTAGTGCTGACATGGAGAAAATTTTAATGATCTGAACAGATGATCAAACTAGTCACAGGTTTCTCTTAAGTCAAAGTCTAATAGACTAGGGCCTGGACCCTTCAAGAGAAGCTAGGACGTTTAAGGCCTACAAAGATGGCTTCATGGGGTTTAAAGAAAGCAGTCTCAATGAAACAAGTACTAATGAAGTCAGCACTGCAGTGACATTCCCAGAACTGTGCAGGAGCTGAAGGAGGTGGCTGCATCAACTTAAGATTACATGGTTCTTTCTGAAAAGTGCTAGAAGCATTGTGTTTATGAGAAGGAATTCAAATTCCCTTCCCTTCCCCACCTTGTATGCAAATGTTTAATTCCCCTTCCATGCACACCCAGTAAAATATTGGTCTAGACAAAGGCCCTACTACATTCTTAGAACTGAGGACAATTCCTAAGGTGGCCAACCCCTCACCTACTCCCTTCACTCTATTTGCACCAATTCTTTGAAAATTAGGCAGTCTCAAAAGAGTGGGTGGTCAGATCCCAGCCAATGTGTAAAAGACCCAGTTACCGCTTCCATTAGGATAACAGCAAAGTGCGCTTCCTGAACCAGTGTTCACTCTTCCCAGATATATCTTCAGCATATTGATTGAATGTCAAGTTTTGCCATGCCCAGACTCTGATTGAAGTGCTAGTCTCTTTCTTGGCTATCCTGAACTTAATTAACACAGCTAACCCATTATCTATCAACAGATTTTTCAACCAATCATCATTATTCTTGAAGAGAGCTTTATCTAAGATTCTTGTAGCTAGAGAGAAGTCAATGTGTGGATTCAAAACTTTGAAGATTCTGTTATTAGAACCTAATAAATTGAATTTAGTGCTTCTTTCCATTTGCAAAAATCCTAGGGTCCTTAAGAAAGAAGTTAGGTTTGCTCCATACTTTGAGAATGGAGCAAAGCCTGTGTGGCAGTAGCACATCTGCTCACAACATGGGTTACTTGATATTTTAAGCTCTACTGTTGAGGAGGGAGTCTTTTCAAAGTACTACTGATTTGCCAATGCATCTGGTCCCCCAGGACCTTTGAAGGAGACATACAGTGAGATTCACATTGTTTCTACAGTGCAGCCCATGGATCAAGGAGAGCTTTTGTCTTTCAAGTCTTATTATTTATAAGACATAGTCATTATAGTGCTATAGCTACCATAGGTAATACTTCTTTTGTTGGATTGGGGAAAAGTACATTGACAATCTTCTAGAAAACATTCATCATTCTAGACTCCATTAAAAATACTAGTAACTTATAGGAAGATATCAAAATATATCATCATTAATAGGTGGCTTGGAGAAGTGAACTCTAAGTGTTATGGGTAATTTTTACAAGTGCAAGACTTCAGTGAGGAAACTAAAATGCAGATGTATTGGAAATAGCAAAAGAATTAACATTAGAATTAGCAGTGGTCTGAAGATGTATCACATGATCATTAGCATTTTGCAATTAACAGTTCTTTAATTAAGACATAGACATTGGCAAAGAGATGGTGTTACTCAATATTTAGTAGAATAAGATATAAAATAAACAGCTTTGTAAGCCTTGGGACATGGACACACACACACACACACACACACACACACACACACCCCTCACATACCTAACTTCTCTGCAATATTCTCATTCATTCTGGAACTGAACCTCTACTGTCTCCTAAGTGCTTATGTTTACTTAAAGTTATTTCAAAAGAAAATGATGAAAGTTGAATGATGATGAGTTTGATTATTTCTCATCATTTAGAGTAAAACCAGAGAGGAGAAAAATGCTAAAAGATGAACTTTTAAAGGTAAAGGTAGATAGAATATTAATTTAAGATTGACAAAACGCTCACTATTCATACTGCAGGGGAAATGAAGGGTTTGTCCAAAGGACAAGTTGCTAAGGACGTCACAGAGCTGTCACCACAATGGACGACTGAAGATGGACACTGGTGATGGACGCTGCAAAGCTCTAAGTGCTGCGCTTCAGACTGGGTGATGATCGTCATCTCATTTCAACAGCATAATGGCGCCCATCCAGGGCTATAGGGAGAAGCCTGCCCCAAACCATGGAGACAAGCCCACCTATGTCCTCTGGCTCAAGCTCTGACTGGCAAGGCTGCACAGGCGGAGTCTCCACTCTCACTAGCTCCAGAACACGGGACCCCTTTCCAGTGGGCATAGAAAACAGGGTGCAAACCAAAGAAAAGGTTTCTTAAAAGCCTCAAGAACTTGCGGAATTTGTCTTACATTTTGAATTTATTTAGGCTCTTTTGTTTCTTTCCTTATTCCCACATCTGCCTTTTAGAGTGGAAACATCTATTATATATCCATCCCCTACCATTCTGGTTTGGAAGCATATAATTTGTTTGGTTTCACAAGTTTACAACTAGAGAGTAGTTGCCTCCAGCATCACCATATTCTGATTGCTATCCATAACTGAAATGTTCATATTTAGATGACACTTCAAATTTTAGGCTTCAAAGTTGATGCAGGTATTAGTGGTGAATTGTGGGGGAGGGGTTATAGTTAGTATGCAATGAATACTTCTGCATGTAAGAAGGACATAAACTGAGGGAATTTTAGACGAACTTTAAGGCCAAAGGAAACAGAATAACAGGTAAAATTTACAAAATCCTCAGTCTATTCTTGTTCAAAAAATAAAAAATTAGGGCATGAATGAAGGACAAGTTAATGAAGACATCATCATCATTAGTCTATGCATTTCCCAAATTCATAAACAGACTCTCATCTGAGATGCAGCAGGAGGTGGGTTTTGGTGGGAAGCAGGTAGGGCTCATGCTCCACAGGGCTCCAGCATGCTGTATGCTACATGAGGGCAAGGCAGGGAGAGAGGTGCCATGTAGTAGCTGACGCAGGCCCTAAGCAGAGACTGATCTGCTAGCTAGCACTTTGAGCTGAGAAACCCCAGCCTCCAGAACTGAAACAAGGAGTTCTCATGTATAAGCCACCCAGCCTACGGCAGTTTGTATCAGCAATTCAAGAGACTAGGATGAAAATATATAAAAACATTGTTGTGGCTTCGTAGAGTGAGTTGGGTCATGTTCCTTGAGTTTCTATTTCATGGAAAAGTTTGAAGAGTTATCGGTATTAACTCTTCTTTGAAGATCAGATAGAATTCCCCACTAAACCCATCTGGTCCTGGGCTTTTTTTTTTTTTTTTTTTTTTTTTTTGGATGGGAGACTATTAATGACTGCTTCTATTTCCTCAGGACTTATGGGATTATTTAGATGATTTATCTGATCCTGTTTTAAGGTTGGCCCCTGGTATGTATCTAGAAAGTTGTCCATTTCATACAGGTTTTCAAACCTTGTTGAGTAAAAGCTCTTATAGTATGATCTGATGATTTTTTTAATTTCCACAGTTTCTGTTGTTATGTCTCCCTTTTCATTTCTGATTTTATTAATTTGGATATTGTCTCTGTGCCCTCTGGTTAGTCTGGCTAAGGGTTTAATCTATCTTGTTGATTTTTTTTCAAAGAACCAGCTCCTTGTTTTGTTGATTCTTTGTATAGTTCTTTTTGTTTCTGTTTGGTTGATATCAGCCCTAGGTTTGATTCTTTCCTGTAGTCTACTCATCTTGGGGGGTATTTGCTTCCTTTTGTTCTAGAGCTTTCGAGTGCATTGTCAAGCTGTTAGTGTAAGCTCTCTCCATTCTCTTTTTGGAGGCACTCAGAGCTATAAGTTTTTCTCATAGCACTGCTTTCATTGTATCCTATAAATTCTGGTATGATGTGACTTCATTTTCATTAAATTCTAAAAAGTCTTTAATTTCTTTCTTTATTTCTTCCTTGAACAAGCTATCGTTGAGGAGAGCATTGTTCAAGGTTCACTGTACGTGTGTTTTCCATTGTTTTTGTTTGAGCTTAAGACCAGCCTTAGGCTGTGGTAATCTGATAAGATACATGGAATAATTTCAATATTTCTGTTTCTGTTGAGGCCCGTTTTGTGACCAATTATATGGTCAATTTTTGAGAAGGCACCATGAGGTGCTGAGAAGAAGATATATTCTTTTGCTTTAGGGTAGAATGTTCTATAAATATCTGTTAGATCCATTTGGTCCATAACTTCAGTTAGTTTTACTGTATGTTTAGCTTCTGATTCCATGATTTGTCCATTTTTGAGAGTGTGGTGTTGAAGTCTCCCACTATTATTGTGTGGGGTGCAATGTGTGCTTTGAGCTTTATTACAGTTTCTTAATTGAATGTGGGTGCCCTTGCGTTCAGAGCATAGATGTTCAGAATTGAGAGATCATCTTGGTAGACTTTTCCTTTGACCAGTATGAAGTGTCCCTCCTTATCTTTTTGGACAACTTTTGGTTGAAAGTCAATTTTATCTGATATAAGAATGGCCACTCCAGCTTATTTCTTGGGACCATTTGCTTGGAAAATTGTTTTCCAACCTTTGACTCTTAAATAGTGACTGTCTTTGTCATGGAGGTGGGTTTCTTTCTTTTCTTCCTTCCTTCCTTCCTTCCTTCCTTCCTTCCTTCCTTCCTTTCTTTTTTTCTTTCTTTTTCTGATTTTTCGAGACAGGTTTTCTCTGTGTATCCCTGGCTGTCCTGGAACTCACTCTGTAGACCAGGCTGGCCTTGAACTCAGAGATCTACCTGCCTCTGCCTCCCAAGTGCTGGGATTACAGGCGTGTGCCACCACGCCTGGCTGAGGTGGGTTTCTTGTATGCAGCAAAATGTTGGGTCCTGTTTACATATCCAGTCTGTTAGTCTATGTCTTTTTATAGGGGAATTGAGACCATTGATATTAAGAGATATTAAGAAAAAGTGATTGTTGCTTACTGTTATCTTCTTAGTTAAAGGTGAAATTCTGGTTGTATATCTATCTTTTATTGGGCTTTTTTTTTTTTTTTTTTTTTTTTTTTTTGGATTTGGTTTTTTTCGAGACAGGGTTTCTCTGTGTAGCCCTGGCTGTCCTGGAACTCACTCTGTAGACCAGGCTGGCCTCAAACCCAGAAATCCACCTGCCTCTGCCTCCCAGAGTGCTGGGATTACAGGCGTGTGCCACCACCACCCGGCTATTGGGTTTGTTGAAAGATTACCTTGTTGATTTTTCTATGGTGTGGTTTGCTGCCTTGTTTTGGTATTTTCCACCCGTTATCCTTTGCAGAGATAGATTTGTGGAAAGATATTGTGTAAATTTGCTTTTGTCATGGAATGTCTTGTTTTCTCAATCTGTGGTAATTTAAAGTTTTGCTGGGTATAGTAGTCTGGGCTGCCATTTATGTTCTCTTAGGGTCTGTATGACATCTGCCCAGGCTCTTCTGGCTTTCATAGTCTCTGGTGAGAAGTCTGGTGTAATTCTGATAGGTCTGCCTTTATATGTTACTTGACCGTTTTCTCTCAATGCTTTTAATATTCTTTCTTTGTTTAGTGCATTTGGTGTTTTGATTATTATGTGATGGGAGGTATTTCTGCTCTGGTCCAATCTGTTTGGAGTTCTGTAGGCTTCTTGCATGTTCATGGGCATCTCTTTCTTTAGGTTAGGGAAGTTTCATTTATAATTTTGTTGAAGATATTTACTGGGCCTTTAAGATGTAAATCCTCACTTTCTTAAGATGTAATCCTTAGGATTGGTCTTCTCATTGTGTCCTGGATTTCCTGGATGTTTTGGGTTACAAGCTTTTTGCATTTTCCCAAAAGCACAAAAACTATTCTCCACAACAAAAGCTCTTCTGGGGGAATTGCCATCCCTGACCTCAAGATCTACTACAGAGCAGTAGTGATAAAAACTTTTTGGTATTGGTATGCAGACAGGCAGGAAGATCCATGGAGTAAAATTGAAGACCCAGAAATTAACCCACACATAAGGTCACTTGATATTTGACAAAAGAGCAAAAAACATCCAGTTGAAAAAAGATACCATGTTTAACAAATGGTGCTGGATCAACTGGAGATCTGCATGCAGAAAAATGCAAATCAACCCGTTCTTGTCTCCTTGTACAAAGCTCAAGTCCAAGTGGATCAAGGATCTACACATAAAACTAGACACACTGAAGCTTATAGAGGAGAGAGTGGGGACTAATCTTGAACATGTGGGCACAGGGGAAAAGTTCCGAATAGAACACCAAAGGCTTATGCTCTAAGAACAAGAATCAACAAATGGGACCTCATAAAACTACAAAGCTTCTGTAAAGCAAAGGACACAGTCAATAGGACAAAATGGCAACCAACAAATTGGGAAAAGATCTTTACCAACCCTACATCCGATAGAGGGCTAATATTCAATGCATACAAAGAACTCAAGAAGTTAGTCTCCAGAGAGTCAAATAACCCTATTAAAAAATGGGATACAGAGCTAAACATGTAATTCTCAATTGAGGAAACTCAAATGGCTCTAAAGCACCTAAAGAAATGTTCAGCATCCTTAGTTATCAGGGAAATGCAAATCAAAATGACACTGAGATACTACCTTACACCAGTCAGAATGGCTAAGATAAAAAACTCAGGGGACAGCAGTTGCTGGAGAGGATGTGGGGAAAAAGGAACACTTCTCCATTGTTGTTGGGATTGCAAGCTGGTAAAACCACTCTGGAAATCAGTTTGGCGATTCCTCAGAAAATTAGATATAGTACTACCAGCGTACCCAGCTATACCACTCCTGGGCATATACCCAGAAGATATTCCTACATGTAATAAGGACACATGCCCCACTATGTTCATAGCTGCTTTATTTATAATAGCCAGAAGATGAAAAGAACCCAGATGTCCCTCAACAGAGGAATGGATACAGAAACTATGGTGTGTATATACACAATGGAGTACTATTCAACTATTGAAAACAATGAATTCATGAAATTCTTAGGCAAATGGATGGAACTAGAAAGTGTCATCCTGAGCGAGGTAACCCAATCACAAAAGAACACACATAGTATCCACTCACTAATAAGTGGATGTTAGCCCCAAAACTCAAAATAAACAAAATACAATTCACCAAGCTCAAGAAGGAGAACTTAAGTGAGGGTGCTTCCGGTCCTCTAAGAAAGGTAACAAAATAGTCACAAGAGCAATAAGGGAGACAATGTGTGGAGCAGAGACTGAAGTAAAGGCCACCCAGAGACTGTCCTACCTGGGGATTCATCCTATAAACAGTAAACACTACTATGGACGACAAGAAGTGTATACCAAAAGGAGCATGCCATGGTTGTCTTTGAGGGGTGCTGCCAGAGCCTCACAAATACAGAGGCAGATGCTAACAACAAACTATTGGACTGAGCATGGGGTCCCCAGTGGAGGAGCTGGAGGATGATCCAGAGGACCTAAAGGGGTTTATAGCCCCATGGGAAGAACAATGATTTCAGCCACCCAGATGCCCCAAGATTCCCAGGAACTGAACCATCAACCAAGGGGCACACATGGTTCTAGCCAAAAATGTGGCAGAGGAAGGCCTTGTTGGGCATCAGTGGGAAGAATGGTCCTTGGTCAGGTAAAGGCTCAGAGGCCCAAACAAAGGGTAATCGAGGCGGGGGGTGGAGGGGTGGGGAGGGTGGGGGGGAGAAGAAGTGTGTTGGGTGGAGAGACATATACATGGAGGCAGGGGGAAGGAGGAAGGGGAGGGATTGGGGGTCTTAGGGGAGGGGGATATCGGGAAAGATTTTACCATTGGCAATGTAAATGAAGATGATCGTCAATAAATAAATAAATAAATAATAAATAAATAAATAAATAAAAGAAAATATATAAATGCATTTGCTCATATTTAAACAGCTTGATCAGTTATTTTCGTTTGAGTTATGAGAATTTTAAATTAACACCTAATACTAGACTATTATCAAACATGATTCCCAGTGTTTTTTCTGATTCTTTTAATTGTCTTTTTTTGTTAGTGTCCTATAAAGCAAAATGTTACTAGGATGTCAAATTATGTATTTTTTAACTATAAAATTCTTGAAATTTACTTTCAATAACAGTGACTAAAATGAAAATGCATTTTATAGGTAGTCATTTACAACAGAACTAAAAAGCAGCTTATAGTCCCCTCTGTTAGCACAGAAATCAAATTTTCTTTTTATTCTAAAGTCATGAAAAATATTTATGAAGTAGGTGGATTGAAGATGTCACAGAAGCTACAAGTTCATTTTGTCATGATACATGTGTAACCATAGTTTTGATGTTTTATAATATAACTCCAGGGAAAATTATTTAGAAAGGATCTGAAGTGATCTGACAAGTTTAAGTCACAGCTGTCTCTAGATACCCTGTCTGCTTAAAGAGTTCCCATACTTAAATTTTCTCTTGAGCCCATCAAGAGAAAATTTATGGTGGTAGTCTGAATGTGCATGGCTCCCATAAACTCATGTGTTTGAAGGCTTAGCACATATGAAATGGCACTATTAGGAGGTGTGAACTTGTAGTAGGGGTGGCCTTGTTGAAAGAAGTTTGTCATTTTGGGGGTGGGCTTTGAGGTCTCCTATCCTGAAGTTATGCCCACTGTGACACATAGTCCCCTTCTGCTGATTATACAAGATGTAGAACTCCCAGCTCCTTCTCTAGAACCATGTCTGCCTGGACACTGCCATGCTTCCCACCATGATGATACTGGACTAACTATCCATGTTGGGGTTGGTCTGGTGCTGCTGAATATTCAAATCTAAATTCTGTATCCCAAGATCTAGTTGCCCCAAGATGAGTAAATTCTCACATGCACTAACTTTTGTTGTACAAACCTTGCTCTCCAAGTTAATTGGGCAATAAAAAGCTAAAGCCTATGATTGGGCAAGATAGAGAGAGGAAGGCGGGACTTCCTGGTAGGAGTAAATGAACTCTAGGAAGAACAAAAAAGAAGGCCTTTCGCCAGGAGACATGAGAGGGGAAGGTTGTGACTATGGCCTGGAAGGTATAGCTAGCCACATGGAGCTAGGTTATTGGGTTAGCTTAGATGAGCTAGTTGAGAATCTACCAGTAAGTCCTAAGCTTTGAAATATAAAAAAGTTTCTGTGTGGTTATTTGGGGAACTAGCTGATTAAGGAATAATTCCATTGTATTATTTTACAGCATTGATTAATATATGCAGAATATTAACAACAATCATTTTGTCCCTCTGAAACTGTAAGCTAGCCCCAACTGTTTTTCTTTATAAGGTTTGCCATTGTCATGGTGTCTCTACACAGCAATGAAACCCTAAGATAGGTTACAAAGGTGGTTCAGTACTTAAGAGCACTGATTACTCTTCCAGGGAACTTGGGTTTGATTCCTAACACCCACACAGTGGGTCACAACTGTCTGTAACTTCAGTTCCGGGGGCTCTGGTGCCCTCTTCTGGCTTGCACAGGCATAAGACACAAACATGGTGCTAAGTTATAGACAAATGTAAGCAGAACATTGATGCCCATAAAATAAAATAATTGTTAAAGGATTGTTTTAGAACCTACAGATGAACAAAATACTAGTACTAATCCCCAGAAAATCTTTGCCATCTATAGTTGTAAAGCTATAAAAACATATTTATTCTGTAACATTTCACAACATACTCAGCCATTAAAATGAAATTAATTTTCAGACATACATGCCAAAATACATGATATATCTGCTTCTTTTACACAGAGCTCCAACAGCAAACACTTCCCTCTGGTAATAAGGAAATAGCTATGGTGATTTCTAAGTACCATACAGTTTTGCAATGGAACACAAACTAGGGAAGCTTTGAAGGCTGGGTGGCAAGTGGGTTTTACTAGGCCCGGGGGACTGTGTAAAACCATCTTCCCCACCATCTGCTGCTTTGTATCTGTAATTCTGGAAGCCAGTCCAAAAAAAAAAAAAAAAAAAAAAAAGGAAAAAAATATTTTGGCAAACAAAAATTAAGATATTCAAAACAAACATCTTCCCACCGAGAGCCGAGCTTTCTGTTGGTCAGCCGAGCATGGCTATGCTTTAACAAACGCACAGGCACAGCGCACTGAGCACGCTGAGCTGCAGTGGGGAAGGAGGAGCAGCTAGGGAGGGAGCCTCATCAGAAGTAACTGTCTTTTGTTTGTCCTCAAAAGCCAGAAGCTCTTTCAGGGAAGAGCGCAAGCTTATCCTGTATCCTTAGCACCCCAGTGTTGGACACATAAACCCATGAAGATGTGAGTAGCAATGAACACGAAGACTGACTGGAGAGAAATGAGTATGAAGGATGATTTCTGGTGCTTCTGACTCACGTGAGGAAAGTTTGGTAACTATGCCACGGCGTCTCGGAGAGAGGGCTCAGGAACCACTCAGTAGCTTGCTCAACAAGCATTTGGGAGTCAGCAATGAACTCTGTTAGACACTCAGGTCTGATACACAGAGCAGAATAAATCCCTGGCTTCATCAAGCTTGTAATCAAATCCCTCTTACCCTCACACCAGCCCCCCAGTCCCATTCTGGAAAGTCCAGGTAGAAACTTGTCATGGCCCACATACTAGTGACCTAAACACAGGCTGCCCAGTCCCTCAGCCTCTATTTTACTCCTGCACAACCCCATCACCAATTCATCATGCGAGTGTACTTTTATAATCACTTCGTGGACTGTTTACTCTGGGCCAGTAATTATGCAAATTCATGTTATGACATCTAGTTCTGCATTGTCCCATTACAGTCCTTCGTAGTTGATGGGGAAAGTCCTTAGATTTGTGAAGTTTAAGTCCACTGGCTCAGGAAAGGCAGCTTTGTTCTGATAATTGCCGCATGGGAAAGGAGGGGATGAAGATACGCTCGCTCAGTTGCGGCAGATGCATGCTCTGAGCCTTCTTAAGACAGAAGGGAATTCTCCACTTCTGCAGACACAGGAGGGAAGCTGGGTGGCATGGACAATGCCAAGTAGTTATTTTAAAAGATATTCAAAATAAAAGAACTAAAAATGACATTAGAATATATGCTGTCTCCAATGATGCTTCCCCTAATTCAGATTCTGGCCAATGCCTTGTAAGCCATTTATACAATCCTCCAAGGTTGACATAAATATTATTGCTAAGTAAATTTAACTATCACTCACTGTTCCATAAAATGACCATTTAGGTTTAACTCTCAAAAGTCAAAAATTTTAATACACAAATCCATTCCTAAGATTCATAAAAACTGCTTAGGTGACCCCGATACGCACAGGCTGCAGGATGATTTCCCAAGGAAGAGATGCCATGTGGTACTGGACTATGGAGTCTGGTACCAAATCCAACTCTGCAATGTCTCATCTCTGTCAGGATACTATATAGGTCATTTACCTCTTATAATACAGAGTTTTCCTCTTGAAGTACTTCTTTTAATTTACATTCTGCTGTGATAAGAGACTTAACAAATAATGTGATAAGAGATTTAATAATGAAATGTGAGGTGCTACGGATACAGCTAAGTATAGAATACATACATCCCAGCAGTTACGAGGCTCTGGATTCAACTCCCAGTAGAGGAAGAAAGGAGAGAAATGGAAACTTGGGGAGAAGGAAGGGGGGGTGATCTTTAGAGTCAGGTCAGGTATCACTGGAAGGTCTTAGATTAGTGTGGCAGAAAGCAGACATTGAAATTATCACAATAGGGCTGGAGAGATGGCTCAGCAGTTAAGAGCACTGACTGTTCTTCTGGAGGTCCTGAGTTCAAATCCCAGCAACTACATGGTGGCTCACAACCATCTGTAATGAGATCAGATGCCCTCTTCTGGTGTGTCTGAAGACAGCTACAGTGTACTTATATATAATAAATAAATAAAATAAATTTCCTTTTTTAAAAAGGAAATTATCGCAATGCTACTTATGAGAATAATTTCATTGAGTAAGAGCTAAACTAGAAGTTAGATGATAGCATGTTATGAAATTGTAACATACTTGTGCTTCATGTAACCAATATCTACAGACTGTAATAGGATTTATGCTGAAAAATAGAGAAACTCACAGTGTCAATCTTTGCTGAATTAACATCACAAAATTCTTGAGAAATGTTGCTAATCTCACAACCTGAAATGTGAAATGATACAGCTACTCTAGGAAACAATCTGGCAATTTCTTTAAAAGTTAATTATATATTACCATCCAGAATTTACACTTTCATGTATGTATCCTAGAGGACTGAAACTTTACAACCACACAGAAACCTGTACAGGAATGTTCACAGTGGCTTTATCTGTAATGGGCAAGATCCAGAAGTAAAATGATGGAAGTTCAATAAACTGCGGTGCATATTTACCATGGACAACTACACAGTGGTAAAAAGGACACACACTGGTGCCCGAGAAACTACAGATACATGGAAGAACAAGGACAGGTGTGGAGAAGAGAAAGAAAGGAGGGATGTGTGAGAAAATGAACATGCCACGCCCTCTCCTACTTTGATTCCATCTGCTCTCCCAGCCTATTGGGTGGTGCTGCTCACATTTGAGACAGGGCTTTCTTTCTCATTTGCTTTCCCATATGTCAATCATCTTACAGACAACCAAAGCTTTAGTAATCCCCTAGACACCTACCGATGCAGTCAGGCTGACAGCCAACACTAAGCATCACACTAGGCTGCAGAACAAGTTTAAGAATAGCCTGAAGCATTGCAGCAAGACCCTCTCAAGTACCCACACCTACAGAGGATGGGATGGGGACCGAGGGGGAGAATTAAGTCCTCGCCAGCCTTCCAAACCACCCACGTCAAGTCGCATGGTGTTGTTTCAGCAATTTCTTTTTCTCCATAGAGGCTCACAAAATTTCACAAACCGGAAAGTTCAAACAGAAAAGAGTAAGTTGCTGGTGGGCATGCCTTCTATGAGCTTTAGTTGAGACCAAGTTGTTCTACAGGGCAAGTTCCACGACAGCCAGGACTACACAGAGAAACCCTGTCTCAAAATAAAATAAAATACATAAAAATAAGTTATCATCATATATTCTTACCTTATACTTATACCAACAGCTGTTGATCCTACCCTCATTAAATACCCCAAAGGGTTTGGTCTTTTGCAGGATGCTACAATTGAATCTAAGCTGCCTCCCGAAGGTTTCCTTTTTAAATGCTTGGTCCAGCTGTGGTATGTTGCTATGGAAGGAGAAGGGTGTCTGGAACTTTGGTAGGGTTGTTTGGGGTAGAAGTAAGTCGGACACTGGAGGCAGGTTATCAAGGTTATTCTGTCTCAGGGTGTTTCCTCCTTCTTCCTCTCCCTCCCTTTCCTTTCTGTTCAGTCTTGAAGTGAAAGGGACCCAATGTTCCCACTGCCATGATGCGCACAGACCAAACTTGAAACTGTCACTACGTTAAGGAAGTCTTTCTTCCCTTAAGTTGTTTCTGGCATCTTGGTCACAGTGACTACAAAGAGATTGCAGATGTTAGAAATGTTTTTATGAGTAAAAGTTGTAGAATGTTAATAAAACATTGTGTATGATCCTCCTTCCAGTTCAGCAGACATAGGAAACACAAGGGTAGAGCTAGTGTAGAAGCACAAGAAGCACTAGTAATTGATGGCCCGGGAAGCTGGCGAGTCCACGAGGACAGTGTCACTCTGCCACTGGACATTCTGGTAACGAGAACCCCTTAGATTCACTTCTACAGTCATGAAGAACTCAGGAACTAAGTCACCAAGATGTACAAACTGCTTCATTTTCTCATCTGTTCAATGTACGTAAACACCAAATATTTACTAGGGCTTTTATTAAGAATAATATCTTTGGCTGGATGGCTCAGTACAGAACTACACAACTATTATTTTATTAAGTCTAAAAACAGTGACATTCATAGTGATGGTTCTATAGACAATCAGAAGTATCATCATCATAGTTGTAAAGACTAAGCAAATTATGGCATGAATAAATGTGCACAAACATGAGTGCTGGGAGAGAAATGTGTGTGTGTGTGTGTGTGTGTGTGTGTGTGTGTGTGTGTAGGTATGCTAGCTTGTGCATACACATGGAGGTCAGAGGTCAATGTCAAGTATCTATTGTTCTTTATACTTCTCGCTCACCTTTTCAGCCACACTGGGATCCTCTGCCTATCCCCAACTCTCCCATGTTGCTCCATGCTGAAGTGTACCACTGTGACTGCGTTTTATATGTTCACTAGCAATCTGAATTCAGGTCCTCGTGGTTCTAAGACATACACAGTAAGCCATTGCATAGCCTAAGAAATGGTTTCTTAAAATTGTTACTTATCCATAAAACCATTTTTTTCAACCCTGTTTGATAGCAATGTTTAATAGCCTTTGTTAAATTAGGTGCTGAAAAGTTATTGGGTTTACATTACATATCCCCATTATTTAAAGGACGGTTTTATAGGCATTCTGGCAAAGCATCCAATGAGAATCTTATCTGGATGAGGGATGAGTGAACAGATTCAGATGACCAGGCCAAACCTAGCAGTTACCAAGAGTGAGTTTCTGGGTTTACTCCAACATTCCTCTGGATCTTGAAATTTTACTTTTTAAAAAGGTACTTTTTAGTGTTTATCTTTATAAGTACATGCAAGATATACCAAAGTTGAAAGAATTATAAAGAAAATAACTGCAAGTTTCTGTAATAGTTTCATGGCCGTGCAACTATCATAATTTTTACATATGTAATCACTACTTCTAAACTGTGTTTCAGAATAAATCATGCAAACCCACAGCTGTAAGATTAACTAGAGAAGAGAAAAATCCCCATTTCTGGCACAGCTTCAAATGCCTCAAGGAAGACAGAAAATGTCAAACACAGAGATTACACTGAAGCACTGCAGCTCCCACGGCAGAGAGGAGCCAGCAATGCTTCCCGTGAGCTACTGTACTTAAGACACTCGCCTCTGACATGCTCTAAGAAGGCCTGGCGAATGCAAACTCAGGACTTGCGGGTCACACAGGCACCCCTGTCTGTTGAGGAGCTCTGCTTCCCAGTGCTGACGTGGTTGTGCGGACTCCAGGGCTTCTCTTTGGCCCTATCCCTCACTTTGACCCTTCTTACAACATTCCCTTTGCACTGCTCTAAGGGAAGCCTGGTTTCCAGCATGCAATCCTCATTTGGGAGTAATTGGCCTTTTAAATCTACAGAATGCAGGGCTCCATTAGATCACAATTCATGGAACACATGTGGGCTTTTACAGTTATCTGTTGATACTGAGGAAGTTACTCATGGAAGAAGTTTCTGTGGCCCATGAAGATAGGCTGGCTGAGATGGTTGTTTGAAATAAAACAAAACCAGAAATAAAAATAACACCGAAGTGTATTAAGCAAATTTTTAAACTAAAATTTTAAGAACTTCTAATAAGGAAGAAACCTCATTTGGAGTAACTATAGAGAAAATGTAATTATTAGGAAGGAACTGGGAATCGGTACAGACAGGAACAGAGAAACAACTGCAGACGTGAACAGCTGAGCCAGTTCAGTTCTTGTTTAGGCTGTTTCTGTACCATCAGCAGATACTTCATCTTATTAAGCTCATAAATGTTAAAATTGTTGTTTAAATTACTTTTCTCCTGGAAAGAGACAAACTGACTTTATCCATAAAATTTCACATGGAAAAAAAAAACACAACAAAAAACTGAACACAAAGACTGTCAGGTGACTAGGAAGAGTCCTGAGGAGGAATAGCCAAGCCAGGGATACTGAGACCTTCTTGGAAACCTCTGCAGGGTCATGAGCTCCTGAAGCACAATGAGACACACAGACCAGTTAAACAGAACAGCAAATCCACAAGGAGGTCCGACCAAAGGGGATATTCTAATACATGACACAGGTGTGTCAGCTTTTTTCTGAGACCAAAAATATAGTTAAAAATAATCTATCTAGCTCTCTTGGGATCAGAAGACCATTTATAGAGCTGGCTCTCTCCTTCCACTTTGTGGGTGCTTGGAATTGAACTCAGGGTATCGGGCTTGGCAGCAGGTGTCTTTACCCTCTAAGCCACCTCATTGGTTCCCAATTAGACATCTTAGCAGATAATGTCAGGAAAGCTGGATAACAACTTGTCAAAAGAAAGTGTGATGCATTCCTCATGTTAACTGTAAACTAAAGTTCCACACTGATTGAATATTAAAATTACCTTTTGATGGGGTAAGTTCTTCTATGCATGACAGTAGAAAAAACTTTGTAATTATCTCAAAATCCAGATGTAATTTAAGAGGAAAATCAATGTTTGATTATTAAAGAAGATTAAATAGTAAAACACCATAAACAAATTATATGCCAATAGATCATTTAAAGTAATTTATAAATAACTTTAGTTTTTTTATTAAAAGGACAATAAAATACTGTATTTTTAAAAGGGGAGCAAAAAGCATGCAATCACAGACAATTCACACAAAAGAAGTTAAATTGAAATGTGAAAATACCTTCAACTTCACTTACTCAAAATGATATCTGATACCAAAATTGCATTTATCACCCCAAAGTTGGTCAAAATTTGGAAGCTTCACAGTATGTTATGTCAGTGAGGCTTAAGGAAGGCAAGCAAGCTCTTTCACAGATCACTAGAAGGAAGGCAGCCAGTTATAACTGCAGGAGCACTGTTAATTCTTAATGTTAATAAATCTGTATACTGGAGGAACAGGAAACTTCCTGTGAGACTGTATCTCCTAGGAATGTCAGAGGTACACTCATAAAGTCGCACCAAACTGGCTGCCTACACGTGGGAAACACAAGCACCAACATGCATGCATGGGGAAGGCCCATGAGGCCTAAACCTACACAAAGAATCACAGTCCACTAGAGTGCTGGGATCAGGACTCAGGCTGCACTACAGAAGAGCACACTAGTTGTTTATCTAATACCAAATGGTCAGCACTGAAAATATATACATACAGTAACATAATATAGACTGAGAAGATTGTATTTGTGTATTTAGGAATTCCCTCTCTCTCCCTCCCCCACTCCTCTCTCAATGAAAAAAAGAGGCTTTTGGGAAGGTTTGAAGGGAGGAAAGGAAAGGGGGAATTATGTAATTATAATCTCAAAAAAGAATATTGATTAGATTTCTATTTATTGAGGTCATACTGCCCCATGCACTTGCTTATATATAAGTAAATCCTCCACAATTTAGACTTTGAGCAGTGATTCAGAGTTTTATTTGTGGTACCTTTTAAAAATTAAGCTATTTAAACTAAAACTATAAGTAAGAACCTGAAGATAAATAAAGGCCCTCAGGATGAAAGGCTACCCGAGGTGTCTTTTAACATATCAAAGCGGACCCTGCCTACCAGCCCACCAGGCTTCCTCTCAGCATCACCAGTATTTGGTTACAGAGGCCTGGCTCCCTTGGCTCCTCCCCCAGGCCCTACTCAAACATTTCTTTTTTCTTTTTCCATATTCTTTGTTTACATTCCAAAGGCTTTCCCCTTTCCCAGCCCCCCCCCTCTTCACCATATGTCCCATAAGTCCTCTTCCCCCTCCCCCCCCCCCGCCCATTCCCCAATCACCCCCCCTACACCATTTCTCTGTTTTGATACTCTCCTACAAAACTGGATCCAGTCTTTTCAGGACCAGGGTCCTCTCCTTCCTTCTTGGGAGTCTTTTGATTTGCTAATTGTGCCTTGAGTATTCAGAGCTTCTGGGCTCATTAATATCCACTTCTCAGTGATTGCATTTCATGTGCATTCTTTTGTGCACATGGGTTAGCTCACTTAGGATGATATTTTCCAGATCCAACCATTTGCCTACAAATTGCATGAATTCATTATTTTTAATTGCTGAGTAATATTCCATTGTATAAATATACCACATTTTCTGTATCCATTCCTCCTTTGAGGGGCATTTGGGCTCTTTCCAACTTCTGGCTATTATAAATAAGGCTGCTATGAACATAGTGGAGCATGTGTCTTTATTGCATGCAGGGGAATCCTATGGGTATATGCCCAGGAGTGGTATGACAGGGTCCTCTGGAAGTGTCATGCCCAATTTTCTGAGGAACCGCCAGACTGATTTCCAGAACGGTTGTACCATCTTGCAATCCCACCAACAGTGTTCCTCTTTCTCCACATCCCTGCCAGCACCTGTTGTCTCTTGAGTTTTTAATCTTAGCCATTCTGACTGGTGTGAGGTGGAATCTCAGGGTTGTTTTGATTTGCATTTCCCTGATGACTAATGATATTAAACATCTTTTAAGGTGCTTCTCAGCCATCCGAAGTTCTTCAGGTGAAAATTCTTTGTTTAGCTCTGTACCCCATTTTTAATAGGGTTATTTGGTTCTTTGGGGTCTAACTTCTTGAGTTCTTTGTATGCATTAGTCCTCTGGCAGATGTAGGGTTGGTGAAGATTTTTTCCCAATTTGTTGGTTGCTGTTTTGTCCTTCTGATGGTGTCCTTTGCCTTATAGAAACTTTGTAATTTTATGAGGTCCCATTTGTCAATTCTTGATCTTAGAGCATAAGCTATTGGTGTTCTGTTCAGGAACTTTTCCCCTGTGCCCATGTCCTCCAGGGTCTTCCCCAGTTTCTTTTCTATTAGTTTTAGTGTGTCTGGTTTTATGTGGAGGTCCTTGATCCACTTGGAGTTGATCTTAGTACAAGGAGATAAGAGTGGATCAATTTGCATTCTTCTGCATGTTGACCTCCAGATGAACCAGCACCATTTGTTGAAAAGGCTATCTTTTTTCCACTGGATGGTTGTGGCTCCTTTATAAAAGATCAAGTAACCATAACTCTGTAGGTTCAATTCTATTCCATTGATCTACTTGCCTGTCACTATACCAAAACCATGCAGTTTTTAACACAATTGCTCTGTAGTACTGCTTGAGGTTGGGGATATTGATTCCCCCAGAAGTCCTTTTATTGTTGAGAATAGTTTTAGCTATCCTGGGTTTTTTGTTACTCCAGATGAATTTGAGAATTGCTCTTTCTAGATCTTTGAAGAATTGATTTGGGATTTTGATGGGGATTGCATTGAAACTGTAGAATGCTTTTGGCAAGATGGCCAAACAAAATTAGAAATGAAAAGGAGGATATAACAACAGAAACTGAGGAAATTCAAAAAATTATCAGATCATACTATACAACTACTACTCAACACAACTGGAGAATCTGGAGAAAATAGACAATTTCCTAGTCAGATACCAAATACCAAAATTAAATCAGGATCGATTAGATCAGCTAAACAGTCCCATAACCCCTAGAGAAATAGAAGGGGTTATATAAAGTCTTCCAACCAAAAAAAGTACAGGACCAGATGGTTTTAGTGCAGAATTCTATCAGACTTTCAAAGAAGATCTAACACCAATACTCTTCAAACTATTCCACAAAATAGAAACAGAAGGAACAGTGCCCAACTCATTCTACAAAGCCACAATTACACTGATACCAAAACCACACAAAGATCCAACAAAGAAAGAGAACTACAGGCCAATCTCCCTTATGAATATTGATGCCTCTGGATACTCTTAGTCCTTGGCTCTGTCCTTTGTGTATTTGCCTTCTCTTTTCTTCCTTCTCTCACGCTCCTCCCCTCTCTCTTCTCATGCCCTGGTCTATTCTGCTGACATGTTCAGTCTGGACTCTTCCTGGTGCCTCTGGCTGTGCTCTCCCTCATATCTTCAATAAAAACCTTCTCTTTCACCATACCTAGGAGTAATCATGTCCTCATTTTCATTCAGGGTTAATTAAGGTGGATTTTTTGTTTGTTTTTCGAAACAGTGTTTCTCTGTGTAGTCCTGGCTGTCCTGAAACTCACTCTGTAGACCAGGCTGGCCTCGAACTCAGAAATCTGCCTGCCTCTGCCTTCCAGAGTGCTGGTACAGGCGTGCGCTACCACGCCCAGCTAAGGTGGAATTTAATAAAACAATACTTTTATAATGAAAGAGAGACTATATAAACAAAACATCAAGACAAGATAGCACTTTAGTGGGAAAAGCTTAGCTTTATTCCTTTTCCTTGGAGCACATTGGATTTCCATTTCAATTGAGTTAGGCTCGGTGTATAGCAAACACACATGACGCACTTACTGCATATCAGGTACTATGCCATGTGAGAGAAACATACATATGAACAAAAGGATGTTACCATCCAGGCATAAGCTCTTTGAAGGCACAGGCCATTCCTACCTTGCCTCAGCATCTCCAGAACTAAATCTTGTCTGGCACATAGCAGGTGCTCAGTGGTCCAAGGCAGATGATGAAATGACAATTTCCTTAAGTTCACAGACTCCAGGGAATTAAAAGTTAATCATACCAGTCCTAATGTAGAGTACATTTCACAATCTGTACTGGTTAGTTGTTTTTGTTTTTCTTTTCCTCTCCTCTCCTCTCCTCTCCTCTCCTCTCCTCTCTTCTCCTCTCCTCTCCTCTCCTCTCCTCTCCTCTCCTCTCCTCTCCTCTCCTCCCCTCCCCTTTTCTCTCTCTCTCTTCTCTCTCTCTCTCTCTCTCTCTCTCTCTCTCTCTCTCTTTTCAATTTGACAGAGGCTAGGGTCATTGCAATGAGAAGAGAGAACATCGGTTAAGAAAATGACTCCATACAACTGGCTTGTAGACAAGCCTAGGAGGCATTTTTCTTGACTAATGGTTAAAGTGAGAATGCCCAGCCCACTGTGGGTGGTGCTGCTTCTGAGTAGGTAGTCCTGAGTTGTACAAAAAAGCCGGCTGAGTAAACCAGTAAGCAGCACTTGTCTATGATTCCTGCCCTGCTTTAATTGCTGTCATCAATCCCCTCAGTGCTGGATTGCCACTTGGAAGTATAAGATGAAATAAACACTCTCCTCAAGTTGCTTTTGGTTGGGGTGTTTCATCACAACAATCCCACTGGAGCATAAGCTGTCATTTGATGGGAGACCCACATACCACATCTTGTTGATGTCATGATTCAGGCACTACTAGTTCAAAGACTAACACAACAAAAGGTTGCATAAGTTGCTCAGGACCACTGACAGCACAACCAGTACGCAAAGCCCCACCAGGAGCTTTGGGTGTCCACTCCTAAGATGCTGTGGTAAAAGGACAGCTAACCTGTACTTTGTCTGGAAGGGCAGACCCTGGGGTTAACAACATTGGTGCCCCTTGTTAACTCAGACACAGTCTGATGGGAGAAAGAGTGCTAGGTTAGAGACAGTCTGATAGGTTAGAGGCCGTCTGCTAGGTTAGAGGCTGTCTGCTAGGTTAGAGGCCGTCTGCTAGGTTAGAGGCCGTCCGGCTTGATAGAACTCAAGAGGACATTTTCTTGAATGAAAAGAAAGTATGTTGAAATTCATAAGGCCATCAAAGTTGAGTACCCTCAAAATAGCTTTTGACAAGACAGTAGCCAAGGTAACCTTTCATAGATAAAAATAAAATCCTAGACTTCCTGCAAATAGAAAATTGTTGGTCACCATTCAAAGCCTGCAGGTATTTACAGATATAATTAATAGTCCTAAGCTACCTCTTCATGTCCTCTTCCAACCAAGACAAAGACCCCAGGTCCCCCAGTACTCAGGATCCAGTGAGAGATTTACACAGTTATCAAGTACTGCCAAGTGGCTCAGGTGCTGCATTCTGGGCCTGATGCATTTCTGGATCCCTGAGGACACTTGTCCCTGTGGAGGTTTCAAGTGCCTTCTCAAGTTTACCATGATGTGACAGACAGGGGAGCCATCTCTGAATAGATCCCAACAGCTTGTTGCTGCCACTGCCATGGAGGTGACCATGAGCACTGCAGTGGCACGGCAGCAGGACAGAAGCAGTGCACACCATGGCATTTGTGCCCATAGGTGATATGACACGATGAAGCAAGGGGCAGATTTGAAGGAGCACAGGTGCCTAAGGAGCAGCCACCACTCAGTCTCAACAGTTCCTTGAATGAATTCTTTATATTTTTTCAAAGAGAAAACTAAAACCAACAAATTTAGTTAGCTAGTTATTCCAATGAAGTCTGTTTTTCAAGTTGGCTTTGGATCTAAAGTTCTCACAAACACTAAGTAGACCAAGCTAAATAGGGACTGTCTTCTGCAGGCAGCCAGGAGGAGGCTGTGATTCCACACTGGGCAGAGCTTGAGCACTAGGAAACCTCAAAGCCCCAAGCTCCCTCCTCCTCCTCCTCCACCACCACCACCACCACCACCCTCACCCCCGCCACAGCTACACATTCCCACAAATACCTACTCCGACAGGAGCCAAACCTATTCAAGCCAACACAGACAGCAAGGCAAGAAAGATGAGAAAAATCAGAACTAGGAGAAGCCACAGGTAACTGAACCAAAAGTCCCCAGTTTGGTTGTATGAAAGTAATAAAATGCAAAACAGGACTTCCACTGACAGGTACTATTATCTGTTTTCATTACACAGAATGCTTTCCTAACAATATTTTCCACCATGATATGTCAAGACTCCTGTTCCCTTTGATGCTCTATCTATTTTCGGACACCATCCTGTCATCGAAAGCAGAGACTCTCCTAAATTTGCCCCTCATTTGTACTTTTGCAAAGTTATAGGAAACTGAGACAGAATCACAGCTTCCATCTTTGTATTTAATCATTCGGTTAACATTAGCAAGAGCATATTATGTGCCTGCAGATAAGATTGGCACTTGAGCTACAGGGATATGCAGAACACATGGAGTTTATGGCCTAGAAGGGACTGCCAGATACCATTGAAATTATTACACAGCTATATAATAAACCATGCAGGCATTAAAACACAGTCAAATGCGGTGCACTGAGGGAATCTGGAGGGCCGGGGAGGCAGAGCTCAGGCCCTGTGGTTTGGAATGAGCTCTAAAGGGGTTAACTGTACTGCCCTGGGAAGGGCCTCTGGTATAGGGAGTATAACACATTCCAGTAAGCACAGGCCTGTGGTAGGAACACAGAGAGTGAAAGAAGAAAACAGCCCCAGAGGGAGGCGATCATGGAAAATGATACTGCACAGCTCTGCAAGGCCTAGTACCAAGGGGTGTGCCGCAGAGTCCAGACACAGAGGAAGCCATGGGTGTAGCACACTGTTTAGAAACTGTTTGAGCTCCTCCCTACCCTGGAGAATAATGACCCAAATTTCTTTCAGCCTGATCATGTGTCCTTTTGCTGTTCTATTATTTTAGGAAAAATATTGATTTTTTTTCACTGTCAAAGAGCCAATCAAAACCCCAAAATATGGTGTTGGGTGCATAGCTCCGCACCCGAAGGTTGACTAGCACGATCAGGGTCCTAAGCTTGGAGCCCACCCTGGGCAAGGCAGACACACAGGGGGAGGGAAGCCTATACAGATACTTTTATCCTCAGAAATATTTTCCTGACTTTTTCACACGTTAAATCTGTGTTTAAAATAGTTTGAGTGTGATCTGGCTCAAGCAAGGCCTGACTAGATACTAACAAGAAGGAGAGCCAAGAGTGGACTGGTGCTAGTTTCCTCCAGCACACGCGGCCCCAGATGGCTTTTGTTCTGCTGGAGGCTGAGGGTGGCTGTCCAGACTCCTAACAGCTCCCACTCCTCCAGCCTGGTACCTGGCAATCCTGCCCCTCTGAAATGCTATAATCACCCCTAGTCAAAAGCCATTACAAATGCCTGTTTCTAAAGAAGCTTGTACTCGGCACAGATGATGTCATTCTTGTCTGGATTCCTGTTCCCTAGGAGAACAACTTGAAATAATCAAGAGAAGTGTGCTAACTCCCCAAGCCCCCAGTCACCGAGATGCTCTGTGCCTGCTTTATGAGTTCTCTCTGAGAGGCGCGAGATGAGGAACAGAAAAAGTTAAAGGTGCTGGCAGGACAGAGATTAATTTTAAAAATTATTAAAAATACAATTACACACTATATGGAGACCAGTTTCCAGGAACATGATATAAAGCACTCTGCATTTATTAATTATGAACAAGCATGCTACTTTACTTCTTACAAAACAAGGAGGGAACGGAACTAGCAGCTGCAACTATAGTTAGTGCAGTGTTTGGTTTCCACACTCATAAAAACTATATGCATTCCCAAGCAAAAAAGTGTCCAAACACATTTAATGGGGAAGAAATCTCAAGTCCGGCACAACTATAAGAAAAGAATTGTTCAGATTAAGCTATTTGTCTTCACCAGCATGACACAGATAAAGAATGAAGTGTCCACTCATTTTAGTGAATGGTTAGGATAAAACCACAGCTTCTAAAACCTAACACACAAACTCTTGTCGCATTAGAAGATGTAAATTGCTAATGAGCACTGCACCATATCAGTTTCCTGTTCCAGTTGGCGCTCTGTCAGCTTGGCAACAAATCAAGAGCCTGAAGAAGAGGTGCAGCCATGTGTTTTGCTTTAAACAATAAAAGGAATAAAAAAGGGGGAGAGGGCTTCATTTTATACATGCCTCAGTGAAAATCACCACCCCACTTGGGACCAATTCAGTCCAGGTGCCAAGGACAGAATAAACAGGCAACACATGCAGACAGACAAAGTCAGCCTCTGTAAGAATTATATTTCTGGTTACATTTATAGTTATGTTTCAAAACACAGTATCACTGTGCTTGCACATACACATGCCCTTTTGGTGTCCAACATGTTAGTCTTTCATTTTCCCATCATCAAATAAGTCTCAGTCTAGAGTTTGTTGTATCTCTTTCTTATTATCCACTTATTTATCTATCCATCCATCCATCCATCCATCCATCACCCATCCATCCATCACCCATCCATCTATCTTGGTCACTCTATCATCTATCTATCTATCTATCTATCTATCAATCATCTATCAATCATCCATCCGTCCAACTATCTTTTTTTCTTTTTCTTTTTTCTTTTTTTCTTTTTTTGTTTTTCAAGACAGGGTTTCTCTGTGTAGCCCTGGCTGTCCTGGAACTCACTCTGTAGACCAGACTGGCCTCAAACTCAGAAATCCGCCTGCCTCTGCCTCCCAAGTGCTAGGATTAAAGGCATGCGCCACCACTGCCTGGCCCATCCAACTATCTTATTAAACAGCATCAAAGCAGGTATTGACTGAAATCATTCCTAAAATTAATGCCAACTATGGTGGCACAGGCTCTTGATTCCAGTACCCAGCAGGCTGAGACAGGAAAAACATGAGTTTAAGGCTAGCCTGGGCTACATAGTGAGTTCCATCTTTGCCACAATTTTAGACTGAAATGTTTGTATCTCAATGTTTTCTTCACTCTTAGGATCCTAAAAATTTCTTTGGGGGCTAGAGGGTCCTCCTTATTCTCTAATTAGGGGTGGCTTTTCTCTGAAGGAGTATTGCCTCCTAGAACTGAGGACATAAATATTAAGACACCAATATTCTCAAGATCTTCCTTCACAACATCACTACAGTTTACTTTTAATACATTTATGATGCTATATATCTGTGATTTTATTCTAGGCACTATGACTACAATAAACCAACTCCAAAGCATGAAAAAAACATATTGCCTAACACTGTCACTAGGGGCTTATCACTTATCTATTTACTGATTGATTTTGTACCAATACTTATCAAAGTGATAGGATATTTTCTCTGGACAATAAGGTTACAAGTAATTTTTAAGTTCTATTGTGATTGTTAGGGAGCAAAATTAATATCACCTTTGTATTCAAGAAATGTCCAATTATAAATCATGTTAAGAAAATGTAAGTAATTTTGTTTTATCTAAATGACAATCCTTGCCCTCCAAAAGCTTATATTCAAAGAATTATAAATAATACAAAACCATCACAATTATTATAGCCAATTGAATGTGGAGTGGCAATTACAAGGAGAAAAAGTTTAGTCTTTTGTTCCTCCACTTGTTCCTCTTTCTTCTCTTCTTCCTCTTTCTTTTCTTTTTGAAACAGGGACTCATTCCGTAGCCTAGGCATGGAACTCGCTCACTATGTAGCCCAGGCTAGCCTTAAACTCGTGATTTTCCTGTCTCTGCCTGCTGAGTGCTGGGATCAGGAACCTGTGCCACCATGCCTGGCATTAGTTTTGGAATTCAATCAATACCTGCTTTGATGCTGTTTTATAAGACAGTAAAGCAGTCTTTCTCAACCTGTGGGCCATGACCCCTTTGGAGTTCACACATCAGATAAGCTGCATAACAAATATTTATATTATGATTCATAATAGTAGCAAAACAACAGTTATGAAGTAGCAACAAAAATAATTTTATGGTTGGGAGTCACCACAACATGAGGAGCTGCACGGAAGGGCCTCAAGCGTTAGGAAGGTTGAAAACCACTGCATTGGAGAAGGTCAGGTTGTATTCAGTGGGTGTGTTGAGGAAGCAGGTTTCTTCCCCACTGTGCTATTTCTGGCCATACTGGACCCAACCAGAGCATTGTTTTTTTAAAAACAACTATCCTTTTATGACACACATTGTTTTATTATTGGGAAATTTATACCATATCTATTGCTAATAAAACCTAGTTTAAAAATCCTCTAAATTGTCAAAACATATATATAATTATAGTCATTTGCTGGCTAACAATGGGTGTGTGTTCTGAGAAACACATCATCAAGTGACACAGCGTAATGTGAACATCAGAGTCTACATTAATCAGTCTACATGGCCTCTTGCTGCACTCAAGAAACACAGTGAACATGGAATCCTCTGTGGACTCACTGTCTCATAGCTGTCCTTGGTGAACTGAAATGTCATATTTTGGTGTATGACATCACTACAGTTTGGAATTCATACAGATATAAACATTGGTGACATAGACAAGATACTCCATGCATTTATACACATATAAGTATCAGCATAAGAAGATCTGTCCTGGTGCTATAATTAATAACGGATGCTTTATATGATGTGTCAGGAAATAGTGAAGCACTTGGGAAAGTAATGTGCAGGGATCCCTTGCATTAGTGAGGCTGCTTTGCTGGTCAGCTGCCTCAACAGGCAGCTCCGTGGTTCTTTCTGCACAGCTTGTGATATATTCTAAATATGTAGTAAACATTTTAAACTTCACTTGATATGGCTGTTTAGTAATATGTGCTTGTGGTTAACTGTTTTAATATGTTGGATAGTAAAACCAAATGTAACAGTTCCAAGATTTCTCGGGGGAGTGATCTGGGAGCAGACATATGTTCTTCATCAGAATTTGCAGCAGAAATCTTAGTAATCAAGGGAAGTAAAGACCAAGGTAGAGCAATGGGGTTGCAAAGCACTGAAGAAAACAACTCTACAAAGCCCCTGTACCATTCTGCTGGCCTGCCACAAGAAGCCTGACGCACAAAAAGGAAAAGCACAGTCCTTGGCAGAAATGTCTGATGCCTGCATGTCGGAATACCGAGATTCCACAGGCTAGAACTAATAGACGAGATTAACCCTTGCACAAATATTTCTATTAATCCTGATGAGTCCCTTTAGCTGCATGTATTGACTCTGGTCCTGGGTTGGTACCGTGTCATCTACACTAATGAGTTAACATTCTCACTCAAGTGTGGGTGATGCAAGGGCCAGTGCTGGACTTAGAGAATCACTCTTAGGGTTGCCATAGCAACCCTTTGTTATTACCAAGCCAGAAAGGAATGCTCAAGGGAAAGATTGTTTAAGTCTTGCAGTGTTTCTTTTTTTTTTTAAACTGGAATAGTATCCATAGGGATAGAAATACACAGAAATGCATCATCTAAAATTTAATGTATCACTAAGAAAAGTGAGATGAAGAAAGGATACAGATGTGATAATAAAAGAAATCTCAAAGGAGAAACTCATAGTATCTCTTCTTTTATTTTTCTTTTACAATTCTCTGTTTGAAATGCTTCAGGTTTTGTAAGAATATCCGTCCACAAACCTGAGGAAAAGGTTTAATAGATCACAGTAGACCTAAAAATATTTATGTGTTCCTATGCAAGGAGTAGCACTATTTCTAGATGATTCCTGAAGTACTCTATCTAGTAACCTCAGCTGCAAGTTCTGTGCTTTTGCAGGGACCTGCTGAGAACAGGCCCACTCCCAAAGCATAGTGACAGATACTGTGCCTTCTGAACCATAGGCATAAAAAGCTAGGCATCTACAACCCCACCCCAAGAGTGTGTGTGGATTTACTGGTGAAAGCAACTATCTTAGTTACTTTTCCATTGCTGTGGTAAAACACCATGACTAAAGCACTTTTAAAAGAGAGGGTTCATTTGAGTTGAAAACTCCAGAGGTATAAAAGTCTCTCCATTACAGCCGGGAGCCAGGGCAGCAGGCAGGAATGGCAGGCAGTCGGGCAGGATGCTAAGCACTCCCACGAAGCTTTGAAACCGCAAAGGCTGTCCCAGCAATAAATCTCCTCTAGCAAGGCCACCCCTCTAGAAACTTCCCAGACAGTACCTACCATCAACTGGGGACTAAGGGTTCCAACACATAAACCTATGGAGGACCGCTGGGCAGTGGCGGTGCACGCCTTTAATCCCAGCACTTGGGAGGCAGAGGCAGGCAGATTTCTGAGTTGAAGGCCAGCCTGGTCTACAGAGTGAGTTCCAGGACAGCCAGGGCTACACAGAGAAACCCTGTCTCTAAAGAACAAAAACAAAAACAAAAACAAAAAACAAAAAACCTATGGAGGACTTTCACATACACATCTCCACAGCAATTGCTACTGACAATGAGAACATAGTGAAAACTGAAGCTCTATTGTTTTTGTTTTAGATATAGTTTGTCTTCTGTCCCAAAGCATGTTTGAAAAGCTGGCAGTGTGTTTGTGAATAAATTATGAAAGAGAAGAAGTTGGCATTGTGGATGCACTTCCCCGGAGCTGAAATGCCTAGGGCATGTTTATTAGATGTGCAATTTATAGACTCTTCCTCCTGTATCCTTTGCTATCCCAGAGAGAGATGCATGAGAGCTCTATACCACTATTCTTCGACCACCTAGGATTATCAGCCTCAGGCCGCTGCCATTGTCTCACACCGAATTCTTTCTCTAAGGAATCCTATTTGGTCAGACTCAAATCAGCAATGGGATTAATTATTCATACACAATGATGATGACACATTCTCCACTCGCCTCTATGTCAGGCACCATCGCCATTTCAGTGCATGGGTTCTGACCACCACTACTCTCCACACCTGAGACTGAGAATCTGTGAGGTTAAATTATCTGCTTTAGGTCCACAGGCATTAAGACTCAGAACACCGGCATCTTCACACCAGGTTCTGTGGTCAGAGTCTCAACAGAGCCGTAATGCTTCTGCTGCCCTAGGCTTTCTATGTTTGGAGAACATAGGATAATGCTAAAGAAAAAGATGTGTTCAATCAATACTTATAAATTAAAATAGGATATAAGCCCAATCCTGCCGGCATACATGGCAATATATTGTTTCAGATTTGCAATAAAAACCAATGTCAATGTCCTAAGAATAAAACAGGGCCATTTAGGTTATTACTTTACCTTAAAGTACATCATCTTGCTTTAGAATTTCCTGCCAGGCATGTTTACAGTGATAGCTGTGGCAAACACAAATTTCTACCCACTGTCCATTCCCACATTTAAGAGAAAACTCTGATGTTTTGAAGTGAAGCTTCCAAGAACACTGCCGTTTCCCTGACAGGCATGATGGCGGGACAGACTGGCCTACTCCGTTCCCTTCCCCTCTGAACCTTAGACTGTCTCTGGAGCCGCTCCTATCTCAACACTACGGTGATGAACGACAGCTTCAGCACGCTCAAGGAGGACACCCTAATCTCAGAGAGAAGCACGTCCGCCTTGCCAGGCTCTGCCAGCGCAGCATACTGAGGCAATGACGCCACACCCAGGATCTCAGGTCATCACAAGGGAGTAAAACGCGTCTAACTGTAAATTCCGTTTCTACAGTTTCATCGTGCCTCAAGCTTGAACCACAGAATTTTGACATACTCTGAATTATTCATTCTCTCATTTTGCATTAAATGGAACTAAACAGAGCTAGTGCCCTTATGATGCATTTATGGCACCATAAAAACCCCAAGAAAATAAATGAATGAGCAGTAATGATAACTGTTTAACCAATGGGTTTATCCAAATTAGTTTCATGTATTAAAATCCAATATACTAATTTGCAAGAAAATAAGCGAAAGTCAATGGCACTGTGTTCAATAAGCCAAGCATAGAGAGAAAAGAGCTGGAAATGTAGCGGGATTATTCCGGAGGAAGAGCAGAGGTGAGCAGGAGGGTAGACTTGCAGGGGAGGGCAGAGGAAAGCAAAGGAGGGGGATTGAGCCCAGGAAAATGCCCTTCATACGCAGTTAGTGTGGCTACCTTTACAGAAGGTGCTTTACTCTAAAAGAATATGCAGGTTTTGTCTTTCTTCCTGACTCAGTATTTTCTAACCAACGTCCCCTTTTTAATTACTGGTTTGCTCCTAACAGGCTGCAGATATATCGACTGCACCTTCACACGGTCATTCACTGCTATAAAGGTGTGAGGAGCTCAACCCCATGTGACAGATGCTATCAAAATTACTAATTTACAACTCCAAGTGGCCCCAATACTATTTCTCATAAGGAACATCATTTATGCTCTGCAAAATCCCAGGGAAGCAATAAGGGCTGTGCTGGATGACATCGAGGCTCAAGGACAGGGAGCTTCCGGCTCATCCACACACCACGCTGCGAGGACGTGGCAGGGCCAGCCTGGGTTTAAAGCCTGGGTTTCTGCATTCAACCCTTCTGCCTTTTCCAGTACACCTCTCTGTAGGATGACATCCTGAGCAACAGTTCAAAATCTGCATTAGATTCCGTTCTCTGAAGACGGGTCAAATGGCTTTCCTTTATCTTTCCTGTGGCTGGCAGGCTAACACTGAAGTATACAGAAATGCATACTCTCTTTGAACTCAGCAGGACAGAGGAAGCATAACACCAACCAGCATAAGCAGGCCAGACCAGGTTTAACTCACAGCTCCCCACTCCCAACACTCAAAAGCCAACCCGAGTTATTGTGCACAAATAGAAAGGATCTGCCGGCCGCTCGAGAGCCACTCCGGGGACATGTCTAGTAAAAGGAGAACAGATAAAAAAGAAAATAGGATGCTGCCATTGACCAGCATGTTCAGCTTTTGTTTCGTTTTATCAATCATAGGTTCTTATTATCCTTCCTATACAAAGGAAGAATAGAGGTACATAAAAGAAATGTCACAAATAAATTTCATAATGAATAGATAAAAGAATTTATCTATTTATATGGATTTTAAACATGGCCAATTACTGTCAAGAGATATTAATGAAATAAGCAGAATTAAAGTTTGTTACTCTTGCTTCCAAAACACAGGCAACTAGTAGTCTTTTTTTTTTTTTTTTAGTTATTTTTATTTTCTATATTCTATGTTTACATTTCAAAGGCTTTCCCCTTTCCCAGTTCCCATAGTTCTTCTCCCCCCCAACTATTCCCCAATCATTCCCCCTCCCCCCTCGGTTTCTTTACTAAACTGGATGCAATCTTTACATGCCCAGGGTCCTCTCCTTTCTTCTTCTTGGGAATCATTTGACTTGCTATTTGTGTCTTGAGTATTTAGTGCTTCTGGGCTCATTAATATCCACTTATCAGTGATTGCATTTCATGTGCATTCTTTTGTGATTGGGTTAGCTCACTCAGGATGATATTTTCCAGGTCTAACCATTTACCTACAAATTGCATGAATTCATTATTTTTAATTGCTGAGTAGTATTCCATTGTATAAATATACCACATTTTCTGTATCCATTCCTCCTTTGAGGGATATTTGGGCTCCTTCCAATTTCTGGCTATTATAAACAAGGCTGCTATAAACATAGTGGAGCATGTGTCTTTATTGCATGTAGGGGAATCCTCTGGGTATATGCCCAGGAGTGGTATGGCAGGGTCCTCTGGAAGTGACATGCCCAATTTTCTGAGGAACCGCCAAACTGATTTCCAGAGTGGTTTTACCATTTTGCAATCCCACCAACAGTGGAGGAGTGTTCCTCTTTCTCCACATCCTCGCCAGCACTTGTTGTCTCTTGAGTTTTTAATCTTAGCCATTCTGACTGGTGTGAGGTGGAATCTCAGGGTTGTTTTGATTTGCATTTCCCTGATGACTAATGATGTTGAACATCTCTTAAGGTGTTTCTCGGCCATCCGAATTTCTTCTGGTGAAAATTCTTTGTTTAGCTCTGTGCCCCATTTTTTGATAGGGTTATTTGTTTCTTTGCGGTCTAACTTCTTGAGTTCTTTGTATATATTGGATATTAGCCCTCTGTCGGATGTGGGGTTGGTAAAGATCTTTTCCCACTTTGTGGGTTGCCGTTTTGTCCTTCGGACAGTGTCCTTTGCTTTGCAGAAACTTTGTAATTTTATGAGGTCCCATTTGTCGATTCTTGATCTTAGTGCGTACGCTATTGGTGTTCTGTTCAGGAACTTTTCCCCTGTGCCCAAGTCCTCCAGGGTCTTCCCAAGTTTCTTTTCTAATAGTTTCAGTGTGTCTGGTTTTATGTGGAGGTCCTTGATCCACTTGGAGTTGATCTTAGAGCAAAGAGATAAGACTGGGTCAATTCGCATTCTTCTGCATGTTGACCTCCAGTTGAACCAGCACCATTTGTTGAAAAGGCTATCTTTATTCCATCGGATGGTTGTGGCTCCTTTATCAAAGATCAAGTGACCATAAGTCTGTGGGTTAATTTCAGGGTCTTCAATCCTGTTCCATTGATCTGTTTGCCTGTTGCTATACCAATACCATGCAGTTTTTAACACAATTGCTCTGTAGTACTGCTTGAAGTCAGGGATATTGATTCCCCCAGAAGTCCTTTTATTGTTGAGAATAGTTTTAGCTATCCTGGGTTTTTTGTTGCTCCAGATGAATTTGAGAATTGCTCTTTCTAGATCTATGAAGAATTGATTTGGGATTTTGATGGGGATTGCATTGAATCTGTAGATTGCTTTTGGCAAGATGGCCATTTTTACTATATTGATCCTGCCAATCCAGGAGCAAGAAATATTTTTCCATCTTCTGAGGTCTTCTTCGATTTCTTTCTTCAGGGACTTGAAGTTCCTGTTGTACAGATCTTTCGCTTGTTTGGTTAGAGTTACGCCAAGATACTTTATGTTGTTTGTGGCTATTGTGAAGGGTGTTATTTCCCTAATTTCTTTCTCTGCCTGCTTGTCCTTTGAGTACAAGAAGGCCACTGACTTGCTTGAGTTAATTTTATAACCTGCCACTTTGCTGAAGTTGTTTATCAGCTGTAGAAGTTCTCTGGTGGAGTTTTTTGGGTCGCTTAGGTAAACTATCATATCGTCTGCAAATAATGATAGTTTCACTTCTTCCTTTCCAATTTGTATCCCTTTGACTTCCTTATGTTGTCTAATTGCTCTTGCTAGAACTTCAAGTACTATATTGAAAAGATATGGAGAGAGAGAGGGCAGCCTTGTCTAGTCCCTGATTTTAGTGGGAATGCTTCAAGTTTCTCTCCATTTATTTTGATGTTGGCTACTGGTTTGCTGTAGATTGCTTTTACTATGTTTAGGTATGGGCCTTGAATTCCTGCTCTTTCCAAGACTTTTAGCATGAAAGGATGCTGAATTTTGTCGAATGCTTTTTCAGCATCTAATGAGATGACCATGTGGTTTTTTTCTTTCAGTTTGTTTATGTAGTGGATTACATTGATGGATTTCCGTATATTGAACCATCCCTGCATCCCTGGGATGAAGCCTACTTGATCATGGTGGATGATCGTTTTGATGTGCTCTTGGATTCGGTTAGCAAGAATTTTATTTAGTATTTTTGCATCTATATTCATCAGAGAAATTGGCCTGAAGTTCTCTTTCTTTGTTGGATCTTTTTGTGGTTTAGGTATTAGCGTAATTGTGGCTTCGAAGAATGAGTTGGGCAGTGTCCCTTCTGTCTCTATTTTGTGGAATAGTTTGGAGAGTATTGGTGTTAAGTGTTCTTTGAAGGTCTGGTAGAATTCTGCACTAAAACCATCTGGTCCCGTACTTTTTTTGGTTGGGAGGCTTTCTATAACCCCTTCTATTTCTTTAGGGGTTATGGGACTATTTAGCTGGTCTACTTGATGCTGATTTAATTTTGGTATTTGATATCTGTCTAGGAAATCGTCCATTTCCTCCAGATTCTCCAGTTGTTTTGAGTATAGACCTTTGTAGTAGGATCTGATGATCTTTTGAATTTCCTCAGTTTCTGTTGTTATGTCTCCCTTTTCATTTCTAATTTTGTTAATTTGTATACTGTCTCTGTGTCCTTTGGTTAGTCTGGCTAAGGGTTTATCTATCTTGTTGATTTTCTCAAAGAACCAGCTCCTGGTCTTGTTGATTCTTTGTATGGTTCTCTTTGTTTCTATTTGATTGATTTCAGCCCTGAGTTTGATGATTTCTTGTCTTCTACTCCTCCTGGGTGAATTAACTTGTTTTTCTTCCAGGGCTTTAAGGTGTGCCATTAAGCTGCTAGTGTATGCTCTCTCCAGTTTCTTTTTGGATGCACTTAGAGCTATGAGTTTTCCTCTTAGCACTGCTTTCATTGTGTCCCATAGATTTGGGTAGGTTGTACCTTCATTTTCATTGAATTCTAAAAAGTCTTTGATTTCTTTTTTTATTTCTTCCTTGACCAAGGTGTCATTGAGTAGAGTATTGTTCAGTTTCCATGTGTATGTGGGCTTTCTGTTGTTTTTGTTGCTATTGAAGACCACTCTTACTCCATGGTGATCTGATAAGAGGCATGGGATTAGCTCGATCTTCTTGTATTTGTTGACATCTGTCTTGTGACCGATTATATGGTCTATTTTGGAGAAGGTACCATGCGGTGCTGAGAAAAAGGTATATTCTTTAGCTTTAGGATGAAATGTTCTATATATATCTGTTAAATCCAATTGGTCCAGAGTTTCAATTAGTTTCACTGTGTCCCTGTTTAGTTTCTGCTTTCCTGATCGGTCCATTGAGGAGAGTGGGGTGTTGAAGTCACCCACAATTATTGTGTTAGGTGTAATGTGTGCTTTAAGCTTTAGTAAGGTTTCTTTTACGAAGGAGGGTGCCCTTGCATTTGGAGCATAGATGTTCAGTATTGAGAGCTCTTCCTGGTGGATTTTCCCTTTGGCCAGCAAGAAGTGACCTTCTGAGTCTCTCTGGATGATTTTAGGTTGAAAGTCAATTTTATCTGATATTAGAATGGCTACTCCAGCTTGTTTCCTGAGACCATTTGCTTGTAAAATTGTCCTCCAGCCTTTTACTCTAAGGTAGTGTTTGTCTTTAACACTGAGATGTGTTTCCTGTATGCAGCAAAATGTAGGGTCCTGTTTCCGTATCCAGTCTGTTAATCTATGTCTTTTTATTGGGGAATTGAGTCCATTGACGTTAAGAGATATTAAGGAATAGTAATTATTACCTCCAGACATTTTTGAAATTATATTTATTTATCTTATTTATTTTTTATATTCGAGAGGTTATCTTCTTTTGGGTTTGATGAGAGGAGGTTTCTATCTTGCTTCTTCCCGGGTGTAGTTTCCGTCCTTGTCTTGGTGTTTTCCCCCTATTATCCTTTGTAGGGCTGGATTTGTGGAGAGATATCTTGCAAATTTGGTTTTGTCATGGAATACCTTGATGTCTCCATCAATGGCAATTGAGAGTTTTGCTGGGTAAAGTAGTTTTGGCTGAAGTTTGTGTTCTCTTAGAGTTTGCATGATATCTGCCCAGGATCTTCTAGCTTTCATGGTCTCAGGTGAGAAGTCTGGTGTTATTCTGATAGGTTTTCCTTTATATGTTACTTGGCCTTTTTCTCTTGCTGCCTTTAGTATTCTTTCTTTGTTTATTACATTTGGAGTTTTGATTATTATGTGACGGGATGTATTTCTGTTCTGGTCCAGTCTGTTTGGGGTTCTATAGGCTTCTTGTATATTCATGGGCATCTCTCTCCTTAGGTTGGGGAAGTTTTCTTCCATAATTTTATAGAAGATATTAGCTGGCCCTTTAACTTGTAAATCTTCACTCTCGTCTATACCTATAATCCTTAGGTTTGGTCTTCTCATAGTGTCTTGGATTTCCTGGATGTTTTGGGTTACCACCTTTTTGCATTTAGTATTTTCTTTGACTGTTGAATCAATGGTTCCTATGTTATCTTCGGCTTCTGAGATTCTGTCTTCTATCTCTTGTATTCTATTGTTGATACTTGCGTCTATGGCCCCTGATTTCTTCCCCAGGTTTTCTATCTCCAATGTTGTCTCCCTCTGTGATTTCTTAGTTGTTTCTACTTCTGTTTTTAGTATCTGGATGGATGTGCTCAGATCTTTCGCTTGCTTGATTGTGTTTTCATGTATTTCTTTAATAGATTTTTGTGCTTCTTCTTTCATAGCTTCTACTTGTTGGCCCACGTTCTTCTGTAGTTCTTTAAGTGACTTTTGTCTTTCTTCCTTATTGTCTTCTTCTCTTTGATCCATCTTCTCCTGCATTTCTTGAAGTGATTTTTGTATTTGCCTCGTAAAGGCTTCTAACTTTTGATCCATTTTCTCCTCTATTTCTTTACGAGATTTTTCTATGTGTTCAGCTACCAGCATCCTGACCAGTGATTTTATATCCAAGTCTTGTTTTTCTGGTGTTTTAGGGTATCCAGGGATTCCTGTTGTTGGAGAACTGGGTTCAGATGCTGTCATGTTGCCTTGATTTTTGTTAGTAACGTTCCTTCGTTTTCCTTTTGCCATCTGGTTATTTCTGGTTTTAGTTGGCCTTGTTGTCAGTGGCTGGTGTTTGAATCTCCTGTGAGGCTGGGCTCACCTGTTGTTTCTCTGGGCCTTTCCAGCTGTGTCCTGGTTGCAATATGGAGGCCCGCCGCTACACCGCTGGTCTAGGGGCCGGCGAGCTGGTTGCAGAACGCAGCTTAGGTGCTCACCCGAGGGCGGGGATGTCCCACTGATCCTGGGCCTTTCCAGCTGTGTCCTGGTTGCAATATGGAGGCCCGCCGCTACACCGCTGGTCCAGGGGCTGGTGAGCTGGTTGCAGAAGCAGCCTTGGTGCTCACCAGAGGGCTCGGGGATGTCCCACAGAGCCTAGGCGGGACTCCGCCTGCTTGGCTCCGAGACCCTAGCAGATACCCCCGTGAGTGTAGCCCTGGAAGGGGTGTTTACCTGGGCCTTTCCAGCTGTGTCCTGGTTGCAATATGGAGGCCCGCCGCTACACAGCTGGTCTAGGGGCCGGCGAGCTGGTTGCAGAACGCAGCTTAGGTGCTCACCCGAGGGCGGGGATGTCCCACAGATCCTGGGCCTTTCCAGCTGTGTCCTGGTTGCAATATGGAGGCCCGCCGCTACACCGCTGGTCCAGGGGCCGGCGAGCTGGTTGCAGAAGCAGCCTTGGTGCTCACCAGAGGGCTCGGGGATGTCCCACAGAGCCTAGGCGGGACTCCGCCTGCTTGGCTCCGAGACCCTGGGCCTTTCCAGCTGTGTCCTGGTTGCAATATCAACTAGTAGTCTTCTATGGCTCTAATACTATTTTAATTTATTACAATGCAGAGAAAAGAGGATGCATGTGGAAACTAGGAGGGCATGGTACACATGTGACAGCTCGGAAATACAGGTCGAGAAAAGCAAGGGCAATAGCTAAAATATTAAGCTGGAGATTGGTTTCTCTCCAGATACTGAGTCCGTGCTGGAACGGCTGGGTATGCACGGCACGAAGCACTGTGGGGGAGCAAGCAAGCTACAGCGTGTACTGGATGCAGCAGTTACGTGGGCTTGAAGCAGGTTTGCGCCTGGTGGCTAAAGACATGGGCTTCATATGCACAAGACCTAAAGTCAATGCTAGTCCTGCCAATTAGCAATTGAGAAAAGACAGCTTGGTAAAGTCCTCAACAGAAATGGGGAGGGGAGGGTGTTTTGTTATCCTCAGATATGATAGCAAAGCAGTTGATGCAGAATTCTTCTGTCAATTACTTACTTTCAAAATTATTTTTTAAAATATTTGACTAACCATAGAATATACACCAGGAATCAAATAATTTCTGATACTCAGTGGCAAAAAAAGCTAAGACTATACCTTGGAGTAACATAAACATAGAAGGAAGAACAGACTTTCCCTGTGAAAGCCAGTGGCCCTGCTACAAGATACTACGCGTATTTGAAAGATAATCCATTCTTTAGATACAGGTTGAAGTAGCACCTCCTTACAGAAGTGACCCACTACCACCCCTATACTGTGTGATTAAGTTTTCACCCTGATATGTAAATGACACATTTTCCTTAGCAGCATCTGTAAATATAAACCCTTCTTTTAGGGAATCCTCAACATAATTAATAAATACATGTCATACTAATCAACTACAAATCTATCTTGAGGGACTATATAGTCTTTTTGAATGGCTACAGAGGGTGAAAGAGGGAGAGAGGAAGATGGGAAGGGAAAGAGGAGTGAAGGGAGGGTGGGAGAGAAGGAGGGAGGGAGGAGGGAGAAAAGAAGAGAGGGAGGGAAGGAGGGAGAAAGAATCTCTGTGTTAATGTATAGTGTTTATGTGTAATTGTCTGTGTATGTTTTTCAGTGATTAGTTGACATATACCAAAGTAACACCCTAAGTACCACTTTTACTAAATATCCAAGGTTAATATTGGTAAAAAAGGTTTGGTTTAATATTGTAAAATAAAAGTTTGGGCGAAACTTAGACATTCCACAATTTATTATTTTTTAATTTTTAAATTTTGAGCTGACAATTTTTTCCTAAACAAGCATGAATTCACAGAAGTGTTTTCAAAGCACAAAACTGCAATATCCTGAGCAAGTGTAGAGAAACTAATAAAAACGAACTGCGGGTGAACGAGCACCTTGACTATGAGGGTATTCCTAGAGCGTTACTTCAGATCCGACAGACGCTCTCAACACCCAGCTGTTACAACGCCTACCCAAGCAACCAGAACTAGAACACACACACTAGCCTTGCTGTCTGTCTGGGGAACTGCTCATTTAAACATAATTTCCAATGAAATTCTCTTACCAGCCAATTTTACATTAAATCAAAGCTCTGTTCTAAGCATTGTATAAACCACATTAAACCATTCTAAGTCAATATTTATTTCCAGAGAAATAAACACACGTAATGGCAGATAGTGCTGTACTTAACAAAATGGCAACAGATTTCACAAGTTTTTCTTAAGTGGGTTATAAGCTGGGAAACAGGTTCCATGCTAGGCAAGGAAATGCTTCCCCTCTGTGGAAACTGAATGAGGTTTCCATCTCATCAGGGTTGAGGCTCCGTAACCAGCTACAGGAAAGGTCAGAAGTATAACACACACGCATGGGACAGACACGAAGATCTCCAGCACCATGGCCTGCATCAGAGAAATCCCCATAGTCTCGGGTTACAATGAGAGCCACGGGGGTCAAGGATAACCTGCTTCACTTGACTTTACCTGACCAGGGATGTCTACATACATCTAAATACACACACACACACACACACACACACACACACACGTCACGTGACATGTGTGTGTGTGTGTGTGTGTGTGTGTGTGTGTGTGTGAGAGAGAGAGAGAGAGAGAGAGAGAGAGAGAGAGAGAGAGGAAACTTGGCCTGCTTTAAGTGTCTGTGTTCTATGAATAGGCTTCGATAACTTCTAGCCATGACTTACACCAATTAAATGAGCTTTACCCAAAATGTAAATTATTAAAGATGAGTTAACAGACTCTATATGGATGCCTTCATGAGTGAGAGAGCGCACAGCTCTGACTGGAGGTGGATCATTATAGTTTCAATAATTGTAGATTCCCCCAAACTAGCACAGCCTACTTTACTGGCATGCCACAATGTCATTTTGGATAGTACTAATTAACTATAATTCAAATGAAGAATGTCTTGAAATAATATTAAATTCCTGAAAATGGCCAGTTCTAACCCCGTGGTACGGTGTAACACTTTACAAAATAATTTTTTCTCTGAATATTTTCTTATTTGACCAAGGCTTTGACACCAACTACCATGAGTTCTGATAAGCACTTAGCAGACCATTCCATTACAGCCTCTAGAAAAGGAATCTATGGGAAAGACGGCCGGTCCTGCAGGCGGCTGATACAGCCCCGTGTACTCAGGGTTTGTGTTCTATAGCGACGCTCCGCACTCACCTGTGATCTTCTGCAGCACAGGGGACAGCTCAGCCTCCTCAGAGAAGACCTGGGCCAATGCTTTCTTCACCTTTTCTTCCACTTCTCCCAGCTCTTTGTCCAGCGCGCAGTCTCCAGTGACAGAGTAAATGTATATGAGCAGGATTAGCAGTTCCTCGGGGCTGTAGTCATCGCTGGTTCTCTGGCTTGAGGACTTAATCATAGGCAGCAGCTGATTTAGCACTCCAGCCATGGTGGAATCCCCGAGGCTCTGAAATGGAAGCAAGGGTAGGAAGATGTATCAGCCACAAAGTCTTAACTTGGGATGGACACTAGTACAAAGATGGCTTGCAAAATCTATAAACTGGCTGGGCACGCTCTTTCATGTCTTTGTTTATCAGTCCTGGACAGAATGCTATAAGAAGTCTGGCAATTAGAAACTGTATTCTAAAAACCCATTTTACAAAAGGGCGGGTGAAGTTCCAGATCTTATTGTGATTTGAGCAAACAAGATGGTAATTTTTTATTTTAATAAAATGCAAGTGGTTCACTAGGCTGGGCGGTAGCTCAGAGGCAGAATGCTGACCTAGCATATGCAAGACTCCGGTTTGATCTACAGCTCTGTAAAACAATGCAAGCACTTCAAAGCTTGAAATCTTAAACAAAGGAGTAAAGTAATACAATTAAAAAACAAAACAAAACAAAAGTGGCAGATTACCTATTCAAACGAATGCTGACGTTCTTTTAACAGCATCTCTATACTCAAATGATTGGTAATCTACATATTCAAATGAGCACTGGTTCTCGTTTAAAGGAATCACTGTTTTCCAGGATATCCTTTTTGATGTGTGCTATTTTGGCAAACATTGGTCAGAATATTTTATAGCAAAAAGACCATCTCCTTCTAAACCTGGCATAGAATAATGGATTAACTTGGGTAACTTCACTGAAGATAGGTTTGAGATTTCTTTTGATGAATTTGACAGTAATTTACCTCAATTTTTAAAATTATAATTTTAAATGTTTCTTCATTTATTTTATGGGTATTTTGCTACAAGTCTGTGCACCATGTGCATGCAGAGGCCAGAAGAGGACTTTTGATATCCAGGGACTAAAACTATCGATAGTTGTAAGCCTCCATATGGGTGCTGGGAATTTTCCTCTGGAAGAGCAGTCAGTGCTCTAAACAGTGAGCCATCTCTCCAGTCTACCACATCAAATTAAAATAATAATAATAATAATAATAATAATAATAATAATAAATAACAATAAAATAATAATGGTGTTAGTTCTCCCACCAACTTCTTTTTTTATACTTTATTTTTTCTTATACTCTATATTTTAGTCCCCCCACCCCACACCCCATCCACCCTCCGACTGTTCTACATCCCTTACCTCCTCCCCACCTCCTGTCTCCACATGGATGTCCCCACTCCCCCACCCTACCTGATCTCTAAACTCCCTGGGCCCTCCAGTCTCTTGAGGGTTAGGTGCATCATCTCTGAACGAACACAGATCCAGTAGTCCTCTATTGTGTGTGTGTTGAGGACCTCATCGCAGCTGGTGTGTGCTGCCTAGTTGGTGGTCCAGTGTTTGAGATCCCAGGGTCCAGTGTAATTGAGACTGCTGGTGCTCCTACAGGGCTGCCCTTCCCAGCTCCTGTCAGCCTTCTCTAATTCAACAAGAGTCAGTCGCTTCTGTCCATTGGTTGGGTGTAAATATCTGCATCTGACTCTTTCATCTGCTTGATGGGTCTTCCAGTGTGCAGTCATGCTAGGTCTTAAGTGACACTTGGAAGAGAATTTCAGGATTCTTTCCATGAGGTAAGAGCAGTGCCTCATTGGAGAGACTGGAGTATACCAAAATCTACACACATCAATAGTACAAATCTTGCAGTTTTAGGTAAAAAGACACTAGTATACATATTCTAATTAAAGGCAAGTTATCCAAACTTGAAACTTACATTATTCATTTATAAGTGTTCCCTGAACACCTACTGTGCTCCATGGTTCTAGGCCTGGGAGATAGGATGGGCAAATTCTCTGCTCTCACAGCTTATGCCATAGGAAAACCAGACTGAAGAGCTGAAGACGTAAATGCTGTGGTGCTGCAGAAAAGGAGATAAGTACTACAGAAGAAAGGGAAGCAGGACAGGGAGATGGGGAGACAGAACTTCAGGAAGCGCATGTGTTTACCTGTGTGGCTACTCACTATTGACATGGTAGAAGCCATGTCAGCAAGGGGACATGGGACTGAGAATGCTGTAGAGATGCTTCCTTTAAACAGAACGAAGCAAACAGCTCAAGGTTGTTGCAAGAAAACAGCCACCCAAGAAGAGCTCTTTTGGCACCAGATCCATTCAAGGAGAGTCACCCCCAAAGCACCAGCTTTTTGGATGATTAAGAAGCAGATGATGTGTGTGTGTGTGGGGGGGGAGCATCCCCTCTCAATTCCAGTTCCTAATAATCAGCTATATATACAATGTGTCTACCCTAGAGGAGCCTGGTTTTTCCCTCAGAGCAGGAAGCTTTTTAAAAGATGAGTCTAAAATGGATCAGGCAAGAGACTCATTTGTCCAAAAGCACTTGCTGGCACCTGCTGCACAGGCCATGATTTCCAAGTCTCTGGTCTGTGATACATGCTGGAGAGAAAAATATATCATTAGAGGCACAATCACAACTTCTATCACGTATACCAACAAAGTTATACTCAAAATGTGCTTCAAGCATCACAAGAAGTCAATAATTGACTTTGACACAAAGCCAAGAACAATGGACAGTTACAAAAATGTGAGAAATATGGGAAAATAAAAATACCCCATTGTGAAAACCTAATTCCAATTTTGACTGTTGCTTTATAGAGCTCCCTAACATCTTAGGAATTCTTCAAGCCCAAATGCTATGATCTGACTAGAGGGCACAGAGAGCAGAAGGCAGCAAGCCATACTCTTATTGTTACCTACTCAGAAAAATATAGACTGCTTTTAAAAAGTAGCCTTATCATAGTTAGGCAGAAAAGTCCAGAAACAACAATGAGATCCTGAGATGATCTAAAAACCATGATACCTCAATGACAATGAGCACATCCAGATCCTAGTCTATGACATCTTTCTTTAGTAAAAAACAAAACAAACAAACAAACAAAAAACAGGGATCTCCAAAGATACAGCTGATACCTAGGATACAGAGGGAAAATATAGGAGGACTGAAAAATCTTATAGTGCCAAAAAATAAAGATATGCAAAAAAGAAGAGTAGGAGGAGGAGGAGGAAGAAGAGAGGAAGGGAAGGGGGAGGAGAGAAGGAGATGGGGGAGGAGGAAGAGCGGAGAGGGGAGGGGGGAAGTGAAGAAGGAGGGAGGGAGGGGGAAGGGGATGGAGGAGGAAGGAGAGAGAAGGAGAGAGGAGGAAAGAGGGGAGGGGAGAGGAGAAGGGGAAGGTGGGGGAGGGGAGGAAGAGGAGGAATATGTCAAAAGGACTCAAGAGTCAACTGCTCTTGAACACAGATGGAATAATTTTAAAAACAACACAAAGTAGTATTTTCATATAACCCAAAGTACACAAGAAATATCCATCAGTTCAAATTGATGAAAAAGTGACTGAACTAGGGCTGGAGGGACGGCTCAGTTAATCAAGTGCTTGCCTTGCAAACACAAGGACCCGGGTTCATCCCTAGAACCTGATTACAGCAGGTGGTGGAGTCCCTGAAGCTGGAGTTAGAGGGAACTGGGAGCCCCTGACGTAGGTGCTAGGAACAGAACTTGGGTCTTCCAGAAGAGCAGCCAGCACCTTTAACCGCTAAGCCATCTCTCCTGGCCTGTTGGTTATTTTCTTTTTTGAGACAGGGTTTCTCTGTAGCTCTGGTTGTCCTGGAACTCACTCTGTAGACCAGGCTGGCCTCAAACTCAAAAATCCACCTGCCTCTGCCTCCCAAGTGCTGGGATTAAAGGTGTGCGCCACCACTGGCCTGGCAGTTGGTTATTTTCTGATGCCTGTTTCTCCTCATGAGAAAAAAGAAAAGATCAGAGACTGCCTAGACTGAAGTCTTTGTAAAGCAAAAGAAAGAATTTCAGCAGAACAGAGGGTGTGTGTGTGTGTGTGTGTGTGTGTGTGTGTGTGTGTGTGTTGGTATTTGAAAGGATCTGTACCACAAGCTGTATGATCTTGGAGAAACTAACATTCCAAATCTCAACCTCCCCATTTATGAAATAAAAATGCCTATATATTAGGCAGTCCCATTACCCAGGCACACATTTATGTATTACACTTATTACACTGGCATAACCACTTCTCAGAGTGCTTCAACCACTCTGCTTTAAAAATGAAGTCACCCCCATAATAGGATGGTCTTCATATAGACTCAAAGACAAGGTGATTCTGTTTTCTGAGGGCTAATTTTGCAGAACACATGTGACAGCATTTAGGGTTTACTTCACCAGGTTGTTCTAGTCACGCAGCAACATCTGTCACGTGACCTTCGATTCTGTTGCCACCACTCAGGGCCCTATGCTCTCCTTTCTTGGAGGACTAGTTAAGCAAGCTGGTATGGGAATAGCACGTATTTTGGAACACCTCTTTGGCAATCTCAGAGGAGGGAGGGGCAGCCGACAGACACTGAATGTAAAACCCAACAACAGGGCTTTACTGCAACAGTGGGTGAAAGGCCAAAGAAAATCAAATGTTACTAAATGCCGCTATTGAAGAGACCAGCACAGCCTGAAGAGGGGTCTTTGAAAAATGGCTTCTTTGTAAAGTAACTGGGATTAAGTTTCCCATTCCTTTTTACACAAGTAGATCTGCTAGTAGGAGGTAGAGGACCTAAGCTGTGTCTAGGGTGACAAAGCATTATGTTATTTCTGCAGTCTGGGCTCTTGTTATTCTTGAATCAGTCCCCAGCAACTCCATACAAAGGCCCTCTTTAAAAGGTATGTTGTCCTTAGAAAAGCTGACTGTGAGTCAAGAGTCAGTCTCTGCTCTGGCATGAGGACCATATTCCATATGGCAGCGGGCTGGTCCAGGCCGGCCCCTCCTGCTCATCTGGGAGCAGAGCCTGCAGACACTCAACAAGCCCCAATCCACTAGCAGAGAGCTCTCCACGGCAATGCTGTCAGCGGTCTGTGCAGGTTACAGAGCTATGCAATGGCAGCCTTGAAGAGTGCTCTGGCTCCTCACAGTACCCGCCATAATGAAAACCAATCTGTTCTTTCCAATCACTGTTGAAGGAATCTGTTTCCTTTTGTATACCCCAGGCAGAGTGCAAAACTGTAAAATAATTCATAGATATACCCAAGTGTCAACACATGTACAAATAGATACACATTCCAAATAAGTACATTATTTAATAAATGGTAAAAAAATAATTTTACGTAACAAAGAACAAGGCAAGACAAGGGACTCAGAGGTGAGTGGGAGGAGGGATGAGCAGCCGCGTCTTCGGAAGTTCTTATAAGGTGTTGGCATTTGCATTGGAAACACCCAAATCCTGATACAGGCACATGCCACCTGGGCTTCAAAGAGCCAGCATCCACTATGAGGGAGGAGCAAAGCTCTCAGAAATGAATTACAGGTAGGATCCTCCCTCCAGTAAGTGCTTTGTGTACATCTACCAAGAGGGTAGAGAGGCAGAATAATGCCCCACTTCCTGCAGCCTGTGGCCTTTACCCATGTGGTACAGAGGCTTTCCAGATGTGATGAAGACTCTGTTCCAAACTTTCATCACTGCAATCACACGCTTTCCAGAAACCAGAAACAGCTCAAAGAGGACAGTTTATTTCAGCTTACAGTTGCAATAAGATGTCAATGTTTGAGAAAGCAAGACAGCAGGAACAGCTCAGCCCCTGGCAGCAGCCTGATGCAAAGGCTGTTCACATTGTGGCAAACAGAAAGGAGGAACTCAGGCCAGAATGTGGGCCAGTAAAACCTGCTCCTAGTGATCCATCTCTGCGAAGGAGGCCTCACCTCCCCATACCTCCAGAAGAGTCTTCAGAATACTCTCACCAGCTGAAGAGCTAGATCTGAAGCACAAGTCCGATGGGGACTCTAAGAGTCAAACTGAAACGTTTCTGCCTGATTCCCAAAGGAAACGACTTCCCAGGGAAACAGTTTCCGAGGTCCAGATGCTCAAGCACTCAGCAGCCTGGGGTTTTCCGTCTGTGAGGTCTTGCCTTTAAGAAACATTTCCTACTCCCAGTGTGAAGTGTGCACTTCTCTGCAATGGACGATAAGGCCTTACAGCCAGCTCACAGGTACAGCTGTGTCGCCTGTGCCTGCCCTGCACACAACTGTAATTATCTTTCCCTTCCTCTGCTTGCCGGGTCAATAGTTTTCAAAACCTTCTGTTCTGCTTTTGCTCTGGACTCTTGCTATAAGCAGGACAAAAAGTCGGAAACAATAACTATGCCACAGCATGAATACTATATTTTGAGAAGTTTATCTGCCAAATAGTCCATTATTTTTCAGTGCAGTTTTATTCAATTTTTCAGGACATGGGCAAATAAATATAGGCAGATTTGCCAGAGGGTAACAGAGCTTTAAGCACAATTTTCAATAGGGTCTTCATTTCCATCTGAAACTTCATAAGGAATCCTTACATCTGCATTTTTATTGGTAGTCTGGTCATCTGGGCACCCTTCAGAACAGCCCTTAAGAAAAGCTCCCAGGGGCTGGAGAGACTGTTCTGTGGTTTAAGAGCACATGCTGTTCTTCCAGGAAACCCGAGTTTGGGTTCCAGCTCCCATATCAGATGGCTCATAAGCACCTGTAACTCCAGCTTTAGTGAATGTAGCATCATCTTATGGCCTGCTCCGGCGGTCACACACAGACACAAATAGACAATCACACACAGTCCAGATCTCTCTCTCTCTCTCTCTCTCTCTCTCTCTCTCTCTCTCTCTCTCTCTCTCTCTAACACACACACACACACACACACACACACACACACACAAACACACACACAAAAAGGAAAACAAAACTGTTATAGCACTCTGGAAAGCTTCGGTAACTCCTATACCTCCAAACTACTCCATACTTGCCCTGAAAGCCAGGTCAAAGGCCAACTAGAACCACAGGATCAAGTTTATCCCAACAGCACCCTGCTTTCCTGGTACCAGTTTTCCATATTAACCACTTTGCATGTTGTTGTGACAAAAGCAACTCAAGGTTGTCAACATTCCTTTTAGCTTGCGGCTTTAAAGCATCTGTGTTTATCATGTCGGAGAAGGCGTGGTAGCAGAAACAGAGCACCCCGTGACAGTAGAAACACCCTTATAGGCTAGTCCCACTCAGCAGACAGGAGCCACAAAGGCAGATGGGACCCCAGGGTAGTTATTACTTCTAGGGATCCACACCTAGTGATTTCTGCAAAACAGGCTCGAGCTCCAAAAGTAGTGGTTCTCAACCTTCTGTGACCTGCTAATAGTCACTCACAGTCTATGGAGAAGAAGACAGCCATCATATTGTAGAGAACCCCAACCATAAAATTATTTATGTTGCTTCTTCATAACTATAATTTTGCTACTGTAAATATCTGATTTATTTTTGCATAAGGTAAATATCTGATATGTAGGATATCTGATATGTAGGATATCTGATATGTAGGATATCTGCTATTTAAACCCCAGAGGGGTCATGACCCCACAGGTTGAAAACCCTCTCACTGTCCTAAAAGGTCTACTTTCTTAAAAGTACCACCATAAGCTGAGTTCTCATGAAAACCAAGAACTCATGGGGGCACTGTAAGGCCAAGCTCTGACACTGCAGACCTTGAGATGAGGCAATGACCCACATTGTTTGAACAGGACCAACCTAACCATAGGCTTTCTTAAAGGTGGGGGCTTTCCACAGCTATGCCCAGTGATGAGATGATGCAGAGAGGCAACAGTCCTGAAGGTTGAAGAGAGAAAATGCAAGCCAATGAATACAGGGGCCCAGGAAACGGAAAGGACAGGAAACAAATCCTTCTCACAGCCTATGGAGAAGAAGACATCCCTCATAACATCTAATGCTAATTCAATAAGTTCTACAGAATGATAAAGTAATAAACATGTGCTTTGAAGTTTATGGTTCTTTGCTAGAGAAGCAGTAGGGAATCCAAGCAAGCCGTCTGTGGGGTAGAAAACGAGAAGCCCCACAGTGAGCATGCAGCTCTCGCCGAGAAAGAACAGTTGCTTGGGATAGGGTGTGAAATTTTAAATGTTTGTCCTCTCTAAATTCATGCTGGAATTTAACTGCCAGTACATGAGTACTAAGCAGTGAGGTGTCTTAACAGGTTCTGTTGTAAAGACAGAGAGATCCCTCAGGAGTGAGGCTGACCCTATGAGTTCATGTATTTGTATCCTCACTCCCCGGTTGGTAAACTGTTTGAGAAGGATTAGAAGGTGTGGCCCTTTTGGAGAGGTTGTCACTAGGGGATGGGCTTTGACATTTCAGAATCTCACACGAGTCCTTTCTCTCTCTGCCTGCTACCTATGGATCACATTATGGCTCTCAGCTACTGCCCTGGCACCACATGTGCTGCTCCTGCCATGATGAAAGCAGACTAATCCTCTGAAACTATAAGCAAGGCAATTAAATACTTTCTTTCCTAAGCATTGCCTTGGTCATGGAGTCTCTTCACAGCAACAAAACAGTGACCCAGACAGTCGCTATGCTGTTTCCCACCAGGCTGTATACATTAAAAACAAAAGGCAGTTCTATGGCCGAGCTCTTAAAACTCAGGCTTTATCTCTAGCCCTGAGAACAAAAACGAAAACACAGTGTTCCTTAAGGATCCCCTTGAGGACATTGGGTTGGGTAACAAATACCTGCTTGAGAGACTCAAGCAGGAAGTGGAGGGTAGAGGAGAAGGAAGAGGAGAGACTTCAGCCATATTTTTAATAGTGTATATGACAAAATGAAAATTATGTGTAAGTCAGTCCACCTTCTGTACAGCAATTTCTCTCTAGGAGAAGCACTTGGCAAATGATGAAGAGGAATCTGAACTAATTGCTGGTCTTGTGTAATGTCATTGATCCTTTAAATAATGACAAAGAAGTAGCAATTATTAAGGATGGGGCATTTGGCAACAAATAATCAAGTGAAGCCCTGAGTATGGTGGCAGATGCCTATCATTTCAATACCAGAGATTTGAGGCAGGAGGAATCCAATCTAATACCAGCCAGGATACACAGCAAGTAGCAGCCCAGTCTGGGCTATACAGCAAGACCTTGTATCAAGAGGAAAAACAACAACAGTAACAACAAAATGAGCTTGGTTCTTCCAGGAAAACAACTGATAAAATCTTGGCTTCTAAACAAAACTTCAAGTTTTGAAAAATGTTTCTCTGCTATTGCCAGATCCTCTATTACAGATTTTTCTAATAGGACCAATAGTGACATTAAAATGTGAATTTGTTTTTTTTTCAAAATTGTGCAATAAAATGTATGAACATTTATAAATCCTGTAACTTTTAGTGAATCACAGCTCCCAAAATCAGGCATGGGGGCGGGGGGAAGTCCATCCAAAATACAGGCCAATGATTTAATGTAAGCAAAACAAAAAAATGAAGAAAAACCCACAAAGCGCTCATTGATATGATTTCCAATTCCACATTATTTTAAGAAATCAATACTTGCAGAGTGTAAATATGGTATCAAAAATAATATCCATAAACATCTGGAGGAGCTGTCACAACATTCCTCCTCCAAGGACTCTCTTCTAATGTTCTCTCCAAGCTGGCATCTGGCAGCCAGCAGGACCACGTGAGTCTGCTGGTTTCTGTCAGCAGAGATTTAAAACTCGGAACACAACCCGGTGCTGCTCTCACTCACTCTCTTCTTGTTTAAAAAACAGTGACACTGGATGAAGTTGCATACTATACTAGTATGTGATAGATCGTTCTCTTTTTCTTGTGACAGGGTTTCTCTATTATGTAAGTCTTGCTGGCCTGGAACTCACTATGTACAGTAGGCTGGCCTTGCATTCAAAAAGATCCACCTGTCTCTGCCTCCCAAATGCTGGGATAAAAGGTGTGCACTACCACAGATGATTGGGTTTCTAATCTTAAAGTAACAAATGAAATTTTTAAACTTTCCATTTAACAACAAATATAGCAAATATTATATCTAATTATCTGGGTAACATTATAAAGAAAATGCACTCTTTTCTATTCTTTTCTCCTCTCCATAGCTTAAATGGTAAGCCAGCTATGGCTACGTTTTTAGAGAAGAGGGCTAAACAATAAGATAAAATGAAGAAGGATCTCCTGGGCTGGAGTTTCTCAAATACAGCATGTATATAACTGACTTGAGACGCCTGCTGAAGAAATCAGGTCTGAGATAGAGCCTGGTGAGGCTGTCTCTCGAACAAGTTTCCAAGTTAATTTCAATGCTGTTTGTTAATCCATGGGTCCCATCATTTAAGTGGCAACCTTCTGCACCATTTCCACTTGTTTCCCTGTTTCCACATGTGTTTTCCTTGGTATAGAATGTACTTTCCCTTTCCTTTACTTTGTCTCAAGACTCAACTCAAATACTGTCTTCTCTAACCTCTGGTTTTGAGTTAAATGTGCTCAGATTTTGATGCCAGAGAAACTATTATATCTTCTTAGGTCCTTTTACCTGGAATTTCATTACCCATCTCCAATTCCCTTCTAAGAGGAAAAAAAAAACCCATAAACTAAGCATACAATTATAGACTATATTACGCCTCCCAATTACTCTACATTATATTAGTATTATTTCAGAAGCAATCTGAGTTAAGGTTACTTTTCCAGGATGTCAGGTGGTGAATGAATGAGCTGGTGTGCTTGTGTGTGGTGGGCACATGTGTATGCGTGTACATTTATGTGCTGCTACATGTGTAGTTGGAGGCAAGAAGTGGAGATTGATTGTCTTCCTCAATCACTCTCCGTTCTTTCCTTTCCTTTCCTTTTTTTTTTTTTTTTTTTTTTTTTTTGAACAGGGTGTCTCATTTAACTTGGAGGTTGTTGATTGGCCAAACTGACTAACTAGCAAACCTCTAGGGATGCTACGGTTTCTGCCTCCCCAGTAGTGGAATTACAAGAATGGCCATGAGTCATGGGGATCCTAACTCAAATCCTCATGTGGGTGGAGCGAGCCCTTTATTGACTAGCCCTCCTCCCGGCCCTGAACTGGAATCTGACACACAGTTGCCTAGCACATATTTCATTTCCAGTGCTTCCTAGTCAGGAGAGAGCAAAGTTTGTGGAAAAGGGGAATCCAGACCCTTGGGATAGGGAGAGTTGTACCAATGATATTAGTGAAAACAAATAGTCAAAGGAGTCCAACTTAAGAGATAAGAGATAAACCATAAGCATAAAAGCAGCAGTAGATGACTATAACCCATCAGAGGTGACAGGCTGACCTGTAGCTCCTTACAGCCCTCTGGCAAGGTACATGACTAGTTATAGAGCCTTAATCAAGGTAGTTCCAGCCACAACCATTAAGCCAGACTGTGACTACGCCATGCTTACTTGACTCCCTAGCCCTAGTTACAGGCAGATGGCACGTCATACAAAAGTACCTCAGACCTAAGACAGTCTGACCTTATGTTCTATCCCACTGCAGCATATAGTACCTCAGACCTAAGACAGTCTGACCTTATGTTCTATCCCACTGCAGCATATAGCGAGTGCCGTACAAATGGAAGTGTTCTGTGTGTCAAGTTAGCTAGGTGACTCAGTATGTAAAGGTACTTGCCACCAAACCTGATAAACCAAGATTGACCCCTTGAACCTATCTGGTAAAAGGAGAGAGCTAATTCCTACAAGGTGTGCCCTGCTCTCTACAAGTATGCCATGGCACATGCTCTCTCTCTCTCTCTCTCTCTCTCTCTCTCTCTCTCTCTGTCTGTCTCTCTCTGTCTCTCTCTGTCTCTCTCTCTCTCTCTCTCTCTCTCATACACATCACAATGAATTAATAAAATGAAATAAATAAATGAATGAATGCTCAGTGTTCATTGGATGCTTACCTGTAAGTAGAAAAGAATGCAATGCACTGAAGAGATGGGCACAGAAAGGAACCGAATTCTGAAGTCAGAAAACAGGATAGATAGCAACAGTCTCTAAAAGCAGCCAGCTTCAATGTGGCAGACTAGAACTATGGCACGGGCTGAAGATGGGAAGTAGCAGGATAAGTTACAAGTCATCCCTTGTAACAAGGCAAAGGTCGTCTGGGCAGGCCCAGTGCTCTCAGGCAGTGAGACAGGAGGACTGCTTACCAGCTGGCTGCTGGAACTTTTGCTTTTCCTCTGAGATAGAATTCCCCAGGATTCAGGTAGAGAATTGCTGCGATCTGATCTGTTTTCAAGAATATCACTCAGGGGGCAGTGATGAGAAGAGAGCATGGAGAGATGGATAGAAGCAGGACGATGGGAAGAAACTCAAGAATGCAAATGAGAAACATGGAGGCTGGAGCCAAGGCAAGAGCACTGTCGCCACTGGACTGGGAACGTCGTGACAGTCACACCGGCCCAGTGTGCTGATGGGCTGTAAATGGAGAAGGCTTCGGAATTATTTTAACAAGTTTACACAATGGACCATAGACAGAAGTGGTTCAGAGGAAATGGCAGACAGGAAAGAGTGTTTAGAGAGGGAGACGTTGAAGTCCAGGACTACAAAACTAACAGAATGAGCAACAGAAAGCCAACTGCAGTCCGTGGAAGATGCAAGAGTGAAGACAGGTGATCTCCTAGCATGGGTGTGGGCCTACATTTAATCTTTATTTGAGGGATTTGGCACTAATTGGCTTTCTGGGCCTGCAGAATGGATGACTCTGAGGGACTGATAAATAATGTTGTCTCTGTGACTGTAAAGACAAGTGCCACAAACTTTTCCTTCTACTTAAGATGCCCCAAGCTGAGCATGGTGACCTACGCCTTTAATTCCCCATGCTGTACAGGAGGCAGACGCAGGAAAGTCTCTATGAGTTTGAGGCAACCCAGGTCTACATAATGATTTCTAGGGCAGCCAGGGATACAGAGTGAGATCCTATCTCAAAAAAATAAAACGACTCATCCCAAAATATGGCCCCAAAGAAAACCTAAGATTGATTCAATAGTGCAGTGAGAAAGAATGATCCAAGGATAAATCTCAAAACATAACATTGCATAAGAAGTCAGAAAAGTAACATTATATTACCCCCTTTATGTAAATTATAGAAACCATGGGGAAGCGATCTGTTTTTAGCAGTCTCCCCCCATGATAAGAAGTAGGGTCAGGCAGAGAAGGCAGGCCTTCTAGGACTGCTGATATCTCTCAGGTCAATCTGGGTAGTGATTACACAGCTGTCTTTGCTTAGTAAAAATTCACCGAGCTGTACATTTCAATATTACATTTTACCTCAATACGTTTTTAAAATGCCATTACACCCGGCCACACTTCCTGCATCCTGGGAAGAACAGAGCCATCCACTTAGAGTTCTTGTTACAAATTAGCATTTATCCAAAGCAAGAGCAGGAAAACATAAAACGTTTACAGGTTTCATCAAGTAACCTCACTGGGACACTCGTCCCTTTGGCTAGGGGGACAAGGAAAGGTGCTGATTTGCGGGAAAGGATGGAAAGAACAGTTTCGATGGCTGTTCAGCTTAAAACACACAGATGGTGGGGGCGGGGCGGGAGACACATTTTGTAATGTTTTCTCCATCTCTTGGGAAATGATGTGATGTTGTGCTTCAGACAGAGCTGTCCGGTTAAGCGGCTGTTTTCTGTAAACAGGCCAGTAGGGCCTTAAGTTGCATGAAATGAGGGGCAAGTGACTTCTGAGAGCACCACAGGGAGCTGGGAAGTGTGCGGCCAACAACACAGCCAGCCATTTGTCTCTATCTGGCCACCTTTAATGATTTACGAGCTCTGCGTCCTGTTATCATCAATCTGTTACCATGATGGAGCAGCCTTAGAACTGGAGTTTTTAAAATGCAACTATCCATGACCTATATTTCCTGCTGGTACTGTTGGCCCCAGGTTAGGCCTGTTTGTCTATCATCAAGGGAACCAATATAAATAATAAAAACAGGTCAGTGCTGAGCTTTCCAAAGCTTCACTAAGAAAAAATAAATCACATTCCTGTAATGGGTACCAACTCAATGTGCCCATGCTTGGCTTGAACTATTGGTGCAGTTATAAAATACCTACAGTACGATTGCATTAGCTTAAAGCCTGTTAAATTTCCTTGTTTTCTTGCTTGCCTTTTTTTTTTTCTTGTACCTTTTTATTTTATGTGTATGGGTATTTGATTGCATGTATATCTATATACCGTGTCAATGTAGTACCCACAGAGGCCAGAGGGGGCCACTGGATCTCTTGAGACTGGAGTTACAGATATTTGTGAGCCATCATGTAGGTGCTGGGAATCAAACCCAGGTCCTCTGGAATATCAGTCAGTACTCTTAACTGCTGAGCCATCTCTCCGTGACCTTGCTTGCTTTTTAATCTGGCCATGCAACAATCCTATAACTCTTCTCGAGTAGCAGAAATGATATGTTTTAGTTTTGACAACTTAAGGGATATTTGAAAACATAAAAACATAAATTAGCTATCTCTAAGGATAACACAAGACTAAATTCTGCAGCCTGTGTAGAATTTGACATCCAGGGTTTTCAGGGCAGAGCTGAGAGGTCAAATGTTTGGCGAAGATGGGAATTGCTGTGAAAAGGGGGCAGTGGAGAGGCCGTTACCTTGAGAACTGTTCGACACATCTCACAGCCCACACTAGAAGCAAGGAGACTGGCCCTTCAGTGGCCGAGCCTGAGACTTCTTGGATTCAGTAAATCAAGTAATTCCTCCTTTAAGACAAGAATGTCTGGAAGGCTGAACTCTTCCAAGAGAAAGGTATGTTTAAGAAGAGAGCTGACCTGAATGCAAGCAGGCTCATCGGTGGCTGAGTTTCTGATTTAATGGTAGCTGCACAGCACTTTGGCATCAAAAATATTTCTGCGTTTCCTCAAATTAGATTTTACAGAAATTAACTGAAGGCTCTTAGTATTATTCTCCCATTTTTAAAGTACACTGGTGTAAATTTAGATGATAGATTTCCTATGTTTTTAATGGCACCAAAAGCTATAATTTAAGCAAAGCATTTAAATCTCACGGTCATAAGTTCTGTACAGTACCGCACACCTCACCAGGCTCTTATGGAAAATGAATAAGAAGAACCCTCAATGTTAAAGTGTGTGTGCGTGCTTCAGCGCTACCTTTATTACTGTTTATCACCTTCCTCCCTAGAGGGAGGCTTCTGTTTAGAAAGGGCTGGTGAAGCAGCCATATTTACACACTCCTAGTGAGTTACCTACCCATGACTCCCAGCCAAGCCCCGGGTGTTCATTAATGGGATGCCTGAGCCAATGAGGTGCTCTCCTGCCACATCCCAGCACTTTCAGGCTGCCTTGGGGACAGCTCCGACAGGAATTTATACCATCCAGCACAGTGTAAACCAAGAAGCGCAATGCCTGTCTAACCAAACGGATCCCATGATGCCTCTGGCTTTATTCATGGCCATGGAGAGACACCAGAAGATACAGCTGAGGTAAGGATGGTTAATGATTCTTGTGACAAACAATGAGACCATGGGGAGGCAGGCATGATCTGGATGATAAATTCCCAACGTAGCCTCTGGCCCTGCAAACAGCAGGAACAGCAACATGAAGAATCTCCTCACACTTCCTTCATGGTTGGACAACTGGAGGCATTCCTTCTCTTTCCTTTAAAGGTACCTCCATTTTCTTTAATGTATTTCCATATAAATGTTGCCACAGATTGTTTCCTAAGGAAAGGAGAAAAGATACAGCAAGAGGCCACAAAGGTGACTTAGATGAGAAGAAGAATGCTGGGAGCACAGATCTATTTGAGTTATAGTTGTTCATTGCTATAAAATTTCTTCTTAGAACTACTTTCCCTGTATCTTGTGAATTTTATTATGCTGTTTGCTCAATTTTGTTTGTCACAAAATGTTTTTATCTTACTCATTGTTCAGGAGCATAGTGTCTAATTTCCACATATTTGTTAATTTTCCAAAATGTCTTCTGTTATTGTCATGCCATTGTGACTTCAATCTTTTAAATTTTATTCAGATTCTTCTGTGGCCTTTAAAGTGACTTATCCAGCTGAGCCAGCATGCCAATTCTAAAATATATTCTCATGGGAGTTCCAGAATTTAAAACATAAAGAAGAAACATATTGGATAAGATAATGGATGTGAGTGTCCAGGACTGGTTTAAAGTATTAATCAGGAGATACATGAAACACAATATATACCAAGCAGGGTGAATGTAAAACAAAAACAAAATCCAGAATTAAACATTATAAAACTAAAAAATGTATTCAAAGTAAAACCGGTGGAGGAAGAAGAAGAAGAAAGAGTCATACCCACAAAAGTCTGAAAAGCAACTTAAAAACAGCAAGCACACATAAGGAAGGTAGCATTCCAATGGATGCCCACATCTCAACAGCAGAAGGACTCGGCAGAATCAACAGCCAGTAGACTAGGAGATGACTCAGAAGATAAAGCATTTGCTGAGCAAGTGTGCAGGCCAAAGCTCACCCATGTAAATCCAGATGTGGAAGCATGCATCTAGAATCCTCACTCCATAACATGATGAGGGGTGGGCATAGGAGGACCCATAAGAGCACATGAGCCAGATGGTTTGCTGCATGATCGGAGAGCCCAACCCAAACAGGGCTGAAGGTATGGACAATACCCACGCTTCTCCTGGGACTTCCACACATGTCCCACGGCATACATGACACACACCAAGAAAATTGTCAAAGCAGTTGTTATCTTTGAGTCCTTAGCTTCTCCTATAATGCTAAGTATACCCTAACATACACTGAAAATACTGGTGGAATAAACCAACTGTACTCCTGATCTTCACTTTGATCAAATGACTAAACCAGACACTAGGAAAAATAAAATGAAACTCACATTAATGAAGTCTGAAATTGTTTTATTTCCTCGGTTTGTTAGAGTTCTGGGAGTTCGATTGCAGTGTACAGCAAATTCACCACAAAGTTAGAAACATCTGTGACATGAAACAGTGAGTCCACACAACCCCGTCTCACCCTATGTCCTCCGTCGATGGAAGTGCCTTTTATTTGGTAAAGTTAAGATTCCTATCAGCCATGCAAATGTTATTCAACACACACAACCATTGTGCATGCTTGCTACAGACCATGTTGACTACAGACAGGCTTAGCTCCAATTTCAATTTACTCTGGTGTTTCATATTCTACTGATTACAGATAAACCCGCCCCACAACAGTGGCTGTAGATTTCAGCCATCTCCAAGGGATTCCACTCACTTTGGAATGAAATATAGAAACGCATAAGGTACCAAGCAAGCAGAAGCAGATAAATCACTTTTAGAGTTAATAACTTTTCTAGGAGCAAATATTATTAGAAAATAAATAAATTTTATTTCTTAAAACCATGTAATAAGATAGATTTTAGCTTGCTTCAAATTTTTGAGTTTCCTCTTTTTGGAGATGAAAAATACTAGATGTATAAATTCACTAAACACAAAAAAGTAATGTTTTGCAAATTGTTCGATATAACTAAAATACCACTAAATTTACTTTCTCCTGTACATGTACAAGATAGATCAGTGTTTTAACAAGCAAGTAATCTGGAGAGTTTATATACCTATGTACTAATGACTGTTTCATTTTCTCCAGAGTTGGCGCTATGAAATCAGTCCTGTGCTGACGGAACACATCCCATGACTAGGATTCCTATCAGTTTGTTTCTATTTGTCTTCCTTCTCTCTCAGAATACACGAGAGGAGAAAGAGACCAATGCCTGGCCAGAACACTGCATCCTTCACTTTGCTGCCACAGACGCTGTGATCACAGTCTGCCGAAGCACTTAACCAGCATGTGAGGTACGGCCACTCATGGTGGCTCGGGGTCTGTCACCCAGGCTTTCTCATCTATTAAATGGGAGTACCAACCTAGAGGGTTTAAAGGCCTCTCTCCAGTTCCTGCTTTATAGTCCTGCAGCACATATGAAGTCCCTCTAACCTCTAGGCTTTGGTCACTAAGTATCTAACAGTGAGACTGTGGGTTATAATAGCGCTGTTTTCTCTACTGTCCTCTGTTCATGTCTCTGCACAGCATTTACCTGTCCCCTTCTGATTCTTCTGTCCACTGAAATGTCACCTTTGTGTCCATTTATAGAGCAGGATTGTTCAGAGGGGAATGAGCCACCAGTGCTGAAGAGAATAACTAAATACACCACAATGAAAATGTGTTCTCTTGGGGTAGGAGAAGGGACTCAGAAGTTAGGGACACATACTGTTCTTGCAGATGACCCAAGTTCATGAACCGATGAACCCATGCTAGATGGCTCACAGACCCCTGTAGCTCCAGCTCTGGGGGGATCCAGTGGCTCTCAGCTCTGTAAGTACCTGTACTCATGGGCACATATTCACACACAGAACCACATGCACACACATAAGTAACATGACACCTAAATATAAAAAGTATCATTTAATATATAACTTTAAATTAAGTCAAATAAAAACATGCTTACTTATAAACAGCTTTCAAAAATCTACAACTTAAAGGGTAAACAGAATATATTTTGTCTAAAAATACTGGATAGGTTTTTTTGTTTGTTTCTTTTCTAATAAGAAATCTCAAAGGTTCAGACAACATCCTGAAATTTTTTATTTTTGTGAAGTGACAGAATACAGTTCATAGCTGAAGAAGCACTGCTCAGTTGCTCCTTAAGCCTCGTGGAGCTCTCCAGATCAGCTCTGAACTGATGAGACATCTTGGGAAGGAAATGGGACGGTCACCTTAGCCAGTACCCCAGCAAGCCGGTATAGAATTGCTGTCACATCCACACCCTGGTCTCCTGTTCCTACAGTAAGTTTGTCAGGACTTGACTATGCAGAAGGAATGATCCCCATGGTGAACAAGTAGGTAATGGAGAGGCAGAGCCTTCTTCAGAACAGACCCCTACTCGGAAGGCTCTGGCATTTGGGAAGGCCAGATGGAATTACAACTGATCAACTTAAATAGACATCTGTCTCTTATTTGTTGCCACCACCACTGCTTTGTTTTTAAAACCAGTCTGACCTAGGTGTGAAATCTTAGGCTGCAGCAATCCTCCTGCCTCACCCTCTCATGCCGCTGTGATTATGGCCCTTGCAGTCACTCCAGCTTTCCTGTTACTTTGTGGCCAGTTCTTCCTCCCTTTGATTACACCCATTAATTCTCATATCTGTTTATTTAACAAGTGCATATCCAAGCACTTTATGTTGTGTAAAGAGGCTTATCTGGAAAGTGGACCCTGTCCGTCTCCTTTCACAGACCAGAGAGTATGTGGAGAGTAACATATAGAGCAGTAACAGTTACAAAGTATAAACAGTTACAAAGTTAAACAGTTACAAAGCAGAAAGTGGAGATAGTGACAGCATTCCTAGAGTCTCGGCGGCGTTTGGGGCAAATGGCGCAGGCTGGCAGCCAGGTTACAAAGCTTCCTAGAGGAAGCCAAGACCGTGCGAAGCTTGCAGAGGAGGTGGAAGGTAAGGTAAGAGCAGGATCAACGTTGTCTTTCTGGGAAGCCGAACAAATTATTTTCTCAAACTTGAGAAATTAAAACTAACATTAGCAGGATTATGAAAACATGATCTTGAACTGTTGTTCCTTGTGAAATTACACACTTCTTTACATTCTGGCTACTAGGATGGCAAAGACTTGGGGGCTCTCTGCTAACACCTCTAAGAAGGTTGTACTAGTTTCCATCTCTGCATCCACAAGTGGTCTAAAGTATGTTAGCTGCCCTGCCCTCATGTCTACATGGCAATGCAGCCCAGAGCATTATTGTGAAATGTAAACCCCACCCCAAGGACTGACTAAGTCCATCCCACCCCCATTGCCAATGTAACAAATGCTTTTCTCAGACTGCAAAATTTGCTAAAGGTGACCTGGTACTGGTTTGAATGTGAAATGTCCCCAACAGGCTCAGATACGATTAGGTGGCCCCGGATTATGGTGCTGTTTTGGGAGGTTGTGAAAAATCCTGGACATGGGAGTTAGCCAGCAAAGAAGCTCCAGGTTAAGACTAAAGGGCTATGCCACCCTAGTTTGGGTCAGAGGCCTTTGCTTCCTGACAGCGATAGAGCAATGTGCCACCATACACTCCTAGTATCATGCCTTTCCCATCAGGATACACGATTGTCCTCATCAGTGAGCCAAATCATCCTTAGGTGTGTCTGGTCTGATACTTTGACACCTGCTATGAAAAAATCCCATTAAAATCCGCAAATCACATTATGACTTCTCGTATGTGGGGGAAAGGCCCATTGGTGGAGTCTGTTTCTTGTGACTGAGCAGTCAGTCTTTCTTACTTTAATAGAGAACAACTCCTTAAGCTTTGCATATAGATACCCAATGGAAAAGAAGATTGTATTTCCCAGCATACCTTGCTACTTGATGTGACCTGGTTAGTGGGACAGTCAACTGAAGTGCTACATACAATCTGGGGTCACCATCTTAAGGGAATATACTATAGTTACCATTTTCTCTCTATAGTTATTTGGGATCTCTAGAATAAGAAAAAATCTTGCAAATTTGACTAGCTATGTAGACCATAAAACATGACTAGTATCTGTATGAAAACAATGGTACCCAGAATGCTTCTGTCAAGAAACTAGTTTGCTATTCACACTAGACTACTGAGAGTGTTGAAATATGAAAGAAATGACTTGTGTCTATGACAGCAGCCTGGGACACTCCCCAAGTGACCATCGTCTGCTCTGTATGCAGAGGCTTTTCCTGACAGCTGGTGGCGTACTCCTAAGTCACCTTATTGCTTTAGGTAGCAACAAGCATGATGATTTTTTACTGGAATAATATTTTGCACAAGAAAATTAATAGCTTGGGATTCTTGAAAATGCTGGTACCAAGAGGAAACTAAGAGTCATAAACATTGTAAAACATTCCCACTAATGTGAATGACAGTTACCTACGTAGTTAGTCACCTAACTTCAAGTGTCCTTTCATCCTTTTTTCATAGTAGCTCAGAGTAGAGCCTTTCTGCTGGTGATACTGACCCTTCAGGAGCATCAGGAAGTGGAAGTCATTTTGTCTGGCATAGAGAATGAGCAGCCGAAGAGCAATTATTAGCCCTGGAGTAGAAGGTGGGCCCACAGCACTACATGCCCTTCAGTGCCCAACACAATCTAACAAACACTATGTAGTCCAACACTGACTGCATCTCTCCAGGAGGACAGACAGGGTGGTAGGCTGTCTTCATTCAGGAGAATCCTCCACATACCCAAATCATCAAGGTCAAAGCATCAAGGACGCTTCTTTAAAAGTCCATTCACAGTCTGAAATAAAATGGAATTACCCCTATATATTATTTTAAGTAACTATTTTGGAGTAATAAAAGGCACATGTTTGGGCACACGTGCACATACACACCCTACTATTTGAATTATTTCATTTAACTGTGATTACAATCTGTAACTGAGATTATCAGGCTTTCTTAATTAAACTTCTTTCTAAGGTTAATCCACAACAAATGAACAATTTTCAAAATAAAAGCATTATTAAAGAATTCAATAAAACTGGCTCCAAGTTAATTAAATTTATTTTCCTTCAGTGATATCCTGACCTCCTTCAAACACAGCATGAGCAGCTCTGGGAAAGCATAAAACTGCAAACCAGCTACTAACACAAAAGCATCAAGAGGGAGACTATGCTAGACAATTAAGTTCACAAGGTGGGACTCTTCCACAGTCAGCATTTTCCCACCCTTTGTTGTAGAGGAGATCATGAGGACTGTTTGACTTAGCGATGACTGCATGCCAGGTTTGTTGTAGACAATACACACACACACACACACACACACACTCACACTCACACACACACACACACACACACACACACACAATCTTTACTTGCTCTGCGAGTGGCCCTATGGCTATCCCACTCTGCAGTCTCAGGTCCCGCCCTCCAGCCCCCACTCCCCCTCTCCTTCCTGTTGACTCCCCCATGTCTCCCCATCAGCTCTGTCCTTCCTCCATCTCCAGCCCCACTCTCATCCATGGGGCTCTTTCCTAGTTACACAGTTCATCCTGAAGTTCCCTTTGCATTATCTCACCAGTTTCCCTAAAGATAGACTCCATCGTAGTCATGACATAGCCCTACAGTACCCAGCAGAGACTTACACAAGAAACAAGCCGAGCAGAAGTTTATTGAACTAACAGTATTAATATGGGGGGGGGGAATATAGCAACATTTTGAAAACAAACGAAGAGTTGTAAATAAAAGGCTACAAGTAATTATTTTGTACCTGCAGATGAGAAAAGAAGTGATCTCAGAGATTATAGGATAAATATGAGTCAAGCCTTAAGTCATAATTATACTGAAAGAGAATACGGGTGACCGTCCACATCATCTGGAGAGGTAGAAGACTGCAACATGACACCAAAGGCAAAATCAAGCAGAGCTAAGCAGGAGAAAGGCAGCTCACAGTGAGGCTGCAGGGACTCAACTCCCATCTTGCTCCTGAAAGGCTGTCACCTCACCTACAAAGTGAGGGGAAAATAGCTATTGCACCCAGATATGGGAATAAAGGTAAACAGGCCTCCCACAAGGTCTCCCATAAAATTTCAAGAGACAAGCCAAGGAAAGAAGAAACAGATTTGACTGCATGAAATACCATTGCTACTTAAAAATACCAATTATTAAACATATCAAATGTCAAACATGAAAGATTTTAAATAGTGCTAGTGCATTAAAATGAATATCATTCACAAATTAGTTAAAGAAAACTTTAATAGGACAAAAAGATAAAGAAAAGACCACCCTCTCCCTGCAAAGAAAGCAGAGTTTAACATTTCAAAGAGTATTAGTATATGCAACCAGAACAACCAGGTGAAAAAATTATCTACCTGACTTAAGTAATTACAGTGTGTTATACTGATTTGGTTTTGGGTTTTGCTTATTGAATCTGCAGCACTAAGGATGGTGCAGTGCAATCGGCAGCTTCTGGAACTTTGCATAGCACTCAAGTTGGCATACTGCTGTTGACCATTTGTCAGTCCTGAAGTCCTTAGTGTGTCAAACCCTACAAAAAGCAGGCATTTCTGTTAAGGAAATAATTATTGATATGTACAAAGACATAAACTGCAGCCTTATTTATAAGGTAAAATCCGGGCATGAGCTACTGATCTAATAGAATAATCAGTAAAGGCTGCGATCCTCAGAGCTGTGAACTTATGGAAGACATAGCAGCAGAATAAACGAGAAACTACAGATGGGCATTGCTGTAGGGTTCTGTGTTTGTTGATGGAATAGCAATGAACTGTATGTGCGTATGTAGAAAGGGCACGAACAGGAACACACCAACGTACTAACAGGATCTCTAGAGGATGAAACCACAGGTCACTTTGGCAAGCCACAACATCTTCATTTTGTCTGGTATGCATATTTTCATAGTTAAGAAACTAGTAATTTTTCCCAAAAAGGAAAGCTCTGGGTACCCAGCAGGAAAGCATTTCCTTGATGAAGGCTGTGCGATGCTCCTTGGTTAAATCATGCTCTGCTGGGCCCCAACCCCTACCCCCAGCTAGAGAAGCAGTTGAACCCAAATACTAACAGAGCTGAGGGCATAGCTCATGCTTAAAGCTCAGATGGCAGAAGAAAGCTAAAGCCACAATCTCATGCTTACTCAGCAGCAAAAAGTAAAACCAAAAACAAACATTAATGATGGAAGATTTAGTGTTCTGTATGGTCACACTCTAGAAATACTTCCAGTGTGTTTATCTAGGCTGTAACTCATTGCTTTCTGCACATCTGAAGAAACTCCTTTGGCACTCAGTGCAAATCCTTTGTCACAGCAAAAGGGAAAAAAATTAGTTCATGCTTAAAATCATGAGGCATATATGTTTGTGTATTGTGAAGGTGTGTGCTAGTGTGTACATCAGTATATGAGCATATTTTGTGGCTTTCCAAATTCATAATCAATAAAAGCCTAATTTCATAACAAAGCCAATGTGCAATAAGATTCATGCAGTCTCACCCTCCTCTGCTGGCAAAGAACCAAGCAGAGCCCTGTCTCCTCCCATGTGCATCCACTGTTCCTGGGAATCCTTACCAAACAAAGCCCAAAGGGCCAGGGGAGTGAGAGCCTGGCATTAGCATATATTCAAACTACTAAGAGAAGGCTTATTTAGTGCAATAGCCTGAAAATCTAGGCAAGGGGTCAAGTTACCAGGGGTCATGCTGCTTACCCACTGCCCATCCTTACAGAATGCCACTCTGCTTTCTCTGGGGTGGCAACCAATCACACTGCAGCTCCTATAGAGCTTTCCACGTCACTTCTCAACGACAGTAACTGACAAGCAGCCCAGTTCAGGCCATGGAGGAAATCCTCCCTGGAGGGAAGGAACCTGTGGCAGGCAGATGGCCCGCGCCAGGCCTACTGGAAACAGGGACAGGGAGACTTAAGCTCTCGGGAAAGCAGCATGTTCTTTCTGCCTAGACCCAAACTTCTCACTGCTACCATCACTTTGCTATTACTTGGAAAGGACCTCGCCTTGCAAAGAAAAGCAACAAAGAAGATAGTGAAACTACTAAACACATTCGGACAAACTACTTGTAGAAGCCAAATTCAGCTTTGCCTGAAACCATCAATTACTGCAAATTGATACAACTTTTTGTCATAGAAAATAAAAGGAGTCAATAAATGTGGTCTAGGAGACTGCCTCTTTTCCCCAACTAAGCTGCCTATCTTAGTCACCACAGGTTGCTCTAACAAAATACTCCAGCCTGGGCAGCTTCAACAACAGGCATGATTTCTCATAGTTCTAGAGTCTAGGGGAATCTGGGATTACAATGGCAGCAAAGTGGGTTTCGGCTAGGCCCTCTTTCTAGCTTACAGACACTGCTACTTTCTTAATATGTTCTCAGGTGTGCATATGTGCATAAAACAGAGAAAGAAATAAGACACAGAGGTGGAGTGAGATGATATATACATAGATGCCTATATAATGCATACATACACACACACACACACACACACACACACACACACATACATGAAGATTGAAGGGAGGAGGAGACAAGAGAGACCCTCTGGTTTCTTTTTATAAAGATATTAATTCCAACATGGGGTTCTTACCCTCATGACCTCATCTAAATGAAATTACCTCTCAAAGACCTCTGGTTTACTTCTGAATTATAAATTTCCTCCAAATACCATCACATGGAGAAGTAGGCCTGCAACACAAGAATTTACACACCCAGCCCATAATAATCCCCAAACTGCTTTTCAGCATAAAACATGACCTGGAAAGATGTGTGCTGGCACACATCAGCAGAATGCTGGCTGCATCCACAGGACAGATCATTCTTGCCGCGAAGACCGTGCTGGAATAGAGCTTCTCTCAGTAAACACTGGCAAAGCGGTAAGAAGCAGAGGGGGAGAGCGAGTGGGCGAGTGGCGCAGCAGTGGACCAGACAGCACCATGCACTGCTGCATCCCCCACCCCATGCCACGGAGAGGAAGAGGAGTCTAAAGAGCCAAGGGGCAGGAGGAGCCACTGAGAAGATCCGCAAGGCTGTCTGCAAACCTGCAACTCCGCAGTCAGAAGCCAAGCCTGTGCATAACAGACCTTTAAGAAGGGGAAAGTACCCACAGGGGAAAGTTGCTGCTGTGAGGACGGATACCACTGCAGAAACAGAGATGCCCAAGCAGAGGGCAGAGCAGCGGGAGTGCTGCAGATGACAAGGGGAATGTGTACATTTGTGGTGACTGTGCCATTTGAAATACTATTTTTACTGAGTTTCATAAAAATGCTGGCTTTCATTTTACCCTATATGAATTATGTAATTAGCACACACACACATACTGCATCATTGTTTCCCAGGGAAGGAACTTGTTCCCCAACAAAATGTCTCCCACGATGGATTAAGGTGGGGAAAACACTTTTCCCTGAGCTTTGAAAGATTCCTCTTGGCTCCCAGGGTGGATTACCTGATGTCGACACACACTGCCACCTTGGCACAACATGCCTTGTGGTGTGGGAAAACTTGAAATTCATTTTTACATCCTCTGCCCTCTCAACCACCAACATATCCTTAATTCCCTTACAACCAAAGACCTGTTAGGACCTGACGCCTAGCATGGGTGTTGCCAGTATGTCAGGAGAGCTGAACTTGGCAGCGATATCACTGCGATGGTTTTCCTCAAAAGAGCAGCACTTCCTTTTCTAAAGGATTGCAGATCTTCAGATCGATAGCTCTGCCATTTCCTGAAAGTCCGGGTGGGTGAGCATGTGAACAGCTGTTCAACGCCACACTTCTCTCAGCCCATTCTAACCCTCCCCTCTTCGCAGCACACCATGAAGATATCATTGAGTTTGACGGTGGCTTTCTAATATTTGGTAGTCTACCCAGAAGGGAGTTTGAAAGCTCTTGTAACAATTTCTTTAACAATTTCTGGCCCATTTCCTGCCTGAAGTAACATAATTGTTTATGAAAAGTATCTTTAGTAAAGGTAAATACAGTTCGACTTTGAAAAAACTAAGATGCTTGCTAAAGGAAAAAGTAAGACATAGACATCAAAAAATAGGCAAGGGTGGGGGGTTTCTGAGTCAGACCTCAGTTGCTCAGGAAACAACAAATAGGACCTCATGAAATTAAAAAGGTTCTATATAATAAAGGAGAAAGTCAATTAACTGAAAGCCATTTACAGAATGGGTCAAAAATATTTTCCACATATACACCCAATAGAGGATAAGTATCTAGACCATTTAATCAACACAAGAAAGTAAACATCAATGAAAGTAATAGCCCAATCAAAACCAAGCTATGAGGATGTTAGAGAGATAGTTCAGGGGTTGAGGGCACTGACTGCTCTTCCAGAGGTCCTAAGTTCAATTCCCAGAAACCACATGGTGGCTCACAACTATGTATAATGAGACTCGATACCCTCTTCTGGTGTGCAGGTATATGTGCAGATAGAGTATTCATACATAAAATAAAGAAATCTTTTTTAAAAATGGGCTATGAAATTGAATATAGAGTCTCAAAAGAAGATAAGAGGAAGGACAGACAGAAGATGGCTAATCAACCTTTAAGAAGGCATTCAACATCATTACCATCAGGGAAATGAAAACCACAGTTACTTTGAGATCCCACTTCAGCCAGGCATTAAGTAACCATGATAACAAATGCTGGGGAGGATGTGGGGAAAGGAGAATGCACTGTTGGTAAACGTACACATTGGTATAACCCCGACAGAAATCAGGATGGCGGTTTCTCCAAAAGCTAAATATATAGCACAAAGACTCCCGCATATCCATGTTCTGCTGCTCTACTCATAATAGCTGGGAAATGGAATTATCATCAACCAATGAATGCATAATGAGAATGTTTTAATTGTAAAGAAAAATAAAATTATGAAATTTAAAGGAAAATAGATTGAACTGTAAAATATTATACGAAGTGAGGTAACACATACCAGAAAGATAAATATTACATGTTCTCTCGAATTAAAGCCTGCTTTTGGATTATTTTATGTTTAACTTCGAGTGCCTGTAGGAGTCGGGAAGCTATAAAGGGTGCATGGGAGAAGAACTTACTGGGAGAAGGGTAGAAGAACACATGCAACATGAAGGAAAGCGTTTGGCTAGGGGTAAAGGTTTTAAACAAGGATAGGTAGTGCAGGAGGCTTAGCCTAAAGAAAACACTGGAGGAACCAGGCTTGTCAAACACTTGGGTAGGGGAGAGGAAAAAGTGGATTAACCAAAGCTAAGGTATATGAAGAAGCCTGATAGAAACCCACTACTTTTGTAAACTAACTTTAAAATAACATTTATAAAAGGGAGTTTTGAGGGTTGGAGAGATGGCTCTGATCTTCCAGAGGACTCTGGTTCAATTTCCGGTACCTACATGGTGGCTCACAGCCATCATAAAGTGGGCATTGCAAGCTTGTGATGCATAGATATATACACAGACAAAATACATATATATTAAATAAACAAAATTTAAGATGCATAGGTAAGTAAGTAATGTTTTTGAAGAGGAGTTGGAATGGAGATGTCCTGTATGGGTAGACACAGCCTAGAACATGGGTTATTAAATGAAAATTTCAGTGCCTGGAACAGGTGCCTCTCTATGAACGAGTCATCAGAGAGCCCCCCTCAAAAATCCCTCAAGACAGGACATGCCATTGTTATTGCTCTTTGGTGCCTACCATAGCTGAACTGTGATGGTTTGAAAGAAAATGCCCCCATGGGCTCATAGCGAGTGTCACTATTAGGAGATGTGGCCTTGGCGGACTAGGTGTGGCTTATTGCAGGACATATGTCACTCGTGGTGGGCTTTAAGAGCTCAGATGCTAATGCCCTCTTTTGGATTGTCTGAAGACTGCTATGGTGTACTTGCATACATAAAATAAATACATAAATTAATTAATTTTAAAAAAAAAGAGCTCAGATGCTCAAGCCAGACTACTGGCTTGTGGTCTCTTCCTACTGCCTGTAGACTCAATATGTAGAACTTGTAGTCCCTTCTTCAATACCATGTCTACCTGCACGCCACAATGTTTCCTGCCATGGTGATAATGGACTAAAACTCTGAAATTGTAAGCCAGCCCCAATTAAGTGTTTTGTTTTGTTTTTTAATAAGAGTTGCTAAAGTCATTGTGTCTGTTCACAGCAATGGAAACCCTAACTTAAGACATGCGTGCAAGACCCTTTTGCTGAAGGCAATGCACACTAAATGTGGGATATAGAAAAATCAAGTTAGAACTGACCTGAAATTTTCTTCTACATTGGTTAGCTTTTACAGTGATAGAAAGGGTCTCTTTTGCTGCAATGAAACGCCATGACCAAAGCAACTTGGGAGGAAAGGGTTTGTTCAGCTTATGCTCCTATTCATCAGTTTATCATCAAAAGAAATCAAGACAGGAACTCAACAGGACAGGATCCTGGAGGCAGGAGTGGATCAGAGGCCATGGAGGGGTGCTGCCTACTGGCTTGCTCCTCGTGGCCTTGCATCCTGCTTTTTTTGTTTTGTTTTGTTGTTTTGAGACAGGGTTTCTCTGTATAGTCCTGGCTGTCCTGGAACTCACTCTGTAGACTTCAAACTTACTCTTGTAGGCTGGCCTCAAACTCAGAAATCCGCCTGCCTTTGTCCCTAAGTGCTCCCCAGTTTTTCTGGGATAAGAAAATGGATAATGGATATTTAAAAATGTATTGTCACACAGTAAATGCTCATGTTTGGATATGACTATCTTTAAAATATTATAAAAAGCTGGGAGTATAGTTCAGTGATAAAACTGTCTAGCTAAATGTAAGACCATAGGTCTGATTCCCAACATCATAAAAACATTGTAAAACAACAGTAATCCATGAAGATATTTAAGGGTGATGCACTGAGAAAGTTTGATTATTCGATATACTAGCATGAAACAAAGTAAGCCTATGATTACACACTCAGGAACTGAAAAAATGTACATGTTGAAAGTGATCCCTTTATTGAGGGAAACCATGAGTATAAATGACATCTAACTTGTCCTAATGCTGAACTGGGAAATGACTAGATTTCCTGAGAAGTAATGATAAGCTTAAGGTCAAATAAGTTCAGCCAAATAGGTTTGTTTTAAAAAATAGACATGACCAGAAAAAGTCTATCTAGTAATGACAACAACATAAGAGATGAGCAGAGGCACCAACAGCTCAGCTCTGCAGACCGCTGGGGTCCAGCCCGATCGACTTGCAGAGGAAGGCGCCATCTTTCCTCGGGGCAATGCGGGTGGCTGGCAGCTCTAGGCAGGTGCGTGGACAGACTCTTAACCTAACATCGACTACCCTGTCAGGCCCTTGCCGGCACCCAGAGCTAGAGCAGCTTGTCAGCAGTGGGAGGTCTGTGCACAGACAGCTCAATGTTGCACCCAGAGCCAGATCAGCTAGGCAGGCGCCTCTGCGCTGACCTGGGCGGGTACCAACTTGCTCGGGGGTCTGTGCCTGGAGTACAGCTGCAGGCTGACATCTTGCCTCAGGGCACCACAGACAGCTAACGAGACAGAGCCCTGTGGACTGGGAGTGCCACCATCTAGGCTCATCCAGAGCTGAGGAGGTTATTTCGGAGCCCAGTAGCAGAAACCTTCCTGTTTCTACCTCGGGAGCACGGACGCCCTCTAGGACAGAAGCGCTAAACCCCAGGCTCACAGGAGCTTCAAACACCAACCAGTAACAAGACCAACTAACTCCAGAGATAAACAGATGGCAAAAGGCAAATGTAGGAACATTACTAACAGAAATTAAGGCAATATGGCAGCATCTGAACCCAATTCTCCAATCACAGCAAGTCCTGGATACCCCAACACACCAGAAAAACAAGAGTTGGATTTAAAAGCACTGGTCCTGATGCTGCTAGAGGAACACACAAAAAAGACATAAACAAATCTCTTAAAGAAATGCAGGGGAACATGAATAGGTTAGAAGCCCTTACAATGGAAACACAAAAATCATTTAAAGAATTCCAGGAGAATATGGGTCACCAGACAGAAGCCAATAAAGAAGAAATGAAAAAAATCACTTAAAGAAATGCAGGAGAAATTGAGTCAACAGGCAGAAGTCATGAAAGAGGAAACACAAAAATCTCTCTTAAAGAATTGCAAGAAAACACAAACAAACAAGTGAAGGAACTGAGCAAAACCATCTAAGAACTAAACACAGAGGTAGAAACAACTAAGAAATCACAAAAGGAGACAACTTTGGAGATAGAAAACCTTGGGAAGAAATCAGGGGTCGTAGATGCAAATATCAACAACAGAATACAAGAGATCGAAGTAAGAATTTCAGATGCTGAAGATACCATAGGAACCATTGACTCCACAGTCAAAGAAAATGCAAAATGCAAAAGGCTTGTAACCCAAAACATCCAGGAAATCCAGGACACAATGAGAAGACCAAACCTAAGGATTATAGGAATAGATGAGAGTGAAGATCTACAATTTAAAGGGCCAGCAAATATCTTCAACAAAATCATGGAAGAAAACTTCCCTAACCTAAAGAGAGAGATGCCCATGAATATACAAGAAGCTTACAGAACTCCAAACAGACTGGACCAGAACAGAAATACCTCCCATCACATAATAATCAAAACCCCAAATGTACTAAACAAAGAAAGAATATTAAAGGCAGTAAGAGAAAAAGGCCAAGTAACATATAAAGGAAAACCTATCAGAATCACACCAGACTTCTCACCAGAGACCATGAAAGCTAGAAGATCCTTGGTGGATCTCATGCAGACCCTAAGAGAACACAAATGTCAGCCAAGACTACTATACCCAGAAAAACTCTCAAACAAAATAGATGGAGAAATCAAAATATTCCATGACAAGACCAAATTTACACAATATCTTTCCACTAACCCAGTCCTACAAAGGATAATAGGAGGAAAACTCCAATACAAGGAGGGAAACTACACCCTGGAAAAAGCAAGATAGTAACCTTCTTCCATCAAACTCAAAAGAAGATAACCACTCAAAAACAAAAATAACATTAAAAATGACAGGAAGAAATAATCACTATTCCTTAATATCTCTTAACATCAATGGACTCAATTCCCCAATTAAAAAGACATAGACTAACAGACTGGATACAGAAACAGGACCCTACATTTTGCTGCATACAGGAAACACACTTCAGAGTCAAAGACAAACACTACCTTAAAGTAAAAGGCTGGAAGACAATTTTACAAGCAAATGGTCTCAGGAAGCGAGCTGGAATAGCCATTCTAATATCAGATAAAATTGATTTTCAACCTAAAGTCATCAAAAGAGATACAGAAGGTCACTTCTTGCAGGTTAAAGGAAAAATCCACCAAGAAGAACTCACAATTCTAAACATCTATGCTCCAAATGCAAGGGCACCCTCATTTGTAAAAGAAACCTTACTAAAGCTCAAAGCACACATTGCACCTAACACAATAATTGTGGGGGACCTCAACACTCCACTATCCTCAATGGACTGATCCGGAAAACAGAAACTAAACAGGGACACAGGGAAACTCATTGAAACTTTGGACCAATTGGATTTAACAGATATATATAGAACATTTCATCCTAAAGCAAAAGACTATACCTTTTTCTCAGCACCTCATGGTACCTTTTCCAAAATCGAACATATAATTGGTCACAAATCAGACCTCAACAAATATAAGAAGATCAAACTAATCCCATGTCTCCTATTTGATCACCATGGAGTAAGAGTGGTCTTCAATAACAACAAAAACAACAGAAAATCCTCATACACATGGAGACTGAACAATATTCTACTCAATGATACCTTAGTCAAGGAAGAAATAAAGAAAGAAATCAAAGACTTTCTAGAATTTAATGAAAATGAAGGCACAACATACCCAAATCTATGGGACACAATGAAAGCAGTGCTAAGAGGAAAACTCATAGGCCTGAGTGCCTCCAAAAAGAAACAGAAGAGAGTATATACTAGCAACTTAATGGCGCACTTGAAAGCTCTGGAACAAAAAGAAGCTATTTCACCCAGGAGGAGTAGAAGACAGGAAATCATCAAACTCAGGGCTGAAATCAAACAAGTTGAAACAAAAAGAACCATACAAAGAATCAACAAAACCAGGAGCTGGTTCTTTGAGAAAATAAACAAGATAGATAAACCCTTAGCCAGACTAACCAAAGGGCACAGAGACAGTATTCAAATTAACAATATTAGAAATGAAAAGGGAGATATAACAACAGAAACTGAGAAAATTCAAAAAATCATCAGATTCTACTACAAAAGCCTATACTCAACACAACTGGAGAATCTGGAGGAAATGGACAATTTCCTAGACAGATACCAAATAACAAAATTAAATCAGGATCAAATAGATCGTCTAAAGAGTCCCATAATCCCCAAAGAAATAGAAGGGGTCATAGAAAGTCTTCCAACCAAAAAAAGCACAGGACCAGATGGTTTTAGTGCAGAATTATATCAGACCTTCAAAGAAGACCTAATACCAATACTCTTCAAATTAGTCCACAACATAGAAACAGAAGGAACTACCCAACTCATTCTATGAAGCCACAATTACCCTGATACCAAAACCACACAAAGATCCAACTAAGAAAGAGAACTTCAGACCAATCTCCCTTATAAACATCTACGCAAAAATACTCAATAAAATTCTTGCCAACCGAATCCAAGAACACATCAAAAGGATCATTCACCATGATCAAGTTGGCTTCATCCCAGGGATGGACGGATGGTTCAATATATGGAAATCCATCAACGTAATCCACTACATAAACAAACTCAAAGAAAAAAACCACATGGTCATCTCCCTGGGTGCTGAAAAAGCATTTGACAAAATTCAGCATCCTTTCATGCTAAAAGTCTTGGAAAGAACAGGAATTCAAGGCCCATACCTAAACATAAAAGCAATTTACAGCAGACCGGTACCCAACATCAAAGTAAACGGAGAGAAAGCTGAAGCAATCCCACTGAAATCAGGAACTAGACAAGGCTGCCCTCTCTCACCATATCTTTTCAATATAGTACTTGAGGTACTAGCTAGAGCAATTCGACAACATAAGGAAATCAAAGGGATACAAATTGGAAAGGAAGATCTATCATTATTTGCAGATGATATGATAGTATATTTAAGTGACCCAAAAAAACTCCACCAGAGAACAGCTGATAAACAACTTCAGCAAAGTGGCTGGTTATAAAATCAACTCAAGCAAATCAGTAGCCTTCCTATACTCAAAGGATAAGCAGGCTGAGAAAGAAATTAAGGAAATGACACCCTTCACAATAGCCACAAACAATATAAAGTGTCTTGGTGTGACTCTAACCAAACAAGTGAAAGATTTGTATGATAGAAACTTCAGGTCTCTGAAGAAGGAAATGGAAGACCACGTCAGAAAATGGAAAAATCTTCCATGCTCGTGGGTTGGCAGGATTAATATAGTTAAAATGGCAATCTTGCCAACAGCAATATATAGATTCAACGCAATCCCCATCAAAATCCCAACTCAGTTCTTCATAGAGTTAGAAAGAGCAATTCTCAAATTCATCTGGAATAACAAAAACCCAGGATAGCTAAAACTATCATCAACAGTAAAAGATCTTCTGGGGGAAACAATATCCCGGACCTCAAGCAATACTACAGAGCAGTAGTGTTAAAAACTGCATAGTATTGGTACAATGACAGAGAGGTGAATCAATGGAATAGGATTGAAGACCCAGAATTGAACCCACACAACTAAGGCCAATTGATCTTTGACAAAGGAGCTGAAAACATCCAGTGGAAAAAAGATAGCCTTTTCAACAAATGGTGCTGGCTCAACTGGAGGTCAACATGCAGAACAATGAGAATTGATCCACTCTTATCTCCTTGTACTAAGCTCAACTCCAAGTGGATCAAGGACCTCCACATTAAACCAGACACACTAAAATTAAAAGAGAAGAAACTGGGGAAGACCCTTGAGGACATTGGCTCAGGGGGAAAGTTCCTGAACAGAACACCAATAGCTTATGCTCTAAGATCAAGAATAGACAAATGGGACCTTATAAAATTACAAAGTTTCTGCAAGGCAAAAGAGACTGTCAAAAGGACAAATCGGCAACCAACAAATTGGGAAAAGTACATCTGACAGAGGGCTAATATCCAATGTATACAAAGAACTCAAGAAATTAGACCCCAGAAAACCAAATAACCCTATCAAAAAATGGGGTACAGAACTAAACACTTTTCACCTGAAGAAATTCAGATGGCTGAGAAACACCTTAAAAAAATGTTCAACATCATTAGTCATTAGAGAAATGCAAATCAAAACAACCCTGAGATTTCACCTCACACCAGTCAGAATGGCTAAGATTAAAAACTCAGGAAACAACAGGTGTTGGCGAGGATGTGGAGAAAGAGGAACATTCCTCTACTGCTGATGGGATTGCAAGCTGGTACAACCACTCTGGAAATCAGTTTGGCGGTTCCTCAGAAAACTGGACACGATACTTCCAGAGGACCCTGCCATACCACTCCTGGGCATATACCTAGAAGATTCCTCAGCATGCAATAAGGATACATGTTCCACTATGTTCATAGCAGCCCTATTTATAATAGCCAGAATCTGGAAAGAACCCCATTACCCCAGATAACGGAAGAATGGATACAAAAAATGTGATAGATATATATACATACACACACACACACACACACACACACACACACACAATGGAGTACTACTCAGCCATTAGAAACAATGAATTCATGAAATTCTTAGAGAAATGGATGGAGCTGGAGAACATCATACTAAGTGAGTTAACAGAGTCTCAAAAGAATACCCATAGTATGCACTCACTGATAAGTGGATATTAGCCTAGAATCTTGGGACACCAAAGACACCACCCACATACCAAATGATGTCCAACAAGAAGGAAGGAGTGGACCCTGGTTCTGGAAAGGCTCAAAGCATCAGTGTAAGGGAATACCAGAACAGGGAAGTGGGAAAGGGTGGATGGGGGAACACGGGGAGGGAAAAGGGCATGGGGGACCTTTGGGGGGGCAGGGAACCAGAAAAAGGGAAATGAAATGTAAATATAGAATATATCCAAGAAAAAAAGACAAAAAAAAAGAGATGAGCAGAAATCAGTCAGCAAAGGAAACCGATAGAGATGCTGGTGCTACGATGTACGGGTGAGCTGAGACAAGCCCTGCTCACAGGGCCTCACTAAGTGCTTAACCAGCTTTAAGAGTCCAGACACTCAAGGCTGCTGTGTGCTTATTTGCTACAAAGAAACAGACCTACAGGGTAAGATCACATCCTGGTAATGAAACAAAAAGAAAAAATAATCTAAGAAGCCCGAGAAGCATTGTGGCCCTACCTCCATCATTCAAATCTATGGAGCTCACCAACCTGGATTGAAGATTAATCGAGGAGAGGGGGTTGATTGGGGAACTGGCAGAGGGAAGAGGACTTATGGGACTTAGGGGTAAGGGGGAACTGGGAAAGGGAATGTAAACAAAGAATATAGAAAAAAAAAAAAAGAAGACTAATCGAAATAGTCAATAGTCAGGGTTATTTGGCCATCAAGAAAAGCTTGCTTAATTAGCCATATAGATTATGAAAGATGTCTTTTCTGGAAACCCTTACCTTGCCCACGAAGGGAACTTTAGAAACTAAACAAAACCAAGAGCAGTTACTTTTGGGCTTCGTTGGACTTAGGTTCCCAGCTCTCTGCTCAAGGAAAAAGTAAAATAAATGCAGAGCAGGATGGATATTCCTGATGATAGACTGGAGAGCCTGAGCATCCTTTATTCCACTGGGGGGGGAGGGCTTTAAATAAATATTCTTACCAGAGGAAAGGACTGAACACACACACTAAGACTCTATTCTAATAGCATTGAGTAGCTCATAGTGAAAATTAATAACTTCACTCCCACCCAACCCCTTTCTTCTTGAGTGGGTTCCCATTTCTCAGAGGAAAGTGTCTTCACCTGCAATTGAGTGTTTAAAATCTGTTAACAGTAAGCTGAAAGTTGTGATATAAATGTGTTGTGTGTATCTAGCTATTTGTAAGACAGTTAATTCTTACCTATCACAGATGAAAAGAAAATAAAGGCAAAAAGAAAGTTGTTTGCCAAAGAAGTAGTATGACATGTTATTGAATGACTTGATAAGGAGCTTCCAAAAGCAGTCGAAACCAGTGTCCAGGCGAAGGCACTTTCTTCTTTGATCAACTACAGGGCACACCTCTTGTCTCGTGGTGTAGAGAGTGCTTCCCTTTCTTGTCCTCTTTCCTCCTCAGAACTGTCACCTCTAGTCTCCTTATGCCTTTGGAATTTTTTGTTGCTGTTCTGTTCAGTGTTTACCTCAATTATGTAAGCAAAGAAGAATTCACTACTATCAATCACAATCTTTTCAGACCTTATAAATATAAGTTCTTGCTATTGGTACATGGCTGCTTGCTTTTGGAGACCATTATTCATTATAAAATCCATGATAACTTCATATATTTTCTTCATCCCATACATAAATGGCATGGGTCAAATTTCTTGAATTACTACATTTTGCTCAAACAAGGAAGTAGTGATAATAAGCAGTTAAGACTTGGTTGCCTTCAGCACAAGTTCAGTTTACATTCAAAACTGCGGCCTTTCACAGTCAAATTCCATAGTGGCAGCACTGAAAAACACCAGAAGTATCAAAAAAGACTCAGGACGTTTCAGTCACATGAAGGGACAGGTAATAAACTACCTTCAAATGACAAGTCCCATCCATATTCGTAAGCCTTCTGCAATGGATATCAGCCTCCTGGACCAAAGGTTTGGGTCAAATCCCTATCCAAATGGCCTGTGCACAAGTAACCTTGCATCCTATCCACATAGACCAAGAATTCATCTTGTGTTCAGGACTGAGGTTTTGGGTGCAGAGACAGCTGCTGAGAAGTCCAAGGACTTCGTTGAAGCAGGTTAGACACTGATGGGATTATAGGTTGTACTTTACAAGACTCCAAATGGTTTTAGAGGTGAAAAGCTCGACATGGATTATGTGGTGGTTAAGCAGGTAAAGAGTTTGGGCTCTAGAGCCAGAAGAGCTGGTCACAGCAGTCCCTGCTGTTCACAGTGGCTGAGCATGTCCCAAATCTGGAATCTCAGCTTCTTGATTTCAAAATGGAGTTGCTGTACAGTAAAGATGTATACAAGACACTTAGTCTGGTACATAATATATGTAAGCCTTGATATATGAAGTCCATAATATGATCAAAATACACTGCATAGGTGTATAAAATTCTCAAGAAATAATGTTATAATAAAAATAATAAAAAATTTAAAATGGTACTCAGTAAAATTACCATCAGTATTAGTAGTGTGGAACTGCTCCGAACCTCCCTTTGAGTCCACCTGTTCTCTGATGTGAGACCTGATCAGATTTTTCACTTCTACTCACCAGCTGAAGTTAGAGAAATGGCTTTTCTTGGCATCAAAGCAAACAGACCTGGTGGACAAAGAGAACATGGGGACCCTTCTATGGGTGTGCAGTCTACAGCATTCAACTCGACTCTTATTGAGGGTCCTGGCTTCATGTTTTGTCAATCACAACCTTTCATCATGTTTCTTCTTACAGCAGCCCCTATTTTAAAGGTGCTTTCCAAATAACCTTATGTTTGCACTGAGCTAAAAATGCTAAAAACAGATGTGCTAGCTATCTTCCAGGAAGGCTAGAGGGATCCTAAGGAGAGTGGATTCAGCATCACCTGGACTGGACCCATAAAACAGTAGCTACTATTAACAAGCCCCAAAGAAAAAAGAGAATTTGATTTTAGTGCCCTGTTAGAGATATTTGGGCAAAGGAAAGTATATTTATATGGAAAGTTTCAAGACATTACAAATGATATAAAGCTAAATGAGACGAACACAGATGTGCAGCTCACAGACCTCAGCCTGCCATATGTGAGGTATCAAATAAATAGCTTTTCTAATCTCAAATGCTAATCTCTCCTCTCAGCCTTTCTCATTTTATGGGACCAAATATTTCAAGCCTCATCTGGGTTCTATTATAATCTTAAAGACAACATGATATCTAGGAAAGAGTTTATATGTAAAAATCATTTAAACTCAGGCAGTGGTATAAACTGAAGTCCAGACTCCATTACTCCTAGGTTTCATATAATTATATTCCTTTTTCTTTAACTCCAAAATGATAATTTTCTCCTTTGGCTCAGAGTTTCTTTGGCTCCAGGTTTGATGCCAATGGAGTCTCACTGTGAAAACAAATTAGAAGTAGGTGGTCTGGTTAGTCTTCACAACGCTACGTTTTAATCAGGCAGAGCAGTGGAGAGGACCGCTGTGGAAATGCTGGCGGGTCTTCAAACAACAGTGCATGCTGTCCATTTTACTCACAATGAAAAAGCTCTTCGGGAGATTTTGATAACGGTTCCCCTCCTACTTGGAGTCCACATTTGTAATGTTTATATAAGTGGGGGTTATAAATCTTTCTCCAATAGACCCCATGGTTTCTAAGGCAGACTTCTTGTTATAAACTGCCTGTTTCCGCTCTGCCTGCCTAAGCAAGGCAGGCAAAGCCAGTTCGCCAGAGACTGGAACTAATTTAATGTGCTCCAGGTTTAAGCCCCTAGCCTTGCGCCGTTACAGGGAGATTTTACACAGTGGATTACAGCTGACTTTAACAATGATTCATATGATAAGTGGCTTTCTATTTGTTTTTTAATGTCTGAAAGTATTCATTTGCAAAGGACATGTCATCAAAATAATTTTGTTAAAGTAATACCCTTAGAAAGAGAAAAGGAAGGAATTCAACTTTTCACCGAAATAAGAAAGTTTAAATGTTATCCATACTAAAGGCTTTTGCACATGAATTTGAAGGTTCTATTACACAAAATAAAGCAAAGTTGTTTCTAGGCAGCTAAGCCTGGATGAGCTCCAAGATGTGATGGGTTTAACTGATACATTTTACCTCGTTTGGTCCTGTTATTACAAATACTAAAGCTACCATGAAGTGGACAAAAGCCCTGTTCTTTCCAGCCTCAAAGATATCCTGTGTGCTTTTTTTTCAAAGATGCAACATTCCTTGAGACAAGCTCTAACTGAAACAAAAACACATTCACGAACCCCTAGTACCATCCATCGGGGGAAAAAAAGTGTCATCTGTCAACGCAGCAACAGCCCCGACTTGGAAAAGCAAACTGCATTCTAGAAGGGAGGATGATACCGTTGTTCTGAGTGTCTGTGCTGAGTGCTCTCCACGACACCCTTTAAAATATCAAATGTAAGAAGATAGGCTTGTCCCAAGCTGTAGGTTTCTTCCAAGTTTTTTTCTTTTGAGGTTCCTTTCAAAGAGCAGGGCAAAGACGTACAGTAGGGGGCAGTGTTGCACTGCCTTGCTCTCACTTGGAAAGAATCAAGGCCAGACCAAAGGAAAACCAGCCATTATTCTTCATTAAGACTTAACCACCCTAGCATAATTACCCTAATTTATTACAAAATTTCAGAGTTTTCCCTTGTAGCCTAACCTGCTTTTTTACTACCTACATACCATATTAAGATGTTTTAAGTGACACAAAAACAAATGTTTTTAATAACAAAACCGAATCCACCCAAATATCCGAGACATGGCTGATTGTTGTTTAGCCGTTGACGGAGAACTATTTGTTGAATGTCATATTTCAAAAGCACGAAGACTTCTCCAATTGCAAATATCCAGATGTTCTTTATTGTAAATATAATATTACATTGGGAGATGGCTAAAAAAAAAATGAATGAATATTTAATCTTGGTATAAAATGAAATGCAGAGTCAATGTGACCCATGCTAATTAGATAATTTTTAAAATATGGGGTAAGAAAATATTTACAAGTACAAAACATCTTCCTATCTTGCAGAAATAAACTTTTTCTGTCCTGTCTGCCTGGGCTGGCTCTCGCTGGCCTGCTGAGAAGGAGGACGCTGACACCTGGGCTGCATGCTTGCTCTCAGCAGGGACACTGCTTTGGAGTTCTGAGTGGGTACCAGGAGAGGCAAAACCGTTCCCAGGTCCCAAGAATAAAACTTGACCGTATTTCACAGTAATTTTATCTACCATGCATAGTGGTAATCCAAGTATATTTCAAGGTTAATAAACAAAACAATAATTCATTATTTGACTTTAAAAAAAAAAAAAAAAAAGACAAGGAGCTCGAAAGTGGCTCAGCAGTTAAGGATACTTACTGCTCTTGCAGAGGCCCCGAGTTCATTTCTCTGCATCCCACATTAGACTTCTCACAACCACCTGTAACTCTAGTTTCAGCAGTGGGTTTGATGTCCTCTTCTGGACTTTGCAGGCAACTGTGAGCATGTGGTACACATAAACTCATGCAGACTACACACATACAGAGGTTGTTTTTTTTAAATAAATAATTAAAATAGAATCAAAACTCCCACAGTCTTAGTAAGTGATTATTTCTCTTCAACTTGGTTTTTTTTTTCACTTGTGTTGAAAAAGGTTAAATTTAAACAACAAAAAAAACTTTTACAATTTCATAATTTCCACTGAAAAAATATTAAAATCATGCCTTTAGAGACATACAAATTAATGGTTTAAAATGTACAAAAGGAATCTAAGAACACAAAATATTTTTTGGAATTCCATAACCAGCGAGAATCCACAGAATCGCAATAGATTTTCAGTTTTAGTACTTAGTTATGTTCTGGTTCACTATTCTTGAGAACGTCTTTGTTTTATGCTTCCCAGGCCTGTGTGTGCATGCGTGGTATGTGCTTAGTGCTTCTAAGAGACACCTCTCTCCATCTGCACTGTACCTTTCCACCAAAGCATTTGCAGCGAGGAGAGGCTCTTCTGCAAGACTTAACAGAAACACTGCCCCTATAATTACAACTAAATTTCCTTCAAATTGAGCTAAACATTTGAGCTGCCAGATGGGACATAATTCTTCATAATTATTGCAAAAAGAGGGCCTGTGACAGTTGCAACAGAATAATTGGCTAATGGAAGAGCAGCAGGTATGCATTTTCCCAAAACATCTGTTTGAAACTCTGGGCCATTTGAAGAGTACCTAAAAGCCCCATCTTCTAATTAGTTTCTCACCAACCCAAATCCCATTGGCAAGGCTGTTTGAGTCAGTGAGGGTCAAGGTTCTTCTGTAGTCAGGCTGATGAAAGCACGCCACCCCTCCAAAAGCACGCACTTATTTCATCTCGCAATATCGGTGCTGAGATGGAAAAGGAGGGAGCATTTCCTCCCAAGAGGAGCGTGTTTCTGTATTATTTCTTCCATTTCCCTCTCAAAAGGATCTCTGCATACCACACAAGTCCTTATTTCTCATCTCTCTTCCTTTTATACATCTTATGATGAATGAGGATATGACTAGAAACAACAAAGTATGAACTTGGCATTGTGGGATATAATAAGAAATATATTTGGTTTTGTCCCTGTTTCCTAATAAAGAACTCCCAGAGCCCCTTAGGAGTCCATGAAATAGATTTTCTTTCAGGGGCAAGAGCAATGGCTTAGTGATAAACAGCACTGTTTGCCCTTGCAGAGGATCTGGGTTCAGTTCCCATCACCCACATGGCAGCCAACACCCATCTCTAACTCTAATTACAGAAGACCTGATGCCCTTTGCACACCTTCATGGGCACCAGGCACACAAATGCCATATACATACAAGCAAAGCATTGATACACAAAATAAATAAATCTTAAATGTTGCTAAAGTGTGTTCAGTTAGTGCAACAAGCCCCATTTGAATGCATGTAAGCTTATACTAATGAAGGAACTGCTGCAGGACCCCCAAATGATGTCATGACGAGGTTGGTCAGCAGAAAGACCAAGTAATTAAAGTCCCAGATCTCTCCATCCACCAATTTGTGGGAACATGTGGAGCTGGCAGCTGGGCTCTCCAGACGCTCTTGAACAAAATGGAATCTTATGTCTGAAACACAGGAACTTTCTGGGGGCAGGTGACTACTGAAGAGAGCACGGAAATTTTACCCTTTGTCTTCTTTTCTCTTGAGTTGCATTCTTTATAACAATTAATGAGCATATACATTTTCTTATCTTCTAAGATTTATACCAACATATTATTGAACATAAAGACAGTGTTCTGGGTAACCACTACTTTAATGTACAGCCTGTGGGTTTATAACAGGCATCTGAAAGGGGGCAGTTCTGCAGGCTGAGCCCTTGTAAGATCACACACCAACGCCAACTAGAAACAGCAGTTGATATCCAGAGAACTGAAGAATAGTCTAGTGTGAGAAAATATCCCCAAGATCCAGTTCCAGAGGACCAATGGCCTGAAGCCAGACTTTCTCCCAATTGTCAGTGACAGGACATCTGAACAGATCAATCACTTTGGCTGTCACGCCAAAATTCTGTAGCTCTGGTGGCTTTAACAACACAAGCTATATTTCCTCACAATTCTAGAGACAAACATTTAGACTGAATATACAGCAGAGTCAGGTATGCAAGCTCGTGCTTGTAGGAGACTGCTTTTCATGTCCCCATATGAAGAAGAAAGGGAGAACGCTACCTCTGTGTGCAGGAGTACTAATCTTGCCAAGTAAGAATCCCATTCATGGTGTGACTTCATCTAAAGCTAATGGCCTCTCAAAGGATCATAAGAACTTACCATAGCAGATTTGGTGAGACACAGGTCAGTCCACAGCACAGTGACCACTGGGCAAAACAACATCGTCATCTGCTTATAGTGAAGGTTAGGCCTCCCTCCTGGGGATGGGCAATCCCCTGTACCTGAATGCTTTACTCCAGAGGATTAGAAAGCGGATGAACACCCCCTCATCCTTTTGCTGCGTTCTGGCTTTACTCCCTGGTCAGCAATGTCTGTTCTCTTCTGATCTTGCAACCTCTAAACTTACCCTCAACAAAATCCCAGCAAAATACAAGACATGCCAGAAGAGGAAACTCTGGAAGTTACAAACTATTAAAGTGGATTGCAAATGGAGGGGGGGGAAGAACTGTGGCACCCTGATTTAATCAAAGTTGAAACGAAAGCATACACACTGTCTCTATGACTAATAGCAAGTGCCTCTACTCACAGTGAAAGCAATAATCTATTCCTGGAAAAAAGCCTGCAGCTTCCTGTTTGGAAAATCAGAAGATAGGACAAACACTCTGCTAATAACCAAAGGAGTTTTCCTCCATTACATGAAGTCTCTGCTTTAGGCTAAGTGTACTCAGATTAAATCCTAACTACATATTTATTATTGGAAGATAAATGGAGATTAAAAGTACAGTCTGTCTTAACAATATACATTTATTTTACAGTACATCCTATATAGCTTCTAATAAACTCAGTTTCTCCGTTTCCAAGCAACAAAGGAAGGTGCAGGCGCAGCCCCACGTGCTCAATGACCTCACTTCACTCCGCCCTCCCTCTGTGCTTAGTTTTCCACTGAGAACTCACCAGAATCATGTAAATTTACTCTCTATGTCAAAACTTTTAAAACTCAGTAAAGTTTTGAGTATTTGCTAGAAAATAAAGCTTATACCATCATTTACAACCACCAGGAGCTTGTATCTTAGAGTCAGTGTGGTAAAATATCCATGAAGTGTTATTTGACTCCAATGAGATAACTAGGAATAAATGAAGTTTTTGAGTGCTATGTCAATTTTTAAAAGATCACAGGATTCAGGTTTCTGGGGGGCAAAATCAATGTGCATGGAAAGATTCTACTTCTCAGACTCTACTAAGAACAAAAAGAAAATCAGGCTTTTAGCCTTTAGTTTTTAGTAAGTCATCCTATGAACATAAGTGTAGAAGATAACAGGGAAATTTCTGAAACTAAGAGCAAATAGCAATGTGCTGAGAAACTGGCCTGCCGACCCTCGAGTAGCCTCGTGAGGCCCAGGGCAGCCGGTGGCAGCGCCTCCACAACGGGAGGGCACGGAGGGAAGACTGGGTATGAGCCCAGAAGAAGCACCCGAGCTTTCCTGTTCTACGCCCACATCACAAGGTCACTCTTTAGAGGAACATGCCTAGCTCAAGAGGAAAGCCTCACACTGACTTCCTGGGGAACAGCTGTTCACCCAGCTCAGATCAGTCTCAAACCCACAAGCCCAACAAGCCTTATCGTGTGAACCAGCTACACTAATCTCTGCTCTTACTGCTCAGAGCTAGGAAGAGCCTACATCTCTAGTTTTTCTATTGGACTCTATTTAGACAAATTACCGATACATAGGAAGCTAGCATGCAAGTGTTTCCAGAGGTCAAGATCTGAAAAGACATAGCGTCATGTTCTGTCTCAGGAAATTACTATCACTAGCCTTCATAAAAGCAGGAGGTACTCAAAACTGAGGCTGACACAGGAGAAAGAAAACAGGGAACCCAGCAGAGAAGGGAGAGAAGGCAGTGAAGGCAGGCAGGCTTGTCTGTGAACCAAGCATTTAAGATGAGGAGTCCTTCAGACGGTGTGAGTCAGGGACAGCTCCACAGACTGTCATCACTGCTAGACCCTCCGCTAGTCCACTTTTCTACCTGGGAAGGTGCCTAGAGGCGACATCCTCTAATCCAATGTGATGGAATGTCAGTATACCCTTGGGAAAATGCACACAAAATCTGACAGGTGACCCAACAGTGAGGACGCCCAGAGTGAGAGCCAGGCACACGGAAGAGAAAGCTGTAAAGTAGCAGCCCCTTCCCTGATGTGACTAATCGCATGCAAGAGTGTTGAACCAATGGCTACCGAAAAAAATGTACAAAATATTAACAAATACAACATAACCTTAGCAAAAATAAAATATTTATTAAGAAAAACAGAAAATAGTTTTCAAAAAGTGTAGTGGGGGGTGGAGAGATGGATCAGTGGTTAAGAGTATGTCCTACTCTTCCACAAGACCGGCATTTTCTTCCCAGTACTCATGGTGGGCAGCTCACAAACACCTGCAACTCACGATGGCTATATTTACACAGATAAACACATACAAATAAAAATTAAAAATTTAAAAGTAGGATGACTCACATCAGGAGACTCAGTAATGTTTCCTAACACTAATAATCAACAGTAACCCCCCAGTAAATAAATAAACGGCTAACTAGAAGTGGGAACTGGACAACAGAGGCAACAGTGCATCAAATCAAAAGTGGCAACTGAGAATGCAATCAGAATCTAATGCACTGGGATCAGAGATGACCTTCTCCACATAACAGAGGCACGGCTGTGATAAGGGGGGTGAAGGTGTGTGGGGAAATGTGTATGGGCGGAGGGATTTCTCATGAAGAAATTTCCAGAAGTCTTTATGGTCTTTGTGGCACTGACTGTAAAAAGGATACAATCTTAAGTCAAGCTAATCTGAGGAAGGATGATGGCAGGCCCTCTAGGCACAGGAAAGATGCACGACCCATGCTACAAGTTACACAGGGAACACATAATGCTCAGAGAGCTCTCGGCCACCACTGGAACAGGGAGAAGAGGGTGTGCTGCACCTACTCAGCTGCCTTACATCATGTCGTGCTCTGTGAACGTCTCTTGGACAGATGTGAACAGCTACTTACTCCTGCAAGGGCACAAATAACAAATCCAAGTATGAGTCTATCCAAACCAACTTGGCAAATGAGAGTTTAATGGACCTACTTATAAAGTATGGGGGGCAAAGAGCATTTGCTTATAGGGCAGCAGGTGACCCCCAAACAGCTACATTACCAGAAAGTCTCACCCATGCATGACAACTCCCCCTCACTGTACAGATGGAGGCCCTCAGTTAACTTTTCAACCTCTGTATGGTACAGCATTTTCTTAGACCACAAGGCCATGTGCAATTATGGCAGAATCACACACTGTGGGTAACGAACGGGGTACACAGGCAGTGGCTAGAGTCTCAGGTGAGCTGCCCAGCCTCTTGTATGACGAAACTGCAAAAAGTCTGATTTTGAAGGTATCTTGAAATAGTCACACTGCGATGAGCATGGTAACAGCTGGTATGCTCAGAGGAGAGCATTCCACAACAATATGCTGTGCCATTAACAAATATTAACTTTCCCATAAAAGTATAACCCAGGGTAAATGAGTTTCCAATAGTTAGACAAAATAGGTCAAAGGTCACGGGACAACTGTGATTATCCCACAGCTTCACATAGGAAGATTGCATTACATGGTGTCAGCTTCCTAGTCACTTTTATTGTCCTATGGCATAGCCAATGAGAACTACTTACATTTGACTATAAAATCTATGCATATGTATTACATTCTAAAATTAAATTTCTAAATACCTTTAGGGAAAAATTTAAAAAGCATAAGAATTTTTCCTCTTTAAATATTTTATTATTATTATTATTATTATTATTATTATTGATGGGTATGTGAATGAGGGAGGGGGAGTAAGAAGGAGGAAGGCTGTATGAGTGTGGGCAGGCATAACACATCATGGGGGTCAGAGAACACGCTCTGGTAGTCAGTGCTCTGCTGGCGTCCTGGACTCTGCCGGCCAGCCTCAGACGAGTGCGGCAAGCACCCTCATCCCCTCGAGCCATCTTTCCAGACCTGCATTTTTCACACTGTTCTAGTGCCAAAACTAAGAACAATTTGTAAAATGATTATTTTCCTGTCTGTGAGTGTTTTGCAGACATGTGTGTCTATGTACTACCTATCTACAAGGAGGCCAAAGGAAATGCCAGTCCCCTTGGAACTAGAGCTACAGATGGTTGAGAGCCGCCATGTGGTGCTAGGAATCAAATCTGGCCCTCTAGAAGAGCAGTCAGGACTGTTATCGGCTGAGCCATCTCTCCAGCCCAAACTAGTAATTCTTACTATCCAGAAAAGGTTAAATCTATAAAGATCATGGATCAAGAAAGGAAAAAAATATGTGAGTAGTTTTTAAAAGTATTAAAGTGAGGATTAGCAACCTTATGTACTTACATTTGTGGAGAACTGAAAAACTTGACAACAGAATAAACTAGCTTATCAGGGAGTAATAGCTGGGTAATGCATCAATAATGCCTCTAGGGACATGTATAGAAAATACTATGCGCCATACATTTAATACAAACTATCAACAACTCTATGGCATGGCCACAATGCAGTCAACTCTCCCTCCCTATCCATACATTCTGAATTCAATCAATATTTCTGAAAAATATTCAGAAAACAATTCTAGAAAGTTCCAAAAAAAATAAACTTTGAAAGTGCTACATAATTAACACTGCTAAGAATCCATACCAATAAAGTTAATGTATTGGGACCTTGTGGGTAGTTTCCCACTTCACAGATCTCAGGTCACAGACCTTTTATACTGTTCATATATTAAGTAGTTAGGCAAAGATGACTGCATCTGTACTGAACACACAGAATTTCCCTGTCTTGTATTATTCTCTGAAAGTATAGCAAAACAACCATTTACATAACACTTTCATTATATAGTTCATTAGACATAAGTCAGAGACAGTTTAAAGCATCCATGAGAATGTATATAGGTTATATGTAAATGCCATACTATTTTATATAAGGACCTTGAACACTCGATGACTTGGTGGCCAGGGTTGGAAGGCTGAGGAATTGGACAGAAAGAAGTGGTATACTCCAGATGAAGCAGTGGCAGCCAGCACGGCTTGTGCTGTGAGGAATAGTCAGCCTCCTGCCTAATCCTGTATTCGCTGTATTCCTGATGCAAAAGTCTGCTTGACCACTACTTGAATTGCTTGTATAAAATATCATTTATAAAGAAAGAATTTCATTATATAAACTCTGGGTCATTCCCTCATGCATGCATACCCTCATTAGAGAGATCAAACAAACTCTCATATATATCAATTATTAATTATGACTAGCACAGTGTTAGGACTAGGAAAGATGGCAAGATTTAGGTCTTGCCATCTTGCCATTTTGTTCTAAAAAAAAACTACAGCATAAATCAATCATTCAGTAGGCGAGCAGTGCTTTCAGAATGCACACAGTCTTGACCATCACCCCTCATTTCTTAAAACACTGGAAATTGGAAACAGTAGATAATACTTGTTTTGGTTTTGGTTTTTGTTTGCTTTTTAAGACAGTGTTTCTCTATGTAGTCCTGGCTGTCTTGGAACTCCCTCTGTAGACCAGGGCATCCTTGAACTCACAGAGTTCTGCCTGCCTCTGCCTCCCGGATTCTGGAACTAAAGGTGTGCACTCCCACTGCCTGGCTTAGATGAACCCATACTTAATGAGGCTCAAACAAAGATGTGGGAGAACTCCAGTTAGCATCTCTGACTCGAAGACAAGACTTTGGGACCTGTATGAAGATTCCCATAGTGGCAACAAATCATACTTCATAAATTTCTGAAATGTTGACATGCATCTTCTTACAATTCTCCTTTGAACTCTTGTTCAGTTAGCCATACACCTCCCTGCCCTGGTCACTGGGAAAGATTTCAAGTCTAATTTTTAACTACTGAAAGTAAGCCCCTTGTTCTGAATTTCCTTATTTAAATAAAGAAGCCGGGCGAGGTGGCGCACACCTGTAATCCCAGCACTTGGGAGGCAGAGGCAGGCGGATTTCTGAGTTCGAGGCCAGCCTAGTGAGTTCTACGACAGCCAGGGCTACACAGAGAAACCCTGTCTCGAAAAACCAAAAACTAAAAAAAAAAAATTTAAAAAAAAAGAAAAAAAAGAAAAGAAAAGAAAGAACCTTCAACGATGGACACCTGTCCTGTGGACCTTACCTAACTCTGCTCAAGGCCCTGCTCCCCACTCTACAGGACAGCTAGAAAAGCAAGCAGGGAGAGGAGCTGGTGTGGACCCAGAGGGACTCTGCGGAAGGGCGTGTAAACGGACGGTTCTGAAGACTTGTTAGGCCAAGAGTTCTGTGGTCAGGAACTCTTACAGGACTTTTCCAGAGAGTCTATGAGGTCAAAATTATTTTTATAATGATATTACTACATTATTTGCCTTTTCCACCCTCATTCTCTCAGCAGCACCCAGTGAAGTCTTCCAGAAGCCGTGTGATGTGTGATCTGACAGCTGACTGATGGCAGAAGGGCGCAGGAAAACACAGCCGCCTTTCATTAAGCCAGACATTAAAGGGATTTGCAAAGTCCAAAACAATGTTATTCTTCTTACTAAATATTTCTGATTTGAAAAAAAAAAAAACAGAATTATTACCATAAGAGATGCATTCCTGTTAACAAACATACAATTATTTTACCAAATGACATTTATTCTTATAATACTTAATAAGTACTTTTAACTGTTCTGTTTTAATTTCTAAGGTGTCTAGTATCAATAAATATCATTAATCTATAAGAACAAAAACTCCTTGACATCCATGACAGTGTCCAAGAATGCAAGAGGGTACTTTCACCAAATGATTGTGGTGCACTGGGTTAGACCATACATGTGAAGACCAAGGGGCAGCAGGGAGTCTGGATGGCAGGCTTTGCAAGGTGCCGCCTCCTATGCTGCTGCTGCTGCTGCTGCTGCTGCTGCTGCTGCTGCTGCTGCTGCTGCTGCTGCTGCTGCTGCTTCCTTTCTGTTTTCCCACCCCTTTCTGTTGCCTACTGATTTGCTTGAGTTGATTTTATAACCAGCTACTTTGCTGAAGTTATCACCTGTAGTTCTCTGGTGGAGTTTTTTGGGTCACTTAAGTATACTATCATGTCATCTGCAAATAGTGATAGTTTGACTTCTTCCTTTCCAATTTGTATCCCTTTGACTTCCTTATGTTGTCTAATTGCTCTCGCTAGAACTTCAAGTACTATACTGAAAAGATATGGAGAGAGAGGGCAGCCTTGTCTAGTCCCTGATTTTAGTGGGATTGCTCCAAGTTTCTCTCCATTTATTTTGATGTTGGCTACTGGTTTGCTGTATATTGATTTTACTATATTTAGGTATGGGCCTTGAATTCCTGATCTTTCCAGGACTTTTAGCATGAAAGGATGCTGAATTTTGTCAAATGCTTTTTCAGCATCTAATGAGATGACCATGTGGTTTTTTTCTTTTAGTTTGTTTATGTAGTGGATTACATTGATGGATTTCCGTATATTGAACCATCCCTGCATCCCTGGGATGAAGCCTACTTGATCATGGTGAATGATCATTTTGATGTGCTCTTGGATTCGGTTGGCAAGAATTTTATTTAGTATTTTTGCATCAATATTCATAAGGGAAATTGGCCTGTAGTTCTCTTTCTTTATAGGATCTTTGTGTGGTTTTGGTATCAGCGTAATTGTGGCTTCATAGAACGAGTTGGGCAGTGTTCCTTCTGTTTCTATTTTGTGGAATAATTTGAAGAGTATTGGTGTTAGGTCTTCTTTGAAGGTCTGATAGAATTCTGCACTAAAACCATCTGGTCCCGTACTTTTTTTGGTTGGGAGACTTTCTATAACCCCTTCTATTTCTCTAGGGGTTATGGGGCTGTTTAGCTGATCTAATTGATCCTGATTTAATTTTGTTATTTGGTATCTGTCTAGGAAATTGTCCATTTCCTCCAGATTCTCTAGTTGTGTTGAGTATAGGCTTTTGTAGTAGGATCTGATGTTTTTTTAAATTTCCTCAGTTTCTGTTGTTATATCCCCCTTTTCATTTCTAATTTTGTTAATTTGGATACTGTCTCTGTACCTTTTGGTTAGTCTGGCTAAGGGTTTATCTATCTTGTTTATTTTCTCAAAGAACCAGCTCTTGATTTTGTTGATTCTTTGTATGGTTCTCTTCGTTTCTACTTGATTGATTTCGGCCCTTAGTTTGATGATTTCCTCTCTTCTACTCCTCCTGGGTGAATTAGCTTCTTTTTGTTCCAGGGCTTTCAGGTGTGCTGTTAAGCTGCTAGTGTATGCTCTCTCCAGTTTCTTTTTGGAGGCACTCAGGGCTATGAGTTTTCCTCTTAGCACTGCTTTCATTGTGTCCCATAGATTTGGGTAGGTTGAACCTTCATTTTCATTAAATTCTAAAAAGTCTTTGACTTCTTTCTTTATTTCTTCCTTGGCTAAGGTGTGGTTGAGTAGAGTATTGTTCAGTTTCCATGTGTATGTGGGCTTTAAGCACTGTTTCCTCCCCAGCAGCAGCTCCTCCAGCTAGGCTTTACAGGGTGCAAGGGAAGCATGTCTGTTCAAAGCGTCATAGAATTCACTGTTAGGAAACCTCTGTCCCTTAAAAACACATGTTCCTTTTCCTCCCCAAAACCAGTAAAGCTAACCATGTATCACAGCCTTGAAGAATCAAGCAGCACAGGGTAAAAAGTCCATTCCCCCTGGTGTCACCCTTATCACACCCAGGCTGATATAACCACAATGAAGACAATTACCTTATCAGTCATTACTTGCCCATCTTGAGTCTCAAATCAGACAGAACAGGGAGAATGTTAGGACATAGAGAAAGCACAAGAAAAGGGAGCAGAGCTATGGAGAGTTGGGGGTGGGGAATAGAGACTGATTAGAATTATAAAAAAAAAAGGACTAACATTAAAATAAAGGAAGAACTACTGATATTATAAATGGAGCTTTAAAGTAGCTATATTTTCAGCTGGAGAGATGGCTCAATGGTTAAGAGCACTGATTGCTCTTCCAGAGGTCCCGAATTCAATTCCCAGCAACCACATGATGGCTTACAACCATCTGCAATGAGATCAGATGCCCTCTTCTGGTGTGTCTGAAGACAGCTACAGTGTACGCACATACACAAAATAAATAAATTAAATCTTTAAAGTAGCTATTTTCAACAATCACCTGGAATCATCTTTCCTTCTTGACATGATCATAGCTTTAAAATGAAAGGCAAATAAATGGATCATCCAAACTCTGCTTCCCAGGTGACTGTAACTCTTCCCAATGACCACATTAGTCATCTTTAAGCTGCACCTTTACTTGTCCAGTTTGTTAGAAAACAGAGTCAGGCCAAGTCTGAGGCACATCTTTACATCATTCTCAAGACAGAGGCAGATGGACTTGTGTGAGTTTGAGGCAGCCTGGTTTACACAGTGAGTTCTACACAGTCCACCCATGGATATATGGTGAGACACTGTCTCAAAAATAAAAGAAAGAAGGTAGGAGCCTGAGAAATAGCTCAACAATTAAGAGTACTGGTTACTTTTCCAGAGAACTTGGGCCCAATTCCCAACACTAATATGGTAGCTTAAAAGTGTCTGCGACTCCAGTTCCAAGGGGTCCGACACTCTCTTCTGGCCTCTGAGGGTAAGAAGCACACACATGGTGCACAGATATACACAGAGGCAAAACATCTGTATGCATTTATTTTTTAAAAAGAAAGAAGAGAGTTGATTTTAAAAACAAAAACAAAACAATTCTACACAGAGAAAATTAAAGTTAACTTGGTGCAGGTACACAGGTGGCCACGGCAAGCATGCAGTCCATGCATACTATCATGGCTTCTCTAGTTATTAAAATATGGAAACACTTCAGTAATAATGATAAATGAGGTGTGTGTGAACACAGATGGTCCCAATAAAATCTTTCCAGCGATGACGATTACACTAAAATTATTTAGTAGGCTTTGTGCAAAATGCACTCTTTTTCTTTTATGAAGTTGACATCTAAAGACAACCCAACTGCATATAAAACTCTAGATGGGGCTGTCTCGGGCATAAGCAGAAAGAGATTAGTGAAGATAGAACTCAAGTTCACCAGCCATTATGTTTTACTGCTGCAGGTGTACAAGAAGAAAATCCCCTTGGAGATGTGCAGTGCCAAAATAAAAACTCCAAAGCCTGCTTTGGAATGGAGAAAGAAAAGGGAGAAGAAAAAAATGTCTCAGAGTTAATTCATTCTCCTTCAGAAATGTGACATTTGACAAAGAGAGGCTTGAAATTAAAACCAGACTGAGTGTAGCCTCCAAAGCCCTACCTGCTTTCAGTCAGGCCCTATAAAAAGAAAAAGAAAAAAATAGAAAAAAAAATGAGTCCATACACAAAAGCTTCATGCTAATTCAGGCTAAAAGAATTAAGATGTATAGTCAAATAACATCAGGAAAGAGTCTCAGTGAAATTTTAGATCAAAGAGTTCTTCAGACTTTCTTGCTTATTAACCTAATAATGCCATATGGTCCCCATGGCTCACTATTATTCTAATTCATACAGAGAACAAAATGTAGGTGGCAATAATGACATGACAGCTGTGATCACAGTCAGCACTACCTTTTCCAGAGCTCTACTCGTCAAATTTGTCAAAGCCACCACCACCACCACCACCACACTCCAGGCAGTTCTTCTGTCTGCCCAGCACACCGCGTCCAGCGAAGGCCTCTGACCCACTCCAATCTCTGTCCGCCCAGCACCCGGCATCCAGGCCTCTGGCCCACTCCAGCCTCGGTCCTCACACTGCCTCTGCTTAGAGTGCACACGGCCCACTCCCTTCCATCCTCAGGCCCCCATGCAAATGTCACTTCTTCGGAAATATGTCACCCAAATTCTTCCACACAGATATAAAGTATCTGGATATGAAGTGTCCCCAAAAGGATCATGTTTAAGGCTTGTTCCTCAGCTAGCGGGATTATTTTTGGAAGTTCTGGGAACTTTAGGGGTTAGGTATCAGAAGAAGACAGACCACTGAGTATCCCTGGTTATGGCTCGCTCTCTCGCCTCCCCTGCCCTCTTAATTCCTCTCCTAACCTCACTTCTCCTCTCCTCCTTCCCCTTCTCCCCTTCTTCCTGTCCTCCCCTTCTCCTTCTCCTTCTCCCTCCTCCCCCCCCCCCGTTCCCGCCCACCTTGTCCCTCCCACCCACCACAAGGCAGAGAACCTCCTCTGCCACAGGTCCCTCCCCAAGTACATGGGGCCATATGACTACGGGCAGGCCCTTCTGAAACCATGACCAAAATATGGCTTCCCTTCCTGAAAGTTGTGGTCTCAGGTATTTTGCCAATAAGACAGGGTCTGACTAATGATATATACATATATATACATATATGTACATATATGACTAAACCCTCAGGCCAGTCCAGCTAGATACCTCATTAGCATGGAGAACTGTGGGCTCTATTGTCATGGTCCTCTTAGCGGGGTAGCATGGGCGCATGCTCCAGGACAGGAACCTGGTCAGGAGCAGACTCAAATGCCTACTGTTCTCAGTCATGAGAACTGCTGGGGTTCCCTAATGTGCTCAACCTTACCAGGTCTTCTGCCGGGCGGCATGGTTCCACTTGCCCCACAGAATGTGGTACAAATTCACTGCAGTTGTACCATGGTGCTTATTTGAATGGCAGGAAGTCCTGCATTAACATGCCGGCTAACAGCAAGACAGTAGGTAGCGGAAGAACAAGACAGACAGCAGCAACTGCAATGAGCATGTCTCTACTGAAGCAGCACGCAGTGTCTCATACAGAACCACCCACCCCACCTTGCCCTCATTCCACAAGTGTGGGAGGGTTTTGAAAAGTCAAGCAACTCTCCTTTGAGTCCTGTGAGACAATTCTGACCATTCAGACTATCATTAAGAAAATATGAAAGGAAAACAATATCGAATTTCATTAAAGAAAAAGCTATGGATAAAAGTATTTAGCAATTGAAGATAACTTCCTTCAAGGGACTCGGGGTATGGCTCAGCTGGTAAAGTGACTGCAGAACAAGAATGAGGCCCTGAGTTCAGATCTCCCGCACCCTTGTAAAACAAAAACAAGCCACGTGTGGCAGTGCACAGGGACAGATGGATCTCCCGGCTTACTGCCAGCTAGCCTAGGTAAATACAAAAGCTCCAATTTCAGTAAGAGACTAAAAACCTAAGGTAGAGAGGCACTGAAGATGTCCTGACATATGCATATCTGTATACACCACACACACACACACACACACACACACACACACACACACACTTCAGCTCTTGATTATGGAGTCCTTGTCTATTGAACCCACCAGCTCGCTAGTGAGCTCCAAGGGTCTGTCTGTCTCCCCAGCCAGTGCGAAGCTACAGAGCTTTTTCTGGCTGCTGGGTCCCTACTTGGGTCTTTCATGCTTACAAGGCAGAAACTGTTACAATGTGCCCATATCCCCAACCTTTCAACACAAATCTTAACCAGTTAAAAGAACTTGCTGATAGTCTGGCCACAGCAATGCTACTACAATCTGAGTGGCAATGTCTCCTCACCTCTAAATCCCCCGAGGGCGGGTCAACAGGAATCTCACCAAATGGCTCTTCTCCAGATTTAAGGTTAAGGTTCTTTGGCTGTCCCAGTGATTGCTCCACTCAGCTACCCACACGCACTTCAAATCAAAGGTAGTGTATGAGGAGAGACCAATCAGGCAGATATTAAAACCTATTTCCAGGACCCAAACGGGATGAAAGTGAGAACAGACCGATTTGCCAGTGGATGGTAATGAGATGAGGAACAAGAAGGCTGGTGATACCTCCTGGCCTTGGATGTGACCACAAACTGGGGAGGGGGTGGGGGGAACGGCTCCCAGAAGAGCATCAGAAGAATGACAAAAGGAACTGCTTGGTAAGAGGTGGAGCTCTCTCACTGTATCCCAGTGTACCTGACACTGCTTTGAAGAGTCACATTCCAACAGCAGGGAGTCCTCGGCTTTGGTTTCCCATCAGGTTCATCAGCAAAGCAGCTTTCCCCACCGCCTGACACTTGGAAAGCATTTTCTAACACCACAATATGCTTTTCCCTTTAGTTCCACTTTGTTTCTTTCACACAGAGAAATGATACAAATAGCAACTGTGTTCTAAAACAGTGAGAGAAGCAACAGTGATGGGTTAAGACTACAAAGCTCAGTGTTTGGAACACAGAATGGGATTTAAATCACCAAGACGGTCCTCAGCGCCTGCCAGGAAACGCCATACACATATGTGCGCCGACAGGCCTCAAGGCTCTGATTGCAGAGATGCCTTGCAAGTGACTGTAAACAGACTGTTAAGTGTGTTTGCCAGAAAAGCCTGCCGCTTTTACAAATGAGATCCTGGATGTCTATGATAAATAGGAAAAACATTGAGTGACAAACATCCGCCAATAATATCTCGGACTTACTGTTTTATATGAAGTACACATTTAGTTTAATAACAGATCATGATAACTTTTCTAGTGACAGTTCTGGAAAAAGTGAGGAAAAAAGACTTGCAAGTTCATCACCACTTAAATTCATTAAAAATAGAAGCGTCTTTCCAAGCAGCATTTCCCTCTCAGTATTGATTCCAAATGACTGTGCCCGCGCAAGTCAGAACTAGTTCTGGTTACCATATTTAATCATCATTTCAGAGATATGTCAAGACATCAAAGATATCATTGTAAGTAATGTACTGAGAGAAAACCGGTGCCCAACAGTTTAAAGCCCTAATTTGTACTGTGTCTTGTTTAGTTACCATGAGCTCCAAAGAAGAATATTGCGTCAGTGCTATGGATTTGATTGGGGGCCAGATCTCTGCAGGAAAGGGCAGTCCTGGATTCTGTAGCAATGTATCTATGCTCCTCCTCAAAGCAAATTTTGGGTATCCCCCAAAAAACCCTCGGACTGGTCACCAGATGTGGAGGCATATGGCACAACACAAGAGCTAATAAGCACAGCAGGCAGGAATAATTCTGAAATGACTGACAAATGCTTGGTGCTATTGACTTTCTTGGTTTGAAAAAAGCATAAATCACTAAACCTAGAAATATGATTTCTCTAGTCAGTTTTCTACAAATCTTTTATTTTCTTGAAAATTTCACCTTGAAAGGAACTTTACACAAATGTAGTACATTACTTGGTCTGAATTTAGACATAAAGTTCATGTGAACACTGAAAGAAAGGACTCTGAGGAACAGAGAGAGCAGCTTTAGCTGGTACAGTTAAACCTTAGCTCGTAACTGTTAGAGCAAATCGGTGACCAACGCCAGTGTACTGCGTCCAGGCCATCTCCTGGGCACCATCCTTCCTCCCCAGTGCTATCTCCTTCTCTGCAGATGTGCACTCAACATCCAGCCCATCCAAGCAAACAGTCCCACGATGTGCCACACACTACTGAATCTGTAGTTCTTAGCCTTACTACTCTCTCCCCTTCCCCACTAGGACATTTCCTTCTTCCAAAACACAGTTTAAATGCCAGTTGCTCATGGAAAGCCTTTCAGATAGCCTAATCAGCATTGTGTCTCTGTGGGCTGGCTGGCCAGGGGTTGAGAGTGCTTGCTGCTCTTTCTGAGGACCTGAGTTCAGTTCCCAGCATCCGAGTGGGGCGGCTCACAGCTGGCTGTAACTCCACTTCCAGGGGATCTGACACTGTCCTGTTGCCTCCACAGATACATGTACACATGTGGCAGACATGCATACAAACACACGCATACACATAAATAAAAATAAGTGTTTACAGAACTTCATGCCCAGCATTCTTCATACTCTACTGTGTTGGCTATCTTTGGTTGTTGATGTTTCATTTGTTTGTTTGTTTGTTTGTTGTTTTGTCACCACATAAAATTTGAGATGAGTTTTTCTAGGTCTGTGAAGAGTGGATGTGGATTTTGAGAAGCTAGGTTTGATTCCCAGCACCCACATTGTGGTTCATAACCATCTATAACTCTAATCTGATGGGCACCAGGCATGCAGGTAAAAAAGTTCATCCACAGGCATGAAATCACATTGATTTTAACAGTATGATGGGGATGGTGGCATGCTCAGATGGTGAAGAAAGAGGAGGAGGAGGAGGAGGAGGAGGAGGAGGAGGAGGAGGAGGAGGTAGGGGAGGAAAATAGGAAGACGATGGCTGTGTGAGGAATCACCCATGTACACATTTCAACGTGTAGAAAAATGAAATTGGACCCTTCTCATTCATCATGCACAAAACTCAACTGCAGATCCACAAAGGGCTTCAACTAAGTAAGACAGTCTCAAACTACTAGAGGATAAAGCAGGGACGGTGTTTCAGTTTAAAGACACGGGTAAGACTTTTGAATAGTATTCCCATAACACAAGAAGTAAAGCTAACAATTTAATGGGATTTCATGAAGGTCAAAGAGCCATGAGTTAGAAAGAGTGCTGGGCAATGCTGCCTTCCGGGCATGGCATGGGGATCATTCTCATCAGCTCACAGTAGCCACGGTGACATGCACAAGATCAAGGCAGTCAACATTCAAGCACAGATGGGGAGAGAGTCCTGAGGCTCCACCCCATCCAAGGAGCTACTGGCAGTGGTTGGCTGCTGAGGGAGAGAAAGTTATCCTTTGAGGATGTAGCTGGTGGTGTGGTACTGGATAGTTACATGCCCATGTACATATGGGCAGCAGTGACTGAACTCCAATGGGTTCTGAACCACAACAAATCCATGACTCTTACAGGGAGATAAGGTAAGGAGCACTGGCAGCAACTGGAGGAAACAGGGATGGATATAATCAAAATATATTGTGTAAATGAGATGACACCTCGGCCTGCACCTGGGTCCCCACCAGGAAGTACCAAAACAAGACCTCGGTGCTGAGCTTTGCCCTTGAAGGGCCAGGCGCAGCAGGAAATGAGTAAGTAGGTGGTGGAGAGATGGAGGTGTCTGCAGAATGGAGACCCACAACTGACAGACACGTCCTGCTGTGTTTACTTCTCAACACTGGTCAGTCTGCTAATCTCTCTCAACCATGAGACTAGATGGCTATGTTGAATTACAGTTTTCCTATGCTTTGTTTAACTTTGGTCAGAGATTTGTTTCCTTTGGAATCTTTGGATTGGACAAACATTTGAAGACAGACAGAGGCCCCACCTCACCACCATGTAGACTGAGTGGGAGGAAGACACCCAGATAGCCCACCCACTGCATGGCCCACCACTATGTGCAAGGATGTGGTGGAGAGATGAGAAAGAGAAGCAAACTGGTCTGAGCACTGTGAAGAGAGGTGGATCTTCAGAAGTGAGGCCATGTCTGGGTTCATGGTCATGCAGCAGCAGGACTGTGTCTACGTCCATTGCTAGTATTACCACCAAAGGCCATGCAGACAGCCCTGGTTTGGGCTTTTACCTGGGACCATGTGGATATCCAAGAGCTTCACAGAGCTGGCCCCACCCCTCACTGGCTGTAGCATGTAGGAGAGCAGACCCAGTACCTCATCTGGGCAGCACATAGAGCTGGCCCAGGTAGTATGGGCCAAGTGAGGCCAGGCACAAGGGAATGAGAGAGGGAGAGCTTACCCTGCCCCTTGCTGGCTGTAGCATTGGATGAGCTGGCTGGGACAGTGCTGAAGAACTTACCCTGGTGGTGTGGGTTCAAGAGAGCTGACAGACTCAGCCCAGGCCTAGATGCAGGGCTCTGGGTTGGTCCACTCTAACATCTACCCCTTCTACAGACCTGCTAGAACTCATGAAGGGGCTGGGCCTACATATCCAAAGCTGGACTCCTAGAGGAGTCCTGGTGAGGATCCAGTATATAGTGTTATATAGTGTAGCAGCAGCCAGAGGCCTCAAACCAGACCAATGATTCACCCCAATAAACATTTGCAAATAAAGGTATGTGGACAAAAGGGTGTACTGTGTGACACACTGTGACATACTACAGCTTCCATGAGAAGATAGAGTTTTTTGTTGTTGTTATTATTTGTTTTATCTTATTTTTATTTAGGAGGAGAGGTTGCAAGGGCAAAGGGTAGCTATGAAGGGATGGAAAGATGAATGGAATAGGGGTACATGATGTGAAATTCACAAAAAATCAATAAAAGGTTAAATATACATTGTATAAATATATGGAACTTTCAAAGAACAAACAATATTTTAAAAAGAAAACTATGTCTTTATATAAGATGTCCTACAAATGGAAATGAACAAGACATTTTCTCCAAGGAAAAATAATGTAAAAGAAACTTCATTATACGATGTTATTTCCTTTCATTCTTAGACATCAACATGTTATACCTAAGAGCGTGGCCCAGGGGAAAAGTCCTTGTCTAGCATGTGCAAGGTATTGAGTTTGATTAGTAGCTCTCTTCAAAAAAAAATTACAGATGTTTAAAAAGAAAAAAGAATATAATAATCTTATCCACTGCTGGTATAGCCAGCAGTACTAAGAGCAGAGCTAAGGACAGAGGGTCAATGTAGGGAGACACATCATTATCTTTTCTTCTGGTCAAACAAACCAGAATAAGGCTATATATTGAGAACTGGATCTAATGCTTTGTCTTACTTTGGCTCCCAAGAGCTGCGCTTCCAGACCTGAGGGTCCCCGACCCCAGCTGGCTTCGACTGATAATAAAGAATTGCCATATGGCCAATGGCTGGGCAAGAAGATGGGGGGGAACTTTTAAATTGAGAAGGAAAGAGGAGGAATCACCATGACTCAAGGCAAAGGGATCAGAATTAAGAGCTGCAGGAGAGAAAATATCCAGCAATGTAGACTGAAAGAGACTGCGACTCCATGAGGGGGCTGTCCAGAAGTTAACGAGGTAGCAAAGATAAAATAAAGATTTAGAAGGTATTAGGGTAGGAATACCATAGGGGAGTGTTTGCGAGCCATGGGAAGGTTTAGAAGTGCCCAGCCATTGGGCTAGTCAAGGCATATCAAAATTAGCTGGCGCCTGAGAGAGAGAGGGAGGAGAGAGAGAGAGAGAGAGAGAGAGAGAGAGAGAGAGAGAGAGAGAGAGAGAGACACTATCTGTCTCTTTCATTTGTGAATCCAGAGAACTCTTGGGTGCGAGAGCGCAGTCCACTGGGAACCAAAGCAGCTTAACTATAATTTACCGCTATAGTTATGTTTTTCGGTGAACACCCACCCACATGTATGCACCTTCAATTACTAGCATAAAGGCAAACATTTTTGGTAGACCCATAACACACTAAGAACTAAAATTGTCAGTCTTAAATTTACTTTGCCTGATTACTAATTCTGGCTTCCAGCTGGAATAACATATGATATCATCACTTTTGAGACAAGCCATGTTTAAGAGCAATAGTTCACATGATCTACATTCTCAGTCCCTTTCTAATTAGGTGCTTGGCACAGATTCACCCACTCCTAACCTGGCAATGCCCCCATGCACAACAAATAAACAAGAAGTTCATGAAAATTGTTTTATATTTCATAATTTTCTCTCTCGTCCTCCCTTTCCCTTCAATATTCAAAATTACAATGCCTTCATAAGTCGATATCAAGAACATTAAAATAAAATATTCTGCCTTTTTAAAAGGTGAAATTGAGGTGATTAATATCCTTGTCATCAAATGGGTTAAGTCACATAAGGCCCCATCAGAGGCCTGCTAAGGAGTGGGGTAAAGTGTGAGCGGAGGGAGGTGGAGCACATGGCAAGCAGCGCAGTGGGTGACGCTCCACTGGCTCACGGGCAAAGGCCACTGTGCAAGCACAAGGACCTGACTCGGATGCCAGAGCCCATGTAAGAGGCAGTATGGGGGCGCGCGTCTGTGACCCAGAACTAGGAGATGAAGACAGGTAGATCTCAGCAGGCTCTCTCAACAGTCAGCCTAAACAAATGGTGAGATCCAGGTTCAGGGAGAGACAGTGTTCCCCAAAATAAGGTGGGGAACTGATAGAGGAAAATACTCAGTGTTGACATATGGCCTCCATGTGCATGTGCTCACAAGCATCACACACACACACACACACACACACACACACACCATATATCCAGTATCAAAGAAAACTTGGTTGGTAATATTAGATTCTAGTGACCCTGATATTCAAAGAGAAAGTTACTATTTATATAAACTAAGCATTTTGTTAGCAGATTATATAGACTATTATACTCTGACAACTCCTATCCTCATACTTGAGAACAAGTATGGGGGGGATGCCAGAAAAGTCAATCAACAGTCATTCTAATATCTTACCCAGTACAAAGGCTCCAGGAACACATAGTTAAAGGGGATTTCAGTATCAGACAGACTGGCTTGCAACTCAGCTCCAATAATCACTAGCAGTAAGATCATGGTCAAACTCAACCTAACCATTCTCAAATACACAATCAGTACAAATCAATAATTCATGAAATTCACTTAAAAACTGGTTGGTTAGAATCTAGGGCTTATTTTATTTCGGGGGAATATTAACACAGTGCCAAGACATTTGAGCTAGCCTATGAAATTCTGGAAAGTCCTGTGTCCCTAGAGATGCTACCACAGTGCTGATGACCCTGACACCTAATGCCCATTACAGAGTGTGAAAAGTCAAGGAACCATGTGGTTTTGTAGCTTCACTGCTTCCCTGTCTGCAGACCTTGTGTATAAGAAATGGCTATTACATGGAATGAAATCATTTTGGAAACCTGTCAGGTTGGTTTGTCCTTCTATGATTTGGAAGTACCACATCTCTTGGCAAAGAACTAGAAGCAAATGCTTCTGTGGAGAGAGGAGAAAGTGATAGAGAAAAGACAGTTTTCGCACCAGTCAACTTTAAAGTTGACCCCACCAAACCAGGAGTTCTGACCTGAAGTCACAGGTTGTGTCAGTTAAGATGTGCACCGTCATCTGAGCACCTGAGAGTCCCAAATGCTCAGCTACCCGACCCGGGTAACTCCCGAGACTATTCACCCAGTCTTTGAAAACATCTTAAATACTATCAATCTGGATAAGTAAATCTCATGTAGCATGAAGACACATGCACATACTGTATGAATATACAATAAAGAACCAGCCTGGGTGGTACAAGGTCAAAGCTGTAAGCCCAGTGAACTCGGTCCTGTGGTCCTGAGAAGACTCAGTCTTCTCTCCCTGGTCAGAGGCAAGCCTTCACGGGTCAGGCCACCAAAGAAGCACAAGGCAGGGCAACAACTGCACACTGAGCGCTGACTCCAAAGAAGAGGGGAGAGGAAACAGTGGCAGCTGCCACCCTATTCTTGCAGAGGAGCACAAAGCTCTGCTGCACCCTTTGGGGAGGGATCCGTCCAAGAGGAAATCAGGTAGGACTAAACCCACGAAGTGAAACATCACTGTAAGAGGCACACAACAGGGAGATTGAAGGAGAGGCCAAGCACGTGCTAAGGAAACCCTTAACATTTCCTGTGTTATTTTTATGTACACAGGTTTTCTGCTTACATATATATATCTTCATACCACATGTATGCAATACTAATGGAGGACAGAGAGGGCATCATATGCCCCAGGACTGAAGATACAGACAGTTGTACACTGCCAAGTGGGCACTGGGATGCAAGCCCGGGTCCTCTGGAAGAGCAGCCAGGTACTCTTATCTGCTGAGCCATCTGTCCAGCCCTGGCATTATTTTTCAGTGAAAAGCACACTCTACAACTGTCCTCAGAAAAACATCCTATTGGAATGCTCCCTGGTCCCACCTCTGGAGCAGCACGAAGGACAAGTTCCAGGACCCTTGTTTTCTACTTCCGTGCTCAGTCTTTACTCAAGCGTCATCATCCGTGGTTTGCAAATGGGAACAGCGCTATGGGACACACTGACTCTGCTACCATGGCCTTTGGCCAAAGAAAAGCAGACTGGTGGGAACTTCTTCCCAGAAAACCTCAATCTTAATTATTATAAATGGCTGAAAACAGGCATAATAAAACAGGACCTCCCAAGGCGACAGCCAATCAGGAACAGTGCAATAATGACCATTATATATGTTGCCAAGCCATGTGGCTTGAAAGCTAATATAAGCATCAGGGAATTCAGAAAGTAAAGCCACAATGCTACAAAACTAGCAGATATACTATTATTTAATTTCCTAAATGTAGTTTGTTTTAGAAAAAGGTAATCTACAATTAAATAGATTAAGAAACCAAATCTTATCCTTAAAAAACTATTTTGGCAACTTTAAAAAATCATGTGCTTATTTTTATTGATTGCAAAGACAGATACAATTTAAGCTAAGGCAATATTATACCTGTATGAGCTTGAATTGATCTATAACTCATTTAGTTTTTCATTTAAAACCTATTTTCCAAAATGGATAGTTTTATATAAAGCAATAGCAAAAGAAGAATAAAACATATCTATTTACAAAGTATGTGCTATAGGAAGTATAAACACAGCTGCTTCCTCTTCTTGGTAGCTTGCTAGCATTTTATAACCACTGTAAATTACATTACACCCAATAAAAGCCTTTTCCTGTGACAATTAGCATAAAAACATCAGCTATATACTGAAGACTTAAAGAAAAATACTGTTGAGTTTTATCAAACAGTAACTTTTAAAATACAACATTTTTCTGAGTGTCACTCATTTTTCTTCAATAAATTTTAACTTAGGAAAACAACGTACCGGGGAGAACACAGTAAAGACATGACATGAATAACAGACATTTTAGGCAGGCTGGTCATCTGAAAGAACACATGATGGGTCCTACTGACCGAGCACTTGCTGCGTGCCTGGCACTGAGTGTAGTGATGCGTTTCATTCAGTGTAGAGTTTCATTCAGTATTAAAGCAACGCAAGACACAGCGTTCATATCTGTTTCACTTTCTTATCTAAATTTTCTTGCTATATTATTAAAATGGAAAATTCCAAATCTGTAATGCCAAGCTAAGTAAATCTAGGTTTTTCCTAAGAGACTAGCCCTGCAGTCCTAGTGTGCTGTTGCTGCACAGCACGGCAGCTCTAAGTAACAGCAGCAGACCGCACATTTCAAACAACCTGTCAAAGGACATGCGGTCTTTATCATGAAAAATAGTGTCAGAGCTATGTTTAATCTGACTTGAACACCACACAATATACACATAAATCAAAGCATCATGTTAGTCCTATCATATGCACAATTTTTGGTGTGTTACACATCAGCTAAAACTAAATGTAATACATTCAAATAAATTAGTGTGGACGTTGGAGAGGTGGCTCAGCAGCTGAGAGCACTGACTGCTCTCTCACATGACCTGGTTTGATTCTCAGCATCAACACAATGGCTCACAACCACGTGCAACTTCGGCTCCAGGGGATCCAACACCCTCTTCTGGACTCCATGGGAGAACATATGTAGGCAAAACACCCACACATAGAAAATAAAATCATAAAGTAATTTTAGAAAATCAACACCCCAGTTGTAAACTTTAAAAAAGTAATTTAAAACAATATAATTCCTTAAGAAAAGAAAGTTGCTTTATGATCACACCCATGATTAGTGTCACAAGTCTACAGGTGTGGTCCAGCTCATGCTGTTTGTAAACAGAGTAATTTGACAATTACTATAAATATGTTCCACACTTAAAACACTGCTGTGGGCTCTGGGGATGAGAAGGAGAGAAAGAGTCATGAAAACCTTCCATCTTCTATTTTTTAAAATTATAATCACTGTTGGTAAATGAAAGCGTTTATTCTGAATAAACTCTTAGTTAAAAGCCTGGCTCCATAGTCTTGTATTCCAGGGCATGAGTTGAAGTTTTCACAGGAGACTGTGAATTTGATCAGTGGAGAGACTAGGTGCCGTGTGCCTCTTCTCCGGGATGGGAGCTCTCTATTCTGACTTAAGCCATAAAGTCAACTAGGGTCTCAGTGATGGAGGCCCAGCAGCAGTGTGGGGCCACAGTGATGGAGGCAGTGTGGGGCCACAGTGATGGAGGCAGTGTGGGGTCACAATGAAGGAGGCAGTGAGGGCTCTCAGTGAAGGAGGCCCAGAGGCAGTATGATGTCACAGTGATGGAGGCCCAGAGGCAGTGTGGGGCCACAGTGATGGAGGCAGTGTGGGGTCACAGTGATGGAGGCAGTGTGGGGTCACAGTGATGGAGGCAGTGTGGGGTCACAGTGATGGAGGCCCAGAAGCAGTGTGGAGTCACAGTGATGGAGGCAGTGTGGGGTCACAGTGATGAAGGCCCAGAGTCAGTGTGGGGTCACAGTGATGGAGGCAGTGTGGGGTCACAGTGATGGAGGCGCAGAGGCAGTGTGGGGTCACAGTGATGGAGGCCCAGAGGCAGTGTGGGGTCACAGTGATGGAGGCAGTGTGGGGTCACAATGAAGGAGGCAGTGTGGGCTCTCAGTGAAGGAGGCCCAGAGGCAGTGTGGGGACACAGTGATGGAGGCAGTGTGGGATCACAGTGATGGAGGCCCAGAGGCAGTGTGGGGCCACAGTGATGGAGGCAGTGTGGGGTCACAGTGATGGAGGCAGTGTGGGGTCACAGTGATGGAGGCAGTGTGATGTCACAGTGATGAAGGCCCAGCAAGAATGGTATAAATGAGACCTCAAAGAAGTAACCAACTCTCAGCTGCAGCTGAGGTTTCTCAAGCCCCTGGAAAAATCTAAATGTTGCCCCTGTGCTCAAAATAAATTCAAATGCTCCACTCTCTAACCAAATCCTCTTGAAGATCGGGGCAGGGGTAGGAATGGGATGAGGAATTGTGAGAGAACTGACTGGGAGGGGGGCAATGACTAGACTGTAAAAAATTGAAGTAATAAAAAGGAGAGACACTGAGTATATATTATGACTTGTTACACTAATGGGCAAGTGTGTACTATATTAAATAAGAATGTTCATAAACAAAGAATAATTACAATGGCTAGTTTATAGGTGTGCCTAGAAAACCCTAAATACACAGCACCCGCCAGAGCGATATGCAACTAGAATTATAGTAGAACTTTGCTAAGTTCAATGTTCTATTCCTCTCTGCCAGGTTTCTCATTTTCTGCTGAAGAGGATACTGCTACCACCACATCCAACACTCTAATAGGCAATGAAGGGCTCAAACAGTTCATAACCAATGAGATGACATACAACTGATACTCTCTAACGTTTCCTCAGAAACCTGTACTAAGTTGAAAGATTACTGTCACCCTAAGGGGAAAACCTCTATCAAATCTTGCTTTGAGAAGCTGTGATTCATTTTGACGCCTGAGGCTAACCTTAGCAGATATGACTGGTTTGTAGGAACAGAGTCTGTTCCCATGTTACAGTGGGGAACACAAAAGAGGGAGCCCAGTGTCTTAGAGCTAGTGATCAGGTGAAGACGATGTTCCTAGGACAGGCAACACTAGCCCGAGGCAGGCTGTTAGCCACACACAGTAAGATCATGAGAGCACAGGGGCTAGGCCAGCATGCCGGGGTGTAGTAAGTGACCACATGCACTGAGGACAGAGGAGCACTGGTGAAGGAAGAAGACACTCATAGGAAGAGAACTCACTGGTATAACAGTGACAGTATAACAGTGATTTGTAAATATAGTCATGAAACATCTAAAATGCTGGATCAGAAGATAAGTCAAATACATAAGGGTGCAAAGAAAGTATAGCTTGGAGCCACCCACTAATTAATGATTATTCATACTATTAATACAACAGAGCAGTAAGTCCAGGTAATTCTTCAGACCTGTTTTATTTTCAAGCAACTGATAAATTCCATATTTAGAACAAGTAACTCCAGAAAGGAGAATAAAAACAAATCACATTCATTTTATCAAACTAATTTACTAATGCCTTTTTATCAAAACCATACAATGGCAGCACAATTAAAATATTAATTTTAAGTAGGAGTTAATGAAAAATTTAAAAATGCATAAACAAAACCCAACATGCATGTGCACACACATACACACAGAAAGACACACATACACACACACACACACACACACACACACACACACACATATACAGGGTGGGTGGGAGCAGGGCAGATCAGAGGCAGAGGCAGATGGACCAAGTTGAAGTTGCCCAGAAGTAAAATGATGACTATTTAACATTTAGAATACAATTCCTCACAATAACAGGCTAAAGAAAAAAATGAACAATGATCTAAAAAGTTCCAAATCTATATACATCAATTGAATTAATACAAGATTTAGAAAACAAAACACCAGCAAACTGAGATTACAAAGAACTCCCTCAGCACACATAGCAGCTAATAGCAAAATTGGGGTCAAAGCTGCACAGACTTGAATGGCACAGATGCCTGCCCTCGTTACCACCCCTGAACAGTGGCCTGGTCCTGCTCCATGCACAATAAAAGCACTATCTGTCCCTATCTACAGTGTGGCTGCTTCTACTTGGAGACCCAAGAAAGCAATAAAGAAAACCCAGACAAGGCAGCTAGGACACCAGACGCACGATCAATATTCAAAGCTGGGCAATTGTACTAGCACAGCAGTAAAAACTGGGAAAAAAATCAGCTTTTTAAAAAGGCAGAAACCAGGCTGGCCTTAAATTCTCAAAGATCCACCTGCCTCTGTCTCCTGAGCTATCCATGAAAATATCTAAATATCTTTTATGGAAAAATCTAAAATCAATCAGAATTTGTTTCAACCATGAGAGAAGAAAATATTCCCCCAATGTAAGAGGAAGAAAATTATGTCAAAGATGTAATCTGTGTTAGTAAAGTTAATATACATATACAAATACACACACATGTCTGTATGTATGTATACATATATTCACACAAGAAAAATTAGATCTAACCAGACCATGAGTAAAAAAAATTCTAGGTGGATTCAAAATTCAAATGTTAGTGCCAGTCGGCTGGGCAGTGGCTCACGCCTTTAAGCTTAGCACTTGGGAGGCAGAGGCAGGTGGATCTCTGTGAGATCAGGACCAGCCCAGTCTAAAGACTATGTTCCAGGACAACCAGAGCTACACAGAGAAGTCCTGAGTTAAAAATAAAAGTACAACAACATAAAACAAATTAAGAATCAAATGTCAAAATAAAAGTTATGTTGTAGTAAAAAAATAAATCAGAATATAAAATGGTTAATGACATATACAAGCCATATAGGATAATATCTATTAACTAGATTATATAAACAGGAATTAACATCAAAAGAAAAGCCACAAACTGGGTGAAATATTTATACCATATAACTTTTAAAAGCCTAATATCTAGAATGTGTAAAAAAAAAACAAAAAAAAGCTTAGTAAATAAAAAGTAAGCAAAACAAAAATATAAAACAAGAAGAAAGATGAGTAGCCAGTAACTATAAGCTGTTCTTATCTACTACAATTGTAAATTTATACAAAAGGCAGCCATGGACAGCTATAAGATATGGGTAATTTGGATAATACTGAAATGTTGGACACCATGCTGAAAAGAGTGTTCTATGAAAAGTCATCACTTGCAGAAAAATTCCCTATACGCACAGTATTGAGTTTACTAAGTAGTCCATGACCTAATAAATGTCTTCAAACAACATGCTCTGGAAAAAAAACTCCTCCCATGAGCTTCTGAAAACATGATCCAGGATACTCACACCTGCTTTATATGCTCTCTTAAGTGGAACATCCCTGAACATACTACAGTTAGATAGATAGATAGATAGATAGATAGATAGTAGATAGATAGATAGATGGATATAGATGTATAGATGTATATATATATGTATATATGTATGTATATGTGTATATGCATATATATGATAATTATGGTATGGTATTAATGAACAAACTATACATATTATTTTTAGTTGTGTTGAAAATAGGAAGTTGAAAGGCAAAAATCAATTGCTTAAGGATATTTACAGTATAATGTAAATTATGCAAAAATTAAAGCCCATAATAAATGTGCTATACTATACTATTCATACAGAAAAATAAATATTTAAAGAAAGTTTTAAAAAAGCAAGAATAGAACTAAAACTACCTCTCAGGGGAAAAAAAAGAATCAGATTAGGGAAAAAACTATATCAAAGGTGCTTCATTTATCTCTACTTTTATTTCTTTAATTAATATGATCAGGGTTGGAGAGATGGCTCAGTGGTTAAGAGCACTGAATGCTCTTCTAGAGGTCCTGAGTTCAATTCCCAGCAACCACATGGTTGCTCACAACCATCCGTAATGAAATCTGAGACCCTCTTCTGGTGTGTCTGAGGACAGCTACAGTGTCCATGTCATATTTTAAAAAGTAAATAAAGCTTTAAAAAAATATGATCTAAGGAAAATTATGAAAAATGGTAAATTATAATGTGCCTGTATGGGAAATACATAGATGTTTGCCATATTATATAAGTTTATATTTTATAATATAATACTTTTAAAATATATTATAATGCATGAATGCTCTATAATTTATATGCTTTTTAATATAAATGTTTTAGAAGTTTCCTAAATCAAAACAACCCTGAGATTTCACCTCACACCAGTAAGAATGGCTAAGATTAAAAACTCAGGAAACAGCAGGTGTTCGCGAAGATGTGGAGAAAGAGGAACACTCCTCCACTGCTGGTGGGATTGCAAGCTCGTACAACCACTCTGGAAATCAGTTTGGCGGTTCCGCAGAAAACTGGACACAATACTTCCAGAGGACCCAGCCATACCACTCCTGGGCATATACCCAGAAGATTCTCCAGCATGTAATAAGGATACATGCTCCACTATGTTCATAGCAACCTTATTTATAATAGCCAGAAGCTGGAAAGAATGCAGATGTCCCTCAACGGAGGAATGGATACAAAAAATGTGGTATATATACACAATGGAGTACTATTCGGCCATTAGAAACAATGAATTCATGAAATTCTTAGTCAAATGGATGGAGCTGGAGAACATCATACTAAGTGAGGTGACCCAGTCTCAAAAGAATACCCATGATATGCACTCACTCATAAGTGGATATTAGCCTAGAATCTTGGAACACCAAAGACACAATCCACATGTCAAATGATGTCCGAGAAGAAGGAAAGAGTGGACCCTGGATCTGGAAAGGCCAATGCATCAGTGTAGGGGAATACCAGAACACGGAAGTGGGAAGGGGAGAATGGGGGAACAGGGGGAGGGAAAAGGGCATGTGGGACCTTTGGGGGGGGTGGGGAACCAGGAAAAGGAAAAGGAAATGTAAATAAAGAATATATGCATTAAAAAAAAGTTTCCTATGGAGGTATTTCATAAATCATAGACAGTTCTGCCCCAACAAATAGACCTCACACTAAACACTACAAACAGGATTTACATCCCTTCATCTGTTGCTAAGCATTATTTTAAGGCATGTGCTTGACATTGTGCAAAGATTACAGACTAGGTACTGCCAAAAGAAATATTAATACCTAGAGCTTCTTACAGGAAAAATAGCAAGAATTATATAAAAACTATGAAGATCTAGAAAGACCCAAAATGCATAAAAATGAAAGGAAGTTTCCAGAAGTTAGTAAAATAGTCAAATTTTTTCTTATAATTAAGAAGTCAAAGATAACAATGTTAATTTTTTTAATAAATGTAAAGTTTTTTCCTGCTGCATTTGAACTGGGTGGCAGTTAGAGGACCTGACGCAGAGCACATGTATTAGTTATCTTCCTATTGCCGTGATAATGTTCCATGATCAAGGCTTGCTTTGGCTTATGGTTCCGGAGGGATAAGCGTCCAACAATGGGGAAGTGTGGCAGCAGTCGTGGTGGCTGGAGGAGCAGTCTGACAGCTCACATCTTAAACCACGCGGGAGAGAAAGCAAACTGAGAATTGTCCTGTCCACAGTGTCACACTTCCTCCATAAAGGCCACATCTCCTAAGCCCCTCCAAACAGTGCCACCAACCAGGAAGCAATTATTCAAATATCTGAGCCCATGGGGAACAATCTCATTCAAAACACAATTGCATATGTCAACAATATGATTACTCAGATTAGAACAGATATCAAAAGTGTATTGCTAGAAGTCAAAACCTCAGTTAGTAACATATCAATAAGTTCACACAGCAGCATACCTGTAGAAGGAGCCTTTCAAATGCCAGGAAGTTATCCCACTTGGCCATCTGTGGGTGCTTCAGAGTCTGAACTGTGGCCATCCCAAGCTGTAGGAGCCCACAGTGGTTTGTAAGAGCTCTGAGGTTGTTCTTGAAGAGCTGAATATAGGACATGAGCTGCCCTGGAGTGACTCTTCCTGGAGAAACATAAAAATGTATCAGTGTACTCTCTTCCCTTTTACTAAATAATGGCAAGGAGGCCCTGAACAAAGTTACTGTCTTATATGCGCACAGAACTCCAGAGCTGATCAACCTTTCCTAAACTATTATGATTGTTTTAGGAACACAAAGACTTGCAAGAAAGAAAATAAGAATTAAGCCAACTGGCCAAAGCCATATTGTTAGAAGAACTTATTTGATAATTGACTAATATCCTGAAAACAGTTTTCAAATAAAGGCACACAAATATTTGTTGATCTCAATATAGATCATCAATGCATGACATATGATACAAGAATCCAAGAGGTAAATGGAAAGCTTTTTAATTGTGTGTACATGTGTAAAGAACATGTTAGGATTGTGGCTAACGCCTCCAGCCCTGGCACCAGGGACTTCATAACTGTATTCCTGAGGCTCAAGGCTGTAGGTTCCATGACATATGATACAAGAATCCAAGAGGTAAATGGAAAGCTTTTTAATTGTGTGTACATGTGTAAAGAACATGTTAGAATTGTGGCTAACGCCTCCAGCCCTGGCACCAGGGACTTCATAACTGTATTCCTGAGGCTCAAGGCTATAGGTTCCATGGAACAAGAGTGTTTGGCAAATGAGAGTAAATCACTAGTGAATGCACAAAGCGCATGTGAAGGTGCACACCCTGGACCGATACACTCCTGCAGGTCCTTTGACAGACTCATCTTCACGGTCTGATTTGTTAAACTCCATAGCTGACAGTCCTCAGTATCTTACACAAGGCTCCTATACACCAAATTCTCCTCATCAGGCAACAAGAAAGCACTGAGTCAAGCAGAACCGTAAGTTAATAGATCATTCCTATAGACCTCGCCCATACCATGCTTATGGACTGTTCGAATTTCGACTGATTATTCTATACTTAAGAGTATTTTCATTGCTAATAAGACATCCTATACAGACTCAGCACATGCAGGTGCTTAAGGAAACATGGCCTCTCCTGATCCTCAGAGCAACTACAGGAGGCAGCAAACTGGGACCCTGTGGCATCTGTTAGCCTCACTCAAGGCACTCAGAACTGAGTGTCTGCCGGTGTTGGTCAGCAGATACCACCTAATACTGAGCTTTTGCTAAGGATTATGATACACACAAAACAGACCTGGCAACAAGAAACTTAAAACCCTGAATCCCAACTACATTTTAAACAAATGTTTGTGATGAGATTAAAATTATTAAGGTGCCTTCTAATCAGTGTATGATGGTAAACACATAAGAAAAAGATCAGCAAAGGACTATTCCTCATGAATTTCTCTAGTTCTTCAGCAAGGTTCAGACTCACCTTGATTCATTCTCTCTCTCTCTCTCTCTCTCTCTATATATATATATATATATATATATATATATATATATATCCCTCCCTCCCTATCACCTGTCAGCTCATCCATCTGTATCTCTCACTTCTCCAGAGTATACACACTGATAGGCTTTGCTTATGACATCTTCGTATCTTATATCATTCACCTCCTCAGCTACCTGCTCCCATCCTTGGTTCTCAAAGAAGAGCTAAACAATTTACTTGTTTGAGGACTAAAAGAATGAAGGAAAAACCCTCACACTTCTTGCCTTATTCTCTTTGCCAGGTTTAGTAAGGTATTATTTATATGTAGTTAAAATCCGCCCTTTTCTGGTATGGAGTTCCATGGGTCTGACAAATATCTCCAGTATTTGTGTTGACTTGTGGGGGTGTGAGGGGAAGCCTGGTGGAGGAAGAAGTGGACCGGAGAGCCAGACCACGTGGTCTCCTGCACCTGCTGGTCAGGCTGTGCACAGCCTGAGATCTAAAGCTACTCCCAGCAAAGCAGTCAGACAGAACAAAGGACCCTGGCCAAGGGGGACAGCAGCTTCCGCTGTCTTCACAGAAATCCGCCCTGGGCAATCGGCTCTCTCCTCTACAGAATCATAGGCAAGCAAATTAGATCCAATCAGATAGCAGAGTATAATCCTCAGTTTGGCCCTTATGATGAAAGACATAACCGCACTTTTATTGGTTGAAAAGCTTTTTACTGAACAACAAAAGTTAGGTCTGCACCCCAATGCTGGTCTCTAGGGTCTGAAGCCTCTGTGGACTCTGTCTCCTCACTCCCCATTTCTCAGTCCCAGTTCTGACGAGTGTGTGAGTAACCATCACCGCAGCCTAGGTGCAGAGCATGGCTATTGGTCTATACACTCCCTCCTTTTTGTCATCAATTCCATCGCTCCAACTCTATGCCTTGATGAATACTAAAATGCCGTAGTCTGTTCTCCCATCTAGAATGTCATAGAAACCACACAGATGTAACAAATATTTGATTCTGGCTTTTTTTCACATCAGCATAATGCATTTGAGATTCATCCATGTTCTTGATGGAAATAATAGCTTCCCCTTTTACTTTCTGAATATTACTTCATTGTATTGGGCATACTATAGCTTAGGTATCTAGTTATCTAACCACAATTACAGGATCATTAGGGTTATCTCCAATTTTTAAAACTGTAAACAAAGCCTTACCAACATCTAAGCACATGTTTTCACATGTCTACTTACACCTATGTTTTCATTTTTCTTTGGTAAATTTCCAAGAATGAGTAGTTAGGGTCATATACTAAGTGCATGTTTATTATAAGACTGGCGACCTGAGGCAAAAGGAGCCATCCCATAGCAACGGGAGAGGTTCTAGTTCCTTCGCATCCTCACCTCCTCACTAGCACTTGAGACTGTCAGTTACACTGATTTTAGCTGTTCCAACATGTATGTGATGAAAGCTCCTTATGGTTTGAATTTGCTTTTTCCAAGGACTAGTGAAGTTGATCATCTTTTCAGGTGCACATCTGACATCTGATACTTCTTCAAGTAAAGTGTCCATTCAAGCCTTTCCCCTACATTTTAGTTAGTTTTGTTATTAATTTGTGCCATAACTATCAACTAATTTGATATATATTTTCACACCTGCCACAGAAATAAACACATTGCTGCTAGAAATAAACATGTAGACAAATGTTTCCTTGATGCCCTCTTGATTAACTCAGCCTGTCTCACAAATTATATGTAATATTACATACTTCTTGTGCAAATTACTGTCATTTTTGTGCCACAATATGCTGACACATACTGTATTAAATATGTGAGAATAAACATTGACCTGATGTGTTCAGATCCCAAGACAGGTGTGGACAACCTTTGCACACTATGTTGACTACATCTCAGCCTTCTCCATAGGGAAGTGCTTCCTTCCGTATCACACGGCAGATGACCGCAGCATGGAGACTGAAAGACAGAGTCTGGTGACTCTAAAGAGACAGCCATGCTTGCTGAGCATGTGCACGCTCTTGGTTCAATATTCAGTGCTGGGGCAAAGGTGGAAGAAGCTGAGGCTACGGCTCCACGCTAGGGGGCCTTCCTATCTGCAGAAAACCTTGGGCTCAATCTCTAGCACCAAAGGAGAGTGAGGGGTGGGGTGGGTGGGAGAGCCACTTAACTATCATACAAATCTTATTCATCATGACTGTAACAATAAAGAAAAATAAGTCCCCAGAGTGCCAAAGGCTCTATGTGTGCTGTGGGACTGTTTTAGACAAATGTAATAAAGGAAATGAGAATCACCAAAGACATGACCAGATGATCTGTTTAGATTTTATTGTCATAACTGTATGATCTACTTTTGCACCACCCACTCTAGGCAAATGGTCTTCTCCTGAGCCACACCCTAGTCTCAGCATATGCTCATTTTAAAAATCAGGGTACCATCAATTAGAAAACATTTAACTGTTTTTTACTGTTAGCATTGCTGAGATTTGCACTTCCTCAAAGTATCTAGGAAATGCCTCGTTCCCACTTAAGGCATGTGAGGTAAAGAAACAAAGCATCTCCTGACAAGTAATACCAACCAAGCCCAAGCCCTGAGCTACCAATCAGCAGGCATCACTGCTCTCATCCACAGTCCATCTTCTTCTTCCATCAGCTATGCCATGAAAGTGACTCACTTTCTAACTGGAATAACATTCGAACTGGAAGCGGACCGAAGAGTATCTTACATAGATGCTCTAAAATAAGCTTGTGACATTTTTAGAATTTATAAAAATGAAAAACAAACAAAAAACAAAACAAGAAAAAACAAAAACCAAAAAAACAAATGCAACCAACCAATGGACTGAAACAAACTGCTTCCAGGACTAGTGGCCCCACATGACTCCATCAGTGAGCTGGGATGTGAGTAGCATTCCCTACTTCTGCTGCTGTACCTTCTGGCTGTAAACTGTTTTTACTATGTGCTTTATGCATTTGAAAGCACTGCCTTTGCAAATGAAAAATGCTATAAATATTACATATTTTATGTGTATTGAATAAATTGCAGGTAATCAGACAGAAGTGATTTTGCATCAATGATATGTCAAGTAAAGTCATTAGACCAAAAGAAGAAAGAAAGAAAGAAAGAAAGAAAGAAAGAAAGAAAGAAAGGAAGGAAGGAAGAAAGAAAAGAAAGAAAGGAGGAAAGGAAGAAAGAAAGAAAGAAAGAAAGAAAGAAAGAAAGAAAGAAAGAAGAAAGGAAGAAAGAAAGTTAGTTCATTTTACCATAAAAGCTCCCCGGTTCCCATCAACTAAGCAAGAGCTACAAACCAGGCACTGAAGAAGCAATAGAACAGTTAGCCATACTTCACTTTAAAAAAAGAGGAGCAGGCACACCTGTCAGGCAGATTTACATGGTGATTTAAACATGTCAGCCCAGACGGCTCTGCAAGATACTTTTAAGACCATAAAAGAAAGGTTACTTTATATCAAGACCACAAAGATATACAGCAACATTTTGAAAAGTGACACTTTGACACGGGAAAAGTGACTTTTACGTCTTTAAACTACTAATGCAGTTCATTAAAGCAAGCTCATTAAAATACAATTGTCTCCTGGGGAAAACAACTAAATGGACAGCACTGGGCAGCCTGCTACAGAGAGCCTGGAGCTACTACAGCAGCGCCCTGCCCCACTCCAGCCCTGCTCCAGCCCTGCCTCTGCCCTGCCTGCGGGATTGTGCTCACTTGCAGTCCTGCCGGGTGGTCACCATGGCTGGTGTGCTTCCCACGCCAAACGGCCCCCACCTCTCTACTACTTCCCAAGGAGCCAACTTCAACACTTTATATCAAGTCTAATTCACTATAAGATCAATCTAAATTAAGGATGTCTTCTTGACAGTAACAGTATTTTACTGAAGATTTTTATTGTTTTTTGTTAATGCTCTGATTACAAGATTGTACATGAATGTATGTCTGTATGTATATACATACACACATATATGTATATATAAATAGACAGAGCTGAGCAGTTACATATATATGTGTGTGTGTGTATGTATATATATATTCTACATAGGAGAGAGAGAGAGAGGAGAGAGAGAGAGAGAGAGAGAGAGAGAGAGAGAGAGAGAGAGAGATTCCTAAAGGTAAATTTTTCTTTCACAATAAGCCCTGATGCCTAAAGTGATCTTTGCAAAACACAAAGTTTTTCAGGAGTGCAGATAAATAACATACAGACCCAAGAGTCACCTCTGCTGAATGTAACTACTCATGGCAGACAGCAGTATTAGTGCAAACAGAATGCCGACACAATACCCAGCATGACGAGCCAAATGCTGCATACTGACAACAGGGAGTGTAGAAAGGGGCCTTGGCAAAGGGTTTCACCTGGGAGACAAGGAAGGACAATTGGGAGGATAGACTCAGTACATTGTAAGTATGAAACTGTGAAGCAATACATTTTATTTTTAAAAACAGTGGCAATTTTTGTAAATAATGTACAAAAGAGCCGGGCGGTGGTGGCGCACGCCTATAATCCCAGCACTTGGGAGGCAGAGGAAGGTGGATTTCTGAGTTCGAGACCAGCCTGGTCTACAGAGTGAGTTCCAGGACAGCCAGGGCTACACAGAGAAACCCTGTCTCAAAAAAAAAATGTACAAAAGGCTGCATACCTACCCTGAATCCAGGGGGTTCTCAAGGGACCCCACAGGATGGCGGGAAGCAGCCAACAGAGATCATGATGCAGTTCACAAACAACAAAAGCACTCGGCACTCGTCTGAGGCTTACCCTGCTTGCACTCTATGCGAAGCTGTCTTATTCATTGCCACCTTCGACAGCTACCACATTGTTCAAGTTCTGAGAAGACCCGAAGTCCTTCTTCCTTCTCTTTACTCCTTAGCTTCCTGCCCTCCAGCCTTTAAATCATCTGTCCCTCTGTTTTTGTCTGGTCAAGATTTATTGGTACTTATATTTCATTCCATAAGTATAGCTTTAATATTACATTATTTTTCCATAGGTTACATCTGAATGTTCAATACTGCTTACATCAATATAAACTATATAACTATTCATAGCAAAGTTTAGTTATATCCTGTAGATATATACCTTATTCACACTTTCCTTTGAGAAGCAGATGGTGGCGTTAGGAGGACGGAGGTAATCCTAAGCTTCAGTTTATATATGCAGTCATCTGAACATCCCATAAGCTTGTATGAGCGTCTCTTTTTTAATACTCTCCTGATTTGGAAACAAAGTAATGTCTGTTCCACATGTAATGGACAGATGTTCCTTTTTCTCTGGACCATCTGACTTTATAACAGCCACTGATCTGTACAATGGGTAAAGCTCTGACTTTCAACAGCCACAGAAACCGAGGAGCCATAGTGACTGCTGCCTCCCGCCTCAACTGAGGCCAAGGGTAAAGAAACAGGGTTGAGGTACAGATGGAGAGATTTAAGCCACACATGAGGAAAACATTTCCTGATGATGATGACTATTAGACACAGAAACAAATTATTAAAAGGGAGGTGGGGAGACCATATAAATCTTCCTCCACAGGGATGTGGAGGGCGGTATGTCCAGCCATGCACACAGTGAAGCTTGGATACAGCACAGCTGTGAACCGATGTCCACTTTATAACACCATAAATACTCAAGAAGGTTTGAGGCTTTAATAGTGTGTGTTCTGGTTACATATACTTTGTCAGCTATGTCACAGTAGAAAAGAAACTAATCTGAAAACAGCATTTAGTTCTATGAAACGAATCAATTCAACAAATCCAAAGAAATCTGCCAGAGGACCTTTTCTGAGGCTGGTCTGGAATAAAGTAAAGCCACCACAGAACTGCCCTGTGGCAACAAGCCTCACAGAGAGAAAATAAACAGCTCTCACCTAAGTTACACAAAAGGGTAAAATATAAAACCACAAGAAACAGTTACTGCTTGCCTTTCTCTGTACCTCCTGCATTCCCAGGGCTAACCCTGCCATTGCACAGAGCAAGCTGGGACTTCCCTAGCCAGGGAAAGGACGCCAGCAATGTGCCACTGGAACAGTCCTTTGGTGGGTCCACTCCAATGCAAAGAACGTCTTTGCACTTGATCTTACTGGTTGTTTTTATTGTTGATATTGTTTCTCTGAACAAAGAACTCCTTCATACATTTGTCTCATTGGAGCCAGGATATTTGCTTCTTCTGCCATTTTATGCTCTACAGTTTGCCTGTATGTATGTATGTACGTAAGTACGTGTATCATGTGCATGCCTGATTCCAAATGATGTCAATAGAGGGCAGAAGGTCCCCTGGGCCTGGAGGAATAGATGGTTATGAATCATCATATCATGTGTGTGCTGGGAATGAGACCCCGGTCGCCTGTAGAAATAGCAGGCACTCTAAACTGATGACCGGTCTGTCTCTCCTGCTCACTCTGACTTTGCATTCACACTTACTCATGACTGGAGTTTTGTTTTGTTTTTCTTCTCTTCTGACCTCTAGCTCATTTTCTTCCTCCATATTTCTCCTCCCCTCTCCTTTTTCATTTACATAATCTTGCTTCCCCCTACTTTCCTTTTGCCAGGCTTCCTTTTATTTTTTTCACCCCATACATGCATTATTTCCACATTTACCATAAATGAGTTTAACCTCATAGAAAATTCTACATTAGTTTTCCCAGTGTCTGGTTAATAGTGATTAGTGATATATTAGTGTGCTTTAATCAGTTTTGTAGTATTTTTGTATCTGGTACATTGTGGTGTTGCTGTTAAATTAGGTTTTAGTCTTCACTAAGTGATTCTAGGAATATATTAAACAGATGTGCATATTGCACCACAAAACACAGAAAGTATGAAAAGGGTGGGCAACACAATTTATTAAAAAGATCATAATTATCCAACTTCTGAGTTCATAGACACTAAAATGGATAAAATGCTGTGTGAAGATTTTGAAGTTTACTAGTAAAAATAATCAGGAACCTCAAAGAGAGCACGGTCAAACAAATAAACCTAAGCCAGACCATGGAGAGAAAAGGAAAACACAACAACCTAGACAGAAAATCCAGCATGTCACACCAATTTCATCACCAGAACTATACTACACAAAAGGCCAGCTTCAGTGACATATATTTATAATCTCAGCACTATTACTTAGAGACAGGAGGCAGAGACAGGGTATTGAGTATGGACGTTCTCTGGTCAGACAGCCTGATGTACACTGTGCAGAAGTAGGAAGACAGACCCTGCCCCAATAAGGCAGAAGGCAAGAACTGACATACAAATGGTCCTATAACCTCCAGATGAGCCTTCACTCACACACTCATACATACATATGCACACACACAACAAATAAATAATTTAATATTACACTATAACTGCCATATGATCTAGCTATTCTACTACTGGGTGCACATCCATAGAATGCTAAGGCAGCAGGGCACAGAGATCCTAGCATGTCCACGCTTCCTGCTGCAGTATTTGCAACAGCTAAGAAATGGAACTAAGCCTACATATCTACCAACAGAAGATGGAGAAAGAAAATGTGCAAACGTACAATGGAATCTTATTCAGCTTTAAAGAAAAGAAAAGGCACAGCTCAGGCATGTAAATGGATGGAACTAAAGGACATCATGTTAATTGAAATGCTTCCAGATGTGGAGTCTCAACTGAAGTGTGTGTGTGTGTGTGTGTGTGTGTGTGTGTACGCAAGTGCATGTGTGCATGCATGCGCACGTGCACACACACAAAAGTAAAATGGAGACCTTGACGTGAGAAGAAGCTCTCTTGCAGGAGAGGGAGCAAGGGGTAGAGGCCACCTGTTGGAGAGAAGGCCAGTGGGAAATGGGGCAGGGAGGATCTGCCACCTGACACTATAATGTCAGCAAAGCTTGACTTCAGAAATGGAGAAATAAACTCTTTCCTAGACAAGCAAACTTAGGAACTTCATCACCACCAGATGCAGCTCATGAATATCGCTTGTCTGAGACAGGGCCTCACTCCTTACATAGCCTGGGCAGGTGAGACAGGGCCTCACTCCTTACACAGCCCGGGCAGGTGAGACCGGGTCTCACTCCTTACACAGCCCAGGCAGGGTGAGATAGAGCCTCACTCCTTACACAGCCTGGGCAGGTGAGACAGGGCCTCCTCACTCCTTACATAGCCTGGGCAGGTGAGACAGGGCCTCCTCACTCCTTACACAGCCTGGGCAGGTGAGACAGGGCCTCCTCACTCCTTACATAGCCTGGGCAGGTGAGACAGGGCCTCCTCACTCCTTACATAGCCTGGGCAGGTGAGACAGGGCCTCCTCACTCCTTACACAGCCTGGGCAGGTGAGACAGGGCCTCCTCACTCCTTACACAGCCTAGGCAGGTGAGACAGAGCCTCCTCACTCCTTACACAGCCCAGGCAGGGTGAGACAGGGCCTCACTCCTTACACAGCCTGGGCAGGTGAGACAGGGCCTCACTCCTTACACAGCCCAGGCAGGTGTGACAGGGTCTCACTCCTTACACAGCCTGGGCAGGTGAGACAGGGCCTCACTCCTTACACAGCCCGGGCAGGTGAGACAGGGCCTCACTTCTTACACAGCCCAGGCAGGGTGAGACAGGGTCTCACTCCTTACACAGCCTGGGCAGGTGAGACAGGGCCTCACTCCTTACACAGCCTGGGCAGGTGAGACAGGGCCTCCTCACTCCTTACACAGCCTGAGCAAGTTTAGAACTTAGTATGTAGCTCAGGTTGGTCTCAAATTCATGGCAATCCTGATCCAGTTTCCAAACTGATCTGTCTTATAGCATATTTTTTTAGTCAGAGTGACTTCTACATGCACTTCTGATCCTCCTGCCTCTGCCCACTGAATGCTGAGATTACAAGCATGCACCACCTAGCCACGTTATACACAGTGCTGGGGCTGAGCCTAGGGTTTCATCCATGCCAGGCAAAAATCTGCTACAACCCCAGCCTTCATTAGGATTTGCTCAAGGAAAGTCTTCATTCAGAAAGGAAATGATGGCAATTCCTACCAAGGAAGTCCCCAGAACCATAAAATTCATTAGTAGAGAAGAACACATCGTCCAAGTCAGAACACTGCATTACTGCAGTGGCAGTGTGGGAACCACCTAAGTCTCTAGTATGAATGCCAAAAGTTACAATTTTCAAAACACAACTGCAGCTATAAAAAGTTAAAGGAATATACAAAAAGTACATTGATTATAAACACAAAAATATAAATTTAGGAAAAGGGGTAAAAGCCTAGGCATTTGTTTGTGATCAAAGCCATTATGAGCTTAAAATAGTCTATTACAACAATATGTCTTCTGTGAGCCTCTTGGTAACTGCAGAACAGAAGACTGCACCAGATGCACAATCAGAGAAAAGACAGGAATTAGTGCTTCACACTACAGAAAAAAACCACAGCACAGAGGTAAACAACAGGCAAGGAGTCACAAACCAGAAACAACCAGAAACCCAAGAGAATGGAACAAGTCTTCACCCAGCAAGAACCTAAACAGGAAGAGTTAAAGTGGCCCATGGGAGACTCTTTTGACTTAAAAGACACACATGGACTGAAAATGAAAAGCTGAAGAAAGAGCTCATACACATATTGGACAACAGAAAACAAAAATGGTCTCTGCGTTATGAGACAAAACAGTATTCACGCCAAGACTATGGCAAGAAGTAAATATACATAGTGTAAATACATCAAGAAGGTGAGAGGTTGCTCAGCAGTTGAGGGCACTTGATTTTGCAGAGGACTTGGGTTTGGGTCCCAGCACCCAGAGGGTGGTTCAGAACAATCCTAACTGCAGTTCAAGGGTAGACATCTTCTGAATGTGCCAGGCCCATGAAGTGGTGCATATCCACGCAGGCAAAAGACTCATACACATAAGGTAAACCCATCTTTAAAATGTAGGTGCAAATCTATACCAAAACATTAAATAGGTAAAGCAAATATTAAGAAATCTAAAAAAGATCATTAGGCTCTAGTTTAATAATAGGAGATTTCAATCCCCTGCTTAATCCAGTTAGACCTAATAGACATGTATGAAACCCCGTTCAGTAGCGGTGAAATATGTGTGCTTGTCTATCATGCAAGGAACGCTCTAGCAAGAAACATTCTCTCACAGGGGCAGATATTACAGCACAAAACAAGTGTTAATGAGTCCAAGATTGGAATGGTTCGGTGTATGCTTTTCAACCACAACAGCGTGGAGTTAGAGTCAACAACAGAAGGAATCTTAGCAAATTTGCAAACATGCAGAAGTGAGAAATTCACAACACTCGGCACTGATCTGATAGTGATGATTGGAAAGTCTAGCGGGTGTGCGCTTGGCAGAGGAAGTGAAGCCCTGGGAGAGCTGTGTGTGTCCCTCTCTGTGTCTGTGTGTCTGTCTGTCTCTCTCTCTCTGTAAAATAAAAACTCCTTAGAAAAATAAGCAAAACTGATCACAATTTATAGATGCAACATTATAAATGGTAGGTTTACACCAATAAAACTTAGAGATCCCAAATAGCCTAACGTTGAGTCTCAATGAACTAGAAAAAGAACAAAACTTGTTAGCAGAAAGAAGAAACCAATGCAGATCAGAACAAAAATAAACCCAGTAAAGAACAGATAGTCCACTTTTAAAAAATGAGTAAAATCAAGAGTTGGTTTCTCATAAGCTAAAGCAAACTTCCAAAGGGGAGGGAGAGGGGGAGAGAGAGGGAAGGAGAGAGGGAAGGAGAGAGAGCGCGAGAGAGTGAGAGAGCGAGAGACTCTTCTCAGCACACAGACCTGGCTGAGGAGGAGGGACAGAGCTCATTCTCCACACCACGCCAGGTCTGGACAAGGAGCAATGCAAAATGGGCATGTAAGGCAGGAGGCTGGTATTGAACTCAAGACCCAAAGACCTGCAGGTCAGGAGTCCATTGTCCTGGATACCTCCTCCAGCTGGGGTGAACACAGTGTCCCTCCACGGCTGCACTGCTCATTAATATGCTGGGCGCAATAAGGCCACACCTGGTTTTCTAATATAATTATAATACTCATGCATCTGGGTGGTGTTGATTTAATTTGATAAATTCATAGATGGTGATGAATTACTTGTGTAAATAACTCACTTGTTGGTCTCTGGCTCATTGTTTGTGCTACACACACAATAATTGTTTACTTACACAAATACATTCAGTCATTCAAAATGCAGTCAGATAGCTGGGATTTTATATGATATAGAATAATTTTAAATAGTGTGCAGTCTGATCTACACACCCTGATAAGAACCTAATAAAAAATATACATAATAACTATAGTGCATTTTTTTAGATTTTGTTTGTTTGTTTGTTTCCTGAAACGAGGTTTAGCTTTGTATTCCATGCTGGCTTGGAGTTACTTAGTTAATAGTCTTCTTAGCCCAGGCTATCCTCCAACTAGTGTTCTCCCTTCACCAGCTTACCAGGTGTCAGGATTCCAGGGATGTATACGCCATCACACCCAACTTACATTATGCTTTCAATAAATAAACTGCTATTTTATCTTAAACTCTGTATAGTCTCTAGAAAAAAAAATCAATGAATTCTACCTCCTTTTTTAAAGTTAGATATTTTACTTCTTTAAGAATTACAGGGCTGGAGAGATGGCTCAGTGGTTAAGAGCACTGACTGCTCTTCCGAAGGTTCTGAGTTCAAATCCCAGCAACCACATGGTGGCTTACAACCATCTGTAATAAAATTTGATGCCCTCTTCTGGTGTGTCTGAAGACAGCTACAGTGTACTTACATATAATAAATAAATCTTTTAAAAAAATCTATTTAAAAAAAAAAGAATTTCATATGTGAGTACTATATGTATCTAATTTCTACCCCAGTTCCTTCTGTTCATACTCACCCACTCCCTCCCAAATTCAAGACCCCTTCTTCTTTAATTGCTATTGTTTTTCATTAATTTACATATTTATTCACTTTACATCCAATATCTGCCCTCATTTTCCCAGTCCCCCCTCCCACAGTCCGCTCCCCTTTCCCCCCTCCCTTCTCTTCCGGGAAGGGAGTGGTTCCCCTCGGTATTCCTCCACCCTACGCATCAAGTCTCTGCAGGACTAGGTGCATCCTCTCGCATGGAGGCCAGACATGCAGCCTCAGAGTAGGAGAATGGGATCCACAGGCAGGCAACAGGTTCAGGGACAGCTCCCTCTCCAGCTGTTGGGGGACCTGCCTGAAGACCAACCCGCACATCTGCCATGTACAGGCAGGGGCCTAGGTGCAGCACATTCTCACTCTCTGGTTGGTGGTTCGGTCTCTGGGTGCCCCAGGGCCCAGACTAACTGACTCTGTTAGTCTTCTTATGGAGTCCCTATCCTCTTTGGGTCCCTCAATGCTTCCCCTAACTCTTCCACAAGATTCCCCAAGCTCCCTTCAGAGTTTGGCCATGGGTTTAATTACTGTTGTTACATGTACAAACTCTCTCCATCCACTCTTCCTCCCAAGTCCACCTGTTACTCATATGCTCAAGTGTTTCAGGCTAGCCACTTGGGATCTGCTAACCTGTCAGGATATATTCTCTCTCTCATTCTCTCTCTCTCTCTCTCTCTCTCTCTCTCTCTCTCTCAAACATCTAACAGTGATTCCACCAATCTCTAAGGAATTGTGTCAATTTTAAATCCCATAGACTATGGCAACCTTTACAATATGATTCTCACAGATGTTCCCACAAACCCATGTTCCTAACACACTTTCAGGCATGGTCAAAACTATGTTGATAATACTGAAGTTCTACTACTATGCTGTATTTGCATTAATGACAAATAAATAACAGTGGTCGCAAGTGTTGCGGTGACCCAACTAGCATTGAGGCTTTAATACCAATCAGACAGCAGCATGGAAGTAAACAGGTAACCTAGCCCTAGCCCTAGCCCTAGCCCTAGCCCTAGCCCTAGCCCTAGCCCTAGCCCTAGCCCTAGCCCTAACCCTAACCCTAACCCTAACCCTAGCCCTAACCCTAACCCTAACCCTAACCCTAACCCTAACCCTAACCCTAGCCCTAGCCCTAGCCCTAGCCCTAGCCCTAACCCTAACCCTAACCCTAACCCTAACCCTAACCCTAACCCTAACCCTAACCCTAACCCTAACCCTAACCCTAACCCTAACCCTAACCCTGAAGTCAGCTTCACTTCAGATGCCATGATGCAAGTGTTACTCATTTGACCACATTTCAACCTTAGGAACTGGCCATGAGGAGGCAGTGAGGTAGAGGAACAGAAGCATCCTTTGTGCGCCTCTGGAGGAGTCGGGCAACAAGAGAAACTGTGTTCTGTAAAGTAAAGCTAAGAATGAGTTCTAGGAATGTAGGCGAGAGAAACAGGGCATCTAAGCAGCATAGAGAAGGTCTGCTGCTGGCTCAGTGGGTAAAGCACTTGCAGCACAAGAGCAAAGCACTGAGCTCAAGTCCCCGGGATTGAGAGAAACCTGGCACTGCACTGTGCCTCTATAACCCCCGTGCACTGGCCTGCAGGACATGTGTGGTCTTATTTGGAGAGTGATGTGGAAACAAGATAGAGCCTAAGACCCTAAGCTCTACAGAGCTCACTAACCAAGCAAGGCACAACCAATGATTACAAATCAATAGAGCGGCAAAGTAAGAAAAGAAGGCAGGAACCTATTAGGAAGACAAAGGCATCAGAAATACAGAGCAATATGAGGACAACAGTGGAAAATTCCAGGGAAGGAGATGTGACAGATGCCCAGAGACAACAGTGGAACAAAAACATCAGAAAGGAAAACTATAAACATAACAGTCCCCAGCACGGAGAGCAGAACGCTGACTGCGTCGTCTGTCCTTCTGTCACCCACGCTCGGCAGGAGACCCATTCACCCAATTAGCAAGTATCACGCTACCTGTCACGGACAGAGTTCTTCAAATGGCCAGTGAAGACTGTGGCTTAGACACTGTCTGCTAAGCTTGTAGGTTAGTGCACAATATGCTGTGGCAAGCACTAAGAACAGATTGGTGGCTCCTTAGGAACCGGAGTAACCAAGAAAGGGGAAGACGGAAATTTTAAGTTAACTCTGCAAAGAAAACAACAGCCACATTGGGTCATGAAAAATAACCCAGATTTTACAATGAGACACAAAGACATGAGACTGTGGCCACACGTGCTCGGGACTGTATGCTGGAAAGTGAGTAATACAGTGGTCAAGGCTATGGCAGGAAAATGAGGCAATTTTTAAAGGGCATCAGCTAAGAAAATTCTGAAGTGTTAATAAACAACAGAAAAGGAGGGAACACAAGTAACCGCACACTGACAAGAAAGAAGCCAGGCCAACAACCCCGCTGTCACTGCCTAACCTCCTCATGTCTCTCCAGCTAGCACCTGACCGAGGGCTAGGGGCAGGAAGGCCTGTGAAGGCCCTCATGGTCAGCCTCCAGGGCCATGGTAAGAGAAGAAGAGAAAGCAGCGTTGCAGGAACCAGCCATGAACAAACTCAGACAAAGCAGCAGAGCCGGCTCTGAGAAGTCTCACAGGAGGAGCAGAGAGTAAAGGGAGAAAGCAGGGAGGGCCACACATGGGCGCACCTCAGGGCCTAAGAGCATAAGCTGTCCAGAAACAGCATGCTTTAAGTCTGGCCAACTTGAGGAGGTAATGTGGGTCCCTCGGGGGATTTTGAGCAGAGGTGATACAGTGACCATGGCATGGATAGCAGTGCGGACACGCTGTCTGGACTCCTCTCTCAGGAAGAGGCTTGATAAGGAAGTCAGACAGCCAGGCTCAAATCGTCACTTACTGGATCTGTGACAGTGTCACAGGCCAGCCAGTAGACTAGAGGTTTTCAACCCCTGCCCTTTCCACAAACCCCTTTGGGAGTAAATAACCTTTGCACAGGGGCCACATAGCAAATATTCTGCCTGACAGATATTTACATTACGATTCTAAACAGTAGCAAAATTATAGTTATGAAGTATAGTTATAGTTATGAAGTAGCAATGAAAATCATTTCATAGCTGGAAGTCACCACAAAAGGAACTGTATTGAAGGGTCCCAGCATTAGGAGGGCTGAGAAGCACTGCAGCAGACAGAGTGGATCACCTATTTGAACACAGAAATCTGGCTAATTAAAAGAGTAAGAAGAATTGAGGGGCATCATGGGAGTAGCAAGAGGAAGATGCAGTTGCCAACAACGCAGTGGAGAAAACAAACGTAAAGGTGTGCAGGTTGACACTTAGACCGGCCCTTGGCCCCACCCCTGAGGAGGTAGCCCTGCTGACAACAGAACACATCTCCTGGGAAGCAGACCAGGAGGAGCAAGTGCCCTCTTTCCCCCCAGCCCTCATCTCCCTTAGCACTGCTTATAGCCTAGCCTGCCCAGAGCCAGATGGAAAAGAAGTATGCTCTCAGAGTCTAGTGCTCATCTGAGAAACAATAACTTAACAGCCCAGGAATCCTATAAAAACCTCAAGCTTCCTAGGTCTCAGTTTTCCTGGTCTATGAAATGGGTGTGAAAAATGGATAGCAAACTCATATGATTACTGAGAGCATTAAACAACCAAACTACGGCACTTGGGAGGCAGAGGCAGGCGGATTTCTGAGTTCGAGGCCAGCCTGGTCTACAGAGTGAGTTCCAGGACAGCCAGGACTACACAGAGAAACCCTGTCTCGAAAAACCAAAAAAAAAAAAAAAAAAAAAAAAAAAAAAAAAAAAAAACCAAACTATGGAAAAATTCCATTGCAGTGCCTATAAGTGACCAGCTGCTCAATGAAGGATCATTTTCTTGCCCTTTCCACACATTAGTAACAAGGAACATAAGAGCAATGTGAGAGTCAAGCAGCATATGTGGCCCTAGGACATGCCTAGATTTTCTCACATTTTGTAAACTGTAATTATATGGTATATTGGTCTTAACTAGTGTTTAATCTCTCTTTTTATAAACTTTGCCAATCCACCTCTTTCTTCATTTCAGCTTTGCTCCCCCATTCTCCTCCTTCTCCTCCTCTTCCTCCTGCTCCTCCTCATCTCTCTCTGACACACACACACACACACACACACACACACACACACATTCCTCTTAATCACAAAATTCTGTGTAATAAAGTAAAAGAAGAGATATATGTGACAAAGACACAGCTTGCATCCATCTAAAAGAAAGCGGTGAAAGTAAGGACCAAGATCAGGAAGGAGCGCTCCCACCCCTGCTGCCCAGAGCCATGCTTCCCCCGGTTTGGGTAAATTCAAGTTGGGCTAATAAGCCTCAGAAGTGTGACTCACCCACAAATACAACTGACTGTGTATCCTTCACAGTCTGGGACGTAAAGCTACAAAAACACACCGTCCCACACAACAGCCAGGGACACCACTAAGAAGGATGAGGACCCGGGAAAGCAACCTCCCAGTTAGCGGGACTTCTTTTATTTTTTTTTTTTAAATTAATTCTATGGTCTTTGTGGGTTGAAACAAATGTAATTCTTAGGGTCTATTTGTTTTTTACTTTTAGAAGACATTTTTCCTTGTATGAAAGTCAGTAGGAAAAATACAGTTCCCTTTCCAGTGTTTTAAAAATCACTTTTCTGGAATGTATCTACTTAACTGACAATTTAATAACAAACTCTCAGAAAGATGACGGATATTTAGATATACAATGAAAAAAATGAACTTTTTTCTTTGTTTTAGCAATTACTTTTATCATTTAAGAGAACACAGTTTATATCTAATGGTGTCCATGGTGGAGGGGCTGAGGGATTTTATATTGATGATCTGAGGTTTCCAGCAGGAAAAACCATCTCATAAATGTAAATACTGGAGAATACTTGCTCTAGAATCAAAAGATGTTTAATGCCTCAAAAACACCAGAAGCTTTGATTGAAGGCAGAACAATTCATACTTTAGTAAACTTTACAACAGAGGCCAAGGAGTCCTGGGGAGTTTAACTTCTTCCTGGCTGCTGTACCCCAAATCTCCACCATTGGAACCATCAGTCTGTAACTGTTAAATGATAAGCTGGCTGACAGGCGGTTTTCAAATACTGATGTCTCAGTGTATTGAAAACTTCCAGTTCTTTCTCTAACTGCTCATGGTTCTAGGTCTGTATGTGGGAATGAAGCCCATGAGAAATTCTGCCTAGTGACGGTAAGCAGAGTGGATCAGCACACTGCGTTATCTCTCACTAGACGGCACTTGGCACAGGCCTGGAGCATGAGCTGACCCTGCTAACACTCCACTGCCTCTTTCTTCCCCTCAGCCCCCACCTCCCTGTCTGGAGTTTGGGGATAAAGAAAAGAATTTTATCTTTTTTGGGGTTGTGGGAGTTGATAAGAAAAAAAAATCAAACATTTAAATTTGAATTCTTTGTGGAGTTACTCATGATGTTTTGTTGGATTTTTTTTTTCCTGGCTTTGGTTATTTTTCAAAGACAGAGCTCTTGAGAAAAGTAAAGTTTATTGATCTTTAAAGAGTCTAGTGTTGAGATATAAAATTTGATTTATGCTCTACGATAACATCATAAGGTTTGCCACTAAAGCACAGTATAAATCATCTCGGGATCTTCTGTGCACTCTGCCCTTTCTTAACTCACACTATGAATTAGTTCTTGCTTCACTGTACTTATGAGTAAGGAACTCCAAAGTAAACAAACACACAGCATTGGGAAAGAAAAGAAGCAAGGAGCCAGCACGGTGGTTTATCCCAGCACTGGGGAAGCTAAGAAAGATTCTGTGTTCCAGGCCTGTCAAAAGGGAAGGGGGCGGGATTCATACAGAGTGAGCTCTGCATCCCTAGCGCCCACATAAAAGCCTGGCATATACTCACCATGCTCAAGAAGTAGAGACAAGGGACCCCTACACAACCTGCCTTTGCAAACAGTATGGAAGTTATGGAGTAAGATAGCCAGTGATGTCAACTTTGATCTTCATGTGCATGTGTACCTATACACATACATGTGCTAATGTAGTCAAACATGCATGCACATAAATATATGCATACCACACACAAGTATACATGTTAAAAATAACAAAGAGAAAGAATAAAAGGAAGCAGGGGCCAGAACAATTCTGGGTCAGAGTTTTTGACTGTGGATGGCAACCCATCCCTCCACTTGATGCCCTGTCTCTCTACTGGAGGCGGGCTCTACAAGTTCCATCTCCTCACTGTTGGGCATTTCATCTGAGGTCCCTCCCTTTGAGTCCTGGGCGTCTCTTACCTCCCAGGTCTCTGGTACATTTTAGAGGGTCCCTCCACCTCCTACCTCCCGCGGTTGCCTATTTCTATTCTTTCTGCTGGCCCTCAGGGCTTCACTCCTGTCCTCCCAATACTTGATCATGTTCCCCTTTCCCCTCCCTGTCCCCTCTCCCACCCAGATCCCTCCCTCTGCCCACCGTGATTGCTTTCTTCCCTTCACAAGTGGGATTGAGGCACCCTCACTTGGGCCCTGGAGAAGAGATTGAGGGAAAGGAGGTTCAGTGACTGCCCAAATTGGGATCCACTCAAGGGGAGGCTCCAAGGCCTGACACTATTATTGATGCAATGTGTGCTTACAGACAGGAGCCTAGCATGGCTGCCCTCTGAGAGGCCCAACAAGCAGCTGAAAGAGTCAGATGTAGATACTTACGCCCAACCAATGGAGAGAAGCTGGGGACCCCTGTGGTTGAATTAGGAAAAGGCTGAAAGAAGCTGAAGAGGAGGGAAACTCCATAGGAAGACCAAAGTCTTTACTAACCGGGGCCCCTGACATCTCTCCAACACTGAGCTAGCAACCAGGCAGCAGACACCAGCTGACAGGAGGCCCCTGACACATATGCAACAGAGGACTGCCTGGTCTTGCCTCAGTGGGAGAAGCACCCCACCTAACCCTTGAAAGGCTTGAGTCTCCAGGGAGTGGGAAAACCCGGTGGGCTGGGGCAAGGGCTTGGGGACATCCTCTTGGAGATGGGGGAGGAGTAATGGGATGAGAAACTGTTGGAGGGCAGAACAGGAGGGGGATAACGACTGAACGACTAAAAAAAAAAAAAAGATTAAAGATAATTTTTTTTAAAGAAAGCAGGGAAAAGAGAGAAGATAGAAAGGTAGGAATGCAGGAATGCAGGAATGGGAATAAGTAGACAACACCAGGACGGTCTGGTCTCCAGGCTACAGCTTTGCCTCTACTAAAACAGGCAGGACTCCTGTGCGGCCTCCCAGGAGGCAGAGGCTTACCCATACTCATCTTGATGGGCAGGCTCTCTCTGCTGGCTGCTTCCACTAGATGTCTCCGAACTTCCATCACTGCCTCTTTGTGCTTGGTGTTCAGTAAGGCTTCCCACAGGGCCTTGGCTGAGGCATCACTGCAGTGGAAACACATACAGCTTAGAGGAAACTCCTATGGGAAATGGGAAGACGGAAGAAAAGCAAACCTCGGCTTCCCTTCTGAGTACTAATACCATCATTCCCACTGTAAGTATTAACTTGATACAGGGTGTCTAATTCATTTAATGGGCAGGATATTAAGGAATTAAGGGGACAACAAAATCAGGATAAAAGGGATAAGAATGGCTACATTGTTCTATGAGAGTATGAAAAGATTATGCATTAGATATATTTTTGGAGACTTTTCACTTGAAAGTAGTTAACAATGCAATTCACATGAAATGTCACAAAAGCCATAATTAAATGTAAGGCAAAAACCAACATATCAGTAGCATCAACTTGACAGAGCACTCTCTCTGAGAAGCACAGAGAAATCCTCACTGAGAATCCTTGTACAGGTTTTCAATGCACTTCCTGCCAGGCAGACTTCCTGGGGAGTAAGAATGAGGGCTTGCACTTGGTAGCAGGCACTGAAGTATTCCACTTCAGGCATTCAGCAGGAAGGATGGCCCTTATGGGTGCCTTTACAATTATCTGTTGATAGCAACCCAAGCACTGCATTATGCAGGGTCTCATCTGGGTTCATTTCCCAGTAGCTCTCTGTCTCATCTGCCTCGCCACGGCCCCGTTATAAATGAGCACAGTGTTCTCTCCGGAAGGCTGTGCCACAAAGCCAAGTATACACGTTTGTGATAATGTTTTCAAAGCTCAATATAAAGGAAACAAGGGTGACTTCTGTCCTTTCCTAAGGACATCTTCCACCTAAAAGCCCCACTAACACACACTAACCTCTCAATAAAGAGTAATAGCTCTTATTATCAGCCTCTTTCATGTGAAGTAACATCTTTAAACTCAAAACTATAACTTCTCTGATGGTTATCTTAGCTACCACCTTGACAGACTGAGGAATATACAGAAAATCAGTAAAGCACATGTATCTGTGAGGCTACTTCCAGAGAGTCAATGCGCTGAGCAGGGAAGACCTGACCTGCGTGTGGGCTCCACTGTCCAATATGCTGGGCGCTGGACAGAACTAGAAATTAAAGAAACGGTATGCGTCACGCCTGGGCGGACCCTAAGTGCGGGCATTCTGCTGCTTTTGCCACTGCTTACAGGTAGGAGGCTCTACAGCCAGCTTTACAGGGAGCTGCCAAGCCTCCATCCTAGGCCTGGGGCTAGACCTTGCCTCTAACTCCTCCCCCACCTTATTCTGAGGCACCCAGCTTCCCCAACAGAGGGAGCAGCTCCCTCTAGCTTTCTAGCCATTCACAGCTATTGTAGAACTCCCAGTCTACAACTGTATAAGTCCTTTTTCTAATTATATACTCAGTCTTGGTGCTCCTCTAAAGGATGCTAACAGAACCCTGCATCTATTATCCTCAGGTTTAATTATGTGAGCATGTAATCTATATGCCATGCCCTATATGTAGATGGCATACAGAAGCTTACACATTTATAACACATAAGCAAAGACATTACAAAACATGTGGCATGAGTTTCACTGACAAGTAAATAGACCCTGCTAATATAATTCTATCTGGGAGGACAGTGACGGAGAGAACAGCTTCTTCTGCAAACAGCAAGCTAGAACAAAGAAACTAAAGCTCTAAATGCGGCCAAAGGAAGACATTATGTATGCCTCTGCTCAGGAGCAGGAATGGTTATCATGTCATAGCTACAAACAGGAGAAAGAAGCATTTTAGAACATTCAAAGCACATATGTAAGAGATCTAAGACTGTTTTGCTCCTTGCAGGGGGTAAGAAAAAAAACAGTCTTCACCCATAATTCAAAAGTACATTTATTTGCTTTGAGGTTTTCAAGAAAACACCCAACTTCTCTAAAGTGGAATGCAATTGGGAACCTCTGGAGAATGCCAAGCAGCCAATTTACACAGTCAGCTTCCCAAACTAATGGGCCACAATCACACCCTATCTTTTCCTGTCAAAATTACTCTCCCCAGATCCCAGTTCTCAACACAGGAGCTCCAGCGTACAGCATCACTACCCTCTTCCTTTCCATAGAATATACATCTCATTAATATAGTGCATCTCCAAGGTCGCAGTGGACTAATGCTGAGACGGCCCAGGAGCTTACAGGAGTCACTAAGATGCATGTTCTGGCGTCAAAAAGGTTGTGTGGAAACTCCAAATATTGTTCCTACCACCCAATCCAAACATGTGGCCTGTGGTACCATCCTCTTAAGCACAGAACTTCTTTCTCTTCTTTTTCAAGAACTTTCTTCCTAACAATGTGCCTTCCTCACTGGTTCTTCTAAAAATGTAAGCTTCTCAGAGAGAGATAAAAGAGCAAGCCATCAGTCCTTATGCTAGCCCACTCGTGCTCCTCACTGGGCCATACTGACCTACCTGGTCTTTATACCGCTACTAGACTTACCTGTGCCCCCACGTTAAATCGTTCCATAGCTTGCCCATGAGAGACGAAGTGCTTCTATGAAAACGGGGACTTTGACTCACCACAAACTTCCTCCTTACCTGAGATTGGTAGGCCTCTCAATAAACTGCAAGTACGATACGCTGGTGCAAGTAAGTAATTCTCTACTTCCCTCATCGATCTCCTTTACAAGGAAAGCAGTATAATGACTTCACAGATTCAATACAAGAAGATGTCCACACAGCTCTTTTCTGACTTTCTAGATTAAGCTGTGTTGTTGCTGCTGCCATTACTACTGTGATTGGACGGCTTACAGTGGGGCTTAATAGACAGGCAAATCCACCTGGTCATCAACTGTTTTTATTCCTGAATTCCCAGATGTGCACAAACACCCCCACTCCAGAGCTATACTCTGCAGCTCTTATGTCCTAAAATACCTTAGAAGAAATAGAGAGTTTTCCGAGGTTCCTAACACTGACACATAGGTCATGTTTCCTTAAAAACTGTTTTGTTGATACAAACAATTATGTCTGATTTCAAAATGTGTGTTTCCTATACTTGATATTAGCCAAAAGTGAGAAGCGATGTGTGCTTCCTGTTCTAAGTTTTTTTTTATTTTATCCCATGATTTTTCTGTGTATGTGTGCTGTGTGCATGTCATGTATGTGTAGATGAAGGCACATGCTTAAAACTTAGAAGACAACTTTTAAAGAGTTGGTTTTCTCCTTCCTTTAATGTGGGGCTATGACTTAGGGCATCAGACCATGTAGCAAACACCTTTAACTGCTGAGCCATCTTGCCAGCCCTTAAAAAGTTTCTCTTTTTAAATCATGTTATTTTATGTATAAGGATGTTTTGCCTACATATATGTCTATGCGCCACGTGCATGTGGTGTCTGCAGAAATGAAAAGACATTGGATCCCCTGGGTCTGAAATTGTAAACCATGACTAGCTACCATGTGGATGCTGGAAATTGAGTCTGGGTCTTCTGAAAGAGCAACCAGTGCTCTTCAGTGCTAAGCCATCTCCCAAGCACTCTGAAAAAAAACTTCTTACACTATCATGCTACTGAAGATGGACATCTTAAGTTTCCCAAGCAAATATCCATAAATTAATTTGGGTTGTATAAACAAATGGCTGAGAACAATCAAACCATACTATATTAGTAACTGTTTTTTACTGCTGTGACCAAATGTGTGACATGGAGTAACTTGAGAGTGGATTTATTTTGGAATAGAGATTAGGGAACTACAGTCCATCGTTTCAGGGGAGACATGGTAATGGGAGCATGACGTAGCTGGTTAGCTTGTGTCTTCAGTCGGGAAACAGAGACTTGAATATTCCCTTTCAGTTCACTGTATTTGGGGGGGGGATCTGGCCCATAGGAAGCTGCCATATACATTCAGATGGATCTTCCCTCCTAAGTTAGCCTTGTCTGAAACACCAACACACACACACACACACACACACACACACACACACATCTCACCAAGTTGAGAATCAATATTAGTCACACAAATCTACTCCTTATCAACTCAATCCACAAGTATATTTAACCTTAGCAGCCTACATCTGTCCTCAAACACCTATTACACATAGAATCCAATCCTATTACATACTAACTGGCCTCAGCAGATTTCTAGAATTTTGGTGAGTCTCTATGACCCCATATGCCTTGCTTGTATGCCTAAAAAGCAGCACCAGTAGATGACACTGCCAAACTCTGCTGCCAAATAAAGTTGTATCTGATAGCCATCCATCCCACACATACACTTCTATTACAGCAGTAGACTCTATGTGACTTAGAAGCTTAATTTGGAATTATGGGGAAATAAAGTTGTCATTAATCAGAAAGTTTCCTTCCTCCTTGTCAGCTAGCTTCTGTAGTATTAGAAGGTGCTCTACATACTGTGGCAGGCCAGGGGCAGAGAATGACCAAAAGTCTTACCCAGCTGGGAGCCCTGGAACTACAGGAATAATCAGTGTGACAAGGCCAGAAGAACACGGGTGCAATGGCCACAAGGATGCTATGGGAGTGTCCACCTGCTTTCTCAGTGGATCTAGGTCTGCTCCACAGGAGGAAATACATGCCTGATACTATAATTCTGGTCAAAACTGGGAGCTGGAAGAACAAGAGCCCCAGAGGTAAGCTCTCTACTATTATTTTGCTAAATGGGCATAGTACCAAACAGCCCTCTAAATTCACTCTTTAGAAGCATGGATTAAGGCAGCTCTCAAACCTTATCAGGTAAGTTTCTTTGTGCAATGGATGGTGGCCATTGGCACTAGTCTCTAGCAATTAGAGCTGCTTTCTGTGCATTAGCTTTGTTAGGAACTGTAAACTCACTCAAGGGTCCTTCCATCAACAAGCTGTACAGTGCTCACCCGCAGACTCTTGCTGTGTAACTATCAACAGTAAACAGTAATCACACCACAACCTGGATCTTAAGTTGTCTTAAAAGGTCCTTCCAAAACCAAATATGTCCATTGGTTTTTAACTCAGCCTCACTCAGACTTTTGGGATAAAAGCAGAATGTAGTCAGCTTATCTGTCAAAATGTCACACTAATGATCTCCTCAACGAACTCCCTGTTGGCTCCGGACCCTCCGCATCCAGGCCTCCACTGTTCTCGCAGGGCAGTGGTGGCGCACGCCTTTAATTCCAGCACTCTGGGAGGCAGAGGCAGGCGGATTTCTGAGTTCAAGGCCAGCCTGGTCTACAGAGTGAGTTCCAGGTCAGCCAGGGCTACACAGAGAAACCCTGTCTCCAAGAAAGAAAAAAATAAAAAACACTCTTCTCCTTGCAGTCATCATTAGTCACCGACAGTCACGTTGTTACACAATGCTAATTATTTTCCACTTCAATTATATTGTGTAAATCCCTCCTGAAAACACAACAGGGGTAAGCTGCCTGCCACAAAAGTGTAAACCCATAAAAAGAGAGGATATATATATATATATATATATATATATATATATATATATCCCCAGTGTTCTTATGGAAAGGTGGGAGGCAGAGACAAAAGAATCTCCAGGACAGCCTGGGTCAGCTGGCCTGGTCTACACAGTGACAAGAAAATGTGTCTCCAACAAGATAGAAGGTAAGGGCAGAGCTCAGTGTTGTCCTGTGGCCTGCATGCATGCCTTGGGCACATGCACACATGCACACACACACACACACACACACACACACACATACACACACACACACACACGAGCACACCGAGAAGAAGGTTTATGATGTTCTTTCTGAATTTCCAACTGTTCCGAATGCATGTATATACTTATTATATAAGACATATATAATCTTTTTAAAAATCAAAAAGACAAAGCCTAGACAAATCATTTCTTTTTTTGTTTGTTTTGTTTTGTTTTGTTTTGTTTTGTTTTGTTTTTCAAGACAGGGTTTCCTGGCTGTCCTGGAACTCACTCTGTAGACCAGGCTGGCCTCGAACTCAGAAATCCGCCTGCCTCTGCCTCCCAAGTGCTGGGATTACAGGCGTGCGTCACCACGGCCCAGCTGTTGTTTCTTTTATTAAAACTATTTTCCTTTCATAAACCTAGTGACAATAACAGAAAGAATTAACAAGAACACATCCAGAAAGTTATAGAATATGAATTAAACATTTTTCTGCCATCTCCTCTTTTCTAGACATAAGTTTTAACTTATCGCAGTTAATGGAAGACAATTTTGTTACAATTCATTCTTTGAAGTGTATGATAAAATAGTAGTATGTCTCATGAAAACTTGTGTTGCTATGAAATGTAATGAACTTCTAAACATCAGCAAGTATACAAAATGCCAAATATATACAAATGCCTTTTTTTTAAGATTTATTTATTCATTTTATGTATGTGAGTACAATGTCACTGTCTTCAGATACACCAGAAGAGGGCATAGAATCCCATTACAGATGGTTGTGAGCCACCATGTGGTTGTTGGGAATTGAACTCAGGACCCCTGGAAGAGCAGCCAGTGCTCTTAACCTCTAGTCATCTCTCTAGTCCCTGTTCCTTTTCTTAATTAGCTATCTTGTATTCCTAAAACTAAAACTATTTTGACAAATGACCACATTTTAAGACTACAAGCTAACAATTAGAACCTGCCACAGATCCTGTCTTAAGTCTTTCCAGAGCCTGGTTACAGGAAGACATGGTCCTTTCCACTCAGTCCTGGCTCTTTATTTATCATAATTACTCAGCTCTTAATGGAATTTTAGAAGTTGCCTTGGTTTGGCAAGTATGAAATGTCAGATTCAGTCTACTAGAAATAAACAGGAAATATTCACCACCAAATAAAATGCGAAGACAGCAGCGTTAATCTTTTAAAGGTGTTTGAGTGCTGACGCACAGTACTGCTTCAGTCAAGTGGAGGCATGTAATTGGGAGGCCGCTGGTGAACGAGGAATGCACAGTCATCTTAGGAGGAAACGGAGGAAATGTTTTCTTCATGGTAGGTATGCAGGGAAGCTGAGCTTACTCACAGACTATAGCGCCAGGCTTGGTATTCCAATAGAACAACAACAGCAGTGATAAACCCAACAAGCATTTTAACATGGTTAAATAGAACAAGTTGAGTCATAGTTTGTTACTTGGAGGAATAATGACTTCCATCAGTGAGTTTGAAGAACTAAATAAGTTAGTTGGACTTCTGTAGTCATCTTTCCTCCTTTTTCAATGATTCAGCTATGAGAAGCATAACCATTAACCTTGATCTCCAAAAAAGTGAAAGAATTACAGTACAGGAGATACGAATGAGATAAACCTGGAGACCAGTCTGTCCTTCATCCGTCTTTCAAAATATCAGCACTTCCTGCAGCTGAACATCCATCAAGAACCTGCAGCCTTTGCAGCTAGATCTACCAGAGAAGCCAAAATGGAGCATGTCCCTCCAGATGACACAGACAGCAGCTCTGCAAGAGCAAACCCTAGGCTAAGTGAGGAGTCAAGGTCAAGCAGAGGAAGTGACAAGCAGAGAGGAAGGAGCTAAACAATGGGATCAGAGGACACTGAACTGGAATAGCTCAGGCAGCAGGCCCAGGAGAAAGCCTTCCAAGAAAAGGAAGTAGGGACACAGCCAATTAAGCCACTTTGACAGCCCCTGAAGTCCCCGCAACAAATATCAAGTCCTTTCAGGTCTTGTTACTCATGTCAGAGATTGCTGACTTCTGTGGGCAACCGGAAGGTCTTTAAGGGAAGGTCTTTAACAACAGACCGGTGTGCTCACATCTCCACTGCTGAACCAGCACGTAGAATGTGCAGTGCTAAATGGAGCTAGGACTGGGCTGGACGACGCCCTCCATCACTGAGCTATCAATGTCCCTCTAATGACTTTTTGAGACAGTCTCACTAAGCTGCCCAGGCTAGCCCTGAATTCATTTAGTAGCTCAGGCAGGTCTTGAAATTTGCCTTCCCCTTAACTCGGCCTCACATGTGGCTCAGAACAGCTCGGACACCATCACTAGGCCTGCTTCACTTGTTATTAAGAACTTACAATATAATGTTCTAGGTTCAACTAAATGGTGCTCTTCATGGACACCCTAGCAAATGTGACCCTGTTTAAATTTCTCTTCCTATTTTACATTTATAATACTTGTCAATAACAGGAAATTGTCTTAGTAAATTTTGGAATAAAGGTAGCAATGGAACATTAAGAAGAGAAATATTCTAGCTTTAACTGAATGTCACCATCCTGGACCCATGGGATGATCATATTCTGCCACCAACACCTTCTGGGCTCCGTAGGATGGTTTGATAGCATACAAAAGTGAAGAGGTTGGATATAGAGTTTCTCTCACAAACATCTGGTCAGAGGAAGAAAAGGCAATAAACTAGCGATTATGAAATCATCTAGTACGAGGAGGCATCTGCCTTTAACTCTGGGGGCAGAGCCAGGCAGGTTGCTGAGAACTCCAGGCCTACCTGGTATACATAATGAGACCCTGTTCCAACATAAACCACCCAGTCTGAACTATGATAGAAGATAGAGGGTAGTATTTACTAAAACAATTATAAAGGAGACACAAAGGAAGAAGCAGATTGTTCGAAGGCCAACAGGTGGAGAGTCCAAGGACTGGGAATCTGAAAGACACAGCTGCACAGCTGCAATCCAAAGAATGAGCACGTGAGAAGGAAGTGGGGGAAGATGAAGAGAGGGCTGAAAGAGGAAGAACAGAGCACGTCTACAGATTTTCTCAAACTCCAAAGTTACGTGTTTACCCAAAGGACAGAGGAGAGCCACTGGGAGCTTACAACATATTGGACTCAAAATTAGTACTAACTGCAGAACAGAATAAATGTGCTTCGTGGTCTGTAAGTACAATCACATTGCCTTATACGAGAATGAGTTTTCATTTCTTTCTATTGAATGTTCTTATTTTGGGCTTTATTCACATTTATTCATATTAGTCAACACAGTTTTGAGTGCCTACTATGCATTCTGAGTGCCTACTATGTACTAAGCACTTCTCTTGGGTCTTGAATTTTAGACCAACCCTTAGAAATCATCCCATCTACTTTTTTTTACAGAGAAGAAAACTATCATGATGATAAATCAAAAAGACCTTGGTTAAGCCAGGCATGGTGGCACATACCTTTAACCCCAGCCTTCCGGAGGCAGAGGCAGAGGCAGAAGCATCTCTGTGAGTCTGAGTTCAAGGCCAGCTTGGTCTGTGTAGCAAGTTCCAGGACAGCCAGGGCTACATAGAGAGACCTTGCCTCAAAACACAAAAAACAAAATAATGAAAGTAGACCCTTGAAAGTCATAAAGATTTGAAGGAAAAACCACTGAACAGAGAGAGAAAAATAGACAACCAAATTCAAACAAAAAAAAACCACATTCACAGCAACAGACACAACCTCTCATAGAGGGCTCAGTACTTGAAAGGATCATTTTAAGGAATCTGTGTCCACTCTTATTTGTACTTTCAAAATCATATACACATACATATATATTTGCATCAAGCCTGGAAAGATGGCACTCTGGTTAAGAGCAGTTGTTGCTCATCCAAAAATCACCACTACCTCCAGCTCCAGAGGACCCAGCACAACCCTTCGGCCTCTGAAGGCACCTACAATGTCTCTCTCACACACAGCCATTAAATTAACTCTGTAACTATCAAATACGGGAAACGGCCCACCAGCAGGAACGGCAACAAGTGTTAGGAAGAAGCGCTGTAAACACGGCTGCAGGACGACCCGGATGGTCTGTGAATAACCCTGGTCTCTTCGGTAGGAGATTTAGACAGACCCCAGTACAGCCTGCGGCTGGTTAAGTTCCCAATAGGCAGCTTGTCGGAGCTGATAGTTACTTCTTTCTTGGCTGTGAGCACAGCCCATTAGGACCTGCAATCACTTTGTTGTCGTTCACATGCGGTAAGCCTTTCCACTCCTCTTTTTTCCACTGCAGCTATCTTGAGGGCTCCTGACTCCCTTTAAAGGAGCCATGGCTTCCATTTAAACTACGAATCCCAAAGCTACAAAGACCTGGAGTTCAGTCTTCTCAAACACAGAGACATTCCAATTCTTCAATGTGGAAGAGGTACAGGCCTATGAATGTGCATTCCTTATGTCAAAGAGACAGTATCCCAGCAATTACACACAAGAGCATCTACCTGCAGGTCCACTCTGCTTAATGTGTACCTCAGACAGAATTCTGAAAAGTATATACATTAAACATAATTCTCCATCACAAAACAACTTATAATAGCTCTGTTATCTTCAATCATTTTGATACTTTATACTGGGCACTTTTATTCTTTAATTTTCAGAAAAGAATCCATAAATTATTCATAATTTCTGCTTTGTATAGCTGTAGCTGAACCCAGAGAATCTTTTTTTTTTTCTCGACTTCTATAAAAGGAAATAAACAAAAGACTAATACTGACCTTGTAGAGTTGCTTCTGAATAAACTGTGACAATGCATATTAAAATAAAACTGTGGCAGGGAATGCTGGGTTTGTTTTGTTTTGTTTTGTTTTTTCTTTCAAAGTGACAGACAATAAAATGAATTTGGAGGAAGAATGCTTGTTAAAAGCAAACAAACAAAAAACCCAACCAAGCAACACACATGCGTGAATGTACCAGCCCGGAGCTGGGGCACAGCGCAGTGGTGAAGCCCTGGCATGCACCATGCATTAGGTCAGCCCTCAGCATCAAAATAACGAAACCGTCTCAGTGGCTTTGAAACAAATCAGATAGAGACACAAGGCAGAGAGACACAGGCAGAGACAGTAACATCTCAGTCAACCATGAGCCACATTCAGGGTAGTGTCCCTATAAAATGACATTTTTATACAAAGCATCATTCACACATGATTGCTAGGATACTGTGCTGTCAGTTACAAGAAAGTATAGTGCATGCAATTATGCACAGTACCTGATTCTTGATGATCACAGTAAGCTCTATTAGTGGTTTAATTTATTCTTATAATCATTTGCTCTTATTTTTTAGACTATATGCCTTGTTTTTTATTTACTCTGGGTGGGAGTGTGCACACACATGTGCTATAGCACTTATGTGGAGGTCAGAGGTCAGAGGACATCTCAGCTTGCAGAAATCCATTCTTCACCTTGACCGTATAGGATCTATCGGGTTGTCAGGCTAGGTAGCAAGCATCCTTCCAACTTCTCTTTTCTGTCTTATGACCCACCTTTTTACAATATCTTGTTAACACAATGACTATGTTTTAAATATTCAACAAGTATAATGTAAATACTCATGTTGCTTGGTGTGACTTTCTCTAAGTCCACAGCTCTCACTATCCCCAGATCCTGCTCTGGATCTGTAAATGCAGCATCCACCACCATTCATTCATTCATTCATTCATTCATTCATGCATGCATGCATTCAGTCATTTGGTTTTTCATTCAATATCTCAAGCTCCAACTACTATTGCAGGTAACAGGTCATATTGTGAATTAAACTGACAAATACCTCCACTATTGGCTCTCTCTACCAGAGAATTCTCTCTCTAGCTCTCTAGTAGAGAAACAGACAACTATAATAGAAAGAGAAGTGCTGAAGAAAAGAATACAAGAAAGACAGCAGACACAAAGTGCTAAGCCAAACAGCAAAGGGCTGGCTGGAAATGAAGAAAACCGTGAGGCTCACATATGAGGAAAGAAGGGTCCAGGAGCAGACCATAGCGGCCGAGACTTGGGGCAGGACACTGTGCAGCCCAGGCAAAGAACAGTAAGAAAGCCAGTGCAGCCCAAAAGCGGCAGTGAGGAGGCCAGACAGAGAGGACCTACAAAGCCAGGTAGCTCACAGCCTGGAATCCACTGCAGGTCCTTGGCTTTCACTGGGAAGGATAGAAGAAACAGGCACAAAGGAAGAGCAGGAGTGATGGGCACTGTACCAGAACACTCAGAAGCCCTGGGCCAGAATCAGGTGCAGAGCACGGAGCTGGAAAATCAGGGAAAGGTTGCTGAAGATGCTAAAAGACTAAGAGATTAGAAAGAGCGGGGCGTGGAGCCAAGATCAGAAACCCACTTCAATAAAAACAGGATTCTGCCTCCTCCTTCTTGCCAAAAATATTTCACATAATCCCGGGAATGGTGGACAGGGACAGCAAAGCCATGCTGTAATGTATTTATGCTCTCAATTTCTCATTTGCATTGGCAGAAACTTCAATGGCTATAATTGCAAACAGCCTATTATGAAAATTGTATTACCAATAAATTTTTATTATAAAGGCTCATGTCATACTTAGAAACTTGATTTCTAAACACTATTCCATTGCAGGCGCACTTGTTGCCAAGTGCCCATCTGTTCTGCATTTCACCCTCTCCCCGTCCATTGAGAAGCTTCTGCAGAGCTGTCAGAGGGAGCAGTGGCTATGCTACTGTGACGGACATACGGTGCATGCTAGGAAAACTGTGGCTTATTTCAATCCCTCCTTTGTGGACAAATCCCTCAATCTAACTTTTCACTTGTCTAAGCAGTTGAAACAAAGCTCCCATTTTCCTCCCAGCTATCGCTGATAATGTTCTCTGTGTCATCTCTCCTGTATCTTTACAGTACACTTCCACTGTCATCTTTCCTCCAGCCCCGCCCTCACTAAAGGGTTCTGCTTTGGGCTGGAGAGATGGCTCAGCACTCACTGCTCTTCCAGAGGTCTTGAGTTCAATTCCCAGCAACCACGTGGTGGCTCACAATCATCTATTATGGAGTCTTATGCCCTCTTCTGGTGTGTCAGAAACAACTACAACACACACATATTAAATTAGATAGATAGATAGATAGATGGATGGATGGATGGATGGATGGATGGATAGATAGATAGACAGACAGACAAGGGTTCTGCTCTACTCAGACCCTTCTAGACGTCCTCTTTGACATTTGGGGTCACACTGCCATCTTTGGATAGCACTTAAGCTCATATTTATAGTGTAATGAGAAGAAAAGGATGCCAGCAAAGGTAAAGCCCATGTAAACAGACACAGCCTGAATGTGTATTCCGAAGTAGGGCTAAGCCAGGGCAGAGGCTTAGGTAGAATGACTTCGTTTAAAATGCAAGAAGAGGCTTAGCATTCATTTAGAGCAACGTCCTCATTTTATGGATGAAATAATAAGGTACAGAAAATGTGCCAAATGGACAGTGATTCAATCTAGTTTAAACATCTTGCCACATAATGTGAGGCTCAACCGTGTGTGGAGATCTGAGGGCTGCTCTTCCTCACAACAGTCCTTGTCACTAACCTTCCTGCCACAGCAGTTTCAGGAGTCCTGGGAGGTAGGAGAGAGCGAGAGAAAAGAAGCCAGGGTTCAACTTGAGTCACTTTTAGAAAATGAAGACCTACCTAAGCAGGAAGACATTCCTTTTTACCTATTTGGTCTCTGGTGCGGGAAAAGGCACTTCAGGATGGGCCAGGTTAGAGCCCTGAACTCAGCCTGATATAGAATGGGTGGGTGCTAGAGCGTTGAGACTAAGGACACTGCCGCAATCGCTGTGCATCTGAGGCTGCTCATTCCTGGGTCTGTCTGCCACATGGGGAGGGGTTGCATGTTTTCATGTACTCTAATCAGCCAACTCCTCTCCTTTTACACCCTTTCCTCAGGAGCTTACTCACCCTTGTCTAATTACTTCAGGCTTCTACAAAAGAAGCATGGGGTAACTCTAAGCACTGACTTAGAGCCGGACCTTCACCACTCCAACTGCACATGATACCTTAAGGCACAGGACACATTCACTTGGGATTAGAATGGGGGATGATAGAATCTATCTCACAGATATGAGAGCCATTAAGTCAGGTAACATATGTGAAGTGTTCAGACCCAGCACGACAAGTCCTGTCTTAGGTGTGTCCTATGAAGAAAGGGCATCTCCTGTCTTGTCTCTTAAGTACAGACTCGAGCTGTCTATGGAGAACGAGCTCCCTGCCATCCACATGATCAATCTCAGCACAGTTCTTAGTATGAACAGCTCCCAACCCACACTGGGCAAATGGGAGACAAATGCCAAGACAGAGCCATCCCACCAGGTTCTGGACTCTAAAGCCTAAGCAGAATAATTAAAAGACGGAAAGCAGTTAAAGCCCATCTCGCTGGTGCAATAGCCTTTAAGAGGCTTCTTCTGAGTTTTTGCTCCCTAGACTCTAATAAAATAAAAAAATAAACTTTTTTTTATTTTATTAGATATATTCTTTTTTTTACATTTCAAGCGTCCCCTTTGCTGGTTCCCCCCCTCCCCCAAATCCCATAAGCATCTCCCTTCCCCCTGTTCCCCAATCAACCCTCTCCTGCTTCCCTGTCCTGGTATTCCCCTACACTGTGGCATTGAGCCTTTCCAGGACCAGGGGGTCTCTCCTCCCTTTGATGTCTAACAAGGGCCTCCTCTGCTGCCTATTCATCTGGAGCTACAGGTAACTCCATAATTACTCTTTGGTTAATGGTTTTGTCCCTGGGAGCTCTGGGAATACTAAGTGGCTCATATTGTTGTTCCTCCTATGGTGCTGAAAACCCCTTGGGATACAGAAAATGTGGTATATTTACACAATGGAATACTACTCAGCTATTAAAAACAATGAATTCATGAAATTCTTAGGCAAATGGGTGGAACTGGAAAATATCCTGAGTGATGTAACCCAATCACAAAAGAACAGACATGGTATGCACGCACTGATAAGTGGATATTGGCCCAGAAGCTTGGAATACCCAAGACAAAATTCACATATCAAATGATGCCCAAGAAGGAAGAACAAGTATGGATACTCTGGTCCTTCTTAGAAGGGGGAACAAAATACTCACAGAAGGAGATACAGAGACAAAGTGTGGAGCAGAGTCCGAGGGAAAGACCATTCAGAGACTGCCCCACCTAGTATAGTGACAAAACCCAGACACTATTATCGATGCACACAAGTGCTTGCACTTTCAAAACTTTAATCAACATTCCTGCTTTGATTTGCTTAGCTGTTAAACACCTTTAACAACACCCTCTTTTACTGAAATATGACAATAATTTTTCAGTTCTTCTATAACAACTATGGACAAACAGGGCTCCTTGGAATAAATAATGAAGTGGCTTTGTTTTCATGTCCTATTGAGTCCCCAAATCTGGTCAAGAACCAAGCTCTTCTCGAGGCCGCATATGGGCAGCACAGAAGGGAAGAGAGTCGCTCTGAAATCAGACACACTGGTCATTTCCTAGCTCCACATCTCTGTAATTCACTGCCTCCTTACTTCAATTACTGTACTGGAAAAATGAGAAAATCTCCCTCATTGATTTTACTGATTTAAAATGACTCCTGTTAGGGAGGAGCTTGACACAGTGGAAATGTGAAATGTTAGGAGAGCTGATGGCAGTGCTACCTGCAAGGATGCCTCTCTTCCTCTGCCATGGCACCAGGCCCCAGGAATCTTGTCCCACACCCTTTCCATTAGCCGGCACTTCCAAACTTCCAGACACAATCTACTCAAGGCACAGGCTTCCATGAGATAAACCTCTCTGCAGAAACGACCGTCGGTGGCCGCTCAGGCCGTGTCTACACTTTTCTGTTGTGTGTAACATATGCGGTCACCATGGCCACAGCAGAAGTGTTCCATGAAGCCAGGATGCTGGTTTGCCTTCTCCCATGTGCCCCTGTGCCTTAGCTCACAGAAAGGCCTTACCCGTTAGCCTCTGAAGACCCTTCAATCACAAGGACCTCAGGAGAGCTACAAGCTCTTCTCTAGTTTCTTATTGGTTATATGGGCACAGAGAAAAGACAAAGTCCCAATATGTCCATTTTCTTTCCACCCTAGGCACCAGAAAAATGGCTGAAAACTCCAGATGTCATAAATTAATTCCAAAATGATTGGAAATTCCAAATTATCAATACCACTTAGATTTTAAACTATAATGCCAAAAATCCTGTTGTGTTTAAAAATAGAAAACTGATTAAATAAATATTTTTATTTTATTACTGATATATTTTTTTTAAAAAAAAGCAATAGCAGGGGCTGGAAAACTGGTTTAGTTGGTTGAAAGCACTGACTGATTTTGCAGAGGACCCTAGTTTGGTTCAAGCACCCATACGGCAGCTCACAACTGTAACTTCAGTTTAAAGAGATCTGACACCTTCTAAACTACATGGACATCAGGCATGGTACACATTCATTCATTCAGGCAAAACACTCACACATACATATATACATACATACATACATACATACATATAAAAAGTGATAATAATTCTCCTAAAAATTGTGGAAGAAAGACATAGTTGAAAAGGCATGACATGTTTTTATTGTCATGTCTAGAGAAAAGTTTTTTGTTTTTGAAATACTATATAACTTAAAGTGCATATGTTCTTTGATTTCTTGAAGTATATAAAAAAATATACCTAGAAACAAAAATATCACCCAGTGATGCCCAAAGCATAGTTTTTAAATATAAAATATGGTTCTGACTCATAGCTCTGTGGGCCGCATTTAATCATCTGAGAAAGCCAAGTGTCAAGAGAAACTGGAATCCCAGACTTAATTCCTATAAAACTATCTATCAACTGGAGATCCACAAACACTCACTTCTCTGATACTGCTAAAAGCTTGTTGCATATGATGGTAGTCCTATACAATGTCATACTCTTTAGCTTACTATATTTAGTAGGTATGATTATTTATATATTTAAAGGTGATATTTTTCCTAAATAGTATTCATTATGAATTTTTCTACTGGAATAGTGTCTCATTCATTCATTCTTTCTTTTTTTAAAAATAGGATCTCATGTAGCCCAGGATGGCCGTGAACTGACTAACTAGCCAATGATGATCATGAACTCCTGACTCTTCTGCTTTCATCTCCCAAGTGCTGGAATTACAAGTCCATTTGTTTTCTACAGAGATAGTCTTAGGTAAGAAAAAGGGAAGAGGAAGAAGAATGAGAGAAAAGCAAGAGGAAGCCACATGTCTTACTTGGATTGTGCGAGGCAGCCTGGTGCAATCACGCTCTGGTTCTCCTCCTCAGCCTGGACAGCAGTGAGCTCTATCATGTTGACCATCACGTCGTTGGTGTGGCCTGGAAGCTGTGGAAGCGCTGATATGATCTTCTCTACTAAGTTGTCTCCATGGTGTCCAACTGCTCCTGTTTAACCACACAAGCAAATGTGAACTCAAAGTGGGCATTAAAATCTTAATGGGGGCTGGGCGGTGGTGGCGCACGCCTTTAATCCCAGCACTTGGGAGGCAGAGGCAGGCGGATTTCTGAGTTCGAGGCCAGCCTGGTCTACAGAGTGAGTCCCAGGACAGCCAGGGCTACAAAGAGAAACCCTGTCTCAAAAAAAAAAAAAAAATGTTAACGGGATGCATGCTTTATAATGCATGCAACCCTTCTACCAAAAATGACAGATGTTTAATAACACCAACTTAGAAGTTTGCTCTTTATCACATAAATTATGTTCTCAATTCCCTAGCAAATCAAGCTTATCTCTGTGATGACAAAGGTGCACTCACTCTAGTTCACCTGGTACCCGGCATCTCTAACATAGAAAGGCAACCATGGGCTCTCATTACATATCTGTTGAAGAAGGGAAAGAGTAAGTGGACATATGGTGGCAGCCTAAAGCAAAACATTTGCCAACGTTTACTGGATGCTTTCTGTATATCAAGCATTGCTCCAAGACCTGTAATTATACATATCAATTCCAGGGATAATGGATGAACAATGGGCTGAGGATGTAGTTTAATTGGTTGATTATGGCACAAAGCCCTGGTGATTTCCAGCACCACATAAAACTGAGTGGTGGTAGCCCATGCCTGAAATCCTAGCACTTAGGAGGTGGAAGCAGGACATTCAGAAGTCCAAGATCATACTCAGCTACTCAGTGAGTTTGAGACCAATCTGGAGTACATAAGTGAGAGCCTATCTGAATATTAATATTTAAATTATAATAATGAATGTACCCTAACTGAAATTCAAGATGATGATACATTTCAATGCTTCTTCTATGAAATTAAGTTATATGTCCAAAATCCATCAGTGCTTAGAAGGCATTACTCCATGGGACTTGGTATAGCTACAAGTCTGATTCACCTCCAGTCTGCCTGCTCACACGCTGCCTCTCTGTTCCTCTATAATCTGCCATGTCATATTAATGGTACAGAAGAACTAAGAAAGACAAATAAGTAATCCAAGAAGTCATCAGCATTCCATCATCCTCACTCACTGCAACAATCCAGGGATCATGATGCACCATGTACCAAATCCTATATCATGAATTTATGATTGATAATTAATTGTAGCAACAAATCTTTATTGTGAATTATTATGCTCATTCACACAGTAAAGATTTCATCTTAATCACCTGCTCAAGCAAACAATTTACTTATTAATTACAAAGTGTAATGACTATTCTTCGTTGTCACTGACTACATCTGAGATTAACTAAAATGGGCAGATGGAGGGTACCTCTGTGAGGGACTTTTGCTTAACTTGAAATAGGGAGATCCACTTCTAATACACGGCTTTGAACTAGGTAGCCATATGCCTTTAATTGTGGTCTTGAGGTGGAGAGCCACGCCTTTAATCTGGAGCACACTTCTGCTGGAAGCTTATGTAAGGACATGGAGGAAGGAAGCTTTTGCTCTTTGCCTGGTTTTTCTCACTGACCGTGAACCTACTTTAGAGATTCCAGCAGATACTGAAGCTAGATGAGATATCCAGCAACTTCTGGGTTCTTAGACTTTCTGTTCATAGGCAGACATTGTTGGATTAACTGAAAGCCTGTAAATCAGTTTAATAATTCCCCTTCCTATAGAGAGAGACATTCATTCTGTAAGTTCTGCTATTCTAGAGAAGCCTGACTAATACACAGAGCAGAAATTCACGCCAGGTGGCTGGGTCAGGGAAAAAGCAACGCTCAGGCTCCACCAAAGCGAGCTGAGGCAGAGCTAGTGTGAGTGTCTCTGCGAGCTGAGGCAGAGCTAGTGTGAGTGTCTCTGCAGTTTCTCATGTTAAAGAAGAGCATTCTTGTGCCACAGATTATTACCCTTCGTTATGAGAATAACCACATTTTATTCACACTGTCTGTGGTTTACAGATGCCTCTCTCAGAGCTGCTTGTTGGATACCAAATGCATGTGTAGAGCTACAAGAGTACCAGCAACACAGAACAGAGTCAAAATGAACTCTATCTTTACAGTAAGCAGAGATACTAGAATGGCCCACTGCATCACGAATATCTTTCTTTCTCCATCAGTACCCTCCTCACTAAATTAAAACTTATACATCTCCACTTACCACCAGAATAACTCTTCTTTGAACCTGATGCTCAAATTCTGATCTCATCCCCTGAGTTTTTCTTATTTTTTCTGTCATCCATATAACTATTTGGCACAAACAGGACTGGAACTAGAGCAAGTTAGTAAGAAACATTTCTCCATGGCCTCTGCATCAGCTCCTGCTTCCTGACCTGCTTGAGACCCAGTCCTGACTTCCTTTAGTGATGAACAGCAGTGTGGAAGTATAAGCTGAATAAACCCTTTCCACCCCAACTTGCTTCTTGGTCATGATGCTTGTGCAGGAATAGCAACCCTAAGACAAATAGTTTTACTTTTTTTTTTTTTTTTTTTTTGCTATAGGATCATATTATGTAGCCCAGGCTAGTCTCAGTCTCCAAGTACTGAGACTGTATGCACGTAGCATTCCCCTCATCCATGGGAATAGTATTGCTTGTTTTTCAACCTGTGAGATATATACATACATATATATATATATATATATATACACACACACATACACACACATACATACATATATACATATATATGCAGTTCTCTAAATCATTGTCTTCTAGAATTTCTAAACATTCTATTGTGAATACATACACTTTCAATAATAATTAAAAATGCAATTCATTCTTCCTCATCTTCCCATATTTGCTCTCTCCCTCTTTCCTTCTTCCTCCCTCTCTTCTCTCTCTTTCTCTTTTTCACTCTCTCTTGCACGTGCATGCACCTAATTCTCTAATAACTACATGTAGTCTATACTTTTTAACCCTCAGACCTTACCAACTGCCTCTTGAGGGCAATAAACTTGCTATCTTAGTCACTGCTGTCTCACTAGCAGCTGCAACAGTGCAGAACACAGTGGACAACAAATAAGGTTTACTGGAGAAAGTATAAGATGACGTCATTTTCGACAAGGTGATGGCAAAATGATAAGAAAACCATCTGTATCACAATCACTCTATTAACTGTCAAATACTTGACCAAGCATGGTGACACATGTAAGTAATCCCAGACCTTGGAGATGGAGGCAGAAGATCAAAGTTCAAGGTCATCTCAGTTACATAACAAGTCCAAGTCCATAGGAACTGCTAAAGCAAATCATACACAGTGTTTCTATTATTTTTTGAAACTTGTAAGTTTCACAAGTTTGACACATAAGTTCATAACTCATCTAATGGTAAATTATCAATAGACTCCAAAACATTACTAGTTTATCATATATATTATAGATAAATTAATATCCAAATCAAATACTAAACGTATATTCCCTTTTGCTCTTTAAATAAAATACCGATAGAGTAATTGAAATTGAAATGCAAGTCATTTAAGTCATTCCAATAATTTCCAAATCATTTCTTGATCTTTAGAAGTCTTTAGTATAATCTTTTGTTGGCTGCAGTTCTCACTAGCTATACCCCAATCTAAGCCACAATTTAATTTAGGAAACATCAACAAATTCTGGTAACCATCATTTCATTACATTGACAGGCAAGACATCCCCAGTTCCTCAAACTTGTTGCATCCAGAAGGATGAATCAGTAAAAAGTTTGAGCATTGTAACTGAGCATGGTCCCGGATACCGGGGTCAAAGCCAAGTACCAAACGCACCCGTGCTAATAATGCCACCAATACTACACACTGCAAACCCTCATCAGTTCAGGGTTGCTCTGGAGAAACACGCAAACACTGCACTCCACAACATTAATGCACCCGCCCACTCCATTTCAATACTCTCAACACCTCTAGGAGCCACAGCATCTACACCAACACAAACATAGGCTAGCATTCATTGCCAGTATTAAATAATTTACAGCCTCGGCAAGTAAAAATTCCCTTTTATTCAGCAGTGCAAAGCATTTTAAAATTTAAACACTGTAACTTACAACACACACTTTTGTGAACTAGCTCTATATTACTGAAATAGAACCAAAACACTATATTCAGACAGCTTTGTAGCAAATGAAATTTAAGGCTGATAATTTGCAAAATAATTTGGGTGGTTAACCAAAAGATACCCAATAAAAATTTGCATTTATAAGCTACTGGGACCCAGTAACAGACCAATCTAAGTTACAATGTATTACAATCTACCCTACAAAGTCTACTTGTGACTTTCTAAAGGAAAGTGTGTCATAATTTTGAAATGGAAAAGAGATGGGACAGCAAAATGGCTCAGTGGGGGACGGTGCTTGCCACCAAGCCTAACAATCTGACTGCATCCCCTGGAACCCACAGGGTTAATGTAGAGAACTGACTCCTGCAGGGTGAAGAAATGTCTTGGCTTACACTATGCCAAAGGGAGATTATTCTCAGATAGGAACACAAATCAATCTCGAATCACACACCAGAAGACAGGCAAGCTCAGGGTGTCCCAGAGAATAATCTTCTCTCCTACTCTGGCTTCATCCCCTCACTGGGCTTTGCTATTGTCACCGGCCATCTCATACATGGGACCTCGCCCCACTTGGGAGATACCCTTTACAGTTGCAGGAACTCATTCCCTACGGAGAGTAAACATCTACTGACTCCTTATAGAGCATCAGTAACAAACCAAAGTATGAGTCCTCCAAAGTCCAACTTGAGAAACCACAAAGTTTGTTGGGGTTACTTCCAGAGCATGAGTGAGGGTTGACAGGAGCACGAGTGACCCCAAAACTATGCTACAAGGGAAAACCTTACCCCAGCTCAGATGATGACATCCCCATCGCCACACAGATGGAGCGCTTACCCCTCACTCTACACACTCTAGCACCTCCCAGCCAGGAGGTGCCAGAATCCCCACCCCTGCTCCATGAAGAAGCATCAGTAGTCAACAATCTCCAACCATCTTAGGGGGTCTCATGCAAGTAACACAGCTGCTCAGATGAAAGCAATGGCTGTTAAACTAGGAGGGTAGCACTCCACAATGCCACACACCAACACTCACACCGCAGCCCTGGACTCTATAGGACACTGCTCCTGCTCATCTCTTCCAAAACACGTAGCACAGAATATCTGAGAAGGTGAGGAGCATGCAGAGCCCTTACAATCTGAATGTACTTAAGACATAGTTCAATGACTTTTACAGTCCCTTGTCACTCATCACCACACCTTATGGTCTCAACATTCTCCTGAGACTCATACTGTCACAGTTCTCATGGGTCTTTGACAGAAGGGCTAAATTTTTCTCTTTTATTTGTTGCCTTGAATCTATACCAAGAAACCTATTTGTTCCCTTTCAACATTTTCTCAGGTCCTTATAATGTGCCCGGCCCACACTCCGCCTGCTTTCACTACTAGTTTAAAGGACACTATGGAAGTAAGCCAACTAATGGGAGATGGTGGGAGGTATTAGGGACAAACAGGCCCTTCATCCCAGCACTCTCAAGAGTGAGGAAGGATGATCATAAGAATGAGGCTGTCTCACTTGGACAACTCAAAACCTGAAAGGTGAACTTAGGATTTGAACGAAATACTGAAAGTTGGAAATATACAACGCTGCCATACATGGCTAGATGCTTACCATCTCTGTGGTTTGTCTGACTGGTTGGTTGGTTCATAAGGAACAAATTCTGAGGCTTAATTTTTCTCTTAATGACTTACCTAACTTGTAGAGCAATCAAAGAAGGTAATGTGAATATAGTTCTTAATTCATAAAATATTTGGATAATATGGTTAATTCACTTCATTTCCCTTCACAAGCTTTACTGCGTAGCCCCAACATACCAGCCACACAATGTTCAAGACATGTGATACTTATAGAATACCCATTACATGGGTGAATGGCCAACGATACAACTGAAACTCAGAAGCAGTAAGAAAAGGTGTATTGTTAAACTTGGTGACTGTCTAGTTCCCAGTAAACTTTAATCCACTCACCCACCCAGTCATTCAACAAATGCTTATTTCCAGGCTAGTGGCACAGTGCCTGAAATCCCAGGACTCAAGAGGCAAAGGTAACAAATTCACACTAAGCCTGGGCCACACAGTAAGTTCAAAGCCAAAGGGAGCTACTTAGATCCTGTCTCAAAACACCAAGGCCTGGGGATGCATGCAGCTCAATGGTAGAGCATTTGCCAGGCTCTGAGGCCCTGAGTTCAATACCCAGCAATACATTTCATCAATCAGCAGATACATAAATAAATATTAACTACATATTATTTTCAAGTAACTGTTCCAACCACTAGTAAATACATAGTAACACACACACACACACACACACACACACACACACACACAGAGGCATGCTTCCATTCCATTCTCATGAAAGGAGGACAAGAAGCAACCAATTATTAGTTCTGGGTAGTGGTCAACATTCTGTTGCACAAGGCAGGACAGAGGTAAGACAGTAGAGGGGAAGGTCTCTCTTGGGAGAGAGAAAATCATATGGAGTGAGTGTACATTCACTGGGACAAGGTTGGAGAGTCTGAGGTACTGTGTGAGAGAAGACAAGCCAGAGAGATCATATGTAACTATGAACATGGCTGGTTAGTCTTTGTCAACTTGACAAACTATAGTTATGTAGTTATGTGAAAAGAGAAAACCTCAATTAAGTAATAGCCTCCATAGGATTGTCTTATGACATTCTTTTTTTTTTTTTTTTTTTTTTTTGGTGGTTTTTTTTTGTTTTGTTTTGTTTTTGTTTTGTTTGTTTTTTTGTTTTGTTTGTTTTTGTTTTTGTTTTTGTTTTTGTTTTTGGTTTTTTGAGACAGGATTTCTCTGTGTAGCCCTGGCTGTCCTGGAACTCACTCTGTAGACCAGGCTGGCCTCGAACTCAGAAATCCACCTGCCTCTGCCTCCCAAGTGCTGGGATTTTCTTGATTAATGATTGATAAGGAGGACCCAGCCCATTGTAGGCAGCGCCACTCCTGGGCATGTTGTCCTGGGTTGTACAAGAAAGCAAGTCCATTAAGAACATTACCCCATGGTCTCTATTCTAGGCCCCTGCTTGAGTTCCTGCACTGACTTCACTCAGAGATGGACTGTTACCTGGAAGTTGAAACCAAATAAAGCCTTCCCTCACCAAGTTGCCTTTGGTCACGATGTTTAGCAGAGCGACTGAAAGCAAACTAGAATACAAGAATACCATGACAGAAGGACAGAGTCAGGGAAGTCAGAATGCTAAATTTATGAATTTATGATCACACAGTAGCATCACTATGAGTGCTAGCTCTCTACCTTTTGTACTTTCTATTTTTAATTAGGGGTGTGCCTTGTGTGTGTGTGTGTGTGTGTGTGTGTGTGTGTGTGAGAGAGAGAGAGAGAGAGAGAGAGAGAGAGAGAGAGAGAGAGTGAGTTTTGGGGTTTTTGTTGTTTTGTTTTTGACAGTCTTGATGATCCTGGAGCTCACTGATTGGCATGATCTGCCTCTCCACGCCACCATGACCACTGCCCAGAACTGGTTTAAAGATGCTCAAACCCAGGCCAGCACAGCCAGCTTTTATGTGACCTCTAACTCAGGCCTCATGCTTGAGTAGCAAGCGCCTCACCTGCTGAACCACCTCCCTATCCCTAAATTTCCATTTACTCTTTGCTGTTGTCTATTGTACTAAAGGCTATTCTGAGGTTCAGGAGGAACGAAGGAGCGCTGCGACTCAACCGTGGCTTTGGGAACACAGAAGGCACTAGGGAAGCCTAAAAGACTAGAGGTGGAGAGAAAGCTGACATGGGTGACTGTGGAAACAACAAGTATAAACTGCTCTCTCAAGCCGGCCACAAAATGAGGCCAAATGAAAAGGACTTGAAGTCTGCTGATCATGAGAAGTCAAGAAAGGACATGCTCCGTTCTGCCTGCCACAGATGAGAATCTAAGAAAAGGAGGAAAGTGATCTACACGGGGGTGCTCAGCAGAAGTGAAACCATGAGAAGTGAGAAGAGAGAGCAAGCACTAAGCTAGGTAAAAATGTTAGGAGTGCTCCTTTGTAATATGAAGGGAAGAGAAAAATGTACACAGTGTCTAAGAGATTTAGTGATGAGGAGGTATGGAAACCTTCTGTGGGCTTATGTTTTCTATTTTGGGGAATTCTGCCCTCTGTGAATGATTAATTAATGAAATTAGTTATGATTACCTTCAGGACACCCTCAAAAGATTGAACCCACTAGCATTTCCTCAGAACCACCATTGAGTTTACTCTCTATTTTATGATCTTAAAATTCATCTAATTAAGATAAAATTTCAAATATACTTCTTATTGGTTTTTATAACACCATTCAACATGTTTTTCTAAGCTGAGAAGGGTGTGCTGACTGGTACCAGTGTTCTAGTTCTTCTCAATGACCTTGAGTTGCTAGCACGTACTCTTATTAAATTACATCTACTTAACTATAGAACAAAGGTGACCTCTGAAAATAAGTGCTCACATCATGAATCAGAATTTTCTTCACCTATTTTAAGGTTAGATTTGTTCCTTGCAGGTATAAACAATTATTATATTGCTGCAATTTGAGATTGCTATAAAAACTTTAAAAGAATGAGAACTAAGAATAAATCAATACACATTTGGGAATATTTTCTACAATTCTTTTTTTCCATCTTCTCATATGCACGTTCAGTTTCACTTTTTTTTTTTTTTTTGGTTTTTTGGATTTTTTTTCAAGACAGGGTTTCTCTGTGTAGCCCTGGCTGTCCTGGAACTCACTCTGTAGACCAGGCTGGCCTAGAACTCAGAAATCCACCTGCCTCTGCCTCCCAGAGTGCTGGGATTACAGGCGTGCACCACCACCTCCCAGCAGTTTCACTTTTTAAAACTTACATTTACCTATTTCTTTGCATATGGGTGTGGGACAGTGTATGTGCAAGCGACACTGTGTGTGTGGAGGTGGACACTGTGTGTCAGAGGACAGCTGGAGGAAGTCAGTTCTCTTCTTCCACCGTGAGGCTACTAGGGAACAAAGTAAGGTCATCCCTGAGCAAACCATGCGGAGCAAGCCAATATGCAGCAGCCCCCACGACATCCACATTAGCTCCTGCCTCCAGGTTCCTGCCATGTTAGAGTTCCTGTCCTGACTTCCTTCAGTGATGGACAATGGTGTGGAAGTGTAAGCCAAATAAACCCTATCCTCCCCAAGTTGTTTTTAGCCATGGTGTTTCATTACAACAATAGGAATCCTCATTAAGACGACTGGTATCAGCTGGGCGGTGGTGGCGCACGTCTGTAATCCCAGCACTTGGGAGGCAGAGGCAGGCAAATTTCTGAGTTCGAGGCCAGCCTGGTCTACAAAGTGAGTTCCAGGACAGCCAGGGCTACACAGAGAAACCCTGCCTTAAAAAAAAAAAAAAAAAAAAAAAAAGACGGCTGGTATCTGGAAATTTCTAAGAGTCTCCCGTGGTGGCAATTTCCTCCATGTCAAAGTCATCTCATTTTTCTGGTCTCTTGGACTAAGCGCAGTTCTTTTGTTTTGTTTCTTCAAAAGCAATATACACTAAAGCCATAATTGCCGAGTTACTGCATTTAACAAATAAGATTGTGCTTTATCTATGTCCACTCTCCACCAGACAAAACTTAACTCCAGACTCTGTCAAATTAGGGACTGATTCATCTAGTTCATCTTTATATTGTCAACCTCAGTATAAGGTCAATAAACACATACGCTGAATCAATGAAAAGGTCCTCTAGCTGGAAGAGTGAAAATGAAGAACTCCCAGAAATCCCACTTACCCGTGAGATCCAGCGTTCTATCCACAAAGACCACGGAAGCCCTGCCTGTAGCAGTCTTTTTCCTGTTCTTGGCAGGGGCATAATTTGCCAGATCTGTAGCGATGACCCGACTGAGGGAACCCACGGCAAAGCACTCCTCTCGTACCCCTAGATGTTCACACAGAGAACTGAGGCCTGACACGAGGCATCTGATATACAGCAGCAGCTCTGGGGTTAGGGCAGTGGCGTCCACCTCACCCAAGCTGTTCAGCCTCCTCTTGTCTGGTCTGGCACTATTAAGAACATGTACATCCTTAGGTAGCAGTGGGAAAAGGGTAGCAAAGGCTGGAGTAAAGGCAAGGTGGGGTGCAGCAGGGGCGAGCAACAACGGGACGTGGAGCACCTCAGCCGTGTAGTTCACGTTGCCCATCCACTCACAGAGCTTCTCCTCCAGCTGTTCGAACACCGGCTGCTGCCCCTCGAGCTCGGCCGCTGCAGCCGCTGGTACATGGTTAGCAGTGAGGTGGACTGCGTGGCTCACGGCTGTGACCACCACACAGTGCTGAAAGTGACTGCGGCAAATGATGTCTTGTAGAGTGTCTACTATCTGGCCTTTCAGCAGGCTGCTCAAAACGAACACCGCCCGGGGCTGCTTGGTTCCACCGCCAACTGCATGGGGTTCAAATTCCCTCAGGTGGCACGCAGGACCCTTCACCGCCTCCAGAAGCCGGCTTGATCCGCAGCTCCAGTGCAGGCTCTCCGCGCAGGCGGCGTCCAGGTAGACTACAGACCATTTCACTTTGGCCAGCACCTGCTCCCAGCCTTGCTGGGCAAAGGACAGTATGCCCGCGGCGCTCATGATTCCGTACTCGTCGGCTGGCCAGGGGTCTCAGCAGCGGAACCTCAAGAACTTCGGTCAGAACGTACGGCTTCCGGATACTGAGTACCTTGAGACTTTGACAGTCAACACAGTACACGTGGGCCGGTCCCTGACGCTGGCCGTGTGCGCGCGATGATGACGTTTTAGGCGCTGATTGGCTGGCCAGGCGCGCGGGCTGGTGGGAGGAATAATTTCACTGAGAATAAGACCCGCAAGTGCTTACAGGGTCAGTAAGCCTAAAAAGCTGGAAGCAGCCGCTTTCTAGGGAAGAATTGAAATAGGTTATGTTCGTTCCACTCTGTCAGCCCACGTCACCTTTTCCTCCCGGTTAAGATTTCTCGGGAATCCAGCACTCTGGAAGGCATAAGCAGGCGGATTTCTGAGTTCGAGGCCAGCTTGGTCTACAGAGTGAGTTCCGGGACTGCCAGGGCTATACAGAGAAACCCAAAAAACAAAAACAAAAACAAAAACAAAAAAGAAGAAGAAGAAGAAGAAGAAGAAGAAGAAGAAGAAGAAGAAGAAGAAGAAGAAGAAGAAGAAAGAAAGAAAGAAAAAAGAATTCTCGGGAATAATAAAACCTAGTCTGAAGTTTAATATCCTCAGCACAGACACTTCCCTATCTCAACTTAGAAGCCAAACAACTACAGCAACTTAATAGTTGGCCACGTGTAGGTTATCTTCTGCGTTAATGCGCGCAAGCTTCGTGAAATATCTTTTAGAACCATCAAGATGGCTCTAAAAGCGCTTGCAACACGAGTCGTATGAGCTGAGTTCGATCCTTCAGACTCAATGTGGAAAAACAGAAAGGACCCAGAAAATTCTACCACCCCTCTCCAAACCCCGCTGTGGGAAACTCACAATACCCCCGCCCACCCCGACCCCCACCCATCCCTGTCCCCAATACACATACACAAATACACAGAGAGAGGACAGAGACAGAGAGTCAGAGAGAGAGTCAAAAGGCTTTTGGGTTCCTTTTACAGCTACTGAAATTTAGCAAATTGAAGGAAAATCGGATTGAGGAATAAATATACTGATCTACAGATCTCAGTTTGGAACCTGTTTTTTATTTAATTGTGGGAACATGAATAAGATTAAAAAATTAGTAATTCGGCTGGGCGGTGGTGGCGCACGCCTGTAATCCCAGCACTTGGGAGGCAGAGGCAGGCGGATTTCTGAGTTCGAGGCCAGCCTGGTCTACGGAGTGAGTTCCAGGACAGCCAGGGCTATACAGAGAAACCCTGTCTCGAAAAACCAAAAAAAAAAAAAAAATTAGTAATTGACTGTTCGAATTGTGTGTGTAGACAGGATCTCATTGTGAAGCCCTGACTGTCCTGGAACACACAATGTGGATCAAGCTAGTTGCAAACTCAACAGAGATCTGCCTGCCTCTGCCATCCTAGTGCTCCGATCAAATGTGTGTACCACCATGTCCATCATTTTAAAATGTACAGTTGAGCAACATTAAAAACATTTATGCTGCTGTATAATCCAATCTCTGGAACTTTTTATTTTGCAAAATCAAAATAGTTTCAAAACTATACTCTTTAACAATCTCCATCCTCACCCCCAGCTCCCCACAACTCCAGCCCAACACACACACACACACACACACACACACACAGCTTTTGGCAGCCTCTACTTTCCTCTACTTTAATCCTATTCTCTTTGAGTTGACTACAGTGGGTCATATAACTGGGTTCCTCTACAATCTGCTTTACTGTGATTGACTTATTTTTCACTTAACATAATGTCCTTGTGCTTATCTAATTGTGACACATGCCAGTTGCTTTCATTTTAAAGGTTTGTTTGTTTGGGTTTTTTGGGGGGGTTGATTTGTGGTTTTTTGGGGGGGTCAAGACAGGGTTTCTCTGTGTAGCCCTGGCTTTCCTGGAACTCACTCTGTAGACCAGGCTGAACTCAGAAATCTGCCTGCCTCTGCCTCTGCCTCTCAAGTGCTAGGATTAAAGGTGTGCACCACCACTACCCAGCTTCATTTTAAAATGTTATTTGTGCGTATACTGTTGGGATTTGATCTCCCTGCAGCTGGAATTACAGGGGATTGTGAGCCACCAAATGTGGGTGCTAAGAACTGAACTCAGGCTTGCTTCGAGAACATCAAGAGCTCTAAATCAGTTTGCCATCTCTCCAGGCCATTTTTGTTTGTTTGTTTGGCTGGTTGGTTGTTTGCTTGGTTAGTTTGTTTGGTTTGGTTTTTTTTGCTTTCATTCTAAAAGCTGAGTAATAGTTTGTAGTATGCATACAGTACATTTTGTCTATTCATCCATCTGTCAATGGACTTTTGAGTTTTTCCACTTTAGGGCCTTTATGAATAATAATACTCTAGACATAGCTGCACAGATTTACTATAAATTTTGCTTCCTATCCTTGTGTTTGAAACTGCTGGATCATATTGTAAATGTTTTTTTAGCTTTCCTAAAGAACCAATGTTCTTCACAGTAGTTGATGAATAAGGTTTCCAAATATTTTATATATTCTCTTTCAAGTAACTATCTAATAGGATGGATAGTGTTGTCAAAAAACACTTGGGGGCATCCAGTTAGAAATTACTACTACAGCCAGGAATAGTAGTACACACCTTAACCCCAGAGCTTGGGAGATAAAGGAAGGCGGACCTCAGGAGTTCAAAATCAGTCCACTCTACAAAGCAAGTTTCAAGACAATCATGGCTATGATATTGAGAACCTCAGTCTCTAGAAAAGAGAAGAAAATGAAATAAGTACTAGGTAGCTGGACATATGATGACATATGATTCTAGCTTTCAGAAAGGAGTCTGATGCCAGGCAGTGGTGGCACACGCCTTTAACCCCAGCCCTTGGGAGACAGAGGCAGGCGGATTTCTGAGTTCAAGCCCAGCCTGGTCTACAGAGCTAGTTCCAGGACAGCCAGGGCTATACAGAGAAACCCTGTCTTGGAAAAAAAGAAGAAGAAGGAGGAGGAGGAGGAGGAGGAGGAGGAGGAGGAGGAGGAGGAGGAGAAGAAGAAGGAGAAGAAGAAGAAGAAGAAGAAGAAGAAGAAGAAGAAGAAGAAGAAGAAGAAGAAGTCTGGTAATTTGGGAATCCTTAGTATAGGTGTGCTGAGGCTGCTTTGATATAGAAGATAAGGATGTGATAGAGAAACTTCTGAGCAATCTTGGGGAAAGTATGCAGAAGAGGAGGCAGTGTGTGAGGTCACAGGGAAATTGTGTTTCAAGAAGTGATTGGCCAACAGTAACCAGTGCAAGGGAAGGAAAAAGTAAAGTAGAATCTACAAAGAATCTACTGGGTTTGAACCCATGCAAGGAGACAGGTATGCAGGACAGGAGGATTAGCTGATAGAACGGAGGTGGCAAGTGGCCCTAAGAGCCCTAGTAACTAATTGCATGATACTGGAGAAAATAGAGTCTAAAGGAATGAAAGATAAAGTTGGAAGAATACAAGGGTAAGGTCAAAGAACGTACAGAGCCTTTACATTTCCTGACATACAACTGAAGATTTTAATAAAATCCATGGGAAAACCTTGAATATGGACTTCTGGGAGTAAATGGTAAAGATGTTGAATGGATTTCAGAATTTTTTTTTCATATGTGGTGATTTGAATGAAAATGACCCACATGGGCCCTGTCTTAGTTAGGTGTCTGTGAGCAGACACCATGTCCAATGCAAGTTTTATAAAAGACAACATTTAATTGGGGCTGGCTTACAGGCTCAGAGGTTCAGTCCATTGTCATCAAGGCAGAAACATGGCAGCATTCAGGCAGGCGTGGTACAGGAGGAGCTGAGAGTTCTATATCTTCATCTGAAGGCTGCTAGTAGAAGATTGACTTCCAGGCAGCCAGGGTGAGTGTCTTAAGCCCACACCCACAGTGGCACACCTACTCCAACAAGGCCACACCTCCAAATAGGGTGGGTCACTTCCTGGGCCAATCATATACAAACCATCACAGGTCCATAAGGAGTGGTACTACTAGGCGGTATTGCCTTGATGGAGATAGTGTGTCACAGGGTGGTAGACTCTGAGGACTCAGATGCTAGGACCAGAATCAATCTCTCTTCTCTCTCTCTCTCTCTCTCTCTCTCTCTCTCTCTCTCTCTCTCCCTCCCTCCCTCTCTCGGCTTCAACCTTCAGATCCAGATGAGGAACTCTCAGCTCCTTCTCCAGCACCATGTCTGCCTGCATGCTGCCCTGCTTCCTGCCATGATGACAGTGGACTAACCCTATTGTCATCCCAGTCCTAGTTAAACATTTTCCTTTATAAGTGTTGTCATGGTCATGGTGTCTTTCCAGAGCACCAGAACACTAAGACAGTTCTCTAGTCATTCAGTGTGATGCTGAGTGATGGAGAGAAGACTTTGTCTCATGCCAAATCCTGGCATCACTTGTGAATGAGAAGAAATGAAGACTCAGGATAGATATGTTTAAAGTGAGTGGTATGAGGAGGAGAATTTTCACTGGATATGGGACCACAGGGCCCGGTAGTAGTGTACAAGAGCTAAAGGAATGACGATGTTGTCCCCAGACTCCACAGATAGCCCTCCTATCTCTTCTTATGAGGACACTAATCTCCATCCCATTAAGTAGAGCCTAATTCTTTCCTAAAGGCCATTCTATAAACACAATCACAGAGGAGATTTAAGGTTTCAGCATAGAAATGGGTTGAATTGCAACACAAACATTCAATCAGCAGCAGCAATATGGGGGAACCAATGTATTTTAAAAATCTAAAATATATGCAGTATAAAGCCCAGGTGGTCCAGGCTGAACATGTAGCTGGTAGGCCACAGGTAAGGAGGCTTAGATTTCAATTTACCCTAAGAAAAAGCCATTGAAGAGTTTCGTGTGACTTTAATTGTTGTGTAGCAGTGGAGAGGGAGAAAAGTGGGCAGCTTCAAGGTACATGTTATAGGAAGCACTAGCACAGGTTGGTAGTGGATTTTTAAAAGCCTGGGAAACAGAGCTGAGAGGAAAGGGAGAATCAGAGGCTTGGGGGTGTGAGCTGACGGTTTGGATGTGGTTACTAACAGTAAGAAGCTGTCTTAGTTAGGGTCTTACTGCTGTGGACAGACACCATGACCAATGCAACTTTTATAAAAGACAACATTTAATTGGGGCTGGCTTACAGGCTCAGAGGTTCAGTCCATTGTCATTAAGGCAGAAGCATGGCAGCATCCAGGCAGGCGTGGTGCAGGAGGAGCTGAAGGTTCTACATCTTTTTCCATAGGAAGCCAGGAACAGACTGGGCATCCTCAGGCATCTAGAAGGAAGATCTCTAAGCCCAACCCCACAGTGACAGACTTCCTTCAACAAGGTCACACTTTCTAATAGTGCCACTCCCTGGGATGAGTGTAGTCAAACCATCACAGAAGCCTACAACCTGGAAAAGTATGAGAATGGACAGAGCACATTTAAAAGGAAAATTTATTAGTTCTTCTTTGGAAATGAGTTTGAAATACCTACTAGTTATTCAAGAGAGTTGCTAGGTAACACAGAAAAAAAAGCAGGTAAAAACCCCTTCTCTCATGGTTATGGGTTTCTGATAAGATGAGCTGTTTAAGACCATCATATTTTGCTTATTAAGCTGTAGTGAGTATTTCTCTACAGAACTGGTCATTATGTTGCATTCCTTATAAAAGCATGTCTAGGTCCTCTAGAGGAGTGGATAGAGTTTAGATTTAGGATTCAGTGATGGCTTTCCATAAAGTAATTTATAAGCCAGAATCCAATCAGTACAAAGATAATAGGAAAGTTCTACACATGCGACATTACTCTAATACAGCAGAGGAGAAAAGGGTAAGAGCCCAAAAGGACACCTGCTGTCCTTCTCGTCAAATGTTTTCTTTTCCCATTTCCCATGCCAGTGTATCAAACATATGAATGTATTATGAGTGCACATATATGTACATGTGTGTGTGTGCCTATGTGTGCCCATACAGGTGGAGGTCTGAAGTCGATGTTGGGAATCATCCTCAACTGCTCTTCCATCTTAGTTGATTTAGGGTCTCGCAATCCAACCCGGAACTTGACAGGATGGTGTGCTAACAAGCTTGCTCTAGGGATCCCAGAAGCTAGAATTACAGGTAGGCTGAGGTGCTCATCCAGTATTTATGTGGTTCTGGGCATCTGAACGCTGGTCTTCACATTATCATGGCAACTACTTTAACCAGTGAGCCATCTCCCCAGTCCCCAGTCATATGATTTTCATGTTTGAAGCCCCCATTTTATCGGCTACCTTCCAACAAGTGGATGTAACACACATTAATTAAAATATAGATTTACCAGATATGCAAATTAAAAAGCATTGAAATGTAAGTAACATGTCAGCCACAAATAGTGACATATTAATCCAAGCAATACGTTCATTTAAAGTACATTTATAATCATGGTAATGCCACTTACTAATTACTGAACATTACACTTTAAATTTTAGCTCTTGGCATCGTTGTTCTTATTTATTTATTTATTAGCTGGCCTCAAACTCACAGAGAGCTATGTACCATTGTCTTCTGAGTTCTGGGTTTAAAGGCATGCGCCGCCATACCTGGCCTCTCGGCATCATTTTATCGGCAATTTATCCATTGCTTAATCCTTATAACTAAGCATTCCTTTTCCATACTCCTCAAGAGCATATTTCATATTTAAATTATATCATTATTATTGGCATTATTTTGAGATGGAGTCTTACTCTGTTAGCCTGAGTCATCCTCTAGCCTCGGCCTCCAGAGGACCCGGAAGGACAGGATGCCCAGGCAGGACCAGGCTAGCATCATCATAATCATCACCATCATCATCGCCTACAATAAACAGCAATAAATAATAAAGTGGCAAATGAGTGTACTCAGGATACATGTGATGGTGTAGTGAGATGAGTTCATAACATAAGAAGCAGGAGACAGTCTATAAAATAGTCAATTTATTTAATAACCAAGTTTCCCATGGCAACTAGAAAGATTAATCTTAACTAAGGAGGGAAGAAGGCAGGAAGAGGCTTTGAAGGGTGCTTACTAGGGCTTTATGAGCTTCTCCGCTCACAGGCAGCATTTCCAAAGCTTAGCTCAAGTGCTACCTCTACCACGCAGGCCTTCATCCGCCATCACTCAGCAACTCTGTTGATGTCTAAACTCTTTGTCTAAACAATGCCTTGGAGGACAAACTCTTTTCCAGACTGGAAGGAGAAGTGATCCACTCTGCAGAGGACAATCAACTCTCTCATGAAACTGCCCAATTTTACTTTAGATGCACAAAACAGTGAAAATGGAGCCAACAACCATCCAGAAACCCACAGGGCTTACGGCGTCTCTACAGGCAGGAATCTACTTGCTTCTATCTATCTGTCTATCTATCTATCTATCTATCTATCTATCATCTATCTATCATCTATTTGTCTATCATCTATATTATCTATCATCTATCTATCTATTACCACTTGATATAAGATTACACCTGCGTTTTAATGACTTGGCTGTGGGTCTTTTTACAGCTGCTATTATCTTTAAATCCTTATCAACATGATGTGTCTATATTCTATGTGTCACTCTTCCACTAGAATGATGGCTTCATGAAAAGATTTTTTTTTTTACTGCCCTGTCTATACAGTCTTGAAGAGTTCCTAATACTTGTGTAGACGTTCATACACATTTGTTGAATTCAGGAAAGATTTTACAGAGGAGATTGCACTCAGAAGTTGAAACAAAGAACTTCCTACAGGGGTACAGGGCATAGCAAACAAGAGTGAATTCAAAACTAAGAATTAAAACCCACATGGTCTATTCAGGTAATGTGGATTCAAGCGATACAGATAATGTCTAAAGCTCGACCCTCCCCCATCAATCACTAATTAAGAAAATGCCCTGCAGGTTTGTCTACAGCCTGATCTTATGGAGGCATTTTCCCAACTGAGGTTCCCTCCACTCAATTGACCAGTTTGTGTTAAAATCAAACTTTCCTTCCAGTCTCCCTATATAGCCCTGGAACTCATTATGTAGACCAGGGTGACCGGTCTCTGCCTACCAAGTGCTGGAATGAAAGGCGTACTCCACTATGTCAGATACTAATAATTTTTTGAACAAAGGGAATGCATCCTTTATCAATTAAATTTTTCTTTTGTTGGTTGTTAAAATTTCTACGAATTGACAAATATGATTCTGGGTCAAGCAAGCACGTTCAGAATGATGGCCTTCAGGATTTTAAAATAAACAAATAGTGGAGGGAGAAAAGCGAGAGGCAGCAAAGAACAATGGTGTAGCAAAGGGAATCTGGAATTGGAAGGGAGGTTGGGGGAAGGGAACTTCAAAGAACACCAGAAGGCAGAGAGAAAGCCACTGTGAGAAGCAAAGCTGGAATCCTAGGGGTGGGGTGGGAGGGGGAGGAGCCAATCGCACGGCGCTTGCGCAATGAGAGGCCCAGGTGCCTTCCGCCGCGGAAGCGAAACCACCTAGAGACGCCGCGCCGCTTGGGTGCTACTGCGCAGGCGCACGCGCAGGCGGACCAGTCGCTGAACCTTCACGGTCGCCGCCTCCGCCGAGGTCGGCCCTGGATTTGAGTCTCGCGCTCTCTTCGTTCGCTTACCGGCGGGTCCCCTCCCCTTCTCGCGCCCTGGGACGGCGAAGCTGGGGAAGGAGTTGGAAGGGCTGTTGATCGCCGCCTTTAACTTGTGCGTGGGGCGGCCATGTCGGCCGGCGAGGTGGAGCGCCTGGTGGAGCTGAGCGGCGGGACCGGAGGGGATGAGGAGGAAGAGTGGCTGTATGGCGGTACGGAACTTCCTGTCTGTCTCCCGGGTTCTCTCTGGCCTTCCTCCCGGCGTTTCAGGCCCGGGCGTCCGAGGCCTCTGGTACTAGCCCTGGCCGGCCTGCGTTAGGCCGAGTGCGGCCTGCTCCCGGCCCTCGCCCGGACCCGCAGGCACTCACCGCGCGGTGGACGCGGGCCAAGGAGGCCGGGCAGCCCTGCTTCGCCCTCCTCCCCGCCGCCCCGGCCTCCTCGCTTCTGCGCTCTCTGTTCATGCTCTTTCTATCGATTCTGAGCTGCTTCTGTGTGTCTCTTGCTCGGTGGCTATTGGGTGCCCTTCCTCGTCCCTTTCATTCAGAAACAGTCATTCTGTAATAACAGCTAAATAAAGTCAATGCTATTAAACTAACGTCTTGTTTCTTGATGGTCAGTTTGTATGGAATGCACCTGCAAGGGTACCTCCTTGTCTGAAAGTCGTGCTTTAAAAATATTAATTAAGAGAAACAGAGATGAAATACAATATGGTCCATAAAGAAAACCCTGAATTGTCTCCTGTATTAAGGTGAAGTTTTTATTATTATTATTATTTTAGAGACTGCTGTATAGTCCACGTCATAGTTGTATCTCGTGGCTCTTCCCATAGGCTTGTATTCGGTGTTTTGTATTTGTGTCCCCAAATTTAATGCATCGCGTACTTTGTTTTTGTAGGGGACATGTTTGATGTCTGATTTTTAACTTGAAGTCGTAAAACCCCCTTGGCTGTTATACCAGATTTGAAAGTATTTTGTTCTTTCCTAGAACATACATTCTTGATATAAATTGTCATAGGTTATATAAAAGTGAACGGTGGAGTTGAAGCAGCCTTTTAGTGATATAACTCCGATAAACTTGTAAAATTGATTATTTCTTTAATGGAAAGATAGCGTCAGTACTACCCTTAAAATGTGAAATGTGTGGGGTTTCTCGTACCAAGATGTGTAAATCCTCATTGCCTGTTAAATTAAGCTTATATTAATAGCAGTAAAGTCTTGTATTTTTTCCGTAAGAGATGTGTCTTGTTTTTAAAGTGATCTAACTTTGGCTATGCTTGTAGGCCCGTGGGACGTGCACGTGCACAGTGATTTGGCAAAGGACCTAGGTTAGTGCTTGTGATCTTCCCTTCAGATTTTATACTACTCTTTGCTTAAGCTTGGTTTCTTTATTTACTTTATTTTATTTTATTTGGTAGATGAGAATGAAGTTGAAAGGCCAGAAGAAGAAAATGCCAGGTTGGTGAACTCGCCTGTTGATGTCTTACACAAGTTTGTGATTCTAGCCTGTCAGTTGTTTCATTATAATCCGTGGCGTAATTGCATTTTGACCAAAATTGAAGGACTTTTTCTATTTCCGGACCAATCTTGTCCTGTTTTCTAGTGACTTATAGACAGTTTTTGGAGTTAGGTATTTGCCAACTTGTACTCTTAATTGAGCTTAGAAGGTGTATACAATATAGTTGGGGTTTTGTTTTGTTTTTCAAGACAAAAGTTCTCTGTGTAGTGTGTTTAGCCCTGTCTGTTCTGGAACTCACCTTGTAGACCTTGTAGAAGGAAGGCATTCAACTCAGAGATCCGCCTGCCTCTGCCTCCCAAGTGCTGGGATTAAAGGCGAGAGCAACTATGTCTGGCTGAAGGTAGTTGTTAAGTTACTAAAAAAATAATTTACTGTGAATTGAAATAACTGAAAATTGTTGCTTTCATAATTTATTAGTGTTTTTATACTGTCACTTACTTTCTGTATAATTTTTCTTTTTCTTTTTCTTTTTCTTTTTTTTTTTTTCTTTTCTTGGAAACAGGCTCTTATTGACAGGCCTGGAACTCCCTTTGTGGAATAGATGTCTTGAACTCAAAGACATCTATCTGACTGCCTCGTAGAGTGCTGAGATCAAAGGCATGTGCCACTATGCCTGGCTTGGCTGTAATTTACTGTTTTATATTTTAAATTCATGATGGAACTAGTTTTTGGAAGGAAACTATGCTTGCTTCTATACCATGAACAGAATAGATGATATTTTTTTAAAGTTGATTTCCTTTGTTATTATACAAAACTTAGTATTTTATAGAGTGTCCAGGGAACCAAACATTTACTCAAAATTTCACTACAACTAATGCATGTAAGTACATGTCTAAACTGGCTTTAGTTTGATCAGGTGACTGTCTGAAATAATGAGGGAAGGAGTGGTCTTTTGGGGGGGTTATATTTGTTGTTTTTTTTTTTTTAAGACAGGGTTTCTCTGTATAGCCTTGGCTGTCCTGGAACTCACTCTGTAGACCAGGCTGGCCTCAAACTCAGAAATCCACCTGCCTCTGCCTCTCAGAGTGCTGGGATTACACCTGTGTGTGTGCCACCATCGCCCGGCAGGGAGGAGTGGTCTTAAACAGAGCAATTTAGGGCAGAAGAAATGGCTCAGTTGGGGCCATGCATGCAGCATAAGCATGTGGACATGAATGAATATGTCCAGGGAGAGACTTGGACAGCATGATCTTTAGTACTCACTGTCGACTCCATATTGTTGAACTCCAGGTTCAAGTGAGAGACTGTCTCAGAAAAGAAAGATGACGGGAAAGATTGGGAAGATACCTGATGTCTTTGGCTTTCACATGTATCACACACACAAAGCATTTAAAGAATATTTAGGTTTTCAAAGTGAAGGGATGAATGCTTCATACCTAGCATGATAGCTGTAATCCAAAAGGCAAAACAGCTATAATGAAGATATGGAGACGCTGGGCTGTTTGTACACTGCTGCTGGCATTATAGAGTGGCGTCTCCTTGAGAGTGTACTCAAATGTTTAAACAGAGTTGTAGAATTAAGCTGTCCTACTTAAAATTAGAGAAGTGAAGACATACATGAACACAAGAATTTGAACGTTACTGTTCTTAACATCAGTCATAGCTAGTCCGTAAAATAGAAATGACCTGCCTGCCCACCAAAACAAATTAATGGATTCGATGCAATGTACCCTTATGGAAGTATTTCCTGGTGGAAGGAAGGAAGGAAGGAAATTGAGTACTGACTTGCTACAGTAGAACGCATTGAGCATGTGACATGTGTGATTCAGTATATAAAGTTTCCAGAATAAGTAAATCCATAGAGAAGGAAAGACCAGTATTGTGGGATAGAGAAAAGGGGGGTGCCTGGTGATACATACTTATTTCTTGTGGGAGGCTATGTACACAATCTAGGATTTCATAACACGATTCCTACACTGTGAACCAAGTATATCCCTTTAAGTATAATCTTTATGAATGGATGTGAATTATGTCTTAATGGAGCTTCTAAAATGAACACTGGTGGTGGAAATCCATTACAAAGAACTACTTTTGTATCAAAAAAAAAAAAAAAAGTGAGAGAGATAAAACCCAAAACATAGGCTACATGGAAGTGAGGGAGTGGAAGCAGAAACAGCCTTCAAAGAGCTGACATTTTATGAGCTAATCCTTATCTCTGAATTTTATTTAACTATAATTCTAATTTCACTTTGGTTTTGTTGTTAATTTGCTTTTAATTTTGTATGTGTTGGTGTTTTGCCTGCATGTATGTCCATGTACCACATCCATACCTGTGGAGACTAAAAGGCGGCATTGGGTCCCCTGGGCTGTGGTTTGGACTGATGGTTGTGAGCTGCCATGTGGGTGCTGGGACTCAAACCCAGGGCCTGGAAGGGCCACAGGCGCTCTGCACCACCGAGCCAGCTCTGCTTCCTCAGAGCTCCCTTTCTCATTGCTCTTCCTTGAGTTCTCTGGGACACAGAATGGTAGGTGATTAGAGTTAGCCCATTCCTGCCTTCTCCGAGTATTCTGCCTATGTTTGTTGTTGGTTTCATTTGAAGTTCTCTGTGTCTCATCCCATAGGAGGGCATTTGTGTTGACAATTTCACTTTTTTAGAAAAAGCTTATAATTTTATTGTTCTTGTATTTAAATGGTGGTGAAGAACTAAAAGTTTTAAATCGACATGTCTGATAGAGAAAGGCGTTCAGGCAAAATTAGGATACAGCTTGGTACATTATCGTTGCGTTACCCTGCCTAGGACCCTGCTGTTGAACTTGCCCGTCTTTGCTGTGGCTGGTTCGTTGCTCTGTCCTCCAGCCTTGCCTTGCGCTGATCTCAAGGTTGGCATGCTTTGCTTGTCGGCTCTAGCTGAATATAGTCTACTGTCCTGTGAGACAGGAGGCAGACTGAGCGCTCGCTCCACTGCCTGCAGGCGGGTGTGCACACAAGCCAGCAACACTTGTTTCTGGCTCTCTGGAAGGTTATTTAAGCAAAATATAAATTAAGAAGAATTACAGTAGTACATTTATCTTGAGTCCTGTGTTAGGACAGGAATAATTCAAGTTTCTATCTGTAAAATGTCAAGAAACTGAGTATGCTGTAGTTGTGGAAGTATTATATTTTTGGCTAATGGCTTGAGTCACATGGCAATGTGAATATTTTATTGTTGAACACTTTTTTGTTAAAAACAAGTCAGATTTGCCTTCTTAAAATTCATCAAAATTAGGTTTCGGGCTCCTTATTACTGCAAACTAGAGGACAGATTTCCATGAAGATATATGTGTGTGTGTGTGTGTGTGTGTGTGTGTGTGTGTGTATGTTGTGTTTTTTGATAGAATAAAGAACCTATCTGATTTAGGGGAAAAGCAAAGCAGGCAGAAATGAGTACTGAGCACTAAAGAGTTAATATGATCATACCATAGAATTTCATGGGCATCCGAGAGAAGTGAATACCATGTTATGTAGCCCTGAACTATATAACAATAGTCCCTGACACACAGCAGATACTCAGTAAAGATTCATAGGTAACAGTAGTATGATATGCATTATATTTTAAAAACATGAAAAACTTGAATTATGTCCTTCTATCAAATTATATGTCATTAGGAAATTGTTGGGCAAGCCAGGTAGTGGTGGCATATACCAACCACTTAGGAGGCAGAAGCAAGCAGATCTCTGTGGGTTCAGTGCCAGCCTGGACTATAAAGTGAGTTCCAGGACAGCCAGGGTTGTTATACAGAGAAACTCTGTTTCAAAAAACCAGGAAACCCTATTGGGCAGAGAGTGGTAGTACAGGCCTTTAATCCCTGCGTTTCGGAGGCAGAGGCAGTTGGATCTCAGAGTTTGAGGTCAGCTTGGTTTTGACCTTTGCAGGCTGACTTAAAAACCCAAGGAAGCCCAAGCCTTGCTTCCATCTGAGGACTTGTTTTATGCACACTAACAAGAAACAGACAGACTTCCTAGTCTTATTCTCATTACCCAGTATTGATGAAAACTTTGGAAACTCTTAGCAGCAATAGCGTGAAAAGGTAGTACACTGTCTGACACTGTCTGGACTTGCAGCAGCTGCCAACCTGTCTGCTCTCTTTCTTTGTTGCAGTGCCAATCCTCCGTCTGGAGTAGAAGAGGAAGCTGCTGAAAATGGCGTGGCAAAACCGGTAACAAGCATAGCAGGCTCTGGAATCCAGTGACTCTGGGGTTTACTTCACATTTATTTACAAATAAAACCAGCATTTAACACAACCTTCAGCAGCCTGTGTGACTTCACCCCTTGTCAGTCAGCTGATACATCTGCTATCATGAAAAGAATGTGTAAAAGTTATGAGAAAAAATAATGGGAAGAAAATTGAGGGGACATACAACATACACACAAGCTTGTTATGAAGAACTAAATAGTTGTAGATCAACTGACTACGATAAGTGAGCTCTGTTTCCAAAGCCAACACTGAGTCCATAACCTAAAGCTGACTTTCAGAGTTTCTTAGGAATGCGCTCTGATTGGGATACTCCCTGACTCAGGACAAATAAAATGGTACTTTGTTGTGCCCTCTGATGTTTGTCCTGATGATTTTAGCCTGAACAGAGAAGGAAATGGGTTTTTTTTTCATACTTGAACTTATAATCAGAAAAGCATTTTGCCTCGGTGATATGACTATCTACCACTATGTAATTAAAATATAGCCTTTTAGATCGTACTAAAGCCATTGTCAGCAGGTCCAATTCTGTTTGAAAAGACACATGATGCGTCTTTGGTCATTCACATGTGGAGTCTCTTCATATTATAATTGATGACCGTGCAAAATGAATCAGGCCTTATTTGTAGTATCTATAAGATAAATTTAAAAAGAAGTACTTGAGAAGTTCTTATGAGTAAAACATTTGTAAGATTTAATGTCAGTGTTAAAAATTACCAAATAGTTAACAGAGTTGAAAACATGAAGCATGTATTGTTCTCTGAAAGATGGCAATAAGCGCTCTTTCATAAGCTTATAAATTATTGTAAACCATCAAAGTTGGGATAACAGCTTTATAAGCTTGTAATTTGTGTTCTAAAACAATTTCAAAACCCCAGAGTAATTTATTTATCACTATTGAATGCTGAATTTGATTATTTATTGCATTTTGTAATTGTTTCTATCTGTGTAGAAAGTGACAGAGACTGAAGACGACAGTGATAGTGACAGTGACGATGATGAAGATGATGTTCACGTCACTATAGGAGACATCAAAACAGGAGCACCACAGTATGGGTAAGTGGTTTGATCCTCTTTGGCAGGGGGCATGTGTGCCATGGTGTTCTGTGTAGGTCAGAGAACTCCTTGTAAGAGTCACATTCTGTTTCCAGTCTGTCGTTGGGGCTTGGCTGTAAGTGCCTTTTTAGTCTGTGGCCCCTTGAGTTATGCTTGTATGAATGCACATCGTGCTTTGATAGTCAGTGGGCGATTCTTTGATTTTACAATCTCTGTGTGAAAGAACTTAACTACGGTTTCTACAGGTAGTTGATTACTTTCTGCCTGAAGTTAATTATGAAGGTACAGGAAAGCAGCAGTGTCTGATTGCTGCATTTCAAACATCTTTGCTAGAACATTGGCTAGTATTAGTTCTTTGATTAGAAATGGAACACTGAAGTATAATTTGCATTTGTGATTATTTTGTTTTATTATATAAACCTTAATTTAGGTCTTTAATTTTTATTTCTAATTCAAGCTAATGTCTTCTTGGCCGCCATCATTTTATTTGTGTTGTTTTTTGAGTTAATAATCTATTGGGCCTTCTAGGTCAGTGTGCTGGTAACAAGATTTATGTTCCATGAACTGGACCAAGTAAATGGACTATTGCCCACTCATTGAACACGGGGATATTAAAGGGTTGGAAGAAAACACATTAAAATAGGGATTGCGGTTTTGTTATGGTAGAATTAAGAGGTTTTTAGCTGCATATAAGATGACTACTAAAACTTTATCTTTGGGAGGTTTGTTTGTTTTGATAATAATCATTTTGGTTGGGACAGAGTGAAATTTCAGTGTTATTCCTAATGGCTGAGAAAGTTGAACTTTTAAAAATGTTTATTGATGATATGAGAACTGTTGGTTCATTGTTGATTAGTGTGCTTATGGAGTAGGTTGTATGGGGTTTGATACTTGCTTTGCTTTTAGAATTCTCCCCTTCCTTCCTTCCTTCCTTCCTTCCTTCCTTCCTTCCTTTTCTTCTTTCTTCTTGATCTCAGAAAGGGTTTCCCTGTGGAACAGCCCTAACTGTCCTGAGATTAGTCTAGCCTTGAACTCACCAAGATCTGCCTTTCTTTGCCTCCCGAGTGCTAGGATTAAAGGTATGTGCCACCATGCCCCATTCTTAAGTTCTTTATCTATTCTGTATATTACTCCTCTGTCATTGGCTTGTGTTTTTGTCTTCACTCAGTTGATTGCTTTGCTCTTGGAAATGATGAATTTCATGTGATTACAATTTTCCATTCTCGTTTTTACTTACTAAACAATTGGACTCATTTTTAGATAGAACTTGCTAATGCCTCTTGAAATGTTTTCCACAGCATAGCAGATTTGGTCTTTGAGCATCAGTCTGTGCATAGACTTGTTTAGGGTGAGATATAAGGACTTAGTTTCTTCTGTAGGCTTTTCGTTGTAGTGTGATGTCTTTGTTGAAGCTCAGGTGGCTATAATTGTGTGAGATTGTTCTGTGTGAACCCTGTTCCATTGATCCAGGGTTTTTGTGCTGGTGCCGTGTTTGTTCTTTGCTCTGTACTGTTTTTTTACAGTTAAGTATGGTGATACTTCTGACATTGTTCTTAGTTGAGATAGCTTTGGCTACTGGGGTCCTTCATGATTTCATATAAATTTTAGGGCTATTCTTTCTTTTATGAGGAATGTCACTTTTTATTTTGATGTGATTATATCTAATCAAATCTATAGATTGTTTTAGATAATATTGCCATTTTTACAATAACATTTTTATTGAAGAGATCTTAACTTTTCATTTTTTTTCTTTTGTTACTTGAGTGGGATTTCCTGATTTCTTTTTCTTTTTCTTTTTTTTTTTAGTTTGTTTGTTTTTTTTTTTTTCCCCCGAGACAGGGTTTCTCTGTACAGTCCTGGCTGTCCTGGAACTCATTCTCTAGACCAGGCTGGCCTTGAACTCAGAACTCCGCCTGCCTCTGCCTCCCAAGTGCTGGGATTAAAGGTGTGCACCACCACTGCCCAGCGATTTCCTGATTTCTTTCTCACTACATTCCTTATTAGTATATAGGTATGATACTGCTATTTTAAAAATTAATATTAATAAATTTTGTTCTTTGACAACCTCATGTATTCATATATAGTACATTCTGGCTACTAAGATTCTTGGTGGAGTCCTTAGGGTCTTCTACAAATAGAATTATTACTTGCTAATAGAGATAATTTGACTTTCTGCCTTCCATTTTCTTTCCCATTTCTAAACCTTAAACTTTAAGCTCTATATTTAGTACAAGAGGGAAGTGTGGGTATGCTTGTTTCCTGACTGACTTTAGTGAGACCATCGTCATGTCACACATACGGTATTGGCTCTGTTTGAATGCCATGACACTTTGCCCGTCTAAGATAATTTCCTTGCATTTCTAATTTCTTCAGGATTTTTATTGAAGGGATGTTGGACTGTATCAAAGATTATAAATAACAGCTTTATTTGTCGATGGTGGGTATTGAACTCAGAGCTTTCCTTTGCCCATGCTGGGCAAATAAATGCTCCTTCACTGCAGCTCGCAAAAAAAAATCTTTGAGCAGAAGAAAGTCCAGGATCATAGGTCTAGTTAGTGGAATTTTTTTTTCTTCTTCTTCTTTTTTTTTTTTTTTTTTGAGACAGGGTTTCTCTGTGTAGCCCTGGCTGTCCTGGAACTCACTCTGTAGACCAGAAATCCGCCTGCCTCTGCCTCCCAAGTGCTGGGATTATAGGCATGCGCCACCACTGCCGGGCTAGTTAGTGGACATTTTAAGGGAGAAATTAAATAACATGTTTCATGATGTGAAACAAATCTTTGAAAGTCTTGAGTATAACGTGAAAGCTTACTAGTGTTTCTGTTCACTATAAATCATTCTCCTCCCTGCCTCCCAAATACTATCAAAGTTTATTTCTGTTAACACTGATACTTGATTTTTATTTTTCTACTCATTAAAAAAGGAACTGGTGGTTGTTGTTTTGTTTTGTTTTGTTTTTTTGAGATAGGGTTTCTATGTAGTTCTGGCTGTTATGGACCTCATCATGTAGACCAGCCAGATCTTGAACTCAGAGATCCACTTGCCTGTGCCCCCTGAGTGCATGGATTAAAGGTGTGCACTACTGTGCCCAGCAGTAAACTCATCTAAAAAAAACATGATAAAAGGCCATAGTGGTTGAGTGACCTACCCAGCTGCACAACTAACTGCATTTGAACACTGGTTGGTTTCGCTTCAGTTACTTGTCACGTGCATATATTTTTGTTTGTTTGTTTTCGAGACAGGGTTTCTCGTCACAGGCATATTCTTACATTGAAAATGTGACTTGCCGGGCGTGGTGGCGCCTGTAATCCCAGCACTTGGGAGGCAGAGGCAGGTGGATTTCTGAGTTCGAGGCCAGCCTGGTCTACAGAGTGAGTTCCAGAACAGCCAGGGCTACACAGAGAAACCCTGTCTCAAAAAACCAAAAAAAAGAAAATGTGACTTGGTTCTCTCTCTCTCTCTCTCTCTCTCTCTCTCTCTCTCTCTCTCTCTGTGTGTGTGTGTGTGTGTGTGTGTGTGTGTGTGTGTGTAGTCCCAGTACAGACTAAAATGTGGGGTACTACAGATGTCCTAAAAGAAGTATCTCTTTCCCCTTTAGTTATTACCCTCCTGTTAACTCTGTTTTCCTTATTCTCCAGATTTTCTTTCACATTTCTTTTTCTTTTTCTTTTTAAAGATTCTTTTATTTAATTTATGTATATGAGCACACCATTACTCTCTTCAGACACCCCAGAAGAGGTCATCAGATCCCATTACAGATAGTTGTGAGCCACCATGTGGTGGCTGGGAATTGAACTCAGGACCTCTGGAAGAGCAGTCAGTGCTCTTAACCACTAAGCCATCTCTCCAGCCCTCACATTTCTTCTGAGTGACTTCATTTTTAGGAATGTGTTCTGGGGACGTGAGGCGGCCCACAGTGGGGCAGTGGTATTTGGCAGTGTGGCAGGAAGTTGTCACTGCTGCAGATGGTTAGAAGTTAAGGAATTAGGGCTAAAAGCAAAGACACTTCCAGATGCTTGCTACAGTGGCAAATTAAGTTTACTACCTGGGAGATTTTTGAGATGGAAAAATGTCAGACCTGAAAACAAATTAGCTCTTGGGGCTGGAGAGATAGCTTAGCACTTGTTTTTGCAGAGGACTTGGGTGCAGTTCCCAGCACCCACATGGTGGCTCTCAATAATCTATAACTTTAGTTCCAAGGGATCCAGTGCCCTCTTTTGACCTCTGTGGGCACCAAGCATGTTTGTGATGTACATACATGTAGGCAAAACAGTCACATACATAAAAAAATTAAAAAATTTTTATCCTGTAATAACTAAATAATAAAACTTTAAAAGTCAGTGTAAAATCAGTGCGTGCCTGTTCATTCACTCTCTTTGTTGAATATCTTCCCGTTTTGTTACTATATGTTTTTGAAGTTAATTTTTATTCTATTTATAGGAGCTATGGGACAGCACCAGTAAATCTTAATATCAAGGCAGGCGGAAGAGTTTATGGAAATACAGGTAAAATTTGTATTTGCAGCTTCATCCGTATGAAAATGCAGATGGCTGGAAGTTAAGGAATCCTGAGTAGATTGTATTATTAGCTCTTTTCACAAGTGTTTCACTGTCTGTGATGAACACAAGCAGATTCTTCCTGTGAATCTCAAATAGCAAAGATTTAGCCTGTTCTGGTTGTGGTAACTTTGCTTGTTAAGAGAAACCTTTCTTTGCTCACAAATTATATAAAACAGCAATGTAACACATTGGCATTAGCAATTCTATTGATGTTATAACCTTTTGCTTTTGTTTTTTGAGGTAGTAGCTCATGTAACCTAAGCTGTCCTTGACTTAGCTGTATACTGGAAGCTCGTCTTGAATTCCTGGTTTTTCTGTCTTAATTCCCCAAGTGTATGTTTGATAGGCACATGCTCCCACAATAGGCCTTAATGTCTGAGTCCCCACCTTTTTCATCCTGCTCATCTTGGAAGTTTCATCACCAAGTTTGACCTTGTCTAGTTTTATTAACAGTCAGGATGGATGGTAAAGGGTGATTTATGTTTTCTCTTTTTGTCTTCTAGCTTCTTGCTAATATAGCTTCTTTGCCATTTTTCATTCCTGTAAAATAGGAACTAAAGTCAAAGGAGTAGACCTTGATGCACCCGGCAGCATTAATGGAGTTCCACTCTTGGAAGTAGATTTGGATTCTTTTGAAGATAAACCATGGCGGAAACCTGGTAAGATTATGTGGTTCTCTTTTAATATCCAAAAGGGTTTTTAGTGTAAAATGATTACTTTCTTAGAGTGTCTTGTTTATTGTCCTATGCAAACAATGAGCATTGAATACTTGAATTACTAAATATTATTAGTCCCTGGAATTAACAAATGTGGACTCACATTTATTATAATACTGTTGCTAAAGGAAATAATTTTGACCAAAATGCCTTTTCAGTGTTTGCATCATTGTGATAATTTTGAGAACTAGTAAAAATTCAAGGGTGTTATGATAAATGTCAGAAAATGTGTTAATATTCTCTTATGTATAAATTATTCATACAGTGGGTTTCATTAAGACATTTTCATACGTGTATATTGTCTTTTAGTCATGCCCACCCCGTGTCCTCCGCCCGGCCCCCTCTGACCCCTTCCTCTCAGAGCTCGCCCTCCTGCTTTTCCATCTTCTCTAAATATACACTTTCATATCACACTATAGCTTTGAGGCTGCCATAGAGTTAAAATATTTGCATCCTAAAAGTATGTTTCATTTTTAGGTGCTGATCTTTCAGATTATTTTAATTATGGCTTTAATGAAGATACTTGGAAAGCTTACTGTGAAAAACAAAAGAGGATACGAATGGGACTGGAAGTTATACCTGTTACTTCAACCACAAACAAGATTACGGTAATTAGGAAATCTTCCAGAGTAACTCTGCCTCTTCTACTGTTCCACCCTGACTCCCCAGATAAGTCACTTTCCCCCTAACAAGGTGATTAAATGCTGTACAGTAGCTTAATTTTTTTGTTCTCGTGGTTGTTTGTTTATATTCCCTGCCCTTGCGTTTCATGTTGATTACTGTGTGTAATCAGCTAGCTGCATCCACAGCTCATTACTCTCTATGTGGCCTATCAGTTAAAGTGTTTGGTGTCTTAATGGGGATATGTCATTTAACTTAGGCCGAAGACTGTACTATGGAAGTTACACCAGGTGCAGAGATCCAAGATGGCAGATTCAATCTTTTTAAGGTGAATTTTAGTAACTTATCCTTGGTTGCTCTCATTTTTCTTGAGTCTGCTCCCATCCCACTGTTCAGGGGAGAAAATTGAAGTAGAAACAGCTACATTTTTTTCCAAACCTTCAGCTTCCTGGTGACTTACACATTTGCTGATTGTTACTTTTGCTAGCATGTGACTCACTAGCCTATCACACTAACACGTGCCAAGTAAAACTGTTATTTGCTCTGTGCTGTGATTGTAGGTGGTACACACTTGTGGGATGTTCAAGTCATGGCCGCGGTGCTGCTCTGCGCTCATTATGTCTCGCTCTTATCCCTAGCATCAGATTGGAAGCTTTTCATTCTCCCAGTTTTTAAAAACTGGATGGATGGTGACAGTTATTATCTCTGATACTAAAATCATTGGTGTATTAGCTCACAATGAAGGTGTTTTCAAGAATTTGAGGTATTTTCTGACAACCTCTTAAGAATTGAGCAGAGCCACTGAGTTTTAAAATTAATTCTTAAGAGGAATGTGAATGATGTGAAAGCTAATAGGATTATGTGACATCAAGACTATCCAAAGAAAAACCCCACATTTTCATTGCTGCTTTTCCTGAAGTTTGGTTGGGTAATTTTTCCTCCCCTTAGTTTTAATTCTTTCGTCAGGGACCTTTTATATATCTCATGGCCTGGCTATAGAACTCTGTGCTCTTTTTGGGACACCAAAATACTGCCTTATGCAATGCATGTGCTATATCCGCAGATGTAGCTGCTGTCTGGACACAGTTATATGTAGAGACTTTAATTTTAATTTACGTCCTACTATAGGTAAGTATTTGGTCCTTGTTCTGTTAATATTTTCAAAGTACTTGGTGATATTTACTCCATTTTAAATGATCATCAACCTTTTAGATGTCTGCTCAGGCACTGAATATTTTGTGGTAGATTATTAGAACAAATTCATAGTCAAGTTTAATAATGAGCTGGTTCATTTCATTGATGGTTTTGTTTTGCCTTGTTTTCCTAAGAATGAGAACTGCCATTATGAACCATTGGCTAATACATAGCTTTGTTAATCTTAGATTTGTAAACAGTAAAATACGGAACTACTAGTGGCTGACCTCTCTTGAAAGTTGTGGGTCTATACTTTACATTTATGCATATATCCACACACATAAACACACAGAGACATATAGTCAGACAGACAGACACTAAGTTTCTTTTGATTGTTTGAGAGGAAGTCTTTGTGTTTTCCATTTCTGATTGATTGATTCATTCTGAGTGAGTTTTATGGTTGTTGTCCAGTGGCTTTCTTGCCTTGTTCAGGTGTTTAAATGCTAGTAAATCTGCGATTGGGGATGATTAGTTTTAGTGATTTTAATTAGGCATACATTAGGAAATGGTGGAAATAAAGCCATATGAAAAGATACTCATCTTTAGCCATCACATTTATGTGAACAGCAGGCAACTGTTAACAGGTCATGCGCAGTAGAGGTTGTGCAGATCTGAATTTTGCACTTGATCTTAGCCAAAAGACTGAGAAGCCATATAGATCTGGATTTTGGAAAAGATGACAGCCACATGGGCTGTAAGAGAGGTAAAAGGTCAGATATGGGGTTGGCATAAGAAGTAGTGTGCCTGCGAGACAGACAGGGCTGCCTCCATGGTGACTGGGCCGAGGAGGAGGAGCCGCAAAGTCACAGCTGAAGTTGTTGTCCTGTCTGCGGCAAATACTGTCCAAGTCAAGTGAGGAACAGCCCAGCAGCCTTGGAAGGCATTCGTCTCCCTTACGGTATGTAAGCCTTACTAACAAGTGCAGCGAGTGCGAGAAAACAGCCTCTAGATGCCTTTGTCAGTGTTTATGAGCATGTTGATAGCCAGGAAGGAAGAGCCTTTTATGTGCCTTCATGGGAGTCTAGCCGTGTAACACAGGATGGTCTGGAACTTGCTCGGTAGCCCACTCGGACCTCAGGTTCATAAACCCTGTGCTTTGCCGCAGAGTGCCAGGCTAACAAGCAAGTGCCATTCTGTCTGTCTGATTTTGTTTTGGTTTTTTCCCAATGCCAAGTAAAAGGTGAAACTTTAGGTATAAAAGCCTCTCAATAGGGTAAAAAAAATTGGTAATTATAGAATTTTGGTAAGGCTTAGGAGAAAGTGACCATTGGGGAATAAATCAACAGTAACTTCCCTCCTTACCTTTTTGATATTTTTCTTCCACTTTCTCAATTTACAATATCATTTTATGATTGATTTTATTTTCTATTGAGTCAGGGTTTCCCTGGGTAGCCCAAGCTGACCTCACTTTGGCTATCTAATTGTTTTAGCCTCCAAAATGCTGGAGTACAGATATGTGTCACCATTTATTGCTTTTGACATTTTCTTAAAATAGTTCTCAAACCATCATGCACAGCATGAATTGTATGCATATGTATGAACTTAAGCAGTGGTGTTGGGAACTTGGCCTGTTGCCTGTGGATTTCATATCTGAGAGATGTTTTTGGCTTTTTTTTTTTCCCTGTTTCTTATCTCTTACTGATGCATTGCATCTCTTAGACTAGCACTGTGATGTCTGTCTTTGGTCTAATTTTCATTTCATCTTCCTGGGAGGTTTTTTTCAAAACTTGGATTCTTGATTTTTATTTCTGCTGCAGTTTTTCATTTCCAGGAAAGTTTTTGTTACTTAACATCTTAGTCTGTTTTTTACTATCTTTCAGAGTATTTTACTGATTGACATTTTTAATATTTGCTATTTTTTTCTACATAGTCTCTTCGTTCTGTTAATTTATATTTTCAGCTTATGACTTGTACTGTTTTTTTTCAAATGTTCTTTGTTTTATTCTTCTTAGTAATTTTTTTGTAAGTGTGGGCCCTGCAAACTATTGAAAGCTCTGTTTACATGAAGAAAACTTAACTGTAGGCTTTTCCAGAGGATTATGATTTGTTTATGTGCTGTTGTTTTTAAGTTGTTTTCTCTCTCTCTCTCTCTCTCTCTCTTTCTTCTTTGTGGGAGTCTGATTTTCAGAAACACTCCAGTGTGACTAGAAAGCCTTGGCCAGTGACCTCAGATGGTTCAGGAGCTCAGACTGTCAGTGCCTCTCTGCTTCTGCCATAGGTTTTTGCCTTGTCTTCACTGAGTTAGGATTCGGCTTTGGTTAGTCTGTTTAGTTAAGTTTCTTTATCTGCTTTCAGAGTACTAGGCTTTGTGACATCTCCAGTGCTCAGGTCATGCGGGTTGAGATGTTCACTTATGGCTTGCAGGTTCTCCTGTTTTCACCCTAGTATTATTTGGAGATCAGTAATTTATGTTTTTTGTTAATTATTATTTTAAATACTTACTAATTTGTGTTATTAAGTATAAATATTAAGTATTGCTTATAATGTTAAACTTCAGAACTTTTGGCGCAATGATAAAGTAACAATTTAGACGAATATTTAGATGTTTTAGAAATTAACATTGTGTCTGTGCCTGTGTTGATCAGCATGCACATGGCACATGCAGGGCATCAAAGCACAACCTTCAGGAATGTTCTCTCCTTCCGTCACGTGGTACCAGAGTGGACTTAGTCATAGGGATTGGTGGCAGGAGCCTTTACCCTCTGAGCGTCTTGCCAGCCCTTAACTTCTCAGGTTTGTAAATTGTAGTTAAATTTTGTTCGGCTCTGTAGGATCTGATGTTAACTTGGATTTAGTAAATCAAACACATATATGACTATTTCTTAAAACGCTAGGGTATGTGAGGTGTCAGCCTCATGTTCTGGCTGGGTGGAGTGAGGGTAGGTAGGTAGCCCTTAGGCTGCACTGTACTCCGTTTGCTTCTCCCACAGGCATCTGCATCATAAAGTAACCTTCAAATTAGTCAGTTAGTGGTTAACAGCAACAACGCAGAGTAATATACTAATAAAAATATGTGAATATGCTCAAAATAATATTTGTACAGAAGATCCTAGCAATCTTGGCTTGTGGTAGCTTTTCTTTTGTTGCTAAGTCAATAATTTTACTGAGAGGAAGCGCTTGGTGGCTTGTCTTCATAGCTACTTCTGGCTTTGGGAACATATTTGGGAAAGTAAGAATTAGTTGGACATCAGCACTCTGCTCCCCTCGCAGTCCTGTTAGGATCCCAGACAGCTGCATGATGGGTAGGATGTAGAAGTGCACAGGTGGATGGATAGATGAAGGGGGCACTGAGGCCCTGGGGAGGTGCAGCTGGAGGATGTAGGAACTCACTGTACTGCTGACTCTGCATGGCTTAACTTACCAACTGTCAGTCCTGGACTCTCCCATTTAAGGTATTTTAGTCTGTTTTTGATTCATAATTAAAACTACAAAAAGCAATAGCAGAGATTGGGGTTGGGAAGGCTACTGTACTTCAATTAGAAGAATCTGTGAGAAGGTCTGGAGAAAGTGTATTCCAAACAAAAAGGATAGTTAATTCAGAAATCCTGACGAGAAGAGCTTATGTGGTTTTTAAAAAAAGAAGAGATAAGAGGAAAGGCTGTCATAGCTGGATGTGACAAAGGAGTGGAGGAAGAATAGAGAAGCAAGTCTAGAGGAGTACAGCGCCTTCGCACCCAGGCCTTGAGACAGACATGAGCTGCATGTGTGGGAAGACTGCTTTGGCTCTGTCCAGAGCTTGGAATCTAGAGAGTGCGGATCAAAAGTGGAGACTGCCTATCGCAGTAGCTGCGGTCTGCCGATGGCTTTGACTTGAGTGCCATCCTGCAGTCAGGGTTAGATAGCACCTGTGTGCTTTGTTCTCTCTAAGAAGCTGGGTTTATTAATATGAGGACAATATGAAGAGGATCAGTATAGAGGAAATGGAGAGTGTCCGTTTGATATGCTAAGAAATTAATATAAATTGCTGGTATTCATGGGTACAGCTGATAATGTTAACTGTGTTCCCAATCCTTCAGGTAGTGTAATGTGTTTCTTTTTTGTCTTATCTTTTATTACCTCTTCCCCCTTTTTAAAGCATGCATGCTTGTGTGCATATATGTGTATTTGTGTGTGTTTACCTGTGTTGACACACACATGCCATGGTGCATTCGTGAGGGGCAGAGGACAGCTTTCAGGAATTGGATCTTTCCCTCCTCAGGGGTCCCAGGACTCCATTTGTAAGGCTTGGAGATATGAGCCCTTTACTCTGAACCTCCTCACCGCTCCTTATCCTCTGTGTTTTCATGCCAGTCATTGTATTGTGCTCACTCAAATTATTGTTTTTGCTGAGACTTTTTTTTTATCAGTATTCTGAGCATTTTATACAGAGTAGATAGTGAATACATGTTTGCTAAATGAACTGTTCCCTTCCCTTCACCACATCCTGGCAATTTATGTGTCAAATGAGTATCAAATCCATTTCAATCTTTTTGTCTTTATAAATGATGATCCTCATATCTAGCAGGATCTGTATATCTTAAATGAATTTACTTTTAGTAAGCAGTAGAACTCATTTTCCAATAAACTGAGTTTTAAGGCCTAATTAATTATATGGAGGTACCATCAGATAAAACCAATAATTAGTTAATAGAGATCTGCCTCTTTTTAAGTTAGTAAATACTTAGCTTTATTTTATAAAAAAATTTGTTTAATAATACTTTTTAGTATTTTGAAATATAATTACATTAGTTCCCTCTTGGCATTCTTTCCTCCAACCCCTCCCACTATCCTTGTTTTCAAAAGCATGACCTCTTTTTTTAAAAATATAACACACTCAGTCTGTATTGTATTACTTGTATATATATGATCTCAGTGCTGATTATTTGGTATGGATAACTAGCTATGGGGCTCTTTGGGAAAGACCATTTCTCCCACTCAGCACTTTCCAGTTGCCCAGAGTTCTTAGGCTAAGGGTTGAGCTCCTTGAGCTTTTCCCCTTCTGTGTTAGCATGGCCATTGGTGTGGTCATTGTTTAGGTCTTGTTTAGGCAGCCATGTTGAGAAGCCTCACATTTCTAGGAGACATAGTTTCACTACAAACTTGCTGTTCCTCTCACTCTTTCTCCCCTTCCCTTTCCCTCAGTGGTCCTCAAACCTTAGGTGCAGGAATTGTGTTGTAGGTCTATCAAGTGGGACTGGGTACCAAATGGCTTTTGCTTGCTGCATTTGAACTGTTGTGATTGTCTATAATTGTCTGCTATTGCTGAAGAAGTTTCTTTGAAAAGGGATGAACTAACCTTATCTATGGGCATAAGAGTAAATATCAGTAAGTAGTATATCAGCTATACTACAGGTCAGGCCTCATGACCAGAAGTTGACCAATACAAAATGGACTACATGTCTTTTGGTACACATTTTTGTTTTGGTAGTTTTGTCTTTAGGAGTTGTTTGTTTGCTTGCTTGTTTTTCTTGAGATAGAGTTAGAATATAGTTAGGAATTATGCTGACTCCTAGTAAAGGTCTCCTCCCAGACTGATAACTTGACTAGCCCTGGGTAGCTGGCTTTATTTCCAGGGCCAGGTGTTTTCCTATGTGGAGCAGGCTTTAACTCAAAATAGACAGCTGTGGTTACAGCATGGTTTCCATGCTGCAGCTGCACCCTTCCAGTTCTCATGCCATGCAGGATGTTGCTGTGACTTCTTGGCATCATAGCTGGCCAGGACTAATCTTTGCTTCTCTCCAGTGGCTTCAGAGTTAGCATAAAGAGGGAGAGGTAGTAAGGAGACAGACACCTGATTTCAAGTGCCTAGGTATGTGGAATTGACATGATGAGTGCTTGAATTCCCATCCTCCAGCTACCCCCAAGAGATCCTTCTATTCACCCAACTTCACGTTCTTTTTCTTTCTTCCCTTTATCTTAACAGATGAACAAAACTCCTAAAGACAAAAATACCAAAACAAAATGTGTACCAGAAAACATGTAGCCCGATTTGGTTAGCTTCTGGTTATGGGGCCTGACTATAGTTGGTTGATATACCCCAGTGACACCCCATTGGAGAAAAGTGATTTTCCTTTTTTCAGCAGCCATCAACTATAAATAGCTTCTTGGTTAAGGGTGGAACTATGTACACTTTGCCTTCTCTGAGCTGGTTTGAATTTGTGCTGGTCTTATGCGTGATCTCACAGTCTCCATGAGTTCATGTATGCATCAGTCCTGTTGAGTTCGGATGATGTTCTTTCCGTGAGATCATTTATGACCTCTGGCTCTTACAGAGCCAGCTCTTTGAGTTTCCTTTTATTCTGCATAGGTTCCTGAGCCTTGAGGGGAGGGGTTTGATAAAGACATCCCATTTAAGGCTGAGTGCTCCAAAGTCTCTTACTCTATACATTATTCATTCGTGGGTCTCTGTTGATTACCATCTACTGCAGTAACCTTCTCTGATGAGCACTGAGTGATACTCTAAACTATGAATCTAGCAGCAATATGTTGTTAGGAGTGATTTTATTGCTATATTCCTTTACCGACATAGACAGTAGTAAGTTTCCCCTGGAGCTCATGGTCCAGCTAGTTCTAGGTCCTTGGCACTTTTAATGATGTTAGACATAGGCTTCATCTCATGGAGTAGGCCTTAAGAACAATAGAAAGGAGTTGGTTACTCCTATAACATTTACACCACTGATGCACCAGTATATCTTGGTGTGGGTAGGTGGCTATTGGACATAATAAGGCTTGTAGCCAGGTAATATTGATGGTTGCTTTTCTCCTCTGGTAGTAGGCAAAGTTTACTTTTTATGACCATAAATGTTAGTAGGTGTGAAGTGTTTAGTTAGTTGGGCACTAGTTCAAGTTCTAGGAGCAGAGATTCTTTATATTGGTGTTATAGCAAATCACCGCCTGAAATAGAAAATGGTCAAAATGGCAGGTAAAGATTGAGAGTCCAGAAGGGGAAGGTCTTCAAGGCTTCCTTGACTCAGAGCCATGGGTCATAACCATGTGTATCCATTTACTTTACTCAGGGGCAGTTTATAGATTCCCCAAGAGTTACAGTTGATTGGGGCTTCTAAGTGACAAGCTGAATATTTAGTAAATGGAGTGTTTTGATCCTCAGTCCATTTTTGATGTCTTTCCCCTAATGCTAAACTCACATAGGTCCCTTTTAATAAATATCCAGGCTTGGTGATTCTTCATATTTAACTTCAGAACAGATGTTATAGGCCTAAAAGTGTGCCGTGTGCTTGGTGGTCTGTTAATTAAGCAGAATAGTAACCCCAGCTTTCTTTTTGAAGGTACAGCAAGGGAGAACTGGAAATTCAGAGAAAGAAGCAGCACTTCCATCTACAAAAGCTGAGTTTACTTCTCCGCCATCATTGTTCAAGACTGGCCTACCACCAAGCAGGTTAGTTAGACAGTCTCGTCCCAGCATTGGGATCTTGGTGCTGTATCTGCTATAATGCTATGCTAAATATGAAGGCTCCCAGTGCTCTGGTACGAACCACAACGGTCTGCTTTTAGTTTGAAGTCATTAAAAACTCTTCAGGATGCTTATTCCACCTTGGAAAAACAAAAAAACAAAAAACAAAAAAACCCATGAGTCAGCGAAGTGCAGCATGGTGTGTAGTCCCAGTAGTCATCCACACACGGGCATGGACCCTGCTACTCACTCTGTCTAGGAGTCTGACATGAAGAGCCTGCGACCTCTAGGTCGATATCTATGGGCTGAAAGGTATTTTTGTAAAAGAAGTGATAGAAATTTCATCCATAAAGTCTCATGGCTTTCTTTGCTTTCACATAACACCCAGTTTTGTGTTTATAAAATACTAGATAGGAGTAATTGTGCAGGGAAAAAATGTTTTCACTCAGATGTGACAATTGTTTGTTCATGACAATGGAAACATGACTCAGAAACCAAAGATTAAATGAAGCCCAGGAAAGGCCGAGGTTGTGGCAGCTTAGTCTTGGTTTAGGTCAAGGTAACAGGACTGGGTCTGAGATAAGTCAACTCAGCCATCACAGATTCTCTACCAGCCGATTTATCTTCTGTTACTTGCTGAAATTTATATTCAAGTTATCTCTTCATTTGTTCTACAGTTTGTTACTATTATGAGAAATTATACTTCATAGGATACTAATGGAGAAAGAGCCTAATGGAGAAGCATAAGACTCATCACTAACTAAAATTGTCATTTGTTTGTTTGTTTGTTTGTTTGTTTGTGACTGTACTAGTGTAGCCTTAGCTGGCCTGGACCTTGTTATATAGACTGGGCTGGCCTCAGACATCTGCCTGGCTCTGTCTCCCAGATGCTGGGATTAATGGATTGTGTTCCTATGACCAGCTAAAACAAAGATTCTTGAAGCTTTAATCCAAAAGGAAACATTTAAAAGAGAGCCAAGATTTTTATGGATTGGTATGGGAAAAGTTTAAATATTATTTAAACTAAATGAAATTTCATAAAACATTTGATTAAATATTTTATAGAAGCTAAGAAGTACTGATCTCTTAATAGATAGTATTCTCTTAGATTTGGGTTTTTATAAAAGGTCAACTTTGATTCATCAATTTTCTGTGGCTTCTGCTTTTGAGTTTTGCTATGAGGTTGAAATCTTGACTTTCTGGGGTTTCTGGGGTTTAAATTCTAATACAGCAGTTTACTAGTTGAGTGTCCTTGGGCAGATTCTCTAATCTTTGTTAGAAGATTTCCTAATTGATGAAATGTAATAATAGTACTTCCATTATACTCTAGCTATAGGCGCCAGATGAATGAAGTTATGTAAATGCTGTACAACAGTGTTATCACATGCAAACATTCTCTAGGTGTTTACTGTTAGAGTGAAGCTGTTTACAAGTGATAGGATCTTGCTTTCCTTTTGCTTTTCCCTCTTTTGTAGAAGACATCTGAATTGTATCAGATCTGTGGTGATAGTAGAAAAGCTTTGTGTTTTCCTCTATTTGAAATGAATGGGGAGCCACTGTGGAATTTTCAGCAAGCCAATATTATCTGACTGAGGTTTTCACGTCTCAGTTTAGCTGCTTACTTAGAACAGCTTACGATGTGAACAGTGACAGAAACAGCAATGAGGTTTAAGGGATTGCAACAAATAACCTAGGCAAGAGATAATGGTATCCTGGACCAAGTCAAAATAGTTAGCTACTGGGTGTATTGCAAAGGCTTGTAATGGCGTGTAAGGGTTGATTAGTTGTAGATTGTAGAGAAAAGTTTTCCTCAGTGAATTCAAGGATTTTGTCTTGCTCAATACAAATTCCAGGAGCAGAGATTCAGCCCATGTTGTCATTTAAAAGATGAGAAGGATTACTGGAAGAATGGCTTTTGGAGAGAAAAGACAAAACATTCAGTTGAGGGAATCGAAGTTGAGGTACCTGTTCTGTATGAAAATGGAAATTGGATGGTTGATTTTCAGGTCTGAAGGTCATTGGCCATCTGACCAAAATCATGGAGGTTGCAAAGGTACAGGGAAATTAAAAAGACTTTTGAATAGCTTCCCATTCAACAAGAAATCCACCTATAATTCTAGCACTTTCAAGGCAGAGTCAGGTGGATTTCTGTGGGGAGGCAGAGGCAGATGGATTTCTCTGAGTTCAAGGTTAGTCTGGTCTTTGTAATGAGCTCCTGAACAACCAGGACTGTATAGAAAGAGGCTGTTTCTAAAGCAAAACAGATACATGAGAGGAATTGAAAAGTAAAAATAAGGACAATTTTTAAAGACTATTTCTTTTGTCTGTGGGGCCAAAGACGGAATTGGGGGAGTGTAAGGCCATAGTTTTCAAGATAAAATAATTGCAATATTTTCTACATCTGAGAGTGAGTTGATTAGAAATAATAATGATTGAAGAAGTGAGGAAAGGGACACTTGTAAATCAGTGTTCCTAATGAAGCCAAAGGCAACAGGGTATGACCTTCATGGGCAGCAAGGACTCGATAACCTGAGAGAATGTGGGACACATTGGGTTTTCTGCCCCCCCCCCCCAAACCAGACAGGGTTTTTTTTGTGTAGCTCTTGGTGTCCTGGAACTCACTCTGTAGACCAGGCTGGCCTTGAACTCAGAAATCCGCCTGCCTCTGCCTCCCAAGTGCTGGGATTAAAGGCGTGTACCACCACCGCCTGGCTCTTACGTTGGGTTTTCAAGTCTCAATTTAGTTTCTTTGCTAAGAACAGTAAGTAAAGATAGAAATGGGGACCTTGTAGGAGATCACAGCAAGTACCTAGGCAAAACATATGTAGGCAGGTGGGTGGAGAACAGTGAGACATTCTCTTTAGATTGCTAACATTTTTTCCAAACAAAATAAAATACAGATTTATTCGGATAGAATGAAGATGGGACAAGGTGGGTGTTAATGTTTGAGAAGAGAAGATGCTGAGATCCTCTGGGAAGTGAATAAATTAGCAGGAAATGAGAACAGGATCACAGGGCGCAAGGGCTTCCTTCAAAATGGGAGAAAGTGTGCTTTTCTCTGTCGATGGAAATGAGTTAGTAAAATGAAAGGCCAATGGCTAAAGAGAGAAGAAGCTCTAGGTTTCCAGTTGGTTAGATTGATGACGTGCTTTAAAACGAGCCAGGTCAGCTTGAGATGTGTTGATGGAGCATAGCTATGGCTGTATTTCACCGTGAGGAGGTTATGCCAGATTGACTGGGAGACTAAGGGATAAGGGGCCCAAAACTGAGTGTGTTCTCCGGGGATGATAATAGTGATGACTGGATTCAAGGAGAGATGGAGACATGGAAGGCATGCATACTGAGAGTTGGGGTGAAAAAGATGGTAAGGGACAGAAAAAAAATGTGAGAGAAGAATGGGAAGATGAGCAGGCCCTCTCAGTCCTTGGGAGATACAGTGATGGTCCCTGCAGCAGATGGAAGCACACTTAGTGTCCTCTCTGCCCCTCAGCATAAAGGACGGTGCACTCGTGGCTCAGCTAATCAAAATCAGGCTTTTATAGTCATTGCCAAATAGTTCCCTAAAAAGCATGTGTGGGAATCATCATTTATATATATGGAGATTGGGTAAAATCTTTGGAAATAATTTTTTATTGAGTTTAGTGGGAAGATAGTATTGTCAGGACATAAAACATTTTTAAGAGTAGTGATCTGTGATTCTGGCCTAAGCAGTAGGTGTCCATTGCTAAAGTTTTAGATGGCCTTACTGATACACAGATTGATGTTGGCAGAGAACTTCTTAAATTCGGTGTTAGTAGAAATGGTGAGTTTGTAACTTGTGTACTGCCCAGCAGATTGGCACTTTTTTGTTTTAAGAAAATTTGTTTTAAGAAAACTCTTGGCATAGTGGCTGCAGAGGGACTGGGGATCTCTAGTTGACAGCAACTGCGTCCTGAATCCAGTCCACATAGTTCTTCACTTTGGTTTATACACAAAGATGATCATGCAGGGCACAGCCATAGCTTCAGAAGACAATGCCCTGGAGCTCTCCATTGCAGACCACAGGGCCTCCAGTCACCCTGGCAGGAATCCAGCACAGACCATGTTATCAGTGATCTTTCTGGGATAGATGTCTTAGCCTGTGGCAGCAGAGGGGCGTCGAGGCACTGCAGCAGGTCTGGCTCACTGACACAGAAGCTGAGGGTGTTGCCCCAAGGTTTGCATACTCAAGGAAGGTTCTACGTTTACTCTGTCAGATGGCTTTGCTTCATCTTTATAAGTTTTCGTACTGTTTATTTCTTTTGAAGTACATATTTCCAGAAGAGTGATATGAATTTACATATTGATAAGGCTGTACAAATAAAATATATTAAAAATGGCAAGTAGATTGGACATAAAACTTTACCACTTTCTTAGTGTTTTCATTTTTTTACTATTTCATTTTGACAAGTATGCAGAGTTACGAGTTATAGGTACAGTGTGGAGAACTTCATCTCTACACTCGCTAGGTCCTAATGTGGTGTTTGTTTCCTAACTGTTTGGATGCTAATTTGGATGGTAACCTTTGGGTGCATTGTTTTCTAAACCTCTAAACACTTCATCTTGTATTTCTGAGGAATACAGACAGATTTTTATTACATAACTGTGAATAGGGCAGAGTTACCAAAGTCAGGAAAATCTAATACTGAATCAATACTTTTATTTAATATGCCCTTGGTCATCAGTTTTGCCAGTTATTCCTTTATTGAAATTTTCTTTTTCTTGACCTTGGACTCAGTTCAGGGTCATTTATTTGACCTCTCTCCTTAGCTGTTTATCAACTAGAGCAGCCTCTGGGCCTTCTGTTGCATTTTTGGACATTGGATTTTAAAAGGGTGTGATTTAGTTGTTTTATCAATAGTTCCTCGGTCTGGCTTTGCCAGTTCTACTTATTACTTGCTATGCTTTGAGAATACTGTGTGCATGAAGCTGGGTCTTTGTCTTGGTTAGGGTTTTACTGCTGTGAACAGACACCATGACTAGTGCAAGTTTTATAAAAGACAACATTTAATTGGGGCTGGCTTACAGGCTCAGAGGTTCAGTCCATTGTCATCAAGGCAGAAACATGGCAGCACCCAGGCAGACATGGTGCAGGAAGAGCTGAGAGTTCTACATCTTCACCTGAAGGCTGCTAGTGGAAGACTGACTTCCAGGTAACTAGGGTGAGGGTCTTAAGCCCACACCCACAGTGACACACCTACTCCCAACAAGGCCACACCTCCTAATGGAGTCACTCCCTGGGCCAATCATATACAAACCATCACAGTCTTCATTGCACTAGCCTCAAGATGAGTAATCCTAGTCTGCCCCACTTTAGGATATGATAAATCTAGTCAGTTACTTGTGCTGATGCCTTTCTGGTTCTGCATCAAGTTTTGTGTCCCCCCCTTTGTATTTAATAAGTAATTTTTGCATTGGGGATATTGCTCAGTTTGAGCAAAACTGCTTGCCCTAGCATGTACAAGGTCCTGAGTCTGGTCCCTAATACCACTTCTAGAAGAATAATTTTGCAAAGAAACTTAATACAAATGTCTTAATCCCCCAAGAAATTCAGTACCTGCTGGTGATTTTTATAATAACCAAGTTGCTACTATAATGTCTGTAAATCAGTGATTAACTTTAAAATTTTTGTTTTTAATGTGTATGGGTGTTTGCCTGCATGTAAGTCTGTGTACTACATGTGTGCATTATGCCCACAGAGGCCGGAAGAAAGTGTTGGATGTTCTGGAGAAGACAGGGTTGTGTGCTGCTGTGTGGATGCTGAGACTCGAACCGAAATCTCCTACAAGAGCTGTCAGAGCTCTTAACTGCTAAGCCAAGCCATCTACCCAGTCTTACTTGCTTTTATTTCATAAGTGTTTTGCCAGCATGTGTGTACATGTACCACGTGTGTACGTGGTTCCAGAGGAGGTAGGAAGAGGGGCTGGGTCCCTTGGAATGAATGAAGTCATAGGCAGTAGTAAGCAGCCGTGTGGGTGCTAGGGACCAAAACTGGGTAATCTGAAAGAGTGGCAGTGTTTTTAACCACTGAGCCTTCTCTCCAGCTTTTGCTTTTCAATTTTTTGAGGAAGGATTTTGCTATGTAGCTTGGACTAGCCCTAAACTCAGAATCCTTCTACCTCAGCCTCTCTAGTCCTGGTATTGCCAACATGTTGCACTAACCCTCTTCCTGTATGTGAAAGAATGTGTGTGTGTTGGGGGGGGGCTTTTTACATACATGGTGTATGAATCCTCTGTGTGATTTTATACTACAATTTGTTTTGATGTGTTAAAATTTCCAATTTGGCCAGTGGGAGTCTCTTCAAAATTACTTTTAGGTGTGTGTGTGTGTGTGTGTGTGTGTGTGTGTACCTTTACTTTTTAGCATTAGTTAAGAAGTTCTAAGCTCATGTTATACTTTCTTGGTTTCTTCTCAAGACATTTATTCCTTTTTTGAGAAACTACTGACTTAAAATTGAGATCAGGCTGGTGGCTGTGCTCATGGTACTGGGCCTCCTCAGCATTACATAGCTAGAGGGAAAGACAGCAATTTCGGTATGAACGCATCATGTTCTTAATTTTAAATAAAATTTTAATTATGAAGTCATTTCTTTTACAGCCAGTTTGATAGCACATAGTGCTTTCTTTCTCAGAACTAGTCCATATTGTGGCTCCTTTTTTCATGAGAATCTTGCTTCCAGTAGCTTCAGAATAAACTCATTTGATTGATAATCAAGTACAATCTTAATCGATTTGGAATTTCTCCTTAGCCTTTAAAACATACATATATAATTAGAGTTCAGGATTTGTTAGCAGTTCTTTCAATTCTGTTTTAGACTAAGGAAGAAAGGCAAAAACTATTAAGCGTTTGCTTTCTATGTCTTTATTAGCCGGCTAATACATTGCTTGATTCCTTTGGTTTATTCACTTTGAACATTTCTTTTCCTCCGTGACAACTGATAACAGTAGTTTTCTCTTTTTGTCTGTGTAAAATATCAAACACAGAGCCAGAGGCAGGGCTCGCTCCCCAGTGTAGCTGTCACTCGAACTTCTAGTGACAGTCACTTCAGTTCCTCTGTATTCAATCTTCCTGTTTCCTGTGTATCTGTCTCCAGAAGTAGACTCAGAGACAGGTATACTTTCAGTAGTTTTGAAAGAGCACTGATCTTTTACAGGATTGGCAAGGCTATAAATAACTGAATTTATTTGTGGCAGGGTGTTTCTATGTACCCGGTTTGTGATCTCCCTGCCTCAGTTTTCTGAGTGCTAGACTTACAGGCGTATGGCATTGTGCCTCTCTGAACTTCATGGGAGCATGTTGCTGGAGATAAACTAGCTTTGGGAAATTACTTGGAAAGAACTGTTACTTTGAAATTAAATTTTATCTTTTTTTTTTTTTTTTTTAAAGAAACATATCAAGAGCCCTCCTGTTAACTAGTTGCACTGACAATACTTTTCTATGGTTTTGAGAAGTTTAGGAGAAAGCAGTTCCAGTTCTGAGTGAGATTTTGTGAAATGGCAGAAATTCTTATTAATTCATAAAGGTGCAGAAATGTGTTCCTTGACTACTTATTTGGACATACCCTTGGCTCTTCTTTCATTTTTGCATCTTGACTCCATACTGTGTTGATGAGTATTTCTACTAATATCCTAGAGTTACTAAGATGTTGATAACACATCTAAAGCGAAGTGCCTCCAGCAGTCAGGTTCACAGCTAGTGCTCAGGTCTTGAAAGAGTCGTAGGAACATGTCAAAGCACTTTAGAAAAGCATGCCAAGGAAAAATGAACAGAAGGGGGGTTAGAGACAATAGTATGTAAGAAAAAACACAGAAAATTTATCTCACCAGAAACAGCACCTCTTCTCAGTCTCAGACAAGTACTGCCTCCAGAAAAGCCAGTTCAAGCGTTGGGAAGTGGCAGGATCGATATGGGAGGGCCGAGTCACCTGATCTAAGGTAAGGCTCTTTCAAACCTTGGCTACTTCCTCATGTTTAGATCATTGGTATTTTTTTGTCTCTTAGTATATCATAAGATAACAAGTTTTGAGACTATACCATACTCCCCCCAGTGCTTTTTCAGAGTGTACTTTGAGGCATCTTGCTGAGACCTAGCATGTGTCTTACTCATCCCTTTGGCCTTTGGTATGTGATGGTTACAATGAACCACGCTCATGGGTGCTCAAAGCCTATTTTTTCTCCCTTTGGTTGCATGTTAATTCTTTGTTTCTATGCATCCTTTTATGATGTTCCCAGCTATTTTTCACTGCTTATGCATGAAATGTAACTTTTCTAAACTAGTTTTGGAGACTTCCAAAATTTAACTGCACAGAATCTTTCTAATCCTATCCAGTTATAGGGTCTAAGTAAGCCTGCTCCTTTAGTAAGTAGGTCTGTCAGCTTGTACTGGTTCTCTTACTGATGGGTTGGCTTTTGATCCCACCATTTTGATTTTTGTACTCACAATGTGTACAATGACAGACGCATACTATAATTTCCCTGAGCCTATGAAATGGGACTAATGTCATTTCCGGAGGATACAGTAAACAGTGCTAGCCACATAGCATGTGTTGCCAACAACAGTTAATATGGGAGGACCGCATTCTGATGCAGGACTTGGAAGTACAGACCGGGATAACGTTAACATGCCCTTTGAGATTTTAAATAATCACAACCAAACCAGGGTTGGTTTGGTTGTTTTATGTTGTTACTGAATTTTATGTTTTCTTCGTATGTCTAAATCATCCTATGGTTCGTTTTTAATCATTTAATTGAAAAAATTTAGATATGCAAATTATGGTAGATGCTTTTGATTGTAGCATTTTATGAAAAGCAAAGGGGGTAATGCTATCAAAAGAAAGTTTGATTTGAAATGTTTTTTCTCCTGTAGAGTTTTAATTATATATCCTTAGTCAATTATAAGAATTTCTAGTCGATTTGAGGTTTGCTATTAGAAAAGAGTAAGTTATTCATGTCAAAGTAAACAGTAGCCATATCAAAGGTAGTAATTTGACTTTTTAAAAAAAATCCTATCAGTCTAGTAACTAATCAGGTAAAATTTTCAGAACAGTTTTTGGTTTTGTAGGTTAAGAGTTGGAGAAAACAAGGGAGGAGGCAGAGAGATGGCTCAGTGGTTAAGTTGTTGAGGATCTGGTTTTAATTTCCAGCACACATACAGTACAGTTACCTGTGCCGTCAGCTTCAGGCACTCGATGCCCTCTTCTGACCTCCACGGTGCCAGGCATGCGTGTAGTACACATGTGCATACGAAACACTCATGCACATTAAATTAATATATGAAGCCCATTACCAGCAAAATATATCGTAGCTTTTTGAAAAAATGAAAAAAAGTATCTTAATAATCTTGATTGGCAGATTTTAGTTATACTTAAGTGATACCAAAACTTTTAATCAAGAGAAGTTTGAAAATATTTTAAGAAAGTTAGATCTGATATGTAGAGTCAAATATAATGAATTTTTTCATATTAGCAATTACATGTAATTCAGAATTTTAATACTTGTGTCAATGGTACTTCTGTATAAGAAATAATTTGACTAAGTGAATAATCATTGAATTTATATTTATCCTGACCAGGAACATTGCTATCCAAATTGACCTAGAGGCTTAATTCTGTGTTGGCTGAAACATTCAAATCAAATGTTAGCTTGTCATGGAGTTTTATAGAACTACAGATGTCGCTATACTGAGACCTGGTATTGGTTATAGCCGCAGCGTCCTACATATAATGTTTAATATTCATTTAAATTTTATTTTCTGCCTTTTGATTGATTACTAAACACTTTCAGAAGGATTTTATGTGTCTCCATTTCCAAGCTGAGTGATAGCTCTGTTTGTAGCAAGCATCCTGCACAGTACTTCATCTGCATTCCTTCTCTCGGCTTATGCCTGTCACACCACAAAATGTCCCTGTTCCCATTCCTGTACTTAAGTTCATCTTGTGTGTTGGTTCATTCTCTGCTACAGTACCTTAGGAGAGGTTTTGGCCATATGTCTGCATGAGACACCTCACCAGCTAGGTCTGTCTTTAATTTGGGAATTTGAAAATTTTTAAAAGCTGGGGGTTCAAGAGATGGCTCAGTGGCTAAGCTCATTTGCAGAGGGTTCAGGCTCAGTCCTCAGCATCCACTTGGAGGCTTCCAACTATTTCACTCTAGTTCCAGGGGGTCAGACCCCCTCTTGTGACCATTATAGACTTCAGACATGGTGTACAAACAAGCATGCAGAAAAAATTCATACATATTAAATAAATATATTTAATTTTTTAATATAAGAAAAAATTCAAGTGTTTTTTTTTAGAGACTAAATCTTTGAAATGTCTGCTTTTCTATTTTTATTAGAAACTGTTAAGAAAAAACTCAGAAATATAAAGCTAGAAAAATGTTCTGGATTTTCTTTTTTTTTTTTTTTTTCTTTTTTTTTTTCTTTTTCTTTTTATTTTTTTTTTTTGTTTTTTTTTTTTGTTTGTTTGTTTGTTTTTCGAGACAGGGTTTCTCTGTGTAGCCTTGGCTATCCTGAAACTCACTCTGTAGACCAGGCTGGCCTCGAACTCAGAAATCCGCCTGCCTCTGCCTCCCAAGTGCTGGGATTAAAGGCGTGTGCCACCACTGCCCGGCTGTTCTGGATTTTCTTTGCAGCAATAACTCATTTGTAAACTTGATTTGCACAGTGGTCTCCTGTCTGCATTTTACATATCTGCACATATATTTACTTGTGTTCGGGACCTCGTGGTCCTTCCTAGAAAGCCCTGCATGTACTAGGTAAGAGTACTTGCTTTTCCTCAATGAAGCCATACCACTGTCAGACTCCCTGATGTGATCGGCTCATAGGGCGTTGGATGTTTGAGAATGGGTCTGTGAAGTCCTCTTCTGTTTTTGTTGTACAGATACTGTAAATTTCATCTGATTTTGGTGCTTTCAAAGCATATGGTTATAATTTCTGAATTACAGTTAGTTTGGTGGTTCTAAGTAGTATTGTTGATTTTGTGTCATTTATTATGCTTTTATAATGAATCACATCTGATTTTAATACTTGTACTACATTTTTCTTTATAGTAAACATCATTTTACAAAACTCCATTTTTAATATAATATGTGTGTTCTGGGTTGCTTAGGCAAAACATATTCTTTTGTGTGTTTTATTTCTAATAAAATTTAATAATTACTATCTATCATACTTTCTCCCAAAAAGAATTCACAGGGTATAATTTTGCTCCGTGTTCTCGAATGTAAAAATGTGGATAATAATAGTTGTTGTGTCATACATAAGTTATGAGTAAATGTAAGTAACATGCTCAGTTAATGCAAGTTTTAGAATTACCAACAAGCAATCTGCAAACGAATGCTTATTTTTATCATACAGCCTAAAGAACTGTGCCCGTGGCATGCCTTTGCCTTGCTGCTAAACGTGGAGAAGCTTAGGCATAAACTTCTGACAGGGATTAGCAAATAGCCCTTGACCAGTTGTATCTTTGTTAGCAACCTTTTCAGTTCTTTCTGGGACATTGAAATCATCAAAATACAGCATTTTAATTTAATTCCAGGGATGTTTTTGTATTTGTAGAATATTTACAAGATGAAACTTATTATGAACTAGAGCCTGTTTAAGCTACAAAACTCAGATATCCAGAATGGTTAGTTTCTGTCTCTGATTTTTGCAATATAGTTGAGTTAAGAATTAAGAGAATGGCAGCATCTGGCTCGGCCCTGCTGAGGAGGTTTGGAAGCCCAGTTAGTCTAGCTGCACTATACAGACATCTGAATGTTTTCAAGCAGCCTGCCTAGTGAACACCAGGCCCTAGGTTTAGTATGGTGGAGTGGGCACTTGGTGGGAACACATTTCAGGAGTAATGGGATTCAATGTATTTCCATAATGTGAGTCTAATGGTGTTCTACCTTATTTCATTGTGTTTTCTGTTAGGTACTCTTGTTTACTTTGGTACACCTATGAGGTCCTAATCCACTTATGAACAGTATGGCAATTTTATTCTGATAAAAGTGAATTATTTGGTGTGGTTTTTTTTGAAAAAACCAAGGCAAAGAGTCTTAGGAATAGAGGTGACTGCTGTGCTCTGGACTTCCTTCTGAGGTGTGTTGTGAAGCCCAATTCTCAGCTGCGTGGTTGTGTAAACATGGTGTATGCCATCTTGCATCTCTTGTGATTATTCTTCTTAAAGCTGAGAAGACTAATCTGTGCTCCTCCTTTAAGGTAAAGTTGAAGGAGCTGCAAACCTCCTGTCCCAGAAGTTTTAAAAACTGAAAGTTAATGTGATCAGTGCTACAGTTTATTAGATATCTTCTTCCCTACTGCAGAGAAGTTGATAGTTAGTCTTAGACTGAGACTTACTTTTCAGTGAGCATCTTTCTTGGGTCAGACAATTTGCAGTCTAAACTGCAGATCCAAACAAATGTGGCTGAGAGTTTTTGATGGGAATATATTAAAACTGGGAAAGAGAACCGAGTCTGCAGTGGGGAACAGAGTAGGAATAGAGTAGAGATTCTGATGGTGCGTTTTGGTGCCTGTCAATGATGAGGGGAGCGAGCGTCCTGTCTGGCAGTGTGTTGGAGTATGTGCCTTGTAGGAAGCAGTCAGTGATCTGCATAGTTTGGGAATAGAGTGCAATTTGGAAGACTGTTTGCTTCCCCATATTTGGATTTTTCTCCTACATGTCAGAGTAGGGGTATTTCCCCAGTTATACTCGAGGCTATTCTATGAATTGCTGGCTGGAAAGCTAGCTCAGTGACTAAGAAAGCTTGCTGCTCTTGCAAAGGACTGGTGTTTGACTTCCAGCACCTCCATTCTGTGGCTGTGAGCAGCTTAACTCCAGCTCCCTGAGAGCCACCAGTCTCATCTGCCCTTCATGGGCACCTGCACACACTTGAAAAAAAAGGAAAATAGATCCTCAAACAAAACATTTATTTAAGTTATGTGCATCACTCTTGCTCATGGCTTTTTGAAGGATACTAGGAAGCGAATGATCTGCAAAGAATTAGAAAGGCTTGAACATTGTTTTATTGTATTAAAAGTATACCAAAAAAAGCGAGTTCATAAGAAGACATGGGCATTGTTGGCTTTGGTTTATATCTCAATTTTTTGCTAGATTGTTGAGTCTGGTATAGAAGGATGTCAGCTTGCGCTCAGATGGCATCTCCGGTGTCCTTGTGTACTTTAGTGATGGGTTCTCTTTATTTTTAATGCCTATAAAGTAATGTTTACTGGAAACAAACTTGTTAATGCATTATTTCCAGAAAAGTACTAGTGCTTTCAAAAGTGAATTAATTATCTTGTTGGAAGGGAGTTCATAGAATTAATTTCCTTGTTGGAAGTCCATAGTTCATGGAGTTTCAGACATGAAAATTAGTTTTGCTGTACAATTATTATGTCAATTAGCTGCACTCTGTACTTTGATCTTACTGTATACAAAACATCTACACTTGTTTTGTTTTTTATTTAAGCTTTAATGGATTTCTTTGAAGGAATTTGGGGGAGACCTTAGATATAGCACTTCCTAAGCATCTAAAAACATAGCAGGCATTTGTTACTTATCTGTTCATAATTTCAGAACTTGACTTGGTAGCTGGAAACATTTGTTATGTTACCATTATTTTACTTCTGTGACATTAAAGTTTGAATTGTTAGGACTGGAAGGTGAGATGATTCTTACAGCTACTTTCATAGCCTGTTTCTGTAAATGGTTCCTCTTTCTTGTCAGTTTGGTCATAGAATACTCTTTTAAAAGTCCTTCTGGCCGGGCGTGGTGGCGCACGCCTGTAATCCCAGCACTTGGGAGGCAGAGGCAGGCGGATTTCTGAGTTCGAGGCCAGCCTGGTCTACAGAGTGAGTTCCAGGACAGCCAGGACTACACAGAGAAACCCTGTCTTGAAAAACCAAAAAAAAAAAAAAAAAAAAAAAAAAGTCCTTCTGCAACTACATAAGTGCTTATTGAAAAACCAGAACAAAAAAAAAATAACCTGCTGGGTGTTCCTAAGTCTTTAGAGTGGCTTATGGTAGACCATTTATCCTTACCTTCTCAAATGTTGAAAGGGATTATAAGTACCAAACTGCAGGTAAGGCAAGTTTATCTGTGTTCATCAGGAAAGTCACTAGAGAGGAAAACTTGGCTTCCTTTTTTTCTTATAATGTTTCAAAGCCTGGAATACATCACTAAAGAGCGTGGTGTATGTGGTGTATTTGTGTGTAAAAATAACCGTTATTTCTTTTCAAGCCTTTTTTTGAGAACTTACGTGAGGACTAGAATAATATTTGTTAGAATGGTAGTGGCTAACAAAATCTTATTTCAGTTTGTCTGGCATTTACTACTATCTGATTCTATTCCATGAAGATAAAATTGTTACAAACTACTTTAATAAAGTAATATTTTTTTTAAAAAAATCAAATTACGAAGTAGTGAGGCTCTACTTCAGAGAAATTCTTTCAATATATTTTTATTTTAAAAATACATCACAAAAAAGTATTTATTAATGTTTTTATTATTTTTCAGTCTTGGAGTTAGAGGAAACGGAATTGATTCAACTTTTGTGTTTCAGGCGATTACCGGGAGCAATTGATGTCATTGGTCAAACAATAACCATCAGCCGGGTAGAAGGAAGACGGCGTGCAAATGAGAACAGCAATATACAGGTTTTGTATCTGAAAACCACTTGTACTGCAGTGTGTGTGTGTGTGTGTGTGTGTGTGTGTGTGCGCGCGCCCCCAACTGGTACTGCTAGGCTGTGTCAGTTGCTTTCAGTGCTATAGATGGAATTCAAATGCAAAGCCATTGGCCTTATTTATATTAATTAGAAAATTTTCCTATAATCTCTTAATTTCTGCTAGTGAAGTTTTCCTTTTCTTGTTATAAACATACTATATAAGCTCATTGAAAAGTAAGAGGAAAATCACCTAGAGTTCTACCACCTAGATGTTGATTGTCAATAAAGTATACAAAATGTGCTTTTTAGCATTTCTATGCTTCTTAACATAAAATTATCCTTATCTTAGAATAAATTATCTTTAAAGATAATTTTTTAAAAATAGAGCATATTTCTTTTTCTTCCTACCATTTACAGTGTCATAACTTTTTAAAATCAATTCCAATGTTAGTAGCTTATGAGTAGAACACTCAAAAAAACTGTGTACGTAAATGTAGAAAAACCTCAGTTAAAAGAATTATATATTTAAATAATATGTTTTAGTAAGAATTGAAGAATCTCATTACACACCGGAATCTGTCACGTGACCAGTAGAACTCCAGATCTATGGTGGTCGTATTCCTGTATTGCTTTAGTAAGCTTGAGCCATCCTGTGTGTGTGTTCTTAGCTAGTTACACAACAACACTGAATTCATTTCCAGGAGGAGCTTTTGCTCTTGGCTGAGGCTCATGTTATTTACATTTATAAGTGTTTGTTTTCTACCTGTTACAATATACTTAACACTTTACTGACTAGGTGGTGAGCCTAGGTCCTCAGATACTGGCCTGTGGGCATGTGGATTTCTCGGCTCCATCTCTGCTGGTCACTGCTACATCTGACTTTAGGACTTGAACTTTGTCTGGGGCGATTTGCTGTGTTGTGTTTGTTTCTTACTTGATATGCTTTGTTTAGTTCTTCCTGAAAATCTTTTGGTAGTCTTTCTTCTAGGCTTCTTTTTTTTTTTTTTTTTTTTTTTGAGACAGGGTTTTTCTGTATAGCCCTGGCTGTCCTGGAACTCACTCTGTAGACCAGGCTGGCTTCGAACTCAGAAATCCGCCTGCCTCTGCCTCCCAAGTGCTGGGATTAAAGGCGTGCGCCACCACCGCCCGGCCTCTTCTAGGCTTCGAATATGAACATTTTTAACAGTAGGTGTGTGAGTCTATACTCACATAATGTATTTACAAGCACAATCACATAGAAATATTACCCCCTAAAAGTGTGAGGATTAAAACCATTTTATTTGACTTTTTAGGTTAGAGAAGGTGAACTTAACAAGATTCAATTAGATAAGAACATTTACTTACCTTTCTAATTAATTATGCTTTAATTTTAGGTCCTCTCTGACAGATCTGCCACCGAAGTAGACAACAATTTCAGCAAACCACCTCCATTTTTCCCTCCAGGGGCTCCTCCTACTCACCTTCCTCCTCCTCCATTCCTCCCGCCTCCTCCAACTGTCAGCACTGCCCCGCCTCTCATCCCACCACCAGGTAAGCCGTGGGGAGAGGCCTTCGCTCAGCTAGAGTTCCTTACACTTGGAGCTGAAAGTTGAAGACAAATATCTGGAAGTACTACTATGGTTAATTATACTGCATTAAAGGTAGCATTTTATCTTCAGTAGTTTCACACTGAATCTTATTTTTCCTTGTTTTTATTTTTTTTATTATTGTATCTTGTTATTTCAGCATAGCAGAAACAATATTTTAAAATAGAGAAGAATAAACAGATGATAATATTGACCTCAAAATATAATAGTAACTACAAACTGAGTTTGCTAGTAGTGTGTGGAGAAATCCTTACTGAATTCTAAACTATATGTTGACTTGTATTAAAAAAAAGATTTTAAAGTCACTTTTCAAATTAGAATAGGTTAAAAACAATGATACCTTGTGAAACTGGAATCAATATGGTGGTCATTGTTTCCATGTGATGGTTTCAGTTAGGAGATGATCACTGCATGCTGGGTATTTAATGTATCTTTCTTTTAAACAAGAAATAAATCTTATCTTTTTTTTTTTTTTAACCTCTAATGATAGTGGAAACCAAAGCAGTAGTGATAAAGAAACAAGCCTGCAAGCTGTCTCCACAGATGTCCTGCTGGGCTCTCCCAGCAGCTTGTCAGTGCTTCTCCCCTCTAGACAGCGTTTCACAACACTGGCAGGCTGATGGAGACACAAATTCCACTCTTCTAGGGAGAGTGCCAAGAGTATATGGTGAACATTAGCTTCAGGTCCTAGTCTAGTTATATGGAAACATGCTCCAGAATTTTTCCTTCTCATAGTAAAATGACTCCTTACTGAAGCCCCAGGGCTCCCACGGTGGGCTTGAGATTGCAATGTCCCCTGTAAGGTGCAAGTGTGATCATAGAGTCCAGACCCAGATCGCTTCCTCACTGCTTGTTCTGACCTAAGCCATCTGCCCTGTATCCTTGAGACTTTAGAGTCCTTTACTGTCACTTCAACTCTCAAACAAGATGAGAAATGTCTGCGGCTTTAGAAAAATCTTTTATCTTGGAATAGAGGGAAATGCAGTGTGACAGATGTTCCTCTCTCAGATAATGTCTCTAGACAAATGGAACACAGAACATTTCCAAGTCCAGTTACACTGGACCTGTAACTCTTGAGCTTTGTCGAGAATTAATCAGATAAAAGGGACTTAGGTGATTCATAGTGAAGATACAGAGTGATTCCTTAGTCTCTGAAGAAAAAAAAAGAGATAAGACGTAAAAATAGTTAATTTGTTAATGTACTCAACTTTTACTTTTAATCAACAAATATTGTATTTCTTTATGGGGTATACAATGTGCTTTCGTTTATGTATTTATATTATGGAATGATAATTAAGCTTATTAACATACTTTAATCATTTTACATAACATATTTTGTGGTGAGACTTCTTAAAATCTACCCATTCTTTAAAGATTTTATTTTATATTTATTTATTGATTTATTTGGTTTTTTTGTTTGTTTGTTTTTGTTTTGTTTGTTTGTTTTTTGGTTTTTCAAGACAGGGTTTCTCTGTTGTAGCCCTGGCTGTCCTGGAACTCACTCTGTAGACCAGGCTGGCCTCGAACTCAGAAATCCGCCTGCCTCTGCCTCCCAAGTGCTGGGATTAAAGGCGTGCGCCACCACCGCCCGGCAAAGATTTTAAGTTTAATTTTGTGTGTGTGTGTGTGTGTGTGTGTGTGTGTGTGTGTGTGTAGGGGGGGGAGAGCGAGAGTATGAATATGCATATGTGTTCAGATGCGCACAGCGATTAGAGTTACTGACCCCTCTGGAGCTGGAGTTACAAGCTGTTGTGAAGTGCCTGATGTGGGTACTGGGAGCTGAACTGAGGTCTTCTGGAAGAGCAGCATGTCCTCAACAGCTAAGGTACCACTCTAGCCTCAAAATCTATCCTTTTAGCTGTTTTGAATTATGATTGACTGTAGTCACTGCTCTAAGGTAAATATCTTAGACTGAAACCCTGCACCCTACTACATAGCATTTTCTGTTTTCAACTCTCATCCCAGAGCTGCTAACTTCCATTCTGCTCTGCATTTCTGTGTTTGTCTCCTAGGTTTCTCCTGTGAGTTTGTTCATTCAGTATTTGACTCCTTGTGTCTGTTTTGATTCTCCTATCATATTTTCTAGAGGCATGCAAATTTTTTCAAATAAACTTTTAAAAAAGTTCTTATCCTCGTAAGGCTAATGATTTCTATATATATAAGACTAGCTGGCCAATGAAGGCAGCGAGGGGAAAAAGAATGAGTTAATGAAGATTACTTTGCTGTTATAGAATATTAGGAGACTGTAGGATATTACTGATTAGCAATGGCATTATATGGAAATTTATTTTTTATAAAACAACAGAATTTCATTTCTTTGCCATATTGCCTTGTTTATAAAATAATAATAAATCTTAGGTTGGAAGGATGGCTTACTGTGTGAAGGCACTTGCTACTAATACTAATAAGCCTGATGACCTGAATTTGATTCTCAGGGTCTACATTTGAAAGGAGAGATCTGACTACTGACCTCCACATGATTCTATTACCCTGTCCCATATACAAAATAAAATGTAAGCGGCAGTGGTGGCACATGCCTTTAATCCCAGCACTTGGGATGCAGAGGCAGGTGGATTTCTGAGTTCCAGGTCAGCCTGGTCTACAGAGCGAGTTCCAGGACAGCCAGGGCTACACAGAGAAACTCTGTCTCGAAAAACAAATAATAATAATAATAATAATAATAATAATAATAATAATGATACACACGTAATTTTCATAAATTGAATCTGTGATAGTATAATATATAGTACCACTTATTTTTCTGTAAATTAGTCTAATTATATACTTAATGCTCAGTTCCCTGTTTTTTATCTGTATTTAAGTAGTATCTAACCATGGCATGCTTGCTGTCTGGAGTTATCAATTCATATTAGATTATTTGTTAGTTGAGACCATCTGAATTACCTCTTATTTTTACTGTGGTATGTTATTGTCAGGAGTATAATGCTGCCAGTCTGTGTCTCCCACAGGTCTAGGCCTGAGCATGTCCGCTGATTAAAGTATAAACTAGCCACATTTATGTTTCCACTCTATAGGAGGTGACTTTGAGGTTGCCAGGTAGTTCAGTCACTCTCCTTGCACCCCCTAACTACGTGGCTGGGTAGGAACATACCAGCTAAACTGGAGCTGTATTTTCTGGTGCCGTTTGCTGTAGACCTGCGGACACACTGTCCTATCACCACTAAGTTTAAGCACTATAGTTTCACAGGTACCTGGGAAAGGAAGCTGTGTGGGGTAGGTTCTCATTAGGTATCACCTGTGAAAGGTACTATGTACTTCTTTAACACTGTTTTTATGCTTTCTTTAGAAATTTTGAACTATATAAAAGGGGAAAACCCATTCAAGGTTTCTTTAAATATATTTTAATGTTAACTTTTCTTAAAATTATTTTTTTCAAAATATAATGAAGCAGATAATTTTTTGGATGTTAATAATTTCTTCTTAAGAAAATAGAAAGACTGCGTATCAAGATTTGGTTTGAACAGACGTAACATATCTTTTATCACAGCATAACTATTTTTAGCTATTCTTGCTTTGGAAGTTAATATTTGTGGTCATTTCTGTATGGAGGTTTATAGATAGGAATTATCATAGTGAGTATTCTTAGTTCTTAAAATTATAAGCTGAAAAGGTCTGGGAGATGGCTCAGAACTCTGGCTACTCTCGCAGAAGACCTGGTTTGGTTCCCAGCACCTCTGTGGTGGCTCACAACCATGTGTCTCCTGTTCCAAGGTATCTGGTGCTCTCTTCTGACCACCAGGGGCACTGTGTATGCATGCGGTGTGCATACATATACTTAGATGAAACTCATATACACATAAATAAATCTGAAATTTTTTTTCAAAAAATATAAGCTGACAGAACAGTTCTCTTCTAAGACAGTCAGATAGTGGGCAGAAGGTGCATTGTTCCTCTTTCCTTCCTACATCCATCTGAAGACATGTATGAACTTCCTCTGTCATAGAATGAAGAGTAGAGGAGACTGCTTCAGACAAAGACGGAAGAGACTTCTGGGAATGCTAATGTGTTTAATATAATCACATTAGTAGTAACTTGAAAACAGTGATAGTCATGGCTTCTGTAATTAAAGATTTGTTCACTGTCCAATGAATCAAAATTCTCTTCTGTGAGATTGCTGCAGGAACACAGTAGTATAATCCCATGCTCTTCCAGTGGAACGCTAACCAGTTTCTAATATGTTGACTGCTTCCTTTCTCAAGGTACTGATACAAGTTCAGCCTGTCTGTAAACACATTTTGTTTTAGGATGACACTTGAAGTGGATACTAGTAGGTTTCAAATTTTAACCAATTAACTTGAAAATAGCAGAATAGAGAATGGCAGACACTTTTCTGGTCTGTTTTCTTTGTTAACCAGATCAAAGTGGGTCTGTACCTGCCAAGAAGGCTGAGTCCTAGTACTGTGTACTCGCATAGCAGCATCTTAGAAGACTTTCCCCTCTCCCAGTGTCAAGTGCAGAGGTCAGGGAGCTTGTGAGAGCAGAATTAGGCGTTCTTTAATCCATTCACTATCTCCTGGAATTGCATTATTTTATGCTTAACTGACAGGTTTGAAATCATTGAAAATTAGAATAAAATACTGTAAAATTACCAGGACTGATATTAATGACTAGTTTATTTTCTATATCCGTTATTGTTGTCACACCTATGAGTTCATAATTCTCACCAGCTGTCTCATTTATTTAGTAGCATCACTATACCTAAAACCTTCCCATCTCCCCATTTCTTCCTTTTTACTCCCGCTGTTGGCCATCTCTGTTCTACTTTCTTTCTCTGAGTTTGCCTTTTCTAGGTAGTGTATAGAAGAGTCATCTTATAATTCATCCAGCGGGTTTAGCTTAATTTGTTTCTAAAGCAGAAGAATTTGATGGTGGTGAACTAATTTTAGGGAAAGCTCATAATTTACACTTTTAAATGTTAATTAGCTTTAATGTTTTGTTTTATGTATATTTTATAGATATTAAAAGCTTAAGATGGGTTTTTAATGTCCTTTTTTATATGGATGTTCAAATCATAATATCTGTATGTAGGGGGTGGGTGCACACTTGCCTCTGTGTAAATACTGTGGAAGTGAGCGGTTAACTTCAGGTCTTTCTCTCGTCCTCTGCCTTATTCTTTGAGTCAGTGTCTCGCCTCTTACTGACTGAACCTGGAGCAGGAGCACTGCTAGCCTGGCTAGCCAGCGAGCCCCTGGGACCTGCCTGCATGCTCTCCTCCCTCCCCAGCCTCAACTACAGACACAGCCTTTATGCTCCCCCTTTCCATGGCTGTAATCTCAGGTCATCGTGCTTGAACAGCAAGCACTTTAACCACCAACCCTGCCCATAAAAACAAGTTTGGAAGGATCTCTAGTCCATGTTAGCCTCAGACCCCTGCCAATCCTCCTGCCTCAGCCTCCCAGGTATTGAGATTTTAGGTGTGAATTCCAAAACTAATTGGGTTGGTTGGGTGGGTGGGTGGGTGGGGTTTTTGTTTTGTTTTTTAAGGTAGGACCTGAGTAGCAAAGGATTACTTTAAACTTCTGGTCCTCCTATTTCCTCCTTCACAGTGCTGAGCTTTCAGATATATCAAACTTTATTCCCAGTTTATGGGATTCTGGGGACCAAATCCCAGCTCTGCACAAGTACTGCACCAAGTGAGCTACGTCCTGAATTGTTCATTCAGTGTACAGCTGGCACTGCAGTTCATAGAGGTTAGGTTATGGTTTTAATATCTGCCTTTCTTTTATTCTATTCTCCCAGTAACATCATGAGTACAGAAGAGCTGATAAAAATCCACTATAAGATTTCTCTAAAGTATTAACATTTGTGAGGTGGTGGTGGTTCATCTCAGCAATTAGGAGGCAGAGGCAGGCGGATCTCTGAGTTCAAGGCTAGCCTTGTTTGTCTACAGAGAATTCTAGGACATCCAGGGCTACATCGAAACCCTGTTGCAAAATCCCCAAAATAAGTAAAAAAAAAAAAATTGTGGCATTTCTATCAAATATGCTGGAGTTGGAGATAGAATTTTATTTTCTGCAGGAATTAAATTTTATGAGTTTGCATTTTTTAGGATCTCTCAGTTGTCAAAGCCTTGTTGTGTATTTTAACAGCTTTTTGGATAATATATGCTAGAAACTCGATCATTTAAATTTTGTGTCATAGCATCTTAATCATTTATTTTACCGTGACTTTCTTATGCAATTTAGTTGGTTTACTCATTAAAATAACAGTAGTTCATAGCATTCTGCAGTGTTCAGTATATATGTGTGTACGTTTGTATTCTAATTTATAAAGCATTTCTGTTAAATGATATTCAAAACAGTTGTACACATTTGACTTATTGTCTTTATCCAAGCCTCTGACTCTAGCTTAAAGTAGAAGCATGAGACCGAAGTCAGGATTTTCTAGCTTTATATTGTACTACTGATGGGATTTGGAATTAGAAACAGGAAGCAGAACTCACATAATGCTGCCAGTTTTTTAATCTTTGTTTTGGACTTAAAAATAAAAGATAGATATGTATTATGTTTTCTATTACTACGTTACAAATTATCCTAGAATCTATTGTTTTAAAATGGGATATTGTTTTTGTCTTGGTTTGGAATCTAACAGTATCTTAGTCAAGTTCTCTACTTGAAGCTTTCTCTTGGACTTTGAAGTCATTTCTAAGGGCTTAATTGAATAAGTCTTAGTGTCTAAGCTCACTGGCTTTGATTAAAAGTTAGCTTTCTTTTTTTAAAGTTGCATTTGTTTTCATTTTATGTGTAGGAGGATTTTACATGTATATATGCCACATCTTGTACTTGCTGAGATCAGACTAGAGTGTCAGATGCCCTGGAGGAGGATTACAGCTGGTTATGAATCATCACGTGGGTGCTGGGAGCTAAGAGCCTATGACACTCTAAACTGCTGAGCCTACCTCTCCAGCCCTTTCTTCTCTGTTGGGTTGTGGACCAATCAAGCTTGAGCTCCTCACTGGCTGCGGTTCTCAACACCTGAGGTGCTAATAGAAAGAACCAGCAGACATCTCTCTGCCTCTGTAGCCTGCTCATGTCTTTGGCCTTGTTGTTTCTTTTCTTTTCTTTTCTTTTTTTTTTTTTTTTTTGGCTGGTTTTTTGTTGTCTGTGTAATGAAGTCACTCTCACTTAGAAGAGGATTCAAATGCCAGAAGTGCACAAAGGCATTTGTACCAGGAGCAAGGAATTGTGGGACCATGCCCGAAGCTGCCTAGCATGTTTCTACAAATCACTGGTGAAAATGAATTTATTCACAATCGTTGTTCAACTCTTTTTCCCCTTCCTTCCTTCCTTCCTTCCTTCCTTCCTTCCTTCCTTCCTTCCTTCCTTCCTTCCTTCCTTCCTTCCTTCCTTAAATGTGCATCTTCAGAGTATTTTATGGGAATTCCTGGTACAGGTCATTTTTGTCGTTGTTTTTTAATATTTAGCAGGAGTACTGCCTTTATTTGCCTAAGTTCCCTAGGTGGGATTTTAGGGCCCTCCCTGACCCTCTTTTACATTTAGGAATAGTCATGACATAATGGAAAAGCTACTAAATAATTCTTTCTGTGTGTCCGTTTTCTTTATCCTGAACACCATTCCCCGCATTTCTGCTGACTGTCTGACAGTAGCGTAAATTGACTGACTGTCTGACAGTAGGGTAAATTGTCGGTACACTTTGTCATGTGTCAATGCCTTTGTTTCATACAGATTTGAAGTTGATTTTAGTTTTCGACTATATACCTGAGTCTCTCAAAAGTTAAGATTAGAAGTGTGGGTTATAGTCCCATGTCTGGTCCCAGCATAACAACCTTGTCTGAGGATTTCTTGGGGATGCAGTTTTTTTTTTTGTTTTTGTTTTCGTTTGTTTTGTTTTTTGCCTTGAACATGTTGAATGAGAAATTCTAGAATGTCCCAGCAGTCACAGACTGTAGGTGATTCTGATACAGGGAGGTGCATGAATGTTAATGGATATTCAGTTTGCAGAGGTTTTTAATATACCACTGTTTCCAGGGAAGTAATATTTCTTCAGATAATTAATATAAGGCTAGAGGTGGTGTCACCGCCTTTTTTAGTCTCAACAATTGGAAGTCAAATACAGGTAGGTATCTGTGAGCTTGAGGCCAGCCTGTTTCCCTAGAGAGTTTCAGGCTAGCCAGGACTACATTGTCTCAAAGCAAAATAAGACAGACACATGCATACATACATACATACAGACCAGAAGCAAAGTACTTGATCTGTATATTTAAGTCTATTGGAGTTGTCCAGGGAAGGAAAAAAAAGGATTTTTGGAATGAATTTGCTGTCAGTTATTTTGTTTTTGTTTTTTTTGAAAAGTTAAATACTAGAGATCTTTAAGTTAAAATGTGGATTTCCATTGTATTACTTATTAATCTTCCTTAATTATTGCTTGGAAATGTTTCTGGGTGTCAAGGAACTAGCTGCATGTTTCTTCAGCTGTCTAGTCCTTTTCCACAAACGGTTGTTTACACTGAAGTAACATCTTACATAAATAAAGGTCTACCTTGGAGAAGCCTTCTCTAGCATGCAAACTTTCTGTTGTAAAGGCACCTGTTGGAAAGACAGCTGGATATAGCATGTTATTTTTTTACTCTGTTCTTAGTTCCATTTGATTTTTAAAAGTCTTTTGTAGGATATTACTATAGTAAGATTAAAATTAAAGGCAGATTGCAATTGTTTTAGTTAGGGTTTCTAATGCTGTGATAAAGCACTGTGACAAAAGCAACAGGAAGAAAGTGTTTGTCAGGCTTACACCTCCACATCACAGCCCATCACCAGAGGGAGTAAGGGCAGGGGCTCCAGGCAGGAGCTGGACTGGAGCAGAGGACTTCACTGGCCGTGCCTCCTGGTTTGCTCAGCCTTCTTTCTGACACAGCTCAGGACCCTCTTCAGGGTTGTGTCCCCCCTAACCCCCATGAGCTAGGTCCCCACAGCAATTATTGTTTAAGAAAATGTTGGACAGACTTGCCATTCTTACGGAGGCAATTTCTCAATTGTCACTGCTTTCTCATGATACCAGCCTGTGTCACTTTGACATAAACCTAACCATGTTGGTAATTTTAACTGTTTTTGGAGAAAAATTAATTTGATTGCCTTCTGTGCTTGTTTTCACCATTTAAATACTTTTGAGGACTAAGTTTTGAAGACCATTTACTAGTAATTGTGTCTTTTTTTTTTTTTTTTGGCACAAATACTCAGGTTTAGCTAATGTAGTGCTTGCTACTCATAAACATGTTTTGGTAACGTTACTCAAGTAAAAGTAACACAGAGGGAACTGGGCTACACATTAAAAATAGCACAGATACATACATATTGAATATGAAACCTCAGATAGTAAGGTTCAGTAGCGTTATTTGTACTGTTGTAAAGAATTTACTTTCTCCTCCCCCCCCTTTTCTCCCTCTCTTCTCCCTTCCCTCATTCTCTCATTTAACTTTGCATTTGGGATTCTTGGTTCTCTGTTAGATCGTTAGGTTTCAGTGGCATGTGAAGCATCAAGATAAATAGAACCTTGGGGTAGATGAATATGTGTGTGCTGTAGTCAGCTTGGTAAGTTGTGCCACAGCATACCCTTGCAATCTGCAGCTTCCGTGGCCTTCTATTTCACGGTGTTGGATCAGGTACTGTGTCTGGCCATGTGCTGTCTTAAGCTCATGAAAGCCTCATTCCAATAAAAATGTCTGCCAGAGCAGTTTAAATCAACTGGCAGCAGCCTTCTCTGCTCAAGAACCCATCCAAAAGTGCTTCTGTTTACTCGCATGCAGCTAGTAAATGAATTTGATTGACCCCTTCTTTGAGCTTGAGGCTGTTTTAAAGATAGGATTTAATAAAACTGAACAATGGAGTTTATAAGATAAAACTTTTAATGAGAAGGCTGTTTTAATTTTTTTCTTATTTTGTTATTTGAGATTATTTTTTTCAACTAAAAGTAGTTCCGGTTTGCATGGTATACATTGGCTTTCACGTATTTCTTAAATTTTAGATTTAATTTTAGATGCTTAGTACTTAACAGGGACATTTGGCCAGTACAAATTTAGAATGTTCATGTATAGTTTATTTCTTAAAGGTTATAATGTTTACACATAGTGGAGAGATACTCAAATTTTATTTTACTAACACCTCTAAAAGGTAGTTATCTATGCTTACATTAGTATGTGTTTTGTGTGTGTGTGTCTGTGTGTCTGTCCATGTAAGCTTCTCTGTCTACTTCCACAAATTAAAGAAAGTATTGACTCACGGCTCCTGGTAACAGCAGTAAAACGGCTTCCACACTTGGGCAGCCCACACTGGACTTTTCACAAGTGATTCTTTCCTTCCTGCAGGAGTTCCACTGAAGTGTTAAGCTAATAAAACTGGATTCTCGTGACCAAATTTAGTGAGCTTTTCAACGTTATGGAGTTTGATTTTGTGTATCACAAGTGTGCTTTTTCTTTTTTTTTTTTTAAGTGATGTGCCTTCTAACTTTATTTGTGATTCCAACTGGTGGGACAGTCTTGTTATGGAGTTGTCAGGCTGGTCTTTCATCAGGGAAGGTGGACGCTGTACTTGAATTGTTGGTTCACAAGAAAACAGAGCGCTTCTCTTGAATGCTGAGCCAGGACCCTGAGTCAGGGGTTTTATTTCAAAGTTTGTTTTGGTGATGGCATAAAATCATAACAGGTTCTGAAATCCAGTTACTATATTAAATTTCATCACTTGTTTTTTAGGTATTCCAATAACTGTACCACCTCCAGGTAAAACTTTTTTCATGTCTTCTCCATCATTGTTAATGAACATGAAATTTCAAGCTTATAGTTATAGGAGGGCCGATGTTGATGTGGTTAGAATGTACAGTAGCTCACCGGGATTTCAAGGTCCTATTTTCAGCTCTGCCTTCGCTTCATTCCAGCACTAAAACAATTTCGTTTTCTTAAACTTGTCTTACCCATTTCTATAGTATTAGAAATTCTCACCTTAACAATCTGTGAGGAAAACAGTAGATGATGTCAAGTAAATCACTGTTGGAAAAGCCTTTTAGGCCAATGACTTTTATTGTATGTAAAAGTGACTCAAAAGAAAAGAAAAATAATTTATCTTGACTTTATCATGGTTTCTGGTTGTTTACCCACTGTCATAATTCATTGTCATGAGAAAATATATTCTAGACCACACAGCAATTGTATGGCTTAATAACTAGCTGGGCACTTGTTTTTAGAGTGGTGATTATTGGGCCGTGGAATGGTGTCGTCGGTAGGAGCGTTTGTGTAGCCCAGCCTTGTCCTTTCTGTTTGTCAGTTAGTTCTTACTGTGTAGTGTTGAACACAGCGGAAAGATGAGTTATGGAGGTCAGTGTAAAAACCAAGGAGTGTGAAGAAAGTCTAGTGATTTTGCTGAGGAGAATGGGTCTCAATTCAGAATGACCTGGAGGAGCAGAAAATTAAGTTCAGATTGCAAAGGTGAGTGTCCATGCTTAGCCAGGAATACAGTCACTGACTGTGGATGTGGCCAAGACTGTTGTGCCTTTGTAGTCTGAAAGGCAGTCTGGCTGTGAACCTGTGTCGTGTAGGACGTGGACTTGAGGACTACTGTTGTAACTGCTAAGCCTGGGCTTGTCCTGACGTTAGTAGAAGAGTTACAGAGGCTAAGCCTGGACCGAGTGACGAGCATAGTAAACCTAGTAGTTTGAAACAGGGCTAAGGACTGATTTAATGAGGCTCTGAGAAAAATGAGAGAACTGAGATTCGTGTCCCCAGAGAGCACTGAGAAGAAGGCATCAAGTCATCAGGAAAGTTGCCAATAAGTAGAAGACAGTTGGGGTGCAGTAATGGACTTGTCTCCATCAGGATGTGAACCTGAGGGCAAAGGGTTGAAACTGATGAATTTGATGCATTTCCTTCTTAATGGTGGAGGTTGTTAAACCTTGGGAAAAACATAGGTCTCTTGAGTTGTGGAACTGTGAAGCCTTTCTTGGCTGTGGTGCTGTGTCATACTCTGAAAGCACAGAGGAGATGACATCTGAGTGAGGCCCCTTTAGCTGTGCTGTTCTGTGGGATTTCATGTAGCTGTGCAAGTGATTGAGGGTGCTGACCACACAAGACAAAGGTACAGATTATTTGCTTCCAGACTAATCAAAAAATTCCATTATGTGCCTTGCTTTGTAGTCTGTTGGGTTGTGTTATTTAAACAACATTTCATGGCAGATTTTCTTGCTATGAACACATATATTTTACTGGCTAGATTTTGTTTACAAATTATATGCTTTAAAGAAATTTCTATAAATCTGAAACTCAGAATATCTTTAAATGAGGTAAATGCTATTTAATTTGTGTTTCTACAAAACATAATCTGATGGCAACACTGTTACTCTATATTTTATGTGGAAAAGGTAAGGCACTGAGACTAACTTTCTTAGACATACAAAATGGGCTGTGTGTGGTGCTGAAAATAAGACCGGGTGTCCTGACGGTTTGTGCTCTGTGTGTTAGACCAGATTGTTAATTAACAACGTTACTGCTCTAAAAAACTGTTTATAAGTTTCAGCTTTATTTTTTCCTGTTCATTATGACATAGAGAAGCACGTTTGTGTCCTCAGAAAATATTAGTGATATTCAGCAACTGTGTTTCACTCTTAATATTACGTATGCTTCCTGTTAATATCTTATCTTTGGTTGAATGTTTCAGGTTTCCCCCCTCCACCAGGCGCTCCACCTCCATCTCTTATACCAACAATAGAAAGGTAAAGCAGTGCAGTGCTGAGTTGCTGATCACCTTGCAGCAGAACCTTACAGATGTGTCTTTGCTTGCATTTTCTAATATAGCACCTGTCCATGTATAAGTTTAATCTGTATTAATTACTTTTATGAAACTATAGCCTAATATCAAAACAGGGAAAAGAAAAAGGATTTGTTAGAAATTTTTAATAATGAATTTTTATCTGTTGGAAAGAGGAAAGAATTGTTACTGTACCTTAATTTAAAAAAAAAAAAAAAAAAAAGCTGTTTTCTTCCCACTACCCTGCTGCATCTCTGCATCCTTACAGAATGCCTGAGCAGTTCCCGAAGGCGGTGGCCTTATTTCCTCATGTCTTGTCCTTAAGTTTCTTAGCCTCCTGTATTGAGGAATATCCCCGACAGTTTGTGTTTAACTCCCTTAGGGTTTCACAGCAGTGTTGCTTGCTTACTGTCTCTCTAGACTTCCTTGTGAAGACTAGAATATCTCGGCAGGCAGAACTCACTAGTGAATGGGAGTATCCCATTACTTCACTCTGCATGGAGATAGTCTGAGCAAAGTAATAGCTGAATTATGTAAAAGCATAGGAAAGCTAGGCTCACTGAGTATGGTGGTAGCTAGCCACCCATATAGTTGTCAGAGTGCTGCTCCAGAAGGCAGATTGTGAGAGGTGAGGATTTAGTTTTCATTACATTCTTGTTAAATGCATACTTGTGTCTCAATCAATATGTTCTATCTAAAGTACTAATTACTGATGATTTATAACAAACAGTCATTAAAACCAGGTTTTTATGGTTAAGTTTTAAACCTCAAACATTTCTTTTGTTGTTGTTGTTTTGTTTTGTTTTTTTGGATTTTTTTTTTTTTTTTTTTTTTTTTTTTTTCCGAGACAGGGTTTCTCTGTATAGCTCTGGCTGTCCTGGAACTCACTCTGTAGACCAGGCTGGCCTCGAACTCAGAAATCTGCCTGCCTCTGCCTCCCAGAGTGCTGGGATTACAGGCGTGCGCCATCACCGTCCAGCTCCTCAAACATTTCTTTAGCAACAGATTTTCCATGTCTATCTCGCTGAGCAAGCTGAAATTGATTGCATGAGTTAGGCTGAACAGTACCAGTGGCTACTGGGTCTGAGGTGTTTGAGGTAAAAAAGTTCATGTTATATTACAAAATAGCAAGACCTTGTAAGAAATTTTCAGACTTAATTTTGCCTTGCTCTCTTTTTGTTTCCACTGAACTATTAAGATGAGTACATATTTGCATTAGATATAAAGAGAACTTCTTTCCTCCACAGTGGCCATTCCTCTGGTTACGACAGCCGTTCTGCAAGAGCATTTCCATATGGCAATGGTAAGTTATTCACCACCCAGATCCACTGTGAATCAGCAAAGTACATCTTGGTAAAGGAATAGAAGCATGTTTTCATGGCTTACGTTAGCAGGGTAACTAAGAAATGGCAGTTAAAAGAATTAAGTCTGTATATCTGTCAGACGGCTTCAGAAAGCACAATCGGTATTGAGAGCTCAGCTTATCCTGAAACTTTAGGATTTATCTCAGTCTCGATGTCCATGAGTCCTGGCGTCCAGGTAACCTTTGTTTTTCCCTTTTCCTTTTTTTTTTTTTTTTTTTGGTAAGCCGTGTGTATGTCACCATCATCCACCCCCACCGTCTGCCTTTCTTTTTCCACTTTTAACAACTTAATGCACACCAAGGGCTTCTGCTCCTTCATTTACTTTAAAATGCTGTACATTGTACTAACGTGTTGGTGTGGTGAGTTATAATGGTTATCCTTATTCAATTCATTGGTGAGTAGAGAGATAGCCAGTGACTGGGCAGATGCTATCTTGAGAATCCAGTGAGAGGTGTCTCCTCATTCAGCAGTGGGTGTCAGTGCTGTGCAGAGGCGTGGAGTAGGGGACAGAAACTTAGGAACTGCAGGCGTGGTGTGGCTGGACCCCAGGGAGTATGTGCTCACAGCAGCCGCAACAGGCTTACTTTGGAGACAGAACAAGTCGGGTTTCCAGACTGGCACAACAAAGCCGATGTGATGAGACACATCACACGATGCTTTTTATTTTCCCAGCATAGGAAAGTAATGTTTGTTTATATTATGCTTTATAAAAATGTTCAGAAATGTGTTTCAAGGAACATATGGCCCTTAATTTTAAAATATATATTTTTTTGTTGCTAAAAATGCTAGTGATGACTTGAATCCCTCAGTGACTCAGTCTTTTTGTTGGTGGAGGGTCTTGCTTCATTCAGGGTGGTGGCTATTTGCTGTGACAATGTCTTAACGTTATTGGGGCGTTTCCTGTGTATTGCATTTTTTATGAAGGATTCTCCTGCAGCAATGTGATGCTCCTTGATGGCACCTTTCCCTCAGGGTAGGATGACTTCCTGTTGGAGTCGGTCCTCTCATAGAGTGCCACTGCCTCAGGAACTGAGGTCATGTGCTATTCAAGAGTTATCTCGCTCTACTCCTTTTTGCCGGTTCTTTCTCCACCAAGGTCCTGAGTACCTGCAGCGGATACTGAGCATGGACAGGTGGGAAGAACAATCCTGTACACAGTTGTTAGGTGACACACACTCCCAAAGAAAGACAGCAAGGGAAAAGCATGGGCATCATGAGCTTGCCTCACTATGTGACATGAAAGAGAGGCTTAGAAAGTCTGGATTAGATGGCACCTGCAACAAAGACGTAAACTAGAGATCCAAAACTACCCGTTGAATGCCCATTCCTAAGTGGATGCCTGACTCACCCTTGGGAGGTCCAGAGTTGAAGGAGATGGGGTGGAATGCTGTAAAGCCTGCCTGTCTGTCTTCAAGATGACTCGGCCCTTGTACTCACACATGAGCTTTGATTAAAGCAAATAACTGCCCCATCAACATCCCATAAGAGGGGGATTTCCCCACCCACCTTTCCCCAGGCGATGTATGCAGCTGGCTACTCAGCTAGGGAGAGGCATTTCATAGCCGGCAGTAAATTGTCCACTTGCCTGTGTGCCTGTAAATAATACCCCATCCATGCTCCTGTAAGAAATTCTAGTTAAACTCATTGGTTCTAACTAATTGACTAGATTAATGGCTCAGGCTGTGGTTCCATGATAGAATGTGTGAGCTAATGAGTGAGGGCCTGGGTTCTGTCCTAACTGCTGAAAGGATAGTGAATAAAGCCAATAATAAAGAAAGACCTCGTGGTGGGTCTCCAGGCTAATGATCTCTGATGATCAGTTTCCATTCTTCTTAGTAAAGAGAGCAAGAGAAGTACCTGAGCTTCACTCTGTGGATTTGGCTTCCTGCTTGTGGGATATGGAACAGGCAGAGGGCTGTCCTCAGCTCTGTGGCTTCCCAGTGGCCTTTACCTCATCGTCATTCATGGGACCTGCCTTTCAGAGTAGCATGCTCTGGTCTCCACAGCACTCAGCCAGAGATGGACATTATGATGTCCTGTTTCCTCCATGAAGGTGGAAGACATATTAATGGACTTAAAAGCCATTCCTGTGGTAGAATCTATGTCCTGGTGCCATGCTTAGTCATTAAACTGAAAGTAAAACATTTCCCCTAAGTCCTGCTCTAGACCAAATGTCCCAGTGTTAGCCACCATTTTCACCATCTCCAGCAGGGTACAAGCTCCCTCCCTCTTCTGTACCCATGTAGCAGTTCAAAGGAATTGTTGACTCATGGGCCCTGTGGTTGCCTGTGCTTGGATCTTGGGTCCAGCTTGTAGCCTTGCATGAGTTAGAATCTGTTCCTCATGTAAACTGGAGCTAGAGTTCAGGTTTAGCACAGTACGATGATACACAGGATTCTCTCAGCATCACTCAGAGCCGTCTGTGTGGGTTTTACCTTTTTTATGGCATCAGGAGTTTCTGCCACTCTGTCCATGTGCTTGCTTCAGTCCCCGTGAAACGGTGACTAGAGAGTCCTGGCCCAGCCTTGTAGAGTTGTTTCTAAATGGCTGAGAACTCAACTCTTTCTCAGGCAGCAGGTGTTTGTGTTTACTGTTAGAAGCAGGAACCTCCCACCTACTGTCTGGATAGCTCCCAGCTTTCCTCCCAGGGACAAGCCTTTAATTAAAAGCGAATTGTAAAACTTAGGAAAGGAGAGGGAGGGATTCTCCTTATCCTAGCCAAGGGAAGCTTCACGATAAAGACAGCAGACAGAGCTGCCTCTCTGTTCTGTTTTACCTTCGCGTTCTTTATTTTAGATTTTATAATTCATCCTTGTACCCCTGAGCAACATAAAATATCTTTTCTGGATATGACTGAAGACTGCTTATGAAATGAGACCTAGTTTAAAAATAAGTTTTTCAGGAATATTAGGAGACAAGCTTTTTTAAATCATTATTTTGGCTCACTGATTTAAAGGTTCACATCCATAACTGAGACAACCCGTGACTCTTAAACCTTGTGTGGTGGTGGTGGGTAATGAAGCCACATCATTCACCTGACGGCCAGGGCAGAAATGAGTGAAAGAAGAAGATATTTATTACCCATAATCCTCCTGGAGAGCATGCTCCCTGTGCCCCAAAACTTCTGATAGGCTCAGTTTCTCTGTTTAAAGAAATACTTAAAATTTATTTTTCGCGTATGTCTGTCTGTGTATCAACCACAAGCATCCCTGGTGCCCAAGGAAAACAAGAGTGGTCAGATCCTCTGGAACTGGAGTTAAGATGGTTGGGAGCTGCCCTGTGGGTGCTGGAATCAAACCTGGGTCCTCTGGAGTGCAGTCCTACTCGGCACCCCTCCATCTTCCTGAAGCCCCCCCTCTCAGATGTACTCATGTGTTCAGAATATGAGTTTATAAAAGAATATGGTTTTATAAAACCCCCACCCCACCCCACACAGGTGTTTTGCTTACATGTATGTCCATGCACCGTGTACATGTATGCAGTGCCCATGGATACCAGAAGGTGTCATCTGATTCCCCTGGAGCTGGAACAGACAGTTGTTAGCTGCCCTGTGGGTGCTGGGGAATAAGCAGTAGTGTCTTGTTTCTGTTTCTGATATGGAAAGTTTCTGGTTTCTTATTCTTGGCGAGTACTGAGAACCATAACCTTTGCCTTTGCTGTGCTTTCCCTGTAGTTGCCTTTCCCCACCTCACCAGCTCCGCTCCGTCATGGCCCAGCCTTGTAGACACCACCAAGCAGTGGGACTATTATGCACGGAGAGAAAAAGACAGGGACCGAGACCGGGACAGAGAGCGCGACCGAGAGCGTGAGCGCGACCGGGACAGAGAGCGGGAGCGCACACGTGAGCGGGAGCGAGAGCGCGACCACAGCCCCACCCCAAGCGTCTTCAACAGGTTTGTGGGCGCAGGGCGCCAGCACACTTCACTGTCACTCAGTTAAGTTGATGTGAGGAGAGAAATTCCAGTTCACGGGACAGGAATACTCCAGGTACGGTTAGGAAAGCCCTTTGGAAATCATCCTCATTCTGTTCTTGAGATTCGAGGTACTGTAAGCAGCAGTTTCCATACGGTGCTGTTCACTTGGCCCTTAAAGGAGTTTACATCTCCTCACAGATTTCTGTCTTGTCACCTAAACATAACTTCTCAGATTGCTTATGACTGGGCCACACGGTGAATGGCGTGACAGCAGAGCCATGGCCTCTCGAGCTAGTCTCTCCTGCTTTAGAGAAGTGTAGTTAGTTGGTAATGTGTATACATTCCCAATGTATAATATTTTCAAATAAAACTGCCACTTTATCCATTGTGAGCTAAAAATACTGATATACTGAGTGTCCCATCTATTTTTTAATGTGAATAACATTTTGAGTTCTGTTCTAAGCAAGAAATAGTGATGTATCCTTAAATGCATAAATATTCATACATTATCTATCTTTACACATTAAATTCATAGTACTGTTAAGCTGACTCAGTCAAAGAGTGTATGACAGAGAACTGGAAAAGATGATGAAAATACCTTTTCTCCCACCCAGTTGCTCATGACTCAACACATAGTAGGTATTTAATCCAATTTTATTGATCAGATAGGTAAATGACAGTGTGACACATACATATAAGTGTTGTGTGTTGGCCACTGTTGTACAGTGTTGGCCACAGCCGTCGACATGCACAGTGTGCTCTGTTCAAGGGCAGGATTCTCTTCAGGAAGTTGTCTAGTTTGTAATGGGATTAAATGTACCTTTGAAGTAGCATATTGTCTATGAAATGTATGTGTCATAGAGATGCACTGGAAGGAGATTCTTGCATCACTCATATGCATGCATGCACAGGGGCTACTGAGTTCCTGCTAAACTGGAAATGTTAGTGGTTCAGCCATGTTTTCATTTTCACGTTGCTGGGTTTTAGGGCATTACTTAAATTTGAGAAAAAGCTTAAGGCCAGAAAAGCAAAAGGCAGAGGAATTCTGTGTTCTGACTTGTCCTAAGAAAATTGTACTTGGAAATACTCATGCGAAGTAGAAGCTGTTACTAAAGACTGACAAAAATATTCTAAAAGCAAAACATATATAGTATGTGTTGCATTACAAATTACAGGGTCACTGTTTTGAAAATTAGAGAGCAGTTTTAACATCTGTTTTTAAGGCAGTTTAATTGAGGGCCAGAAAGAAGCCTGGTTGCTATAGGATGTTAGAAAATGTGCTTTAATGAGTTCCAGGCCTGGAGCAACCTTTGCACTGTGGCATGTATCAGAAAGGGTGGGGCGTTGCTGCCATTCTCATGAAGGGCCGACTCCAACAGTCTGTTGTTCGTATGATAGCCTACAGCATTCAAGTGCCCCAAGAATTGGCTCTATGGCCATTGTCATTTTATGCAAGCTTAGTTGGAGTCATTACAAAGACAACCTCATTGATGGAGTTAATTGTAATATTCATTTGTCACTGTACTGGTTTGTTTTACCTTGGAGAGAATTATTAGAGGCCCAGAAACCTTTAGGAAATGGTCTGCTTCTGAAAATGTAAGCACTAAATTCCTTTATAATGTGCTGTGTGCACATGCTCGTCCCCTAGTGCCCCGTAGAGTTCAGAGGACAACTCACAGGAGTCAGTTTGATCCTCCTACAATCTGGAAACTGAGGATCAAACTTAGGTTCAAGTGCCTTCCCCTTGCAGGGCAAGAGTTCCACTTACTGATTGCTTATTCTCAGAGCACACTTTATAGACAGTACTGTGGGTTTCACAGAAACCTTGAAAAAGATTGTCAGTTACGTATGAGAAGCCTTGAGATTTAAAGGAGTGAAGGTCAGCGTTTCCAGTGGCATGGGCTTAAAGACTGCCTAGCGTTCATGTACACCCTGCCACCCTGAGCTGCCTGTCAGTAACATGCTCCATTGGAAAAGAGCATGGCTGTCCTCATCCATGTCCATGTGTGTATTCAAACATGTTTCTATAAAACATTTTACAGTCTTACTATATCCCAGGCCATCATTTGGGCCGTAGTGTGTCATTCCTGAGCACTCCTTTTGCTAGGCGACCCAGGCTGGCCCGGTCTCTGCAGCTCGTGCTTTCCCTGCAGAGCCTGTTCTCCCAGGCAGAGGCTTGAGCATCTTGTCGCTGCGCACAGATTCCTAATTAGTTTTTAAAACTAAAGCCTTTGACAGTATTCTGAAAGATGTTTATTATAAATAACAGAACTGTCTGATACTGGGTTTTAAAATCTTGACTTCCATGTCAGGTACAAAAACAAAAAAAAAAAGCCCAGCATGATAATACATGTGTGTAATCCCCAGAAAATAGAACTGTAATTTGTATGCATGCATTTGAAGTTTTTAGCACTTGACATTAATGCACACAGTAAGTGGGGACAGAGATGGGTGCAGGTGAAGTAGCTGAGATACAGGTTGTGTGTTCTGTGTGGGAATGCAGCTATTGACGGCTCTCTCTGTTTATTCTTCTGCACGTGGTGGAAGTTGTACTATTTCTGCTGTTAAAAAGCAAACACTTATAAATTTTTTTTAACTTCTTCCATCTGCCTTCTACTGTAGAAGCCACTGTGAGCCATATGTTCTTGGAATCTTTACTACATACATGTCCAGGGCTTTGCAGATAAGATTTTTAGACCCATATATCTGTTATATATAAATACATATAATCATAAAATATGAGCAAAAAGAAATATTTGTTGATTAAAATTTAAATCAACTACAGGTCTCAGTTTTCCAGAAATAAAATTTGAGATAACATGAATCCTCTGCCATTAAAACAGATGTAACAGGATGCCATTATTTTAGTGCACTGCCTTCTTAAGTTAGATGTATCACTGAGCTGTGACTTGGTCCAACAAATACAGGTTAACATGCTGCCTTCTGTTGGGCTTCAGACGCTCTTCCTTTTCAGTCAGATAATTATCATCCTGGTCTCAGTGTTCGCATTTGCATTGCAGTGATGAAGAGCGATACAGATACAGGGAGTATGCAGAGAGAGGCTACGAGCGCCATCGAGCTAGTCGGGAGAAAGAAGAGCGGCACAGAGAACGGCGGCACAGAGAGAAGGAGGAGACCAGACACAAGTCCTCTCGCAGGTCTGTTCTTTAGTAGGGACCCAGTTCCAGACACCTAACTCTAGACTATTCCTACCTGAAAGACCAGGAGTAGCCTGCTGTGGCTCCTTCCTTACGAGATCACAACCAATTTCTAAATCTAACAAGGTTGCATTTCTTTTAATATCTTCCAGACAAAATTAGCATAGCATAAAAATAAGATGGCTAGGTGGTTTTGTTTTACATTATCTATTTGATTGAGGGGAATTTGGGCATATGACCCAATCTGTATAGTAAAATATTAAAATGCTGTTTGGCCTAAAGAAAAAAAGTGGGGCCTGCGGTTTTAAAGTAAGTTAGAATCAATTTTAATTTATGCCCATTGTGTCTGAAAATTCACCCTATTAAATAGGATTTCCTTTCCCAGTTGTAAAGACTTTTTCTTAAGAAAAAGATTTACATAAAGGCCTTAAGAACAAAATAATGGGTTCTAGAAATCTGGGATGGTATGGGTGAAGATAACCCCCAAATGTCATCTATGTAAAATCTCATGCAGAATAGCTCTCCAAAATCAGAAAGCAAGTTTATCTGGAATCCAGGCTTACATTGATTGGTTAGACCAGATTGATTTTTGTCTCCATTGTTAAAACACAATTCCTTTTCCTGCAGTAATAGTAGACGTCGTCATGAAAGTGAAGAAGGGGACAGTCACAGAAGACACAAGCACAAAAAGTCTAAAAGAAGCAAAGAAGGGAAAGAGGCCGGCAGCGAGCCGGTCCCGGAACAGGAGAGCACCGAAGCCGCCCCTGCCGAGTAGGCTCGCCGCTTGTGACGCCAGTCAGCCCAGGAATAGATGCTATAAATCTCCTTATTTTTCTGGATAATGTTTAAGAAATATACCTTTAATCTTGTTCTGTTAGAATGAAACGTTAACTTTTTTCTTTTCCAAAATAAAAGTGTGCATTTTTTGTGTTAAGTTAAAAATCTTTGTCTTGTAATATTTAAAGAATAAAAGACAGAAATGACTTTATATCTAAGAAAGTAATGTGAATTAAGTCAGCAGGGGATTTAGAGCTCAGGTTGGCCATGCGTACACGGTATGGTGAAGGTCAAGGACTCATCTTGGCTAGCTTTCTGGTTAGTGGGACGGTTGCAGAAGAGCTCTGCTGCGGAGCCCCTCTTGACGCGAGGCCAGGCTTCGTCTTACTGCTGTGACACTCCTGCATCTTCAAGAACTTAGACACATTCTTGATATCACAGTTTTTGATAGCAGGTTTTTAGTGTTCTGAATTAGGGTCCATAGACTATAAGTTCATAAACGATATGAGGCATATGGGTGGCCCCAGTGATGTGACTTGTATACTTCCCCGACTGGCACAGCATCAGCCCCCGTCATGGCCCTCAGTGAGCGGGGCCAAGGTGCTCTGGCTGCTGTGACCGTGCTTTCCAGGGCTCTGTGGGAGCATACAGTGGGGGGTATTTTTATACCGTTTCCATATTAAGAGTAAAAATAAACTCAGAGTAGTGGTAGATCAGTCATTTATTAAAACCAGAACACAGGTTAAAATCTGGACTAACCCCAGAGGCGTTCCAGAGCAGCGGTGGCACCATGGGGGAACATGGGGTGTGAAGGGATGAGGTAGGCAGAGCCACCAGTAAGAGGACTGCTGTCACTTAGACGGTACTATTTCCCATTTAAATCCTCCGCCATTAAACTTAATGCCCATAATGTGCTCTGTCTTTGCTGTCACCCGAGGGAGACATACATAGTCTCCCTCCTTTTATAAACTCCATTTATACCACATTTATAATTGACTTGAATTAAGTGTGGCATACAAACCATGTAAGTTTTTATGGGCTTTTTATTGAATTAAAAAAATATATAAACTTAAAAGATTTGAAGTAATAAATCCTGTACACCAAATAAAAATTATCATTTTTTATTTTTGAGAACGTTCTCTGAGGTGTAACTTGTTTTCATAATATCATACTTTTCTGGCATTTTTTACAATATATTCTTTACATATAAAAATTGACAAGATAAATACAATTTTACCTAGCCTATCTGTGATTTTTCTAAGATCTTATTGATTTTATAAAAAAGTACCAGGCCAAGAAGCAATGGTGAGAGTAATTCTCCCTTTAAGTTCCTTGAGCATCCTTGCCAAGCAGGCGTGTATCATACCCGACGTACTTCTACCGTTGACAGCGAGAAGAATGTCACCACATCTAGAAAGAATACAGCACTGTGATCAGAGAGGACTTGGGTGGTCCTAGGGTTTGCCATATGTGTCCATTTTAGTTCTGATCTCATTTTCCCTCTTCACATAAATTCTCCAAGCCCCACTCAGCTTGCGTTAGAAGGTATATGGGAACTTGCAAGGCCGGTTATAATTTTGGATTTCTTAATACCTAACTAGTACATTCATGTTTTAATTTCTCACTCTTCAAGAAAGTATAATCTTTTTCTTTCCAGTGGGACCAAGTTTTTACATGTAGAAAACAAAAATAGGTGAATATTATGTTTTGCTAAGTAATCATTACCTGATTCTTCCATCATTGTATGCGGGTGTTCCTTCGACAATGGACTTGATAAAAAAAGGTTTGTTACCACTGAATTCTTCATAACCTCCCACAATGCAGAAGCCCAGACTTCCAGCTGTGTTCCTCCGTAGTATCACATCTTTACAGTTATATAAGTACCTGAAATAGAATGTAATTAGTGTCTGTACAGTTTACTAATTGTGACTTCTCTCATTCATTTTTTGGGGGGACACTTTTAAAATGAAAAATACTACGTATGTCTCCCTCAGGTGACAGCAACTATTTATGCTCTTAGTCAGCTTTTGTATTTGATCTCTCTTTTCCATAGTCGAATACCCTTTCAACAGAAGGACTCAGTATTCCGTCCTATTTGTGTCTCTGCTGAGAGAGGTGGCCATATCTTTTTTTTTTTTTGGTCAAGGGCACAGTGATACATGAGCCAGAAGTTGGATGTGTCTCCGTACTTGTAATGATAACCCACAGTGGAACATATTGAGGGAATATAATTTCTATATACTTGGGGGCTTACATAATTTGTAAAGAAGACAAACATTCTCTGAATTAGTGATTGATCACAAGGACAATAATTTTAACTTATGCTAATGAACTTCATTAAGTTGTAGACTTTCTATTGACCCTTGAAAAATACTGGTTTATACTCAAACTTAGAGAAGACTGTAGACAAAGTGAATGGAAACTGGGCCAAACATAGTGGAGCAGTTGTTGGAAAATAACATGGCCTAGCTGCAGCAGAGTACAAAGGGAGGGAGGAGGAGCACAGCTGGCTGGGAGCCAGTGCAACCTTCACCTAGGATAGTCGTGCCTGTCCGAGCGCAGTGCGAACAGAGCATTACAGTACACAGTGTCGGAAGATGGGGCGCTCTAGGATCCCTTGTCTACCACATGTGCATCTATGGTCTAGGAACTGCTTTTGACCGAAGATAGTGTTTTTATGTTGGTAGAAATGAAGATGTTTTGTTTATAGACTGTACCTTAATCAGTTGCTTTTTGATAATCAATAAAAATGATCTTGTGAAATGTTAAGCAATGAAGTTTGGTCATTACACTGATTGCTGACCTTTCTCGTCATTCAACTGTGATGGCTATTCTTGGCTGCAACTTGATTGCATCTGAATTAACTAAAACTCAAGTGGCTGGGTTCACCTGTGAGGGACTCTTTTTCATAATCAATTGAAGTGGGAAGACCTACTTGATGGAGGTAGGAAAATCTACCTTTACTCTGGGCCTCGCTGCTGGCAGCCCATAGAAGAACACGAAGGAAGCTTGCTCTCTGTTTGCCTGCTTGCTCTCGCTCTCCCTTGCAAGTCCATTCCTCCACTGGCATTAGAGACTACTTCTCTGGGATTCTAGCATATATTGAAGACCAGCTGAAACTCTAGCCTCATGGACTGAGCAACTACTGGATTCTTGGACCTTCCATTGGTAGACAGGCATTGTTAGACTAGCCGAACCACACAGCCTGTAAACCATTCATAGATTTATATTCATTCTATCGGTTCCTCTAGAGAATCCTGACTAATACACTAGCTTTTTTCATACTGTTTCTTTCATTTTTCGTTTTAGAGGCATTGACGTACCCATACATCATGTACAAGATTTTCTTTCATTGAAATGATAAAATTAAAAACCATAAATTTCACTTATGAGTAGAAATGAGTTTTCACTAAGTACTTGTCTTAGTTCCCATAAACTTCTGTGAGTAGCATACACATCCTGTAGGAGTTAGCATATAACTAGGTATATAGAGCAGTCTCCAAAACTAAATACTTCTCAGTTTTTGGACAATTGGTTTTTTTTGGGGGGGAGGGAGTTGTTTTGTAGAGTTTTGTTTTTGTTTTCTTTTTCAGTAAATATTTCTGTGGGCCCTATTTGACCAAATATTTATATGTTGACCAGTTGTAAACACAACTATCTACAATTATGAAGCTAGTCAACTTAAATCTATTTCTTCGACTCTTCATAATGAAAAAGGCAATGGCTTAGGTCAACTTGTAGATGTTTGAGTGTGTACTGTGCTCTTGATCTTGGAGAATGTCAGTGACAGGTAAAAAATCCTTGTCTTCCTGTGGCATGCATTCAGGAAGGGACTCATGCTCCTACCCTGTTGTTTAGTTGTAGCTGCAAAACCTAAGTATGTTAAGCTCTGTCTGCTTCAGACTGGTTAGCTGGGACTGGTGACTGGTTTTTTTCCCTTGCATTACTGTCACCCACTGGGAAACCTGGCAGCTAGTTCAGATCAGTGACCTTTCTGGTTAAGTGACTTTCCCCTCTGGATGTGAGTGTGAGCTTTTTCCTACTCTGAGCTCATTCTTTTAATTTAGGCCTAATTGAGACAGATTTGGCCTGGTGTAAGGAATATCCAGGGCTTTGGTCAGTTTTCCAGTGTGGTTAGGCTCACAGGGAAACTGCACTCAAGTGAGGTAATTAAGAATGAGAAGTCTTGAGCTGCTCAAGAAACGAAGGTTTGGAGCTGGAATGCTTGCTCAGCCATGAAAGGTACTTGTTGCTTTTCCAGAACACTGGGGTTCAGTTCCCAGCACCCACACGATGGCTTAGGGTTGCCTGTAACTCCAGTTCCAGGGAATCCAAACACCCTTTTTTGGCCTCCACAAGTACCAGGTATACATGTGGTATACATACCTATATGACATACCTATATGTAGGCAAGACACTTATAAATTCTCTCTTTTTAATTTCCTCTATTCCTCCTCCTATGCTAGTTTACTCAACAAAGCATTGCAACATTGCCTAGGTTTAAGTCAGAGGTTTACTAAGACAAGGGAGACATTGCCTCTTAAAAAACAAAAAGCCAAAACAGGAATCTAACGTTAGAATGTAAACTGTGGCTATTAGGCAAGACAGTGTCAAGCCCATGTCTCTGACTGGATTGAATCATAAAGTACTTCCTGTGGTGTGGAAGCGGCAGAGATCTTGAATTGATTCTTCATTCTTTAGATTATTGCATTATCTTAGCCATAGAGAATTTAATAATTTTGGATTCTTTGGACTTAATTTGACCTGTTATCTCTTTAAAAATTCTCATTGTTTATATATTGGAATCACAAATCCAAAACACCACATCTGTACCTTAATGTATTTATAGAAGAAAAACAATGGCTGAATTTGGAAAACAATAGATTGGGCTTATGTTGAGAACAGAAAAGTTGATCACATAACCAGTTTCAGTTCTTTTACAAAAGGTCATCTTAATTTTGTTAGCCCTGTCCTGGACTAGGGCCATTTGGTTTTTGATGGATGGAACTTTTTGATCACACTGGGAAGGAGATAGCATAAATGACAAGAAAGCATAGAGTAAGTCGCAAGCAGCAGTGAAAGCTGTCTGTACTATCCTGGTGCAGGACTCTGTTATGTTAGCTCCTCCAGAACTCACTTTATGGTAGAAAAAAAACAAAAAACAAAAACAAAACAAACAAAAAAACAAAGACATAAATCAGCTAAAGCTAAACATAGGCTTAGCATTCTCTTGGGGATACTTCCAACTTACTAATGCATCGTGATTAAAATCATAGACTCAAGTCGGGAATGGCGGGCTTAGCTTGCAGCTCGGTCATGCAGGCCAAGCATGTCATCGGACAGCTCTGAACCTTAGTTTCCTTCCTAGTCACAGAGCATGTGATTAAGCTCTCAGGAGAGACTCCAGTCTTACTCGGGGCTCATAAACATTCGTGGCTTCCTAGCTGTCCTTACACACCTCATGGCTTCAGTATACCAACACGATGGACCTAGTTCATGTTTTAAGTGTCAGGCTTCAGCTGGGAAAATTAAGTACTGACTGATGCCTGTTTCCTTCCCCTTCAACATTAATATCTCGATTAAAGTCTGTCAGGGGCTTCTGGAGAGGAAAGGGTTAAATTCGTAGGCAAGAGGAGAACTGAGTCAATGCGTATTTCTCTCATGCTAGTCCAGGTGAGAGCACGCCTTGAAGAACTTCCAGATGTGGAATGAGGGCCCTGAGAACCAACAGTGACATGCCTTCAGTGTTCTCTGTTGAATGGCAGTTGGTAATGTGTGTATCGCTGGCACAAAGCCTGGAGCTGCCACAGAGCTCCCCCAGAGTGCGGTGCTATCAAGGAGCCCACTAGTGCTTTTATCTGGAGCTCTATCACCCACTCCCGGCTATTTGGTTCCGCACAGGAAATGCCAGTGTGGTGGACTAAGGCTGCCCACTTCGCTTAGATTTCTGCTCTGTCCAGATTCTGGCAGAGCGAAGGGCACATGGCTCCCTTTCTATACTAAATTCACTATCAAACCGACTAGCAAACCTGGAAGCAGAAATGCAGGGCCCACTGCACCTCCAGTATAGAGTGCCACGACATCTTGACTCTAGGCCTGTTGGTGCTACCTTCTCCTTCACTGGGTCAGGGAGGACTTTAGAGAACTAGCAAGAAGGTATGTGAGGGCGAACATCCTTTCTCATGCTTTGTCAAGTGGAAGGTGAAATGTATTTGTAATTTAGACATTTCTGTGGGTTTCGGAGAACACAGAAAACCTGTACCCGGGATATGGCTCTGACCCTTCCTCTTATCAGCCTTTAGGAGACAGCTGCCCAGGAGACAAAAAACAATATATTCCACTGAAAGATATTTGAGCCAACAGAGGTAATAATGCTACACAAGAAAGCAGGAGGGGAGAGGTAATGGGAAAGAAATAAGGAAAGCCACTCACTGGAAAACTGTTACACAAATGATACGCCTCTGTGGGAAATGAAATCGATCATTAATCATAGCACTATGATTTAAAATACCCATGCAGCAATTGTTCCGTGTAAAGAGCAAGGGCTCAGTGCAAACGAGATTTCCAAGAGGATGCCAGGCATGGAACATGCTTAAAATCCCGACACTGGGAAGGCAGAGGCAGGAGCATTGCTGTAAGTTTGATGGCAGCCTGGGCTGCACACCAAGGCTTTGTCTCAAAAGAAGCAGAGGGTAGAGAGGGGAAAGAAGGGGAAAAGGAAATCAAAGACAATACCCCGAGGACAGAGTATCCTACAGAACGCAGTCAGAAGAGGAAAAGCCCCTCAGGAATGAGAGTGGTCACAGAGGAGCAGCCATTCGCCTGAGCGATGGGGAGTGGGGCAGCTGAGGAGAGCAAGTCCAGCAGACACACAAACAGAACCAAGAGTCGAGAAAAGATATCCAAGAGCAGATATCCAGGCATGCATCCGGGGCCCCCAGAGAGCTGAAAGGACCGGACAGCTCTTCTGAACATTAGGTATAAAGGGGACAGGCCACATGTGCAGGGAAGGGAATGAGGTAGCCTTGTCTTCGCCCACCTTGACCCTGACCTGATATCACAGGCGACACCCCTAAAGAACAATGTCACTATAGTGTGATATCCACCTAACCTGTCACCTGCCAGCAGTGGACATGGGGTGCACCAACTGTCATTGATGCCCCAGGTCAATTCTTGGGTTTAATTTTCAAGAAGGCGTGGGGCATGAGAGCTCACAGGCCACCGTCGTGTTTGAGTAAGGACACTGATGTCTAGGCTTGGGTGTCAAACTACACAGCCAAGCCTGTGGGCTTTTGGTCGTGGATGGTCTATGGCTGCCTTCATGCTATGGCAGCAGAATGAGCGGCCGCCAAGGCGCCATACCCTGGAAGCCCACGCTCACCAGCGTTTTTCAGAAACAATCAACCTCTGACGTACTTTCCCTGGACACATACACAGGACCTGGGCAATGCTAGTTCCTCCCGAGTGGACCGAAGGTTCAGGAAAGAAGAACTGCTTCTGCTCCCTCCGCTCCGGCACTTCCGACCTGCCCTCCTCATCATTAAGCACTGCGGGGATTCCGGGTAGGAAAGGCTCCGAGGATATGGAAGACCTTGTCATCTTGTGTCCTTTCACTCTTTCTTAACAAGAGCAGAGAATTGCTGCCAACGCCGGGTGGCACGCCGGGTGGCACGCCGGGGAAGCGAGGAACCATGGGCTCAGGGCTCTCTGCCTCACACAAGGGAACCCTGGGAGTCTAACAAGGGAACTTTCCAACAAAACAGATGGGATTATAGTTCCAAGATTTCACTTAAAGGAAACGTACTCAATATAATAGTCTCCTGTTTGCCTAGAACAGCTTTAATTGTTATTGGCCTCAATGCTCAGCTCTTCACTCTCTAAGATCTTTTAAAGGCCTACTGAGGCAGAAAGTAATGTTATCAACGAGTGGAAACCCCAAAGGGAATCCATACAAGTTTGTATTTGAGGCTACTAAATAAGTAAGAACTACTATCTCTACCTTCAGGAAAATGTTTTAAAACCAAATAAATATCTTGCTTCCACATTCTGGTGGATCTATTGCTGGTGACACCTGTTTGGAATGTTTAAAATTGCACACTTGTATACAACAATCTAAAAGGCCAGCAGATTTTGCTCTGGTCCAAGGAAACAAACATCAAATTTATCTGTCCTTTAAATAGTCAATTCGTTTTGTGGAGATCTCTTCAAATCCTCTGAATCCATCAGGTCAGGTACTTTTATAGTTCATTGCAAGGCTCCCGTTGTATCTCAGAAAAATGGCAACCTAGCTGTTTCCCAAAGACCTAGAATTTCCAGAAGAGTCACTGAAAAGTGATGTTCTGAGAAGCACCCCCAGCTAGCAGATGCTTAACTCTCTGAAGTCACAGTGTTCTGGCTGTACTGCTGTGTGGATAGTCAGAGCTTCTAGAAGCCTCAGAATAGGGCCATAGCTGGTCTGCAGCTCCCGCTCAGACCCATGCAAAGGTGAGACTTGGCGTGAGCAGATGCCCCTGGGCTCATGAGTGTGGAAACCCAGGCTGAATGTCTGTCAGTCAGCTGAACCCCCTGCTACAGGAACCATCTGGTAACTACAAACACTTCCAGAATACCTAGAAAGAAGTTCCTCTGTCTAGACTTCCTCCTCCACCCTAAGATTTCTATATGGATTTTCATCTGCTAACAGAAGACAATTATTTCAAACAGCCCCACAGAGAAGACTGGGTCTAAACAAGATGCGAGTGCCCATGAATCAGCCCAAGACAGTGAGAGTAGCTTAAGAAGCAGAATCCATAGGGGTATTGAATTGGGACTCACTGTGGTAATTCCAGCCACATGACCCAGGATGGGGACCAGTCACCAGACGGGGTCACGTTGTGGTTGGAGTCCAGGGCTGCTGGGCTGCAGTCTTCCTGGGCCTCCTGTTCCTTGACTTCCAAGGCTTTGAGTACCACTGAGGAGGGTGTGCTCTTCAGAATAGCAACGGCCTCTGTCCGGCTGACCTCTGTGAGCTCAATCCCATTCACATTCAATAAGATGTCACCTGAGGTCAGAGAAGCAAAAGCAATCTTACTGAGTGCAAATGGGATTCTGCTCCGTGCGACAGGACAGAGGCTGCCCGGGCACATGGGCAGGGCGAGAAGAGGCGCAGATCTTCAGCTCATAGAGACACGAGACTGGGTCCCATTTAGCAGATGGCCGAGCACGTGGGAATGGTTTGTTGGGAATCTCCAACAATGGACTGTCCATGTTCACCTGTTGCCTTACATAGATAGCTTCCTTTGCTACTTAACCAAAGATAATCTGCAATCTCACTCTTTTCATTTCCTATTGTCTTTAGTACATAATGAGAGCAGTCGACATAAGGCTTTAGTACCTGCACAGAGCCTGGCATGTGCGACACTACCAACACACAGGGACTGAAGCGGGAGTTAGTGTCTGGCACATGAGCCCCGGGGCAGACGAAGAACAGCCCTGAGCCTTAGCTCTCACAGAGGCGCAGTACAGTTACCCTTTCTAGTCAATACATCTCTGTGCATCACATTAGCTAAGAACCTACTCTGCGCAAAACTTCTACACGTGATGTGCTCTCCGTGGCACCCCAGCAAGTCACTTCTTGTCAGAGCTCATTCTCCACCCCAGTGCTTGCTGAGCAGCAAGGGAGTTTAAGCGGGATCTCCCTGCCCGCGACGTCTAGTCTTTCAACTATCTCCTGTTTTTGTTTGTTTGTTTGTTTTGCCTCTTAGACACCATCTTTTTTTTTTCATACAGAATAATTGTAGTCAGGAGGAAAATGGCAAGGGATGCCCTCAATTGCTTGCTGACTTAAGAAGAAAGAAAGAAAGAAAGAAAGAAAGAAAGAAAGAAAGAAAGAAAGAAAGAAGGAAGGAAGGAAGGAAGGAAGGAAGGAAGGAAGGAAAGAGAGAGAAAGAAAGAAAGAAAGAAAGAAAGAAAGAAAGAGAAAGAAACACCTTTTGATTACCTAAATCCTGTACTATGCCACAGTCAAGTGAACGTATTTGAGAAATCTGAGCCCTTCTAAAGCACAAACTGTTCCTCTACCTAGGTGACCTCCTCGTGTTCCTGAACAGTGTTATTCAGAACCTATTACTCACAGAGCTAAACTGCATACCGTCCTTTATGTGGAGGAGCGCAGAACACGCGTGGCTAACAGAGGTCCCTTTCTCACCACTGAGCAAAGTCCCACTAGTGATATTTAATTATACCATTGAATCAAGGTCTATCCCTAAATTTATCCCATTTAGCCCACCAAATGGTACAATTCATACATTAGTTCCACTACTGGGTTGATCCATAGAATCCACAGGGCTGTTAGACTGCATGGAAGGAAACTGTACTTTAGAAGCAACTCGCTCATGGGAGTAGCGGCTGTCTGTTTAGCCCGGAAAGCCCAGGGGCTCTAGCTTTCCTAGCAAAGCTACCTCAGGCCCACTCACATGCACTCAGAGGGGCTAGCCTAGGCTACAGCTATACCCATGCTCATCCTGCTCAAAGGGACACAGCAGTCAAGGCCACTTCCCTCTCACATGCTCTCCTTGAGTCTGGGAGAGCAGTTAGCGAACTCGGCAAGCCTCGAACTCCCCCACCCCCACCCCAGACTCTACCAGCCACCCCCAGTGCCTTTATTCTCTTCATTTTGTACCTGTTTTTATTCTTCCGTCTCTGCTTATGACTCCTCCGGGCTCAACACTGATGACATAGATAGGCAAGTCCCAGTCCCTGTGGGATGCTCCGCCTCCAACGGTCATGCCGAGAGATTCGCTGGGGTCTTTTCGGACACTTACAACCTTCTCATGACAAGTGGCTGCAGGCTGAAGGCAGAGACACAAAGAACATGGCACATGCACTCACGAGGCATCTCCATATGTGCACGCTCTCCCATTTGCATCAAGAAGAGTTAAAGCATCAAGAATTCCAGCATCACAAATATAGCATCGCAGAGTCCAAGGGTTTCCTCCGAGAAGTTTACATTGCAGTACAAAGGCGACAGCCTGGGGACCGTGGTAGAAATCTGGATCTTATAAATTTGGACTGAATCCTGAATCTCTCCAGGAAGTCAGCCATTTCTGACTAAGAGTAGGCCAACTTCTCAGAACCCTCACTGTTCATGGATATCAGTACATCTTTCATATTTAAGATCATATTTATTAATGGAGAGTGTGGAAGTTTAAGGGGCACATGCTATAACATACATGTGGACGTCAGAGGACAACTTACAGAAGCTGCTTCTCTTATTCCACCGTGTGGGCCCCAGGGATCAACCCCATTCTGGTAGGCTTGACATCAAGTGCTTTTACCCACTGAGCAGTTTTGCCAGCCCGGCAAGCTTTTCTAGGCTTGTCATCCAGAGTTCGGGGATCCACAGAGAGAGAGATGGCCAGTTAAGACTAGTCAGATATGCAAGCTCGGCTTCGGCGAGAAGCGATCTCAGTAACTATGGAAGAGAGCAACCGAGCGAGATACCTGAGGCCATGCTCGGCTTCCACGTGCACACCCTCACGCATGCACATGCGTTCACGAATTTGTAAATACACATATGCACGTGCACACAAACCATACACAGATGCAAAAATTTGGCCTATTTTATACATCTTTCCCATTTTTTGGGTACATTCCAAGCAGCTGAACCGAGGGGCTGAGCACCAGGACTGCACGTGGCCTGAGTCTCTGATGGCTTTTGCCTTCCCCACCAGTGGGACAAAGCGCATGGGGACGGGGGTGAGAGAGAGAGGGTAGTGATGGAGAAACCCAAACCGCTGAGTTAAATTCCTCGTGCTGAGTAGCCCAGCTTGGGTCAGGAGGAGAAAAGTATGTCAGACATCGTCATCCTGTCTGTCTTTTCTGCCCAGTCCCTACTTTAAAAAGTTGACTTATGGTGAAATAATTCATATTGATTAGAGAAATATGGGTAACTAAGAAGCCTCTGGAATATTCAAGTTTTAGAATGTTTACCTGGGGTTTGAAAACAGTAAAACATTTTAAACATCTAAAAAGCATCGGGACCCTTGACAACCAGCACTAGGGAATGGTAACGTGTCTCTGTGACACTGAGCCAGCCGGGTTCCCGTCGTCTCTCACACGTGACCACAGGCCTACAGACAGTGCCCATTGGTGCCTAACTCTTCAACTGGGAAGATGCTTTTCTGTCCCAGAAATCATGGCTTGCTCTCTTTGGCCATTTCTTGGGAGCATTGACTCTCCTATTTTTAAATGCCATGCTGTTTTCCTAAATCAGCTTAAGACTCGATCATCAAACAGCATGTAGATCCCTTTCTGGGTGTGTCAGGGGGGCGCAGAAGGCAGGGACACGTATGAATGGAAAGAACTGCACTCAGGAGTTCAGACACATGACTCAAGGTTGTAACAAAGATCTCATTAGATCGTCCTGGCTTTTCCATGGCTCATGGTAGGTCGGTAGGAGTTACAAAGCATCATTGGGGCGTGAGAGATGGCCTAGTGGTTCACAGCACTGACTGCTCTTCCAGAGGCCCTGAGTTCAATTCCTAGCAACCACACGGTGGCTCACAAACATCTGTAATGGGATGTGATGCCCACTTCTGGTGTGTCTGAAGACAGCTACAGTGTACATACATAAAATAAATAAATAATTTTTTTTTGAGACAGGGTTTCTCTGTGTAGTCCTGGCTATCCTGGAACTCACTCTGTAGACCAGGCTGGCCTCGAACTCAGAAATCCACCTGCCTCTGCCTCCCAAGTGCTGGGATTACAGGCATGAGCCACCACGCCCGGCTAATAATTCTTAAAAAAAAATAATAAAGCCTCACTGTGTATAGGTCTATTTATATGTTTAATGGATGGAAATACATTCTACTTAATTTGGCTAGTTAGATATAAGTTTCAGGCAAGATATATTTTTTTAAGTCTCACATATAGTTTGACATTAATGAATACTGTCAGATAACTTTAAAACACTAACAGTATTTATTGGGAAGAAGGTACCAGGGAGTCCTTATCTATAAAACTATTTAGTAGGGTATACTTGGTCTATCTAGATTGCTTCTGGAACATGAAATATAAGGATTTATCTAGATGTCACTAGCTGGAGTTTTTAAATAAAGATGATCTCAGGCTCCTGATTATAAAGCAGAGATGTTTTCTGCAAATGTTACTCACAAAACTCAACCTATGGCTTGATATGGAAAGAAAACTCTATTCATTCATTCCATCGTCTCTGTTTCAGAAATAGGTTGCATATAATGTGTTTGGTTGTTTTTAAACATTGGTTTATTTCTCTATGTGCATGGATATTTTGCCTACTACATGTATGTGTACCACCATGTGTAAGCAGTTCCCTCAGAACCAGAAGAGAACATCAGATCCCCTGGAAGTAGAGTCACAGAGTTGTGAGCTGCCTAGTGGGTACCGGAAACAACTGGAGGGGGTCCTCTGCAAGAGGAACAAGTGTTCTCAGCCACTGAGTCCCGTGTCTAATGTGTTTGTTTTTAGTAACAAGTACCACAACAGCAGGAACTATCAGGGAAAGAGGCTACTGGAAGCTGTTCATCATCATGACAGAATGCAAAACCAAGGTCAGAGGACTCTTAACCTGATTGGACAATGTGTTGATTAGACACCATCTAAATGAAGTATTGACTTGCATGTAATAGAAGCCACAGACACGTACAAACTGGGCTGAATCTCCTGGGGCCACTGAGATGGCTCAGCAGGCAAAAGAGCTTTGCACTAAGCCTGATGGTCTTAGTTTAAGCCCTGGGACCAATATGGTGGGAGGGAGGAGAGAGCCAATGGCCATATGTTATACTCCGACCTCCTCACACACACCGTAGCATATGTGTGACTACATGCATACATACCTAGACCTACAAAATAAGTGAATAATTTAATGTATTTTTTTCAATTTCTGGATTTGAATGCCATAAGACATGACATATGCTCCTAGCTTGTCTAAGGCCCTGCCCCCCTAGTGCTCACGGGCTTCAAGTATGGCAAGTGTCTTCCTAGTCATTTGTACAAACACAAGCATTAAGAATAGCAGGGGGTGGGGAACAGCAAGGGAATCATCATTTCCAGGCAGGTTGGGAAACTCAACAACCAGAAATCAAGCAAAGTGCTTGTTGCCTTGGAAAGCAGATGGAAACCAGTCCTTGTGTGAAGGATTCTTGGTAAAACATATGACATGCATTTGGCTTACACTAGAACGCAGGTCCCTTAGAAGGCTTGCAAGCTGGGATCTAACACTTCCCAGCACCTTCCTCACCGTGCCTGCTTGGATGGGAGACACCTGTCACCTTCCAAGTATGAAGACGGGACTTTGGCCTTTTAGTTTCATGAGTAGTGTTTCTTGAAACGACAAAGTCCAGAGAGAGCCCTTAGACACATTAAAGTATACAGCTTTCCCAAGAAGTAGCCCCTTGCGGGAGCTGCTGGCGTGCCTGGCTGAGCCTCACCTTAGGAGCTGTGCTCCTCTCCCCGGGGCCTGGGGACCGCTGCCCATTGCAGAGCCAGCCAGCTTCTTGAAAGATGTCTGGGCTGGGCTGTCGAACCTGGCGGGACACGACGAGATGCACACGCCTTTCACTGGCCTAGACAAGAGAACATTAAGTTAGCCACGTGCACAGGGCCTTACCACGATAGCACTTGCGTTTTGACCTTTATTTAATGGAAAGTAAAGTCCCTGAGTTTCTTTTCTTATGATGTGCCGCAGACTAAGCCCAGGGCCTTAGTGTATGCTAGGTTAGCACCGACTACCCCTGACCCTCTAGGTTTTTATTTTTTTTAAACTGCGGTCAAAGATGGAAGGACATATCTTTAAAAGATTTGTCTTTAATTATGTGTATGTGTGCATGTATGTGGGTATGTGCATGGGAGTGCAGGTGTCCTCAGAGGCCAGCAGAAGTATTGGATTTCCCGGAAGCTGGTGTACAGGTAGTTGTGAGCCACAAAGCGTGGGTGCTGGGAACTGAACTCGGGTCCTCTGCAAAATCAGTGTACACACTTAATCCCCGAGCCATCTCTCCAGTCAGAAAACTCTAGATTTTTTTCATGTCAGCATCCAGCTTGCACTTTGGTGCAATGGTCTGACTCAGGCAAGTCTTTGAAGAGACACCATTAGATCTTGCTAATGTATGTTTAATAACAAGCTCAGCTGGAGGCTGAATGTCTTTCTGGAAGTTTTTCCTTACTCTATGGTAAGGTACATGGTATGAAGTAGTTCACATCATATAGTAGTTCCAGAGGAAAGGTCAGCAGTGAAGAAAGAGAAGCCGGGGGAGAGGCAGCAACTCTGACGTTGCAGAAATGGAAATGCTATGACTACCGCTAGTTCTGACCCTTACACACAGGTGCTCGGGCAGAAGATTCCCAAGAACCAATGTATTGCTTACTGGAAAGGTTCATTCCACATGGTAAATTACTGATTAGCTTTCTGCCATGGATCAATTTCCTGTATCTCTGATTGCAAGCATCAGAACCTAGTCACTTGCCAGTCCCCAAGGTGTCAGATCTGCAGGGAAGATAGGCAAGCCCCCAGGCCTGCAGATCTCACAGAAACAAGGTTGATTCCCCAAACTGAAATGAAGAGCGGATCCTCCGGTCACTTCAGTGAGAAGTGAGGCAAGAGGCGTGGCTCCATTCAGTTAGAAAGGCACCTGGGGGAAGCGAGGCTCGGACACCAGGAAGATGAGGAAATGTAAGGTCTGGAAGTTCCTCTCTTCATTCCAGCTCTTGATTACTCACCGCAGCAGAGGCAGACACTGATATGCACGCGCTTCCCTTCATGGGCATGGCTACAGGGCCATGGAGAAATTGGGTCACAACAGAGGGCCATGTGTCCCTCAGCTCAGACAGTGGGGGCTGTCAGATGCTTGCCTTTTGCTGGCGATGGTTTGAATGTATGTGTGGAAATCCTAACCCCCAAGACTATGGTTTGAATAGCGTGACCCTCATGTGTGGAAATCCTAACCCCCCAAGGGGATGGTATCACCAGGTGAGTCTTTGACTCCATCCCCATGAAGGGATCGGTTCCCTTACAACAGAGCTTTCAGCGCACGAGGAAACAAGAAGGTACCACATGAGAAAGTCATTTTGGGGGTGGAGATGGTCCAGTGGGTGAAGGATCTGATGCACAAGCCTGGGGACCCGAGTTTGGATCCCCAGAACCCATAAGAACATGGGAGAGGCAGCGAGGGTCTGTAATCCTAGAGTTCTACGAGACGGAAGGCAGAGACAGGAGATCCCTGGGAGCTATCTGGTGCACGCTGTAGCAAACAACTAGAAACTTTCAGACAGGGTGGACGGTGAGGACTGACACTCCAGGCTGTCCTCTGCGCTCCCTGTGCCTCCTGTGGCATGTGCATGCCCACACTCTCTCACACACACACACACACACACACACACACACACACACACACACACACACGAATGCATGCACGAGTATATATCACACGCAGAGTTGTGAGGGGGGTGGGCATTTCTAGGCACTGGACCTGCCGGAATCTTGTCAGAATGGAGGAAGAGATGCATTTCTTTTGTTCGTAGAGGACTTTGTTTCCAAAGCAGTCCACAGAGACTAGGACACCACTTCTCTCACCTTCCTCTCCAAGGCACATAACTCCCTCCACACCCCCACTCAGGAACTAGGGCATTGGTCTCCCACTGAGCAGCCAAACCTTCCTTACACTGAACCTCCTTTCAAGGTTCTCTTGGAACTCAGAGGTCACCAGGTGGGTGATTATAAGTTAGGCTAACTTTTTTTTTTTTGGTTACAGGGTTTCTCTGTATAGCCCTGGCTGTCCTGGAACTCACTCTGTAGACCAGGCTGGCCTCGAACTCAGAAATCCGCCTGCCTCCTCAGGATGTAGTAAGAATATTATAAATATCGCAATGGCCAGCTAGCTCGGTAAGCTGTTCATTCCATATCCATTTAGAAAATGCTGCTGAATGTCCCGACAAAGGAAGCTCTGGCTTCTTTCCTTTATGCACAGCCCTAACTTATGAGTTAGTGCTTGCATGCTCTCCCTTTGCTAGCCTATCCTGAATTCCTCGGGATCCCTTACCACAAAGCTGATACAGAGAACTATGGCCTCACCCACGGTTCAGTTTCTGGAAGAGAGTGTTGTAATAACACTTCCTCTGGGTTGCAAGCCTCACTCACCCTAAGAGGTTATCTTCAAGAACTCTCTGAAGTAAAACTCATGGGAAGATGAGTAGCAATATAACTCAGGTCAAAGCCTCAAGCGCTGAGCCCGAGTTTGCTTTCTTATCTTTGGGGAAACTCCGCTGTTGGGAAGGCTGTTGGCCGGGCTTTCGCTCTGGGCTGGAATTGTATCCTGCTTGTCTTGGACGGCGAGCAGAGCACACTCTGAGCAACACTTTATAAGAAACGTGAACGCTGGAGAATCCCACATGGCTCAACTTGCCAGGCAAAGTCCAAATTGCCAAGGAACAGAGTTCATGAGCTGTTTGATTCACGTTTTTTTCCACCCGAGCACACATTTCTCGTTGCGATCTCAAATGCTGGCTCTAAAAGGAAGCGTTGGCAGGATCGACACCCCTCCCCCTCTCCCCGATCAATAACATGGGTATCAATTTCCTTGCAAATAAATTCTCTGCGAGGCTGGATCTGTGGCTCTTACCAGCCACCTCGTGAACTGTTCACAGGAAGGCTAGTCTGTGCACTTCCTTTGCAAAGCCCTCGAGATAGGAAGTGGGCTTCCGAGTTTGTCCTGGAACCAACTCTCAGAGCAGCTGCAGGCAGGCTTGGGAAACAGTCTCTAGCACCAGAGTCTCTCTGTCCACCCGTGTGACTGTGCTATGTGACGGGGGAGACAAGGCAGAGGCACAGAAAGGGTGACAGCAGGAGTGCTTCTTAGTTCCACACCTACAGATAGGCGGGAAACTGTGCACAGCAGCGTTGTCGTGTTTTTACGGGGAACGGTGACAATGATCATACAGGCAGGGCAAAGTTGATAGGGAACCTGTACATGACAGAGCCAGCCTCTCACCAAGCCAAGGAATTACCCTAATTATAAGGAAAATTGAAATTGAATAAGCTATTTGTGCTGCTTTGGGAACAAACACATGCATATATACACTATATGCTTAAATTACTATTATTGTTATTGTTATTGTTGTTATTATTATTGTTGTTGTTGTTATTTTGAATCAGGATCTCACTATGTAGCTGAAACTCATTCTCCGCTGCCTCAGCCTCCTAGGTGCTGGGACCAAAGCTGTGCACCAAGTAAGCGTAGCCACTCCTGGGGGTTCACCTGCTGTCCTCCTTGGACTGGCTTTTCAGACTTTCAAGTTACGAAGTCTCTGTCTCTTCCACCAGGCTGTGGTGTTATTCTCTACACACAGGTGAAATGGAGGAAGGAACCCAAACTGGCTGCTGGGGGTCACGATTGTGCTCTGTGACACCGACCCTAAACACAGGCTCGGTCTGCAAGAGAGGCGTATTCGAAAGGGTTGTCCCTGGACACAGGCAGAGAAGAGCTAAAGTGGAAGCAATGGAATCAGCTGTTGGGAGAGATGCTTTCTGCTCAGCCTTCCAGCCACTCGTAAACCTCTTCCTGGGTCACCGTTTCCTCCCTTTTAAGAAGAGGGTGTGGCTCACGTGGAGAACCTAACGTCTTTCTGTCTCAGTCTCCTAAGTGCTGGGATTATACACATAGACCACCATGCCCCATCACTCAACAATTTCTGCAAAATAAAATAAAACAGAACAACAAAAAAAAAAGAATCCAAATTCATGGGGCTTGAGAGATGGATCCTTAGTAAGAGTGCCCCAAAGTCTGAATTTAACCCTCAGGACCCACATGATGGACAGAGAGAAGTGACCTCTCCCACAAACTGTCATCTGACCCTGACTGCACATTTGCGCATGCATTTGGATGCACACACGCCACACAAGACGAACGTCATTCAAAAACTGTTTCTTAACAAAATTCATCCTGTGCATCTAACTTTAAAAACCCCCGGAAGGAGGCAGCCGTCTAGCATTGAGTGATCGTCAATAGACACTTGTGGAACACTGCTTGGTGACCTCATTTCTTCAACATTTCAATATCACTCTTGCTTCATCCGGCGCAGGCTAACAAAGCCATGGGCACTGTGGAGCCCGGCTTGCATTCATGCAGAAGGTCACGGGTGGAGAAGAGCCGCCAGACATCATCAAGCCTACATTTTTTTTTTCTCTATGGCCCCTGGTTCAATTCCACTACAACATGTGGGACATGCAGTCAACCAACTCATGGTCCACGCTCCCCAAAGCAGGGAACTGAACTTCCCTAAGTGGTATGTGGCAGTTAAATACAGCACTAATTAAAAAGCCTATATCTTTAAATTGAACTTCAGCCGATTCTAGCCATGTCTTATAAGACAAGCCCAAATCACTGCCTATAGTGACAACCATCTTTAAAGAAGGTTCGCTTCCATCCCACTGGCTTCTTTTCTGGGTCAGCTATTCCTACTCTTCAGTATCGGTGCTTACGGTGTGAGCCCTGGCCCCACTCTAATGATGCGGAGTATGAAGCGGGGGTGAAGAATTGGACCAAGACAATAAGTTCTAGTCTGGCCGTCTTAGTAGAGTCTTCTTGCTAGCTGAACCGACAGCACAGAGGACATCAGGATGCAATCCCATCTTGTCATTTCATGCAAAGACTACTGTCTCTGTGTTCTATGGGGCCAAGGGGCACAGACATCTGTTTCATTATTAACAACTCATTGGAAGGTGGCAGAAAGGTTGTCAGGCCTTCACCACAGCACAGCCTGTCTCTGAAACCCGTATGATGGAACACAGTCCCTCCTTGGTGGTACAGACATTAGAACCAACTGCTAAGCCAGAAACATGCCAAGGTCACCAGTCGTCCTTGTTGACTATACAGATCCAAGAAACTAACAAGGTCGGGAGCAAAGTTCTCACCCTTACCCTCCCTCTAGTGAGCAAAAGAACTTCTCAGGGAAAATTAATCCCACAGAGCCAGAGACTGCAGGCTTCAGGAATATAAGTCTAGAATAAGACTTATAAGAGAGCCTGGGAAGATGATGTATGAACTTAGTGGAAGTAAACCTAGAATTTGCACATCTCTGAGGTTTTAGTATTAAGCACTGCCTGGTATGTTATTTTTTAAAAGATCATGATTCTCAAGCCGGGCATGGTGGCGCATGCCTGTAATCCCAGCACTTGGGAGGCAGAGGCAGGCGGATTTCTGAGTTCGAAGCCAGCCTGGTCTACAGAGTGAGTCCCAGGACAGCCAGGACTACACAGAGAAACCCTGTCTCGGAAAAAAAAAAATCATGACTCTCTTCTATAGAGTAGAACCTTTTCCATGAGTTAAACAGCACCAGAGACCTGCTCACAGAGACAGGAAATTGAAGAGCTTTGAGGAAAGGTGGTAAGAAGATCTGAGCATTCCACCAGAGCTGGAAAGGAGAATTAGATCAGACACTTGCTCTATTTCTCTTAGTAGACTGTAGCTCCGTATACGGCTTCATAGTCTCAGCAGTGCGTTATCTTGTAGAGGTAAGGGACTGAGAGATGAAGGCAATACAGCTAGCTGGTGGCTTATGCAGAGCCATGCAGATGTCAGTGACACAGCCAACGTTAAGAATCTGGTGCCCGGATCCCTGAAACTGCTGATTGACAGACAAAAGAATAACCGCAGCTCACCCCTGCCTCAGCACCGCTTCTCTTCTGGGAGCTGGATGTTACTATTCCCAAGATTATTTCCCTTCCACAGTAAAGGAAGTGGGGGCGGGGAAGGGTGTGTGTGTGTGCTGGAGAAAGGGCAATAGGGCTTCTAGGCCCCTTAACACGTGCATGTAACGTACAGCATGTAACGTAAGCCATTGTCATGAAACGTTATACGGGTTTCCAAGTCCCACTCTCTCCAGAAAATGGGGGGATTTCGAGTCCTGTTTAGTAATCATCTGGGCTTTGAGAACTGAACATAAGCAGATTTAAGTCTAGTCTATGCACACTAAATTTACTACAGGAGCCTGGGAAGGCAATTTATGTAAGCAGCGCTTGGATTCCACATGAGCTGTGCTGATCTGTAGAAACACACACAGACCCAGCAGGTCCGATTTCACTGGTGGTTCTTATTGGCTCCCAGGGACCTGAATGTTTAAATCCCCCCCCCAAAAAAAGTTCTGCCTTTTTCTTTCCAGGTATGAAGCCCAACTCAGGCCCTGGAATGCTGTCTTTAGAGTAAACAGAGGCAGGGCGGGCAGGGCATTGTTTACTTTCAGGAAGTCCTGTCACATTCTTCTTAAAGGTTTAACAGACCGACTTTCAGATCTTCGATGAAATAACTGTATATTTAAGCATTATTTTATCTAAGGAACAAAGATCACACCTTCGGCAGTGAGCGCCTCACTTACTCCCACCCACTTCTATAAACTCATTTGAATTTTTTTTTCAGTTTCTGGGGTTGCAAAAGTGGGGGGTGGGGGGAGGAAGAAAGGAAGGAAAAGAAGAAAGAGAAAAGCACATAGAAGGTCACTTCGTTTGAATTTCACAACTGCTTTCTTTGTTGTCTGTATACATTTGAGCTCTTAAACAAACATAACCCACTAGCCTAGAATTGCACAGGGATGGAAATTCCTCATGTTCTTAGAGCTCCCAGGTTCTCGTGGTGATCACTGGGTGGGATCTGCCGGCCCTTGGGGGATACAGATGTGACGCCAGATAGTTCCGAAAGGCTTGTTTTCCATGTGGTTACTCCAGTAAGGATGCTCAAAAAGGCCGAGACATCAACTACCGTGAAGACTCACGTGGTCCTCACCGAGTTGCCCAGGGAGTCCCGTGCTCCCTGTATGAGGTGTTTTGTTCTTAAAGTTTTCCTTCTTAAAGGGCCTTGACTCTCCAGGTGTCTTAAACTAGGGGCAGGTCTGCCCAGCAGCTGCTGGGTGAGCTGAGGTTAGGGGCTCCACATAGGGAAAGTCCATCCAATTTAAGATCCTTGTGGCCTCTGTTATGTAGGAAAACAGTGCAGTGTGTAGGGAGAGAACAGGACCCAGAGGGCTGTTGTCTGGGAATTCCTTTATGAGCAAATGTGATTCACGGGGGAGACACATGGGCAGCCCGGCCGAGGCCCCGGGGAATTGGCGTCCCAATCTTTGAAGGGTATTTAGTCTAATCCCTGCAGCCTGGTGTGTGTTACAGGTATCACATAAATAAAAGCCACTTTTCTGAGACAGCAAGCTATTGCTTAGGGTGTGTGTGTGTGTGTGTGTGTGTGTGTGTGTGTATTTTACAGCATCTATTTTTAAAAGTTCTTTCTCAACTAGCTTGGCCCTAGCCTTTCTGAAAAATAAAGTTTTCTTTCTGCTTATAAAGCAGATTGGCTTTGTTTAGTAAGCAAAGGAAAATTTTTTTTAAAGGAATTCCCACTGTTAGGCAAGATTTTATTTCATACATTTACTTTCTCAGGGAAAAACATATCCTTCTGTTATTAATCTTCAAGAGTAAAATGCCACATGTAATCAAGATTTTTCCAAATAACATGAGTTAGAGGTTTTTCTTTTGTCTGTTGCGAAAGTACAGTTGGCAAAGATGAGCTCCAGCATGGGAGTTACACGGAGTGACCTGCAGAGGGCACTAACAAGTGTGACTTGAAAACTGACAATCCCTTAGAGTCTAATTTTTGACGGGGGTGGGGGGGTGGGGGGGGGGGGGAGATATTAAGCTAACATAGTTTCTTCCAGAAAGGGGCGAAAAAGACTTATTTCATGTATGACTAGTTTCACCTTGTCTGTTTTTCTACTGTAGCCCTGCCTTCTGCCTTGGTTGTACAAAATCAGAAACAGTATGTTTTTCAAGCTCTGAGAGGCAAGCAACCACGGCCACCATGTTCATCACTGTACCAGGCCCTGCTTGGGACAGAGGGGCTGCTCAGCTAGTGATAACTAAGCAAAGTCAAGGGGACAAAAGGTACAGATTACATCACAGGGTCAAAAGCATGTGAAACAAAATGTAGGTGGTGAATGGTTTGATTAAAAAAAATCCCTCAGAGAGCAAATTAATGAGCAAAATGTATTACATATATATTTGCCTGTTCATAATTTGACTAATTTATTAGTTAAATATTTGCATAATTAACTAATAATTAGTTAAATATTTAAAATATTGCATACAATAAACACATATTCATTGAGTGCTTAACCTTGCTGGACATTGATCTAGGTACATGTAGAATATAATATGCCACTATACTGCAGGTAACCATAAGATAGAAGCAAAGCAGACTAGAGGGCAAAGGTGGAATATCTATATCTATATTTATATCTATATCTATCTATATGTGTATATGTCTATATGTATAAATGTGTATATATGTATATATGCTATGCATGTATTTATATGTATATATGTATATGTGTATATATGTATATATGTGTATAAATATATACATATATATATGAGAGAAAGGAAGAGAAGGTGGGAGAGGGAGAGAGGTGGGGAGAGAGAGAGAGAGAGAGAGAGAGAGAGAGAGAGAGAGAGAATACATAACACCATAATACTATCAGCAAAGATCATGACCCAAGGGACACCATTTGTCCATTTGTATACATTGGGCTTTTCCTTATTCGTTGACAACACCAGCCCTTCCCCCGACGTCCTTAGAGGGAAGGTTCTCACAGCGCACGCGGTAAGGGGGCTGACTGTTCCTGCTCATGTGGGTATTTCTGACTGGGATCTCAGGGTGACTTCTGACCCACCTGAATCAGATGAGCCGCACTCTCCGGACTGCCAAATCGAAGGTCATGTCCGTTGATGGCCAGCACACGATCATTCTCCTCCAGCTGGCCGTGTCGGTCGGCGACACCGCCATTCAGCACGTTGAAGATGAACACCCCGGGCTCATCCACCCTGCGCACCAGCTTTATGCCAAGCTGCTCCTCGGGGCTGCTTTTGTGGAGGATTACATGGAAGCTGTCATCCCGGGGGCCGTAGGAGTCCGGCGCCTGCGCATTGCTTCTGCTGCGGAACTTCTGCTCCCGCAGCACTGTTAGCCGCAGCACCTGGCAGGGCTGGCGCAGGAGCCGCACGGCATAGTTATGAGGGACATTGCTGATGTCCATGCCGTTGACCTGGGGGTGGGGCCATTTGAGAGTAAGTAAACCTACTATAAGCCTTCTGAAAAGGTCCAGACTAGCATGGGTTTGATCCTTAGCACCACAAGAATCAATTGCATACAGGCCCAGGCACACAGAGTCAGGAGGATATTGTTCCCTGGCCTGCCCTGCCACCTCCTCTTATCCTGTATCCAAATAACCTCATCTTCCACAGTCATTTTCTGGCCTCTAGGCCTCTGCCCTGCCTTCCTTCACCCTAGTCCTTACCTCAGCCTGTGTCTATCTGCAGAATCCTGACTTTCACATTGCCTGCCAATTTGATTTTTTTTTTTTAGTTCATAGGGAAGGAAGGATGAAGAAAAAGATGTAATCATATGAAAGAAAAACCCCAGTCATTTCCCATTGTCAAGCAGTGGTGGTGCACGCCTTCAATCCCAGCACTCGGGAGGCAGAGGCAGGCAGATATCTTGGAGTTAGAGACCAGCCTGGTCTACAGAACGAGTTCCAGGACAGCCAAGGTTATACAGAGAAACCCCTGTCTTGAAAAAAGAAAGTCACTTCCCTATTATACTCAAATTTACATTCTGAAAGTGCAGTGCATGCAAAGCACAGGCCTGGCCACTGACCTGCACCCCAACATCAGATGGTAATAGCCAAGGCCATTTAGAGCCACTGACCTGCACCCCAACATCAGATGGGAATAGCCAAGGCCATTTAGAGCCACTGATCTGCACCCCGACATCAGATGGTAATAGCCAAGGCCATTTAGAGCCACTGATCTGTACCCCAACATCAGATGGTAATAGCCAAGGCCATTTAGAGCCACTGATCTGTACCCCAACATCAGATGGTAATAGCCAAGGCCATTTAGAGCCACTGATCTGTACCCCAACATCAGATGGGAATAGGCAATGCCATTTGGAACAAAGCAAGTTGAGATTTTCTTTCCAAAACTCAACAAACTTTATCTTACTGGGTTGCCCATACTTTCACTTCCAGATCGTCTGTGTGTGTGTGTGTGTGTGTGTGTGTGTGTGTGTGTAGGGGGAGAGAGAGAGAGAGAGAGAGAGAGAATATACATATATGTGCTTAATTGTGTGACCGTGTAGAATATCTGTGCGAATGAGCCTGATCATGTGTAGGTGTGTTTGTTTGTTATGGTACCTATGTGAATGTGCCTGAGTGTGTTTTCACATTATATTATCTATGTGAGTGTGTATGTGTGTGTGCTCTTGCACATGTGAGTAAGAATGTGAATGTGAAGAATGTGAATGTGTGTTTGCATGTTACAGTATCTGTGTGAGTAGGCCCGTGTGTGTGTGTGTGTGTGTGTGTGTGTGTGTGTGTGTGTATGGTATGACATAGTATGTGTGAGTGGGCCCAAGCCCACGTGTGTTGTTGTATGGTACAGTGCCTGTGAGTGAGTAGGCCTGTGTGTTTGAGGATGCTGTTATATGATCCAGCATCCTTGAGTGTGCATATTTGTGGGTGTGAGTGTGACAGTGTACATAGGAATGCCAGGTACCAAATCAAGATGGATGCTGGCAAGGCCCTTTGTCTGTGTTCTAACTATAAAGGGATGCATGGGGCTTGAATAATTCCAAGGAGATTAATATAAAAGGAACTTTCTAGGCTATTTACTGGAAGGCCGGCCACTCTATAGTCCTCCTTAAATATCCCAAAGCTAGGCCTCTCATTCGGGGGTAATAATCTACAGGACTGCTTCTGCAGCTGACTCTCTGGCTTTAATTACCCTGGCTCCACAGGCCCAGCCTGGAGGCTGTCGCCCCCAGTGTTTGTCCCTGCTCTGGAAGGAAACAGTTCCCAGCAGCCCTGCCTGCCTGCACTCTGCTTAAGGACGGGGGCCCCACAACGAGCAAGAGGCCTCTTCAATTTCTAGAGTTTGCTAACAGTTTTTGTACTTGAAGCCAATTGTTAGAGGCTCACTGGACTGAGCTCCGAAAGGGCCATATTTGAAGTCACCCACCTCCTGCTGCAGCTCAGAGGTGGATGGGGCTCCTTCCGTGAAGACAAGGCACCCCCTTGTCCAAATGCAAGGGAACATTGCCCGGAAGGTGGCGGAGCCCTCCATCCCATTGTCCCCAGGGCCAAGAGAAGTCAGGGTCACCTGGTGAAAGTTCCTGGCATTCCTTTTATCTGCAAGGGCCTTCAGCTCAGGGCCAACAAAGAGAATTTTCTTACACAGCCCTCCCAGGCAGTAGTCCCCACAGGAGCAGGAAGAAAAGCCCCCCACTGTGACGGGGGTCCTGATGGTTGTGGCCCACTAAAGTGATGGGCCCTGCTTGTGCCACACCCCAGAGGCCGTTGGGAACGTCAACATCTCTGCAGTATCTGGTTTCAATTATTTCTCCTCTTATTCCAATTAGTTTGCCAAACAAACAGTTCACACTGAGACAGGGATTGTCCCTCTGCTGCCTGCAAGGGGCGGGATGGGACTGTTATCAGAGTATCAGATAAGAAGTAGACCCTTAGGGAGGGGATTCTAGTCCTGCTGGCTCACATTTGACATCTGTCTGATAAAGTTTCCCATCCCCCCCTCCTTTCTGTCCAGAAAATTCTTCTGGAAAGTCTCTCTTCTCAACCGTGCCTCTGAGGACAGTATGCCCAAGCCAGGTCATTCCACTCCTGCCTCCCCTGGAATGCCTCTGGGTCAGGAGACTTCTGTGGCCACAGAAGCCACAGGGGATTTTCTGCAGAAGGGCATCTGAACACAATTAGATCAAATACAACAGTCCCCATTAATCCGCTTTACAATTTAAGAAAGAATATATGTGCCAGTCTTATTTTCTCCTAACATTTCTTTTAAAAGGAAAAGCCACAGAAGGATCAAGAAGAGGAAGACAGGGACAAGTAGAAAAAGAAAAGAGGGGCCACGGAGTCAAAGCTGAGGGGAAAAGGGCAGGGAAGATAGAAAAGGACACAGTAACAAAGAGGAGAGAGATACAATGATAGCAAAGAGAAGTGTTTATAAGTACAGAGATGGGGGAAGAATAAAAGACCCATCTCTGTTATACTAGAGTTCTTCATAGGAGATTTACATCAACATAGCTGTGGAAAGAGAGTATCTATCTATTTCATTCTATTTACCCTGTTTGTCATCTGCCCATCCACTTATCTGCCCACCTATGGACCCATTCATCCACCCACTCATTCATCCACCCGCGGATCCACCATCCATTTAAATATCCATTTACCTATCTACCATTATTGGCTCTGGAGGATTTCACTTATCAATACACCCATCCACCTATCCATCCATCTTTCTGGCCAGTCATCTGTCTCTCCTTCCACCTACCCATCCAACCTGTAAGGACCTAAATTATGTGCCGTTCACAGCCTACAGCTCACGCTCCTGTAGCCTAGGGTTACACGATCACGCCTCACGGGCACCTTGAGGATGATGTCTCCCGGCAGCAGTCGTCCATCTCGGGCAATCACTCCATCACGATAAATGTGTTGGATGATGATGTGGACCAGTGGGGTCTCGCTGCCTCCTACAAGCCTTATGGAGAGGCTCTCGCTGGGATCCGCTCTGTTGATTTTGATGCTTGTAATCTCACCATCTGGAATCAGGTGGAACAACCTTGGGAAGACTGAAATGGACAGAAACAGTATTCGTTTCAGACATCTTCTCCATGGGCATCTCTGGCCGCCCTGAATGCCAAGCTAAACTGTTGACTGTCCCTTGCGTGTGGCGCCACTCTCCTGCCTTGGCACCAGCATACATTTCTCTACCGGAATGTTTTTCATCTTGGGCCGAAACTCAATTATTTCCTTCAAGGCACGCATGAAATAATCCAATTCTAATTCAACTTTATCTCAATCTCTCTCTTCCTCACTGTCGCTAAACACATGATTCCTACGGACTGTTCTCATGGCTTCCATTACCGCTCTCTGTGCACATCTCTCATAGCATGGCCTGGGCTCCACCAATCTGGCAACTGGCTTCACGATCGGGCTCCTGTAGCCGTCCTAATCTGGCTGTTCCCGATGGTAATTTGACAGACTGCTTCAATTAACGTTTAAACAACTCTGATTACATCGTGGAGGCAGCAGTTTCTGGCTGGCCCACGGTTTTGTGCACAGATCTCTGGGCACACAGGAGCCTTCGGCTGATGCTTACTGCTTGAATAGGAACAAACTAATGAGACGATGTCTTCAGGGAGTGAACTGGGATTTCATTACTTTCTTATCAAGGAACAGAAATAGTGTTCTTTCTGTCCTCTGAGGCCATTTCAGAAGATCCCAGAGACTCTGCTTCTCAGGCTCCAGTAGCCAGCCAATGGCCCTCTAGCAGATACTGCTGTCAATCACAGCAGCCAGAAGACCTGGTTCACAGGCACGAGGAGGCCAAGGTCATGGTCTTATGGCTGCCTTCTGAGGGTTTGTTCCTCATCTACCTGGTTCATTGACCTCAGTGCTAGAGAATCAAAAACCAAGTGAGCCACTGTTTCCTAACTTTAGTATTTGACCCAGTCAGCGGTCCCCAGGAAACATTTCTTAGCTCCTTCCTTGATGCTTCCTGGCTGTGCCAGACACAGAGTAAATGTCTGGGTCACTCTTTAGCTGTACAGTAACAGACAGTCCTTTATTCGTGTGTGTGTGTGTGTGTGTGTGTGTGTGTGTGTGCTGGCACGTTCATGGCCTCAGTCGTTCACAGGCAGGTCAAAGTCCACAGGGACAGGCCCTAGGGACCAAGACCCAGAAGCAGTCACTGGTACTGTTTTCCACTTTAGTCAGAATAGAAGTATCTAGAGGGAACACCAACTGCTGAGAACAAGTTACTCTTAGTCTAGCTGGGAAGTGGCTCCTTTCCTATAGCTCGGACACTTAGGATGCAGAAGGAAGAGACATGGGGGTCCAGCAGCTGCGGACAGCAGCCTTAGTCCTTGGAGTCCCCTTTAGTTCTGTCAGCCGGAAAGATACGTATGAGCCTGGTTCTGCTTACATCACTCTTTACGACTGTTTTAAAAACCTATAACCACAATCCACTTGTTTAAATGAACTCAACTCTCTATGAAAAGTATGCAGAAAAATAAAGTCATTTGCCATTACTATGCTTTCTACTCTTCATTATACACTTGTACCATACATTACTATATATTACCATATATTGGGGAAGTAATGTGGTGGCCTGTGACATTTGTAAATGTGGGTCTTAAACTCCATTCAGACTTAATGTCATGTCGGGCAAACGGCTTCTGTGAGGCTTCAAGCAGCTGCCTCAATCTGTCAGTTCCTGGTGCTAACGTACGTGGGCGAGTGAGTTCAGTTAGTGCTTAAACTGCTCTGCATCAAGTAGGCTTTAGCACATGCATGTGTCAGAACATGTCTGGTATCGGAATGGAGATTTTTTTTTAATTTTTATTTTCTATATTCTATGTTTACATTCCAAAGGCTTTCCCCTTTCCCAGTTACCCCCCACCATATGTCCCATAATTCCTCTCCCCCCCATGCTATTCCCCACTCATCCCCCCCACCCCCGATTTCTCTGTTCTGGGTCTACAATACTGGATCCAATCTTTACAGGCCCAGGGTCCTCTCCTTTTTTTCTTCTTGAGAGTCATTTGACTTGCTAATTGTGCCTTGAGTATTTAGGGCTTCTGGGCTCATTAATATCCACTTATCAGTGATTGCATTTCGTGTGTATTCTTTTGTGATTGGGTTAGCTCACTTAGGATGATAGTTTCCAGATCTAACCATTTACCTACAAATTGCATGAGTTCGGAATGGAGATTTTTTGAAAAATCATTTTAAGCAAAGAAAGTTTTGGAAATAATGATCAAAGATCCTGATTCTCCCTCTTTCTCCCCCCCTCCCTTTCTCCTTTCTACCGTTACAACAGACACAAACATTGCTCTCTTTAAACAACTGGAGGATACCTGATCCCATGACTTCAAAGGACATGCCCAGCTTCATGGGTTTGTTTGTTTTTAAGATTTATTTATTTATTTTATGTATTTGGGTACACTGTCACTGTCTTCAGTCACACCAGAAGAGGGCGTCAGATCCCATTACAGATGGTTGTGAGCTACCATGTGGTTGCTGGGAATCGAACTAGGACCTCTGGAAGAGCAGTCTGTGCCCTTAACCGCTGAGCCATCTCTCCAGCCCCCACCTTCACACTCTTAAGTGATGTCCTTTAGAGGCAGACCAATGGGGTCCTTGTGACTTTGAAGGCTTAAAAACAGTTTTAAACTGTCAAAATCATTCTAGTCAGGACCTGAAAGAAGGTGACCAAGATTCTCTGTCTAAAGGTTATAGGATCTGAGAATATTCTTCTCTGTACCCTGAACTAGGAAACTGGGGTGCTTGCTTTCAGTCCTCTGATTGACAAAGGTGGATTCTTAACCCTGTCTCCGGGTGAAGAGTTAGATTGGCAGTGGGAAGGAGGTGGAGGGCGCAGGTTGGCCAGAAGCTGGGAGGCATTCAAAGCCACACAGGCACTCGAGGGGAGAGCATGGTGGGCAAGCGGTGGGGGGCAGCATAGCTAGGTCAGAAGTCTCATATGCTGGGTATGAATTTTCCAAAGCGTAGGAAATAAGGCATCTGGGGCTTTAACCTTCAACCCTCAAGAGTGTTTTGGAAGGTGTTAAAAGAGCCAGGGGCATCAAGTTAAAATCCTGTATGCACTCTGTCTGTCTGTCTGTCTGTCTGTCTGTCTGTCTCTGTCTCTGTGTGTGTGTGTCTGTCTGTCTGTCTGTTGCTCACATGCTCTGTGTGTGTGTGTGTGTGTGTGTGTGTGTGTGTGTGTGTACTAAGAATACGAGTCTAGCTGATGTGCCAGACTCAGTCTACGATGCTTTTCAAGGGCCTTCAAGATGGCTCAGTGGCTCAAGGCACCTCCTGACCTGAATTCCAGTCTAGGACCCTCATGGCAGCCGGGGAGAACCAACTCTCACAAGTTGTCCTTTGCCAGTCGCATGAGTCACATGCATGGTGACACATGAGTACGTGTGTGTGTGTGTGTGTGTGTGTGTGTGTGCACAGCCACTTCCACCCACACACTATAAATAAGTTAGCATAGAAAAATCAAAACAATAGACAAAACAAAGGAACTAACTTGCTATCAGTTTACACAGAACCTGCAGCGTGTGACTTTTTCTGTTTCAACAGAAGCCTGTGCACAGTGCCACCGGGTGAGAGGGAAATCAAATGCTCTTCACTCTCCAACTATAATCATTATTCTCATGTGCATTCAGCTAGCCCCTGGAGCCCGGGAACAGATGAAGTTTTCCTCACCCGTGTAAAAAGACGACAAAGAAGATAAGAGCCCTTACTCAGGTGAGGAAGCCCCTGTCCTTACTCAGGTGAGGAAGCTACTCAAGGCTATTTTACCCTTGGGAAGACAGAGGTCACATCCCTCAAGTGACTCTGGCAAACCAGCCCAAGGCCAGTCTCGGGGTGGGTGGAGACTTTACCTTCGGGGACAGTGGTGTTCTCAGAGTTGTCCCTGCCCTGGTCAGTGTGGTTGGCAACGGCACTCCCGCTCTTCGTCCTGCGGAGAGCGCTCAGGGCTCGGTTGATCTTCTTGAAAGATCGGCTTCTCATAGTGGAGCGCTCAAAGGGCCGTGCTGAGGAGAGAGATGCCAATGGAGAGGAGAGCCACAGGCTCACAGCAGACCCCGCTGGCCAAGCGTGCTGCCGTGTGCCAGCGAGCTCAGCCCCAGGAGGTTAGCCAGGAAGCTCAGGAGGCCGGAGCCAGCCCGGGTGCAGAGCGAGGTGTTGCTTCAAAACTAGCAAAGCAGAAAGCTTTTAGGTATAAAACTATGAACTGGGACAATAAATACAATATTAAGACAGTGATCGCTTGCTTCTTAATGGTAACAGTTTATTTACCTGTATTCCTAAATTTTTTATGTAGTGAAATAACATTTCTCATTTATTAAAAAAAAAAAAAATCTGTTCGCCTCCCTTGGATGAGAGTGGATAAAACATCACTTTCCAGAGAAGGCAGGAGAGGTCCCGTCTCTGCAGGAACTGTAAATCACCAGGCCTCGCCTCACCCGCCATTACCAAGGCAGATTACATGGTCACTTAAAGTTTCATTTCCCTTTGGAGAACTGGACATTGAGTGGCTGCCAAAACTACCAGGACCATTTCCCCTTTAAAAAACATTTCTAGAACTTTCCACCGCGAGTATTCTACGGAGGGCAATTCCAGGGAAAACCAGGAGTCCATTCCCAGGCACCTCCCACTGACTCACCCCTAGTCCGGGTGCTCCGGCCAGAGTCTGAGGAGTTGGCTCCCGGCTCACCGTCCTCCACTGAGGACACGTAGGCAGGGTTGTCCAGGCCAGGCTCGTCTGTCATTAACGAGATGGTGGCGGCTGCAGAGACCTCTGGGGAGAGCGTCGTGGCTGTGAGGCTGGCACAACCATCGGGACAGCCATCTTGTGAGCGCCTTTTCCGGTCCTTGGTCAGACCATAGTGGGAGGCCCCTTTGCAGCTGGAACAAAGTGGGGTGGGGGGCACTTAGAATTTTGAGTCAGGACTTCCCCAATATACATGCTTGTCCCTGTATACCCCTCCCCTTCCACACATAAGAATTCATTGTACGCTTGCCTACCAGATACATTAATGACTTGAGAAGTAATTTTTAAAATTGCCCATTACATTCTCCTAGCATAATCTCCACTGTTGACCAGTAGGAAATCATATCTACCTGACTGGGATGGAGGACAGGGATCTCTTACATTTGGTCTTGGCGACTGCTTCTTACTGGTGTTTATGGTGACTATGAAAACCCCCAATCACATTCTCACCCCTTCCTTTTGGGTTAGATCCCACAGTGTTGGACATAATACTCGAGGCCACTCCCAGATCCCGGATTTAGCTGGCCATGGAAACAGAATCGCACTTGCCACAAAGCCACAAGGTTTAGTTGAACTGCTTTTCTCCAGGGGGTGGGCCTGGTGGCTTCCATTCCTGTCACTGAGTTGGTCTGCTAGCGCCTTGCATGTTTTTTAGAGGAATCAATGCCAGCGACTCTCACACACTGAAAAATGTCGCATCTCACAGCATTGGGGGAGAAAAACATCTTTGATTTTTTTTCTTATTGACAACAGAAACCTTTCTGTTCCTTTCCTTGTTTCTATCCATTTTATTCACCGCATTTCCCCCAAAATCCAAATGCTGTAACCTTCATCTATACATTAGGGAGAGGGAGGCATGAATGCCCAGGATTCCGAAGATCGGCGTCTGAGACGATCTGAACCCTTATTTTTTTCACAAACATGTTTCCTTGCCACTGGGCCAATCATTTCAGTTCACTGACAGAGGTTAGATCAGAAACTGGTGATGACTTAACCAACTCACTGTTCTGCTGGAGAGGGTATCAGATGACACAGCCGCTGATCCAGCAGCAATCATTCTAAAGAACTCCTCTGAGTGGCCTTGGCCTAACCCAGGAGTGCTGATTATGTTATTCTCCCCAGTTTATCACACAAACCCTGAACGACATTTTCATGGGGGTTGCCTCAGACAATCAGAAAACTCAAATATGTACATTATGAGTCATAACAGCAGCAAAATTACGGTTGTGAAGTAGCGATAAAAATAATTTAGGGTTGGGGGGTCACCACAACATGAGGAACTGTATTAAAGGGCTGCAGCCTTAGGAAGGCTGAGGACCATTGCCTTATATGATTGATGTCTTTATTTTCTATTTGTTTACTGCTCTTTTTTACGTGTATCATGTGTGTGTGTGTGTGTGTGTGTGTGTGTGTGTGTGTATACACACATTCATAGGAGGAGCTCACATAGAAGTCAGAGAACAACTTGTGGGAGTCAGGTCTCTCCTGCCAGGTGGGTTCTAGGGATCAAACTCTGTCTTCAAGCTTGTCAGCAAGTACCATTAACCAGTGAGCCATCTCTGGCTCTCTTTTATTTTATTCTTTTTAAAAGAAAGGGCATAGTAACCATATTGTGACTGAACTATTAAAAATAAACAGTATTTATTTATTTAGGTTTTCTGAAACAGGCAGGGTCTTGCTATGTGGTCCAGGCTGGCCTGGAACTCACGATCTTCCTGCCTCAGTCTCTTGAGTGATGAGGTTATGAGTGTACACCACTGTACCCAACTGAATACACATTTGCAACCTTAGTGAGTGATGCTTTATGTCCTTGAAAGAGACAGGAGGCACTGTGAGCCTGCAGTTGCTGGGTTTTAGACACACAGACCTGACTGGAGGGATCCTAGAGTTGGGATCTGAAGGCTTGCCCTGAATGTACCTAGCTGAGCGATCTGAAGTAATTAGGGGTTGGACAGATGATCTAAGGCTAAGAGTTGTGGCTGTTATCATAGAGGACTTGTGCTTACTTTGCAGCAGGGGGATCACAGCTACCTACAACTCCAGCTCCAGGGGATTTGATACTCTTTCTTGACCTCTCTGAGCACCTGCACACATGTGGACATCTCTCCCACAGTCAATCATCAACCAACCAACCAACCAACCAACCAACCAACCAACCAACCGATCGATCAACTAGTTAACCAACCAATCAATATACACACTCAACTGCAGACAATTCATATACCTCAGAAATAAATATGACAAACGCTAAAATATATCCATGCCTCTAAAAATGTTCAACCTCCGTATAGTTATTGGCATAAAGGTTGTTGACATGAAGTTCTGCCAGGATCCTAAGACCTTGCTGCACATAGTCAGCTCTCAGGAAATAGGAGCCATTGCTTGACTCCTCCCATCCCAAGCCACTCACTCCCCTCACAGCCCCATCTCTGAGCTGGGTGTACTGGGGACACTGAGCAGCAGCTGTGAAGCAGGCGCCACTGCCTGAGCATGGCTGAAACCATGGCGGAATTGCCATGTTCCCCCCTCTGTGCTGGGTTCCTGCTCTCTTTGCACATATGTCCACAATAAACTGACTTTAGTTGCCATGAAAATGCTTTCAATAGATTCTCTTATCAAAAGACTGTTACACCCATAGGACCCACCTTTCTGCTTTTATCAGAGAAGCACATGTTTGTAAGCTATGGTAACTAGCAGCGAGACCCACAACAGATGATGGGTAGAGAATGAGACTCTGGCGTGCTCATTCCTAAATGGGATGCCTGCATGGAATCCCTTCCCCTCAAGGCTCAGGGATGTATGCAGATGAGGAGGTGGAATGTGTGTAAGGGCCAGAGGTTGTAGGTCCTTCAGGGAACCAGTGTCTTCCAGACACAGAGGGACTCAGACATAGACTAAGACAGCACACAAGACCTTCATAAGTTCAAACCAGACAAAACTGACAGCACTAAGAAGGGGAAGTAGAAACAACGCCATGCATTAATTCATAAGCTATTTGCAATTGATACCTGCCGAAAAAGAGGAAATGAGCTTCTCTCCAATGGAGTACCACTAGGTATGTGTGTATCAAACCCTTCCCGGCAGGCGCCTGGCCCAGAGCAGTTGGCCATCACAGAACAACACATGTTTTTGTGTGATATTTGTTTTTGTTTTGTCTTATTGGGCTTTTGTTTGTTTGCTTTGATTTTGTTTTTTTTTTTTCTCTTTTGAGAGAGAGAAAAAGAACACAACGTTATATGGAGAAGAAGTGAGGACGATCCCACAGGAGTTGGGGAAAAAAGAATACGATCAAAATATAATTATGAAGAAGTGATTATGCTTATTCACTGGGCTAAAAAGTTACTAAATATGCCAAAAAAAAAAAAAAAACCCTAACCCTCCCCAAACAAAGCAAACCAACCAAACAACAACAAAAACCCAGTGGAGAGGGGTGCAAATTTTGTTTTAATGAAGCAGATAGCGATTTCCAGAAAAATGTGCACAATGTTGTCATTTTCTTCCAAATGCTTTATTTGCTCTCTTGGTTTATTTTTATTTATTTATTTTATGTGTATCAGGGTTTAGCTCCTGTGTGTGTGTGTGTGTGTGTGTGTGTGTGTGTGTAGTGTGTAGTGTGTAGTATGTAGTGTGTATAAACTATATACATGCCTGGTGTTGGCAGAGGCCATAAGAAGGCATCAGATCCCCTGTGACTGGAGTTACAGACAGTTCTGAACTTGCATGTGGGTGCTGCAAAGAGAACCCAGGTCTCTCAAAGAACATCCAGTGCTTTTATGTTATTTTGTCTTTTTTTTTTTTTTTTTTAACAGAGCTGAGGACCGAACCCAGGGCCTTGTGCTTGCTAGGCAAGCGCTCTACCACTGAGCTCAATCCCCAACCCCCCATCCAGTGCTTTTAACTGCCCCAGGACTGGAGAGATGGCCCATTGTTAAGAGCTCATACTGTCCTTGCAGAGGCCACCTCAACGCAGCTGCCACCACCCATGTGTGTGGCTCACACAACCTCCCAAAACTCCAGCTGCAGAGGAATATGGCTCCTCTGGCCTTCATGAATGCTCCTCTTAAATTCATGTGCTCCCACCCCCCAGACACAGAGACACATACATATACACAATTTAGAAATAAAATAAATAAGGAAAAAATGTTTTCTTTCATTAGAAAGACACCCCTAAGGGGATAAAAGCAATGCTACATTTTTTTTTTTCATGGAAAAGGATCTCCTGTTTCACACCGAGCAATGCAACCCTGGCCAGAGGGAGGTGCCAGGCTCACCTACGTGTGTTTTAAAGCCAATTGCCTCTGGCGTGAGCAACCTAGCCAGGTTTAATGTTGTTTGGGATAATTTAGCTGGTGGCACATGTAAAGATTCCCCTTTCTTGTCGGTAAACACAATACAATGCTTCTAACAGCTGGTAGCATCCTAAAATGTGATGAAATGTGGTGCTACTCTTAGTAGAAAGGGCCTGTGATTACACAACTTTACACCCTCATTTTCTAGAAGGTAGACAGGCCAGACCCAGCCACAGCTTATACTTTTGACCTGCCCAACGCTTCCCCTGGGAAGTCGACCATCCCTTTTGAGTTGGTTAGGTTCCTTTTACTCTCCTCATCCGTTACTTTGGCTCAGAATGATTCTGCTCCAGAAGAGAAAAAGTCGTTGCTATGGGAAATTCAAAAATTGGACGAAATACTGTGTGATGGAAAAAAGTCAGAGCCGGGATGCATCGGAGAGCGCCAGAGCTGTAATTGGAGAGCGGAACACTTCCCCACCCTGGGCCAGCAGCATTTGGTCAGCGGTGCAGAGAGACGTTCCTGACTTGTTCGTGGGTTTGTAGACAGCCTCTCTGCAGGCAGGGGTGCCCTTGACCGCGCGCTCAGCCAGAGCACAGGTGTCTAGAATGGTTGCTATGGAAAGCTCTGGCTATCTTTGGAGACGTAGCCTGTCCCAGCAGACAGCCAACTGTCGTTCTGGTGCCTTTAGAGTCCCGAAGAGCGTAAATTCCAAGACCGTACCATTAAGACACACCACTGCTCCTCAGATTCCTGGGGCTCTAAAGACTATTTTTGAGTTCAGAAAAGGAACACAGCGTAAAACGAATGACTTCTCTCTCCTTGGCCTCTATTTCTAGCCGTAGTTATAATAGCCTGGGAGGTTGCAGAATCTACAATGCAAAAATCTTCAGACTCATAAGCTTAAAAGAAAAAAAAAAAAGTCCAGGATAACGAAGACCCATTCTTTTCTAACATCGGCTTTCTTCATCTTCTTGGCTTAGCCTGAACCTGAGGTGCAGAGTGATGGATGAAAGTAATGGCCTGTACTTACTAATTATCGCTTCTGCGGTGACTAATACTGGGGGCTCTTGATTTACAGGCACCAATGGGGGAAGTCGGGGAGAAAGAGCTGATTAATGTTGGCTAGGGCAGGAAGATAGGATGCACCCTGGGCTGTATTCAAAGCAAGCAGGATTTATGCTCCCTTCAGTTACCCTGAGCCTAAGCACTCTCAGGTGGTGATGGCCATGAACTTGAAGGATGGGAGTAAGGAACACAGAAAACCATTTTTTTTTCCCCAGCTCAAACCACAAACTTTGGATACGCTGTCTGCCGAAACAAGCATCCTGAGCTCATTTTTCTTGGGACTGCTGAAGCCGGGTCCTGAGCTCCTTCCCGGAAGCCAGCAGTGAACCACAGATAGCCGGCTTCGAAGGCACCAGGTGCCCTGCAATTTGGGGCGGTGGGGGTGGGGGGGATTGAGTGCGTGTAGAGGAAAACAAAACCTCTTCCTAGGAAATTTCCAAGTCTTTGGTGTGGAGCGGGGGCCGAGGCTCCGGATGGACCTCAGTCAGGGCTCGCAAAGGTCCTAAGGGGGGAACCTCCACAAAATCCAGCCTGCTGGGTGGCGCTAGCTCGCCTGCAGGGAGGGGCTCCTTGCTGTCTGTGACCTGACCCACTTATGATAGCGTGAAAGCTGCCCGCTAGAAAGCGAGCCTCCACTCTCACCATCGCCCGAACAACTAGGCAACACTCCCTCCTTTGAGCTGAGCTCCTCACGACAGACCGCTCTCAGTTCACTTCTGACACAAATGTGACTCAGCTCCTCACGTAGGATTCATTAACTGCCTGGTCTGCTCTCACTTTAACCCGGAGATTGAACGCAGCCGCTTAGTGAAGCGAGGAGGCGGGCTGCAAGCCAGGCAGGACCCGTGGTGTACCGTGTTGACTGAAATGCGGGACTCAGTTGCCATCACAGAGCGATGCTGAGGAAAGCTAGTCCAGCGTTGTCAGAAGCGAGCAGTCCGGATACTAGACCCCACATTTTAATGTGAAATCTTTTGATTAAAAAAAAAATGTTGGCACCAAATTGTGCTTAAAAACACTGTGTGGTCCAAACAAAACACAAACACACAGGCAGCATACGTCTATCTCAGAGCAAAGCACATTCCAAGCCCTGTTAGTAGAAAAACTGCAAATGCAAGAGAGTGAAGTGGGGCCCGTTTCCCCCTTCTCAGTCCTCGAAGAAGCAATACAAACCAGATGGTGGTGGCGCACCCCACCCCCCTTAGTCCCCGAGTTGAGAAGCAGAGATAGGCAGATCTCTCAGTTCGAGGCCAACCCGGTCTACAAGGTAAGTTCTAAGACAGCCAGGGCTACACAGATGCCTGTGTAGTCTGCAGGAGCCCTTTCCTGTCTCAGAATAATGAAAAGGATACAGAAGAAAAAGAAGCAGAAGTGGCAGCAGCAGCAGCATGACTCTCCTGGTGTGAAAATGTTTTTTGTTGGGAGTTTTCGGCCCCACTCTTTCCCATCTAGCTCCCAAATAAGACACATAGAAACTCGGTATTTTATTTACAAGCTGTAAGCCTGTCCTGGGCCGGTTCTGAGCTATTCTAACTTATATCCCAGCCATATGCCCCTGTTACGTGCTGTTTCTGTCCATCAGTTCGTCCTCAAAGTGGACTTCTGGCTACAGGATCACGATCCACCCGGCCTCATGCCCCACCCACCGTGGTTTCTCTCAAGACCCCTCACTTGATTCTCAAGTCCCGCCCTCCTCTCTCTACTGCCCAATCACAGGCTCTAGCCCTTTATTAACCAACATCTTTAAACCGGGAAGCAAGGTTTACCCAACAAGGGCCGGCATACGTGAGAATACACCCATCTGGATGGCGACCAGATGTTGGGACTCAGAATTCAGCATTTTTATACATAGCAGCAGACCAACCCCCAAATCCTGGCATTCTGCTTGGTGCTACCTGTGAGTGTGAGGTGCGTGTGTACGCAGAGGCAAGTTGGAGCTTACGAGGGCTCCCCTTTGAGCCACTTTTCTGATCCAGTTGGAGGCTGAGAGTTAGTTCTCAGCTGTTCTTTCAGAAGAACCAATAGCTTGCCTGAAACCGGAATCTACCTAGAAAGGACACATCCAATCCTATCATATAGACCTACTGTTTCTTCCATGCAAAGGGAGTCAACGGTGGGGGACTCTGGAGAGAAGCCAGTTCCCTGCCACCAGCAGGGTCTAGGCTTTTGATGCTCCATCATCCCCATAGCACAGGACAAGTGACCCTGTGCCTCAGGTGTGCGCCCTGGGACTAGCTAGGAGGCTCCAGAACAAAGCAGAGACTGTCCCTTGCAGAGGCCACTAGGAAACAAGCTGCGGGCAGCCCCACAGTGCTGTCAGGCTGCGGCTGACCCTCGAGGATGAAGCAGTGCTCCCGCGTGGCCAGCCCGAACTCCTCTGGGGCTTCCACCCTGGCCCCGATGGCCCCTCCATGGCTTTGGGCATACACTAGCTCACTCTCCTCCCTCTGGTTTGCAGTCTCTTGCCCTCTAATCCACCTTAATCACAGAGAAATGTGTCATTTTTATCCAGAAACTCATTGGGAAAATGCTCTTTGTTAGAAGGATGGGGTCAGAGCTCTTACTGACATTCCCGGACTTCCGGGTCCACACTCCTCAAAAGGGGCTGGCCAGTGGAAGCAAACGGCCACCAGCCTCTTGCTATGTCCGAGGTGCTGTTTTACAAATGTGACCTCCGTTAACTCTCGCAGATGCTCTGAGATATTAGGTCTCATAGGTCACCTCTCTGATAAAAGATGGGGAAGGAGACACCCCTCGGTCAGGGTTGCAGTGAGAAGTGGGGGTCTGAATCCAGGTCATGACGTCCATAGTTTTTTCCCTCACACAGCCTGGGCTCCAGCCGAGTTCTCTCCAGCTTCCCTGAGCTCTAGACTCACTGGTCCGACCACCCAGTGCACATCCTTGCTTTGACATCTAATACATCCCCAACACAGCATCCACACATCCCGATTCCACCTGCGAAATCGGTCTTCTGGAATCCTCTGCATTGTGTTAAACAGCTTTTGTGTGAGTCTTATCTGCTCAGGCCAAACCCTCAGACTCATCCTCGGATTCCTCGATTTCCTCTGACATCCCATGGACAGTCTAATCCACAAAAAAGAAAAGTCTGGAAAACAGCAGCGTCTCATCGCCACTGCCCCCTGCTCCGCCCCCTCTCTGAGTCATTGTCCGGGCCTCCTAACAGGGCTCTACGCTCCCCTCATTGTTTCTACTCATTTACCCTCAGCACCGCATCTGCTATGGTTTTGACATGGTTTGAATGTATCCCTCAAGGGTTTGCGTGTTGAAACTTAATCCTCCTGTGGTATGAAGATTATGGGATTTGAATCTGAGCATGGTGCTTAGAGATTGGGGGTCTTTGGGTGGTGATCAGGATTAGACAAGGCCGCGGGATGGAACCCCTGTGACCGAATGGCTGGTGGCCTTCTAAGAGAGGCCACAGTTCCCTGTCTTCACCGAGTGATGCCCCGCGCTCCCCACGGCATTGCGCTGTCTCAGCGTATAGGCTAGCTGACCTCCCCACCTTCACGCTCAGACTCCTCAAGGTAAGGGGTCTGAACCACTAAAAGCACATGAAAAATAGTTGTGTGTAATGACTTCTGAGACAGTGGCGTTCACAGAGGAACGCTTACCTGAACAGTTACTTACTTAAGGTACAAGTTAAAAAAAAATCATTGCAATTATTCACGTACAAGGGGGAGGACACTGAGCACATGTGGGTGGAGGTCAAAGGACAACTTGTAAAACCTCACTCTCTCCTTCTGTATGTGGCCCCAGGGATCATCAGGAATGGAGGAGAGTGCCCTTACCTGCTGAGCTGTTTGTCCAGCACAAGGAACAACATTCTAAAACCTAAATAACCGTCCGGACAATTCAATTAATGCATTTAACTCCCAAATGCAGTGATAGTTTCTCTGTTAGAAAGCTATGGTGTAGACAGGTGTGGTAGCACATGCTTTTAGGATGTGTGGTAGCACCAGGAATTAGGATGATGCAGGAGGACTTGAGTCCAAGGCTAACCTGGGCTACGTAGGGAGACTTTGAGTGCCACAAAAGTGGCCGTGCATCCTCCTCCTCCTCTGAGACAGAGACACCACCTTCCCTTCTCCTCCTGGGGCTCGGGAAGAGCTGGCTCACAGATTCGCATGCCTTCCATGGCTGGTGGTAGAGACACCAGTTTGACGTCCGCTAACTGGTTAGCTCCGGGCAACCACAGGGCTGTAAGTAAACCCTTCCAGTACTGGAATGACAGAAACACTGCCCTGGGAATTACCGAATGTGCCCACACAGCCCTGGCAACGGATAGTTACCTGTGGTTGACCATGATATGGGGCCCTTTCCCTTGGAAAGCTCAACACGTCCCTCTTTAGTCTCACGTATTCCGAAACCAAAGTGGTGGGAGACAGGGAGAATATGCTTTTGCCTGGCCTTTGTTTTCCTCACAGACTTCCCTACATAAAACTGGAAGTTTTACTGCTTTATTTTGTTTGGGGGGGAATGATTCTTACTACAATGTAGCCCAGGCTGGTAAGCTGGCCTTGGCTTTAAAACCCTGCTGCTTTAGCCCCTTGCATGCTGGGATTATAGACCTGTGTCCCACACTCAGCTTTAGGGTATGCTGTAAAATCATTATGCCTATACTCAAGACTGACGAGTGCTTTTGATCACATACCTTTTGATGCATTTATTACACTGGTGCAGTGGGGGACTTTTTAGAATAGTACTAAAATACGTGTTTTCAAATTCATGGAAGGCCGTGTAAGAAACACAGGGTGGTGAAAGACAGTTTAGACTCTCCGATTGAAACTACCTAGCTGCACAGGTCCTCTACCTTACCACTCTGAAAATCTCCTCATCTCCCTCAGTCAGTGTCCCTGACTCGTTCCCATGTGTCAGATGGACCCAGTGATGCCCGTTTACGATGTGTACTTACCATGTGGTTTAGACATTCATGTGGAGTGCCCAGCACAGCCTGGAATGCAATAGCAAGGCAACAGACTGAACCTCGTGTGGTCAGTATACCTCAAGGTGACAGTGTGGTCAGTATACTCAAGGTGACAGTGTGGTCAGTATACTCAAGGTGACAGTGTGGTCAGTATACTCAAGGTGACAGTGTGGTCAGTATACCTCAAGGTGACAGTGTGGTCAGTATACCTCAAGGTGACAGTGTGGTCAGTATACCTCAAGGTGAATAGCAGACACAGTAGATGCACAGAAAAATATTGTACAATGTGTGCACGCGAGAGCTACACTAACAGGAAAAATGTCATGCCTTGTTAATGGAGAGATGCCATAGAAACTAGTGTCGGGGGGAACTCAGAACAGGAGAGCATTCACTCTGCCCGGGGCATAAGGGAAGGCTTTTTAGGAGAGGTGAGTCCAGAAAAATGAGGAATGGCCGTCAATAGCCAAGGTGTAGACGCTTCCTCCATTCAAAGACCCCAAGAAGGTAAGCACATGCTGAGCGTTGAGAATGGTGGGTCCCATACCGAGTCCCTGTGACAGGCGCTGGGGATGCACAGAAAGGAAGTGAGATCAGCCGGAGGAGAAACGTCAGGACTGGATTAAACCGGGACACCTGACTACCGGCCCCACTCCCAGGGTTCGGCCAAGCTAAGCCGCATTCTTGGGGCTGGGGACAGTAGACGCGGGGAGTCTGATGCTGAGACTGGAGAGGGAGGCGGCACTCTGACAGGCACTCTGCTCAAAGTCACCTCTTCAGGCTCTCTGACCATCAGCCTACCCGGGATTGCCCCTGCCAACTGCCAGCCAGCCATTAATGGAGTTATGGTCGGTATTCAACATGTCCCCCTCCCTCCCTCTCCTTTCCTTTCCTTGATGTTTTTGAGACAGAGTCTCACTATGTAGCCCAGGCTAGTCCAAACTTGTGATCCTCCTGCCTCAGCATCCTAGGTGCTAGGCTTACGTGTGTGTGTGTGTGTGTGTGTGTGTGTGTGCCTCCACATCCAGCGTTTCCATTCTGAAAGGACTATTCCTTCTCTCCCAGAGATCATAGCTTTCAAGAGAACAAACTCACACCCTGGTCACCACTAAAGCCCTCTTTGGAGTGTGCAACGTGTAGGCAGACAGGGTGTCACAGGCTGTGTTGAAACAGCTCAGGGGGCTGAGAACGGCTATGTTTTTCTTCCTTCTGTTTTTAGATACTTTGTGTTTATGCTTCTAATTGTGCTGACTAGACACGGTTTAATAGTTGCAAGCTGCCTTGATCCTTTCTGGAGTGGGGGAGGAAGAAGGCTATATTTTAAATATATGGCAATATTTCACAAGTCCTGGAATGTAAAACACCAGACATCTCTACTGTGTTTGAGATAAAAATAAGTGCATCAGTCATCATCTTCTGAACACTCCCACTGAGGCTACTGAGCCCCTCCCCCCCTGCACCGTCCCCCCCTCCCTCCCCCAGTGGGACCCATCCCTGCCGGTTAGTTCTTATCATGATACTTGGAAGAGACTCAAGGAACAGTGCAGTTTCTACTAACAGGACTGCTTTAGTTCCCAAGCTTTCTGATCCTGAACACAAGCCCCCTACCAGGAACTTTTTATAAACGACTCTTAACATTCTCTTGATCCCCCTACTAGGTTAAAACCCATGCTTCCTGGTTTGGGACCCCGGGGTTACCTTGCTTAGCTACCAGAAGAAACCTTGCCAGCAGTAAACACTGTGCAGTCTTGCGTGAGGCTGGCATGAATGAATGAGTTAAGGAGGCCCCGGTGGGCAAGCACACCCTCTGGCAGTCAGGTTCGAGGCAGAGAATGCATTTGAACCTAGATGGGGCTCATCTTAAAGGGCCAACAGACTGACTTCCCATCACCCCAGCAGCCACACATGGCCTCTCTTTATAACTTCCTCTCTTGGGCCTCCAGAGCGCTGGGGGAAACGTTCCCTAGCTCTCCAGCCACCCAGTTCCCTTGTTAATGAACACCAGAAAGGAAAATTTTCAAACAAGGAGAGAAGCCACGTGAGACGGAAACTTGCATTCTAGCTGCCTGGGGCTCTCGGGTCGACATGGGGCGTGAGGAGGGACAATGTGCCCTCAGGATAAAGTTCACACAGGTAATGAATGGTCCAATGCCAACCTCAGTAGGCATGCATGACTCAGTTTACCCAAGATGCCCTGCATGCCTGAGATACAGGTAATTAATGAATGCTCCAATGCCAGCTGCCGGCCTCAGTAGGCACACATGACTCAGTTTACCCGAGATGCCACACATGCCTGAGATATGGTTGGTTAGTCTCTGAACAGGGGCTGGTTTCTATTTGAGGGTTGAGGTAAGATGGAAAAGAAGCACAGAGAGGAGGTGGATCTCTTTTCCCTCCATAAAAATGGCTCTCTTCTAGTTTTTCCTATTAATTCTTCTCTAAGAATCTGGTTCTGTGTTTTGACCCTTTGAACCTCAACTCACAATTCAAATCCATCTTCAATAGTTGGGGCGATTCACACTGACAGTTGTGCTATGTGCTTTTGGCCAGGCACGTTGTAGAACGCTTTGTATGTACTGACCCATTCTATCCTCACGCTAGCTCTATAAGGAAAGTACTGGTACATTCTCCAGGCACAGAGAACCTTCCCGGTCTCACACAGCCGGCTCCTGGAGAGGACGGTGGAGTTCTGGTCGAGGTGGGCCCACCAGGGCTGTAAGATGCCATGCATGTTGGTGGCTGATAGCCGAGAGGTGCTTGGAACACGAAAAGCAGCGGAGGCGGCACACGGGAAACCGGAAGCGGCCTTTGGGTATATTCTATTCTTTACTACGGAACCATGCACTGCAGCTCCGGGGTGGCTGCTGAGAAGAACGCAGGCGGTGCGCTCTGCCAAGCATGGCCTGTTCTCATCAAGCCAAAGCCTACAGGCCTGCAGCTGAGAGCCGCGAGCCACAAGCATCACACAGCTCGTGTCCTTGCCTCTGCCCTGTCACCGGGGCCATCTGCCAGCAGCGTGCACATCCTAGGTCCCTGCATGCCCTTGGGCTTCCCGTTTCACTGCCGATCTTCATCTCCAGAAATAACCTAATTATCTCTGGGAATAGCTTTGGCCTCCTCTCCTCGTCCTAGAAGCAGAATTTTAAAAGGATCCTATCTGGGCTTTATGGGCACTGCTAGGTGGATTATTTATTCTGCCCCTAGAGGGAGCTCTTTCGTTCCAGACTTTATAAACTCTTCTTGGATAATGTATTTGATTTTTTTTTTTTTTTTTTTTTTGACCTCGCTGCAGGCACTTCTGTGAGAAGGCACAATTTTTTTTTAAAATTGGATAAATTCTCTATTTACATTTCATTTTCCTTTTTCTGGTTCCCTGCCACCCAAAGCTCCCCCATGCCCTTTTCCCTCCCCGTGTTCCCCCATTCACCCTTTCCCACTTCCCTGTTCTGGTATTCCTTTACACTGATGCTTTGAGCCTTTCCAGAACCAGGGTCCACTCCTTCCTTCTTGTTGGACATCATTTGGTATGTGAATTGTGTCTTTGGTGTCCCAGGATTCTAGGCTAATATCCACTTATCAGTGAGTGCATACCATGGGTGTTCTTTTGAGGCTATGTTACCTCACTTAGTATGATGTTCTCCAGCTCCATCCATTTCTCTAAGAATTCCATGAATTCATTGTTTCTAATGGCTGAGTAGTACTCCATTGTGTATATAGACCACATTTTTTGTATCCATTCTTCCGTTGAGGGACATCTGGGTTCTTTCCAGCTTCTGACTATTATAAATAGGGCTGCTATGAACATAGTGGAGCATGTATCCTTATTGCATGCTGAGAAATCTTCTGGGTATATGCCCAGGAGTGGTATGACTGGGTCCTCTGGAAGTATCGTGTCCAGTTTTCTGAGGAACTGTCAGACTGAGTGACCCAAAAAACTCCACCAGAGAACTCCTACAGCTGATAAACAACTTCAGCAAAGTGGCTGGTTATAAAATCAACTCAAGCAAGTCAGTAGCCTTCCTATACTCAAAGGATAAGCAGGCTAAGAAATTAGGGAAATGATACCCTTCACAATAGCCACAAACAATATAAAGTATCTTGGTGTGACTCTAACCAAACAAGTGAAAGATTTGTATGACAAAAACTTTAGGTCTCTGAAGAAGGAAATGGAAGAAGACCTCAGAAAATGGAAAAATCTTCCATGCTCGTGGGTTGGCAGGATTAATATAGTTAAAATGGCAATCTTGCCAAAAGCAATATACAGATTCAATGCAATCCCCATCAAAATCCCAACTCAGTTCTTTATAGAGTTAGAAAGAGCAATTCTCAAATTCATCTGGAATAACAAAAAACCCAGGATAGCTGAAACTATCATAGAAAGTCTTCCAACCAAAAAAAGCACAGGACCAGATGGTTTTAGTGCAGAATTCTATCAGACCTTCAAAGAAGTCCTAATACCAATACTCTTCAAACTATTCCACAAAATAGAAACAGAAGGAACACTACCCAACTCATTCTATGAAGCCACAATTACCCTGATACCAAAACCACACAAAGATCCAACTAAGAAAGAGAACTACAGGCCAATCTCCCTGTGAATATTGATGCAAAAATACTAAATAAAATACTTGCCAACCGAATCCAAGAACACATCAAAAGGATCATTCACCATGATCAAGTTGGCTTCATCCCAGGGATGCAGGGATGGTTCAATATATGGAAATCCATCAATATAATCCACTACATAAACAAACTCAAAGAAAAAAAAACACATGGTCATCTCACTGGATGCTAAAAAAGCATTTGACAAAGTTCAGCATCCTTTCATGCTTAAAGTCTTGGAAAGAACAGGAATTCAAGGCCCATATCTAAACATAGTAAAAGCAATTTACAGCAGACCGATAGCCAACATCAAAGTAAATGGAGAGAAACTTGAAGCAATCCCACTGAAATCAGGGACTAGACAAGGCTGCCCCCTCTCAGCATATTTCTTCAATATAGTACTTGAGGTACTAGCTAGAGCAATTCAACAACATAAGAAAGTCAAAGGGATACAAATTGGAAAGGAAGAAGTCAAACTATCACTATTCGCAGATGATATGATAGTATACTTAAGTGACCCAAAAAACTCCACCAGAGAACTCCTACAGCTGATAAACAACTTCAGCAAAGTGGCTGGTTATAAAGTCAACTCAAGCAAATCAGTAGCCTTCCTATACGCAAAGGATAAGCAGGCCGAGAAAGAAATTAGGGAAATGACACCCTTCACAATAGCCACAAACAATATAAAGTATCTTGGTGTGACTCTAACCAAACAAGTGAAAGATTTATATGACAAAAACTTCAGGTCTCTGAAGAAGGAAATTGAAGATCTCAGAAAATGGAAAAATCTTCCATGCTCATGGGTTGGCAGGATTAATATAGTTAAAATGGCAATCTTGCCAAAAGCAATATACAGATTCAATGCAATCCCCATCAAAATCCCAACTCAGTTCTTTATAGAGTTAGAAAGAGCAATTCTCAAATTCATCTGGAATAACAAAAAACCCAGGATAGCTGAAACTATCATCAACAGTAAACGAACTTCTGGGGGAATCAATATCCCGGACATCAAGCAATACTAAGAGCAGTAGTGTTAAAAACTGCATGGTATTGGTACAGTGACAGAGAGGTGGATCAATGGAATAGGATTGAAGACACAGAATTGAACCCACACATCTAAGGCCAATTGATCTTTGACAAAGGAGCTGAAAACATCCAGTGGAAAAAAGATAGCCTTTTCAACAAATGGTGCTGGCTCAACTGGAGGTCAACATGCAGAAGAATGAGAATCGATCCACTCTTATCTCCTTGTACTAAGCTCAACTCCAAGTGAATCAAGGACCTCCACATTAAATCAGACACACTGAAACTAATAGAAAAGAAACTGGGGAAGACCCTGAAGGACATTGGCTCAGGGGGAAAGTTCCTGAACAGAACACCAATAGCCTATGCTCTAAGATCAAGAATAGACAAATGGGACCTTATAAAATTACAAAGTTTGTGTAAGGCAAAGGACACTGTCAAAAGGACAAATCGGCAACTAACAAATTGGAAAAAGTACATATGACAGAGGGCTAATATCCAATGTATACAAAGAACTCAAGAAGTTAGACCCTGGAAAACCAAATAACCCTATCAAAAAATGGGGTACAGAGCTAAATAAAGACTTTTCACCTGAAGAAATCTGGATGGCTGAGAAACACCTTAAAAAATGTTCAACATCATTAGTCATTAGAGAAATGCAAATCAAAACAACCCTGAGATTTCACCTCACACCAGTCAGAATGGCTAAGATTAAAAACCTCAGGAAACAACAGGTGTTGGCGAGGATGTGGAGAAAGAGGAACACTCCTCCACTGCTGGTGGGACTGCAAGCTGGTACAGGTATTTGCTTTTAAAAGCAGGCTTTCTCAAGAGAGGAGGCGCCACAAGTAGCCCACGCTGGCCAGTGTGCCCTGTTTACTATTGGTTATGACGGTGCTTACTGCAGTCATTAGATTGGTGCTTTTAATAGCAGGCATGGAATCAGGCTTTAGCCTGTTTAACAATGTCCTAACTGGGGGGGGGGTGTTATACCCCCACTTTACAGGTACAGACAACGAGATTCAACACATTCAACACAGTGGCAAGAGCTGGAAGGCAAACACAGTACTGAGATTCTTATCTTGACCTACATCCTCTGCATACCTGTCTCATGACAACGTAAGCAATATTCATTGTCCCAAAGGCGGCTCAGTTCTGAGCACTGAAGTTCAACCTATTTACCCCTGTTAGAACCTATCAGGCAAGCGTGATCAGCGCTCTCTTTTGCAGATTCGGAAACAACATACAGCTTAACTTGGCCAAGGTCACCGTTAACCTCTAGTGACTAGCAGTCCCTGTTTGCCTGGGACTAACCTGGTTCTGAGATACAGAATTTCCAGATAAAAACTGGTGGGTCCTAGGCATACCAGATGAGCTGGCTACCTTGTCAGTAGCAGACAGTGTGAAATCAGGGCTGTGATCCCCCAAAGGATGCTCTTACCTGTGACAGTAGTACATATTCCCCCCTTTCCCTATGCTTTAGTCCAAAGATTTAATAGAAGCTAGTTGAGGGATGGGTGGAGGAGATCATGATTTCAGATGCTTCCGAGTGTATGCTCACTGCGGTGCTAGCCTCTTAGATGGATGTCCAAAACATCCCTCCTTCCGACGGCTGCTTGAATCTGGTCCTTTACAGCAGCCCTTGCAGATATAAATTGTATGCAATTCCAGAAACTTGAAGAATCAACTCACTGTTTAGTTTAGACAAAGCCTAGCAGATAGCCAGGGGAGTCTGATAAACATGTGCGCTGCTCCCTGGGGTGCCTCAGAAGAATTCCAAAGCTCAAACCAGATGTGCAATTGACAGAGGTTGATGAGGGATGGTGGCGGGTTTGGGCACAGTCCACATGCCAGGTTAATTCTTCATAGAGACGTCAGGACAGTTTATCCATCCTATGACTCTCTGGCCTCTTTGAGGTCATCAACTTATCTTCCTGGACATTTGGGGGAGGGGGGAGCTGGTGATTCCTGAGCTACAGACAATGAGGGTTTTCTGTCAACTGTTTGGGGATTGTGATAGGTACGCAGGGGTGGAGGGTGGGGGGTGGTGTGGGGGTATGGGGGATGTGGGGGTATGGGGGATGTGGGGTGGTGGTGGGTAGCGTGGGGTGGTGAAGGAGGCCAGATTTTTGCACAGCTTTTAGCCCCTGCTATTTTTGGTTCCATTGAGAATTGTTCTACTTACCGTTAAAACACTTGGAAATGAGTTCACCCTGGAGGCATAGGCCTGTGCTGTCAGGGACTCAGAGGGCCGAGGCAGGAGGGGAATAGGTTCTGCTTTATCTAAGAGTGAGTCCAAACTGGCCTGGCTAACAGAGTGAGACTCTACATCGAAGTAAACAGTAAATAAAAACAAAATAAAAAGTAAAGAGGGTTGGAGATGTGGTTCAGTGTCAGGGACCACAGAGCACAAAAATAGGCCCATGTTTAATTCCTAATACTGTAGCATGTTCAAGCATGCGCGTGTGCACACACACACACACACACACACACACACAAATAGCACATTTTTGGGAACTGGTCTGTGGATCAAATAGTTTTTCCTTCAGGGTTGATGGGAAAAGGCTTTTGGGGTAATGGGAATCAAGGCAGCCTGACCACTGTGGTTTTCTGACGGGCTTCCCAAATTGCCTGGGCACCCAGATGTCGGCAAGAGTCTTTTTTTGGGTCTCTGTGCCTTTGTGAAGTCCAGTCAACCCCAGGGGCTGTGCAGAGGGGTCACAGCTCCGTGCGGAGATAGACACGGGAGAAGGTGACATGGCAGTCAAGTGGAAATTATTTCCAGATGACATTTCAAAACCATTCCTCCATCCCCTCACATCCATTACGTGGGATTCCTTGGGTAAGAAAGAAAATGCTGCATCTGTCTAAGCCCTTTCCAGGCCGGAAGTCACGGACTCCCCAAAGCGCACGGCTCGACACTTGGATATTGAGAAATTGTGTTCTTTCTCCCCGTGTGCCAATGTGTCCCACAAAGACATTTGGCTCTTTTTGGCTAAACTTTTTTTTTTTTTTTTTTCACAAATCAAATAAAAATTCCATCTTCCCAAACAGTTTCTATGTTTGCTAAATGAACTTCCTTTCTTTCTCAACACGGTGAGCAGGGAAACAATAGTGCTCCTTCGGCAAACCGACATTTTGTGACCTCAAAGTTATGCTATGTAAACTCGGAGCACAGAGGGGCTGCTGCTCCCATCTGCAGGACTGCCGACGCTGGCCCGAGTCCCGAGGTTCTCTTGTCAGAGTCACCCCTCAGCTCTGCTTGAGTCCTTTCACTGGGCGCAGTGGCTGCCCTAGGCCAGCCCTCTTGTGGTCTGGTGCATTAATAATTGTCCCTCCTCATGCCACCCACTTTGGCTGCAGACTTGTGCCCCAAGCTGGCCTCTCCTCTGTGGCTACCCGTCAAACAAATCCTGCTTGTTTAATCCAGTGGTTGCTTCTAACCTCACACGGAAGCAACCATGCATAGTATAGGAACGGCGTGATACTCAAGGCCGTCAGTGCGTGCCTGCAATCAGACAGGACCAAAGCTTCTATTATCTTAAACATACATATATGTAATATGTTAATATACAAAGCAGGTACATTAACAGACTACAGCAAGACAGTGTAATGAAGTCTATGTGACTGTGACCTTTGAAAGCGTCCTATTTGTACCATATTCTCCTATTTGTATGTACCACAAATAAACAGCTATGCAAATCCACAACCTTGCTGAACTCATTCACTCATTCATAGACATTTAAGTGGATACTGTAACTGTCAGGCGGAAGGTTAGGCACTGATAATACAGCCCCAGTTGTAGCCAGCATTTCACACAGAAGAAAAGACGGGCGCACCAAGGCCATCCTGGGCTATGCAGCCATCCCTTCAGATCCTCAGGGTTCACTTACGTGCATTCAACCAAACATGAAGGGGATCCTTTTTGTCTTTAATTCCAGAAGGTTCCAAATGTAACGTAAATGTAAAACTTGAATCTTCAGATGATGAGCACTACGCTGCAACCATCTTCAGGAAGAACAGCGGCCCTCGATGTGCTCTCCTGTCATTTCAGGCATTCCCGGGCCCCACGCCCTTGTCTCACATGGCCTTTGTGTATCTCAGCTTGCATATAAAACTGCAGTTATAGCGTACAACCACGAATGCCTCCTTAGCTTTATTAGAATTGAATAGGAATAGTTCTCTCTCCTGACTTCACCTCAAAAGTAACTGACTGGGGGCTGGGAACACGCCTCAGTAGATTAAGCACTTGCTACGCAAACTGAAGTGTCTGGCTCCCATTGCTGGGATGGAGGGAAGTGGGTGTGGCAATCCACCTGGAATTCCTCCATGGAGAGAGAATATAAAAGGCAGAGACAGGATCTCCAGAACCAGCTGGGTAGCTAGATCACATCTTCTCAGCAAGCTCTGGGTTCAGCTGAGAGACTCTACCTCAGTGAACGAGGGAGAGAGTAACCGAGGAAGACTCCTGATGTCAACTGCAGGCCTGTGTGACGACACATATGCACACCACACACACACACACACACACACACACACACACGTAAAAAAAAAAAAAGGAACTGAGATTCAGGGAAGAAAATAAAACAAAAATAAGGAACAAAATCCACCCGTGATTTCTCCTGTCCCATTCTGCTGCTCATCTGCTTTCAACGTTTTCTTTCATGCATATACGTGTATATGCTTCTGCACTGTCTGTCCGTTATCAGACCAAAGTGCACACTTTTAGAGACGGTATATCCTGAGACATGCCGCCGCACCATTCTACCAGCAGCACAACAACATACCTTTGTCTGCAGCAGCGACTGAACATCAGAACCACGGGACTCTAGCCTCTGACACTTGACCTATCAAGGTAAGCCCTGTAGGGTGGGGCCACTGCCAAATGGCTGAAAACCCCCTCTGCGGCCCTTGCCTCTCACCGGTTATTGAGATTACGTGCCTGCGTATCCCTGGACGCCCACTGATCAATGGCCGCCGTGGGAACCTTTAGAACCACCTTGTCCTTGGCGGTGGCTGAGGTACAACCATCTAAGGCTGACATTTGGGAGAGCCTACATGTGTGGATTCCTACAGGAAGGAGAATAAGGGTCTCCGTGGTTATGGATTCATTTCAGTTTGACAAAGTGGACACTATGCCCACCTTTCTGCAGAATCAGGCTGTACTATCCTACCTGTTAACAGGTACTTCTTAAAGTTTTATTTACTTACATGAGATCATTAAAATAAAGCCTGGCAAGCAGCCCACCAAATGGGGCGGCCCATAGGACCACAAATTATTTCAAGAAGATACACTTTTGTTATTTTTAGGGGTATGTGTGTGTGTGTGTGTGTGTGTGTGTGTGTGTGTGTGTCTGCTGTCTGTGTGTCTATGCAAGTGAGTGCCAGATGCTCTCAGAGGCCAGAGGCATCTAATCCCATGGAGCTGGAGTTACAAGTGGTTGTAAGACACCCAACGTGGGTGCTGGGAACCAAATGGGGTCCAGTGTAAGAGTGGCAAGAGCTCTTAACCCCAGAGCACTTTTCCAGACCCTATTTCTGAAAATTCTATACATCTCAAGGGCCACATTAAAAAGGTCATCTTAGAATATCCAGTGATATTTCTGAACTTAAAATAAATCACACTGAAGTGACTAAACCTTTGGAATCTATGGGATCTACCTTCGGCCTAAGCGATGGGCCTGGGATCTGGGAGAGGAACGGTGTCAAGCATCAGTCAGCCGTCAGCAATCAGCTCTCGGGCGATGAAGCCCTTGTTGGAGGGTGATGTGGGAATATTGTAGTAATTAGCAGTAATTAGGATCTTGACTGTAATTACCTGTGTGAAAACTACTCATCCTAATCCTTGTTCAAAAACTGCATGAAAAAATTGAAATAACATTCTAAATAACTTCTACTTCTTTTCTATTAACTTAATTTCTTCATTTATTTCTCACTGCATATGGGCATACACACACAAACATACACACACACACACACACACACTACACACACATACACAAATGCACTAAAATCCTTGAAGGACTGTCATAAAATCCTATATGTTCAGCACACATTTAAAAATCATTTTTATTAAACAGAAGTTTTGTGTGTATGTTAAAAGCTTGGCCTTTCCTATCAACACTTGATTAATACTCCAGAGGTTAGCCGCCTCCCCCCCTCCCTCCCCGCCCCCCCCCCCCGCCATGTTTATTAGCTGGTTTTGAATTTTGTACATCACATTTTAGTCTTAGTTACCTCCTCCCGCACTTCTCCCACATCCATTCTCATCTTCCCTACCTACCCAAATTCATGTCCTTTATGGGTTTTTTTTTTTGGTTGTTTTTTTTTGTTTTGTTTTGTTTTTAGAGGCAGGGTTTCTCTGTATAGCCCTGGCTGTCCTGGAACTCACTCTGTAGACCAGGCTGGCCTCGAACTCAGAAATCTACCTGCCTCTGCCTCCCAAGTGCTGGGATTAAAGGTGTGCACCTCCACCGCCCAGTGCCCATATACTCTTGGTTCCAGGGTCATCACTGGAGGGTGATCTACCCACCTCAGTGCACACTGGGTAAGACACAGACTTTCCCTTTTCCATCGGTCCTCAGCTGCCAACAGCTCCTTAGCTGTTGTTAGGGGTGGGACATAGAGTCTACCCCCTCTTCCAATGCTGGAACTTTGTCTGGCCTGAGCCTGCACAGGTTCCAAACATGCTATCTCAAATACCTGTGAATTCATATGTGCAATTATCACGTTGTGTCCAGAAAATGCCATAGCTTAAAACTATTACCCTGATTCAGCCCTAAACGTGGCCCTGGCTTCTATTTTTTATTAAGGTTGCCCTTTAATCTTTAACCCATTTGATTTTGTCTTTTTCTTTGTTTCTTTTCAATTATTTTGAGGGATTCCATAACCTGAGGGAGGATACAGCAATGGACATTGAAAAACACACAAGGAAAACTTAAACTTGGCCTTTTACCAATCTCCAAACTATTAACCTTGTTCATGACCAAAATCTGTCACCAAAAACTATAGTGAAATCAATGAGGTCAGATATTTTAATTTGGCTTCTGAGCTGCTCAAGCGATGGAGTTGGGAGACCAGGCTCTGAGGCTGCTTGGCATGGGCGTGGCCAGAGATGCAGGTCCTCCCGAGAGGGAACCTGGCATCCTTTGGATCTGAACTCCAGATATTGTAAGTTTTTATGAATATGTTAGTCATTTCTTTTATTGTGAGTAGTTCATTATAATATTATATTGTGAGTAGTTCCAGATGATTAACTGCGGTGATCTCCTACTAAAGAACAGGACTCTTGACAAAAATTAAGGAAGGATCACTATAGACACTGCGTGCTACGTTGGTAATTCTGGATGTGGCTTATATAAAGTCAGATGGTGTGGGCGCATGAGCAGATCATGGCTTTTCCGTGTCAGTGTTGAACCTGGAAGACTGACCCGGGAACTTTCCAGGACACGCAGTGCTCAGGTGCTGTCAGACATGTAGGGCCATCAGCTGCCTTTTTGACTTTGATGATCACCCTTAAGTACTCAACAAGGACTCCACTCAAAACCCCATCCTCCTGCTTGCCTGACAGTAATAGAGGATCTAGATAATTACAGGAGAGGATTTGGCTAATTACAGTGCTGAGAACTGACATCCAGAAGACGGCTTTCTTTTCCATGCACTTAATTACAATCTGGCTGGTTGGCCTTACTCTTAAATTGACCATCAATTGGATTACATAAAACTGACATTTTGGATAAAGGTCTTCGTTCCACCAGAAATCCAAGAGGCTGTGACTCACTGTTGCTCTTTTAGTGAGAATAGTCTTCTGAAAAAGATATCGTTTGATAAACATTTCCAGAAGCTTAAGTTAGTGTGTGTGTGTGTGTGTGTGTGTGTGTGTGTGTGTGTGTGTTTTCTTAATAATATTCAGTAGGTTTTCCCTTGTCCTTGCTATCACTGTGGTCACCGTTAAGGTTTGACTCTGAAATGTTCTCCCGTAGGGTAATATAATGAGACTTGGTTCCCTGCTGCTGACACTATTTTTGGAGGGGGTGAAAACTTTAGGAGATGGGGCTTTGTTGAAGAAAGCGAGTCCTTGGCGTGCCTTTGACACTTTTGCTTCTGGTCCCTTCCTTGCTCTTTGCTTCCTGTTCACCAGAACCTCCCCATCACGTATGTCCACCGACATGAGTTCACCAGAACCTCCCCATCACGTATGTCCACCGACATGAGTTCACCAGAACCTCCCCATCACGTATGTCCACCGACATGAGTTCACCAGAACCTCCCCATCATGTATGTCCACCGACATGAGTTCACCAGAACTTCCCCATCACGTATGTCCACCAACATGAGTTCACCAGAACCTCCCCATCACGTATGTCCACCGACATGAGTTCACCAGAACCTCTCCATCATGTATGTCCACTGACATGAGTTCACCAGAACCTCTCAATCATGTATGTCCACCGACATGAGTTCACCAGAACCTCCCCATCATGTATGTCCACCAATTCTGCTCAAGTGCATGGGGCCAAACAACCATAGACTGAAGTCTGGAAGGGAGTGTAATGAATTGTTCTTCTTGCAAGGTTTTCTCCTCTTGCAAGGTTTTCTCCTCTTGCAAGTTTTTCTCTTTGGTATTTTGGCCACAGCTGTAAAAAAGCAACTACTCTGGTGCTCTTGTTGACATTGTGGTGGATATGAAGAACTGCTTATGGAGAGGTAGGGGTTTCCTACCCTAGAAATAAGTGAAGAGCCAAACTTGGAAGTGGCAGCGGGAGAAATTAGGCACAGTATTTGCCACAGTCTATAATCATTGCCAGACCTGAGACCAACCCAGAGCTGTTCTCCATTTTAGAGATATGTCTCTTTCCCAACATCAGGTAGCAGAGAGGATTTTCCTTGGAGGTTTAGTTCTAATACAATTAGTAAGTGACAGATAAGAAATAGCTCTGCATGAACCATACTCTACCTTCAGGACCAATCCAACTCCTAGAAAGTCAACAGCACTTCCGAAGAGTCAACTAGATAGAGACAAAATACACAACCGAGCCACTGGGTCCTGCACACGTGTGCCCACCGGGCACGCTGTGAGGGCTGTTATCCAGGTAGAGTCCTGCTTCTCAATCGATGTAAATGTAAATTTTGTAAATAAATGTAAATTATGTAAATGAAGAATGCCTTCATTTACAAAGCAGCTCCTCCCATACCAAAGGATGCTTGTTTCTAATAAGCACTGGATCTCAAGGCCAACTCAAAAGGAGGGAGGGGGTCAGAGTACACACGTGGAGTCTGCATGGCTTGAAGCTTCCAGAATGCTTTGTGTACTGGGAAAATAGTTTACCGTTCTTAGCCTTGAAGCCTTCTATAACTCACACAACCTCACTCTGCTTTCTTAGCCTCAGAACTCCCGAAGCTACCTGGTGCACACTGTAATCCCTCTTCTTATTTTCCCAACTCCATAAAAGCTTTGCCATTATCCAAAATTAAAGAGCTGTGTATCAGCTTGTGTTCTCATGCTAATTGTTACCAGAAGCATGCCTCTGGTTGGTTTTTGACTGGTCAATAAAGTTGCCAGCAGCCAATGGCTGGGCAGGGAGATATAGAGGCAGGACTTTTGGGAACGGACCTGGGAAGGAGGAAGAGAGGATTCTACCATGACCATGAGGAGGGCGTAAGACATGGACCTTGCTCGAAATGGTGCAGGAGGGAGAGCCAGCCGCCATGTAGGTGCAGGAGGAAAGCGGCCTCAGGAGGGCTGCTCTTCAAGGCCCAGGGCGGCAAAGATGAAATATAGATTTAGTAAGTATTAACTCAGGACTATCGGAGAGAAGTGTGTATTAGCCACGCGAGGTTAGGGAGTGGCCCAGCCATTGAGCTGTTTAAGGTTATTTAAGATGTAAGTCTGTGTATGTGTGTCTTTCTTTTGGGAATCCAGAACAGTGGGGCAGTAGCGAGAAGTGTGCGCGCCCACTGGCTGGGGAGCTTAGAGTAGATGGATAAAATAACCCCATCAGAGCCGGGAAATGCAGAGGGCTCAAGCCTACAACTTACCACTTCATGCTCTCACGTTCTTTCTCTCCCTCTCTCTCCCTCTCCCTCTCACCCTCACCTTTTCCACCCCCCCCCATACACCCCCCCTCCCCGGTCTGACTACCCATGCAGATCAAAGATCCTGACGCCCTGGCTGCAAGGCCGGCCTTATTATGACTTTCACTGATCCCAGAAATGTTTGTCCCTTGTCGACAAAGTTCTCTGGCCATCATCAACTCTGTGGTGAGACTTATCAACCAGGCTGGCAGGCAGTCAGAGCCCAGAACTGCTATTTTGGGGGCTCAGAACTGCTTACTCTTCCTGTGGACCAGGTCATTTGAAGGTTTGTCTTGATGGAATCATGGCAGGCTGTGCTGCTGCCTGGAATGGTGCTGGAGGAAGGGGGGGGAGGGGGAGAGGGGAAGAAGCTGTGGGGTTGGGAAGGCAGGGGCACTGCTGGTTCTAAGAATGAAATCCTTCGTGAGCTCACACCCACTTTCTGGAAATACTACCTGAGCGGTGCCAGTCTGTGCCCCGGCTCTTGATAGAAAGAAGCAATTTGCAAATTGCACACTGCAGATTGCCAGTACCCATCTAATTATTGTTTAATCAACATAATCACTTGGCGATTGGCATTCCGTTTTGCAAAGTGGATGTTATTCGTCTGGAAGCTACCTAAGGAGACACGATCACGGTTGGTTCCTGATTTGGATAGCGCAACTTAGATTTCTGGGCTCTCGGTGGCAGGAAGATAATCTGCATTTGCCAGACTTTGCATTTTGATCTTTTCCCAGACACTCAGTGTGGTGCCATCCTGTCTCAGAATGCAAGGCAGCAGCAGCAAGCCCCAGATTCCAGGCAGCCATATGACCTCAAAGGAGGACAGTCAACCTTAGCAATATTATGCCGTGAGGAGAAGCAGTCAGTGGGTCACAGTGAGCGCTGCCAACCTAGGATGTGTGCGTATTCAGTGCGGTCATTAGGATAGGAACCCAGCATAAGTTAACAAGCGTATTGGTTCCATGATATTGTGGGGGTGGGGAAGGATGGACAAGCTCTGGGGTAGTCCAGGCTGAACTCGAACTTGCCATGTAACCAAGATGACTTTGAAATCTCCCTGCCTTTACCTCCCAAGTGCTGGGATGACAGGTGTGTGTCTCCATGCCCAGGTTCTGTAGTGCTGATGATCAAAGCAGAGCTCCCTACATGTAGACAAACTCTCTACCCACTGGGTTGCATCTGCAGCCCATGTGTGTGTCATGCCTTATTTATTGTAGCCAGAAGCTGGAAAGAAGCCGGATGTCCCTCAATGGAGGAATGGATACAGAAAATGCGATACATTTACGTAATGGAGTACTACTCGGCTATTAAAAACAATGGCTTCATAGGCAAATGGATGGAACTAGAAAATATCATCCTGAGTGAGGTAACCCAATCACAAAAGAACACACACGGTATATACTCACTGATATGTGGCTATTAGCCCAGAAACTTGGAATACCCAAGATACAATTCACAGAACACATGAAGCTCAAGAAGAAGGAAGACCAAAGTGTGGATACTTTGGCCCTTCTTAGAAGGGGGATCAAGATACTCATGGGAGGGGATACAGAGACAAAGTGTGGAGCAGAGACTGAAGGAAAGGCCATCTAGAGACTGCCCCACCTGGGGATCCATCCCATATACAGTTACCAAACCCAGACACTATGGTGGATGTCAACAAGTACATGCTGACAGGAGTCTGATATAACTGTCTCTTGAGAGGCTCTGCCAGTGCCTTGACAAATACAGAGGTGGGTGCTCACAGCCAACCATTGGACTGAGCACAGGGTCCCCAGTGGAGGAGCTAGAGAAAGGACCCAAGGAGCTGAAGGGGTTTGCAGCTCCATAGGAGGAACAACAATATGAACCAACCAGACCCCCCCAGAGCTCCCAGGGACTAAACCACCAACCAAAGAGTACACACAGAGGGACCCATGGCTCCAGCTGCATATGTAGCAGAGGCTGGCCATTTCAGACATCAATGAGAGGAGAGGCCATTGGTTCTGTGAAGGCTCGATGCCGCAGTGTAGGGGAATGCCAGGGCAGGGAAGCGGGAGTGGGTGGATTGGTGAGCAGGGGGTGGGGTGGGATAGGGTGTTTTTGGAGAAGAAAAGGGGATAACATTTGAAATGTAAATAAAGAAAAATCTAAGAAAAAAGAATTGTATACCATATTTAGTAGTTCTTTAGCTATAATGGCTAGATAAATATATGAACAAAAAAAAAAAAGAAAGAAAGAAAACAATTTTCTGAATAACACCCTTCAAAATCTCTTGTTATCACTGGCATGATGAACAAACCAGAAATCAAGTCGCAGGATGCACGTCTCCCTGGACGCATTCCTGAGTGTTCACTTCCAGGTTTATGTCAGAAATGTAGTTTAGGGAACTTAGCCATGTGAATGTCAAATGGATCATGGTTCCTACCTCAGTGAACATGTCATTTACTTATGAACTAGTTCTATAATGGCACATCGGAGGCAAAGCCCACCCCACCCCCAACCCCTACCCCCAACCCCACTTCAGTCCAGGTACAACCACTTTTCTGTGTGTTTTCCGTGTCTGCTTAGCTGTACTACTAATGTGGAGGGTCCACTGTACTTTTGCCTGGAGTGAAACCTTTAGAACATGGTCTTTGAAGCTGGAAAGGCAGTAAAACTTGGTTAGGGTTAGGGTTAGAGCGCCAGCATCTGAATTATCAACCAATCAAGCCATCCAACCCCGGTGTACAGCTGTGGATGGATTATAACATCAGAATGACTGCCTTGGGAAGAGATTGTAAAGCTCTGTGAAAGCTGTTGACCAAGAAGCTGGTAAAGATAGTGTGGATTAACCCCCAACTTTGTAGCTGCTGTGGTAAGGAATATTCCCTGGTCACCTGGGCCTGCATGTCCCACTTCATGCACCCAAAGCTACACTCTGGATGCAGAGGAACTGTGGGACATCCCTCTCCCTTTTAATTGCTCAACAAAGTTTTACTGCCTTTCCAACTTCAAAGACCATGTTCTAAAGGTTTCACTCCAGGCAAAAGTACAGTGGACCCTCCACATTAGTGTACAGCTAAGCAGATACAGAAAATACACAGAAAAGTGGTTGCACCTGGACTGAAGTGGGGTTAGGGGTAGGGGGTGGGGTGGGGTGGGGCTTTGTCTCTGATGTGTCATTAATCTCTAATAGTCTATAAAACCATTCACACAGTATTTACACTGTATCAGACACAATCAGCAATCCAGAGATGTTTTTACAATAGTACACGGATGTCTAGAGGTGATATGGAAACATCACATTTCCTATGATGGTCTTGGACATTCTTAGGCTTTCTTATCCTGTATGAATATGTGTGGTGTCTGTGTGTATCTGGATATGTATGTGCATATGTATGTGTGAGTATATGCATGTGTCTGTATTTATATTTGTCTAAATGTGCCTGTATGTATGTGTTTGTATATGTGTATGTGTGCATGCCTGTGTGCATGCATGTGTACATATGTGTGTGTGCTAGAATCAGTTTCATGCAGATACTCAGAGATCACCATGTTTTCTTTCCGTCTTTTCATTTGCCAACCAAAGTCACATGGCAAGACCCTGTCCTAAAAACAAACAAAATCAAAGAAAACAGCAATAAGACCAATCCAACAAAAACACCACCCAACAAATAAAAAACTCAACCCAAACTGGGTGTACAGATGTCACACATATCATCAGGGTTCAAAGCACAAGGCTCTATATTATCTTATTGACACTGACTTGCTCTCTTTGTGAATCAAGACTGCTTATAACTTCAAATATAAGAATTTGAGGTGGAAGATTTTATATCTTTATGTTCAGAGAACTTGCTTTTTCCTAGGCTGTAAAGTTATGAACGAGTTGTGTTTTCCAAGTGGTGCTTATTAAATGATAACTACAAATCCCCCCAGAAGAATGTAGCATATTTGCATATATAGAATTATATGAAATGATATTCAGCCATAAACAGAATGAAGTTTGTCATTGGCGATGGTATGGATGGACCAATGTTATGTTAAGTGAAACAAGCCAAATAGAAAAAAAACAAAACAAAACAAAATAAAAAAACCTCACAACAACCAATAAGTTATCGCTGTAGAAGGGAATGGGATAACGTCCACTAGAGGTTAAGAAGGACAAAGGGGAGAGACTGTCAGAAGTTGTTCAGAAAATGGCAACAGAACACAGAACTGAAGGATCATTTCTGGGACCTCCAAAATATTTAGAAAGAAGGAATAGCCTGCTCTAACCTCGTCAGAGCAGATAACTGACCAACACTGGTCTAACCTGGTCAGAGCAGATAACTGACCAACACTGGTCTAACCTGGTCAGAGAAGATAACTGACCAATGCTGGTCTAACCTGGTAAGAGCAGATAACTGGCCAATGCTGGTCTAACCTGGGTGAAGACAGGGAAGAATGTGTATGCAGAGCATGGATCTCCTCAATGGTCAGGACATCCATAGCAAGTGGATTTGTTGCATGATGGCCACCCACCCCAGATCCATCAGACGCACCAGAGGTGGGTCATGTACCATCTGCTCTCAGCATCCCCGTGGGAGTCAGGACAGGATTTCCATCAGATACCCAACTCCACAAACGCACAGGTCTCTTGTATAAAATGGCAGAATATGTGCATATAACCTGTGGACATCCTTCTATAAGTTAAACTGTCTCTAGATAATTCATAATTTATAATACAATGTTAAGTGCTAATGGTTAGATCACATTGTTCAGGTCACAAGGGAAAAGACTATGAAGTACAGAAGTGGTTCTATTTTCAAATTCTCTTAGCATTTGAGTCTGTGGCTTCCAAATCTATGCATACAGAGGCCTAGGACTGCATGTCTCATTTATAGGAAGGGGCTGCCTGCAAAATCAGCCAGTCTTCAGGAAAGTGGGACCCACACTGTGAGCAGTAATGGCCAAGCTGACTGAATTCCAAGAGCCAGGCCTGTCAGGATTTATAGTGTGTGAGCCAAGCCAATCTGTTTGCCAGTTTAGTGGTATCTGTAAATTTAATTCCTAACACACACACACACACACACACACACACACACACACACACAAACGCATCCACGCATGCATGCAGGACATGAGGACAGATGCAAGGACAGCAGGACAAATCAAACATGGCTGTTAATATCGTATGCAGGGTGATGGTACCGTGGCAGAAGCCAAGGGTGATGGTAATAGAAACCCCAACTTCTGTGGTACAGCCTCACCAGAGAGAATCCCAAAAGGGCCGAGCCAGGGCTCACCTCACTTACTAGCTGTGGCTCAGAGACAAGGATATGGTGCCCAGCTAAGGAAGGGGACACACACCATCCAAAGGACACAAGTCTGTCGGCTTCTCTCATCCATGCAGGGGTAAAGAGAACCTAGTTAACAAGAGGCCTATGAGCACAGCCAAGACCAGGAGAAAACAGTGCACACTTTTCAGACTTTCATATGGACACTTCAAAGCAAGGCCAGAGGAAGAGAGTTTGGCAGAATATATACCGCACTTGACATCCCCCAAATGGGTCCTAAGCTGACTGCAGTTATGTAAAAATGTCTGTCTTCGCACTAGCAAATAACAGTTGCATTAGAGAAGAGTAGCTATAGGTATCTGTATAAACACATTCCTTAGGATTGTCTTTATGTAACCTGTTAAATTACACAGAAAGAAGGGCTGGAGATTTGACTCAGAAGTTATCAGTTTCAGGCACCCACATGCAACCTCGCAGCCATCCATAACCCCAGTTCCAGGGGATCCAACACCCTCTTCTGACCCCACTGGGCACAAGGCAGGGACTTGGTGCAGACATACATGCAGGCAAAAGACTCAGACACATAAAAGAAACATACATATACATATACATAATCAGGAATGAAATTAAAAGAAAAATGATGGACATAATAAATGAAACCAAAGGATATGGTGCCCAGAAGAATGGACATAATAAAAGAAGAATAATGGACATAATAAATGAAACCAAAACACCACCTTGTCTGGCTCCCTTGTACTCCCACAATGCAGTGTGACGTTGGAGTTAATGGCATGAGGACATCCTTCCATGTATGAAGTCAGCCATGGTCATATCCAAGACTGGGGCAGGCACCTCCACTGAAACACTTCTCACAAAGTGCTCAAAGGAGCAGCATGCAGTTTTGGAAGAAACTTCACATATTTATTATATATGTACATAATGTGTATATTATATATAAATACTCTATTTGAATCAATAATTCTACTTTAAAATGAAACCTAAAAATTAGACATTTAAATAAAGTTCATTATTAAAAAATACTAAAAGGACTAATGCTGCGTGTGTAAATGCTGCTAAGTCTAGGGGTGTGCTAGCTACAGCGCCCCCCCCCAGTTAGTTAGCCAGGTATTTTTTTCCTTCTGGTTTTTCGAGACAGGGTTTCTCTGTTTAGGTCTGACTGTCCTGGAACTCACTTTATAGACCAGGTTGGCCCGGAACTCAAAGATCTGCCTGCCTCTACCTCTCAAGTGCTGATATTAAGGTACATTTTTGGCTAAAGCATTTAGAGTAAATTTCTACACACTTGATCTTAGCCAAAAGGCCGAGAAGCGGTTGGAGTAAACTTTTATAGAATCTGGAATGTGTTTCAAAATGCCAAACCAAAAAGGGCAGGACAAAGGGTCCAGTCGAATTATAAAATGATGATAGTTACTAGAACTGGATGATGCATCCATTAGGGGTTCCTTATATGACTCGCTACATAATGTTTGGAAAATTCTATGCTAAGACGTTAAAATCATATTTACGAATAGCATAAAATGAAGTCACAATGCTTAGCAATAAATAAGAATTGTAAGACACAAAGTTTCTTACATGCATCTGTAGTCACAAATACAGTTGCTATTTTAAAAATTCTGCAGGAAAGGGAGGCACGGTGGCACATGCCTCTCAACCTAGCGCTTGGCAGGGACCATTAGAAGGGTCAGGGGTTCAAGGTCACCCTCAGCCACACAGCAAGACCAAGGCCGTCCTGGACTATAAGAGACTCTGTCTCAAGAACTCCCAAAATAAAATATATCGAGAAGCTATGCTACCTGTGCCTGTTCTGCCTGTCTGGTTGTATTCTCTTAAGTAAACCACTTAATTTCCGTTTGCTCTAGACAGTCTTTACTGTCCCCAATAACGACAAGATTGTTTGACTCTGCCTGGTTCAGCCACATGCCCCTTCCAAGCCTGTCACCACAGCTCCCTGGACGAGGAACACTAAGACAGTGCTTGGGACAATATTTAGCTTAGGGAATGTTTTCTGTGTAAATTATCCGAGCTGACAACTAGCTGTTAGGTTGTGCCCGCTCTGATGTGTCTCCACCTCGTAAACAGATAAGCTGGGGAGAACGGGCGTGGTGAGCGATGAACACACAGAGCATCCTGTAGACCGGGAACAGGATCCGGCGTGTGACGGAGAAACCCCACATTTGCTGCACATTTGAGCCACGCTGCGGGCAAGCCACAATTTCTGCACCTCATTTTTCTTGACGTTCGGCCACAATTAGCACTCAGAGTTCTAAGAGGGATCTCAGGACCCTGAGATCTTAGGGTGTTGGTGTGCTCGGTTCCATCACAACACGCTGGCGTTCTATTTATTTCTCTCCAGGAACATTGAGGGGGGAGATACAGTGTGATTGCTTGACAGAATAGAAAACACTTTTTGCCTCAGTTTCTCTTTTAGATAAAGGAAAGCCGCTATTATAAAGAAAAGGACAAGATAGAGCTGCCACCCCAAGGGGACTATTGACTCCTCCAAATGAGAGTCAAATAAAGGTAACATTATTTCTGAATTGTGACTCAGTGGCTTGCTTGCCTTAGAAAAGGATGAACTGAAGACACACATACCATCATCCACACCTGCAATGTTTCCCTCAAGAAGGCACCCATTGCCACGGAGATTTCTACCTCCAAACTCTGGAAGGGCCAAGGGGTCCCCCTGGAGCAGAAGGCTTGCAGCCAAGGTGCTTTTCAAACAAAATATTCATATTCCATGAGGAGTGGCAGGGAGCACTCTTCCCTGCTGAGCGGAGCAGCCTTACTTAGTCCGGCCTTTGTGAGGCCCATAGGAAATTCTACTCATGCCAGTTGGAAAAGAATGTTCCCAGTACGAACCCTTGGAGAGGAAGTTGCAACCACAGGAGACAGACTAAACAACAGAGTTCCCGAAAGCATTTGAGTCACACGTGTGTGCGTGCACGACACATTCCACGTCCCCGGGGCCTGGGTTCCGAAGGACCGCGGGGTGCTGGGGAACAGTTCAGACAGCCTAATCATCCCTGTGTCAGACAGATGCTTCTGCCACGGCCTCTTCAGGGCCAAAAAGTCCCAGCCGGGGAGCTGCTACCTGCTGTTCTCCCGAGGTCACACAGTGTCAACGGGGACACTACCTCCCAAAAAGGAGCCTTTTATCAAGTCCATGTCATTAAGCACCTGTGTTTTCTAGCTGCAAGAGACTTGGCCACACATGCAGACAGCCTGGTATTGTTTACCGGCAGGCTAATGGCCTTTTAGCCAGCACAGCGGGCCTGGGCTCTGGAGGGAAGAACTCTGCTATGTATCTGGGGATAGCTGTTGACCCTCTAGGCCATGGAAACGGGGTTGGAGTCTAAGTGCTGTGGAAAGGGAAGAAAACGCTCCGCTGGATGCTCAAGACTGGAAAGCCTGAGGAAAGAGAAGCCAGGCCCTACTGTCCTCTTAGGAATTAGAATTTCAAAGACAGTGGTTCTCAACCAAGGCTCTGTTTCCCCAAAGGACATCTGGACAGTGTCTGGGGACCTTTCTGATTGGAGGGTAACGGAGAGGGCTCAGGGCTGCTTGGCACCACCCGCAGCTCAACCCCACAGCAGAACTGCATCAGGACGCCAATGGCAGTAGTCTGGCGGACGGCTTCTCTGTGGGAAGTACCATCTGCAATCTGTGGGGTTCTGCTTTTGTATGGCATGTATGTTTGAGTCTGTTCTCATTCATGTGTTGCATGTGGGAACCTGACATTGGTATCGGGGTCTTGATCACTCCCCACCTATTTATTGAGGCAGAAGCCCTCACAGCCGAGCCCAGAGCACATAGATCAGTCCAGTCATAACTAGCCAACTTGCCCTGGTGATCCTATCTCTTGCCTCCCAAGCACTGTGATTACGGAGGCTGCCAGACCTGCCTGGCCTTTGCCTAGATCCTGGGGATTCAAACCCTCATTCCTCCTAGCTGTGCTGCAGCTTTGTAACACTACCCCCCTCCATGCCACCTTCTAGTATTGGGGTTTTTAACAAGTTTCCCAGACACTCTTGATGGACACTGACTTGAGAACTTTGGACACATCTTGGCATCCGGTTGAGAGATCAGGCAGGAAGGTGGTGAGGGTGAAGGCAGCAGATGTGCTTGCAGATGTAACAAAAGCAGCTGTGTGAAGACAGCTCCAGCGCACTTTAATAAAAGCACCATGGATCTCTGGGACTGGGTGGGTGAGTGAGCCACCCAGAGTACAAACGTCAGAGTTCAGATGCACACCCCCTCGCTGTCAGTTATGCTGCCAGAGCTGGGGCAGCCTTCTGATACAGCTTGGAAGAGTTTAAGGCGTCCTCTCATGGGCACTGTGCCTTCAGCTATGATTGTTGTAAGCTGATAATGGACAGGGAGTGGGGGATTTGTAAGCATGCATTCCTAGTCCACAGCACACAATGGAACAGCACATGTGACAGATATGACTGCTATCATCTCTGCTATGGATCAGGAATAACAAGCCAAGAAATGCTTCTGTGGTCCTGGTGTCTGTCTGTCTGTCTGTCTGTCTCTCTCTCTGTCTCTCTCTGTCTCTGTCTGTCTCTGTCTCTGTCTCTCTCTCTCTCTCCTTTATCTCCTCAGAAGCTGAATATTTGAAGGTCCCAAATGTCCTTGCTTGACACTGCACAGGACCTGTCTAACTTGGAACTGTTGAGAGATGCCCGAGAAAGGGTCAATTCCCTTACAGGTGGCAGGTAGCAGGTGGGGGAAGGTGGGGGAAGGTGGGGGAAGGTGGAAGGGGGGAAACCAGATGCAGGAACCTGAGCGAGGGGGAATGTTTCCTCCTTGTTCTGGGGCCACTGGGGGTGGGGGACGCTTATAATTTTCTTAAAGCAGTTATAAAAAGCTCATGGCTAAAAGAAATAGGAAGAGACTCAGAGTAAACTTTTCTTCATGCATCAGATGTAAGATTTTTTTTTTTGAGGTACACAAAGTTTGGCTTGCTCTTTTTGCTGGCTCCTGGTATTTATTTATTTATTTATTTATTTATTTATTTATTTACAGATTCTACTATAATCACCTTTCTCCTGAAATGTTATATTTCTAAGACATTAAACCTACATGCTAGTGTTGCTACAGTGATTAAATGTTCAACAAACTATTCCAGTCTTTTTATTTACAAGGACATAGGAGGTACTGGGCTAACCAAAAGAATGGACTTATTATCCTGAAATGAATTCGAGCATTATCTTATATTCTATCATTATAATCTAATAACACATACTCCAAGAGATCAGTGATCCCATCACTTATGAAAACCATTACAATCCCTGATACTGGTGGGAATGAGGGGTGTGAGTGTGTGTAAGGGGAATGGACTGGGACAGGAGGGGTCTGTGTGTGTGTGTGTGTGTGTGTGTGTGTGTGTGTGTATAAGAGGACTGAACCAGGGACATGAGTTGTGTATATGTCTGTGTGTGTGTATGTATGTGTGTGTGTGTAAGGGGACTGAACCAGGGACATGAGTTGTGTGTGTATGTGTGTGTGTGTGTGTGTGTGTGTGTGTATAAGGAGACTGAACCAGGGACATGAGTTGTGTATATGTCTGTGTGTGTGTGTGTGTGTGTGTGTGTGTGTGTGCCAGAAACATAAGTTGTGTGTTGTAGGTAGGGGGATGAACCAGGGGCACGAGTCAGGTATCTTTAGATAGTTGGTTTTGTATCCCCAAGTCAGGTTCCCAAACCCAGTGTTACATACAAGCCAAGCCCTTCCTACCCAACCTCCCGTCTCCTTCCCCAGGCCCTCCCTGACTCTCTCTATCACACTCACTTGCTGCTGTCTAAGCTCACTCCCATAGGGCTGGAGCTACCTGTGCCTGTCTTTCACAGCACCTGACAACTGTTGCCAAGGGAACCGTCACTCCATTTTCCATACGGAGAGCCCAGACTCTGAGTGTTCTATGCAGTGAGGGTCAATACCCCTGAGGTTTTCAGAACCTCACCCACTGCAAGCCTTATGGGTTAACCACTGGATCCTGCCCTGAAGTCATCCCCCCACCTGAGACTTTAATAAGCATTTTCAATGCTCCATTGCTGCCTACCATAATAACAGAATGGCATGGGTCTTCCTTGCCTAACCATGAAGAATCGGATACCCATGGTCAGGTACGAGTCAAACAAGTGTTTACCGAAGATCCCAAGGGAAATGAGAACCACAGAGCATCTTCCCATGACTGAAGCCACCTATCACCCACACAGATGCCACATCTCACGCACAAGAAGAATCTGACACACAGGCCACAGCCCCCGACCCTGTCCTGGAAGAACAGCAGAGTACCTAGAAGCAGCACTGCGCCGGAGAGTACCCAAGCCACACGCAGTTCTTCCAGCAAAGCTTTCATCGTTCTCCCTGACCTTCACCCTGGAACACAATGTGCTATATAAAAGCAGCAAATTATAAAAATGTGTTTGGCAGCCCAGATGTACCAGCGCTGGCTCAGATCTCAAGGCTCCTCCATTTCCAGGCTGGGGCTCCCATTCCCAAGCAGACGTTTTTTTTTTTTTTTTTTTTTTTTTTTTGCAAAGAAATCTACCCATGTTTTTGTGGCCGGAGTCCTTGAACAAGTGTTCTCAGCGCCTCTCCAGAGCCACCTGGAGGATGCACATGCTCACAATAAATCATCCCTTTGGGTCCCTAGCATGGCTTGGCCCCAATCCTCTTAATTCTGCACTTAGTGAGGCATTGACTTGGCTAAACAACGACACAGAACCTGGGATAAATTACAGTTATTACAGTATGATATAGATACCAGCATCGGTGTGGAATTTCTGCTTGAGCTACAGGGTCTTTATGTGGAGAATATAAATAATACGTATTCTCCTCCTGTGGTAGCGAAATCCAAATATCTTTAACATGCAGCTAATAGTCAGTTTCTGATCACTCAGGAGAATCCACCTGTTTGTTCATGACTTCACTAAACACCACCAGGCATGCGATTAGGTGAAGACTTTCATCTTGAGTCTAGGGTGGTGAATAAAGAAGGTAAACTGAGTCTCATCTCAGAGTTGGTTTGTCTTTAAAACAGATGCTAAAGGTAGGATTTTTTTTTCAAAGGCAGACAGGTTGTGTAATCTTCTTAGTTTGAAATGTGGTGGTTTGAAGAAGAATGCCCCCCTCCCCCAGGCTCACAGATCTGAATACTTGGTCACCAGGTAGTGGCTCTATTTGAAAGGATGAGGAAGTGTGGCCTTGTTGGAGGAACTGTGTCACTGGGGTGGGCTTTGAGGTTTTCAGAAGCCCAAACCAGACCCAGGGCCTCTCTTCTGCCAGCTGTGGATCCTGACACAGAACCCTCAGCTCCTCCCACACCGATGTCTGTCTGCGGGCCGCATGCTTTCCACCATGATGACAATGGACTTAACCTATAAAACCGCCAGCGAGCTCCAATTAAATCCTTTCCTTTCCAAGGGTTGCCATGGTCATGGTGTCTCTTCACAGCACTAGAACACTGACTGAGGCATAGAGTTAAATCTCAGATAAATTACGGAGTAATTACCAACATTTCTAGGATTTGAAATGGCAAACAGCACCCTTGATGCCCAAGGATGAATTGCCTTGGGTCTAGCGGGTTTTAACCGATTGGCTCCGGCCATTGGAGGGGGAGTGAGGAGGCTGCAGTGAGTCTCTCAAGGAACCCAGAACACAGTTCCAGAACATTGGTAGTACTAGTCCCTTCTTTCTTAAGCAATTGCATAGGGTCGGCTGGCTCACTTTGTATGCTCTTTTAGCATTCTTTCCATCCACCTCTCCACAGTTAGGCTTCATGTTAGCCTAACTGTGTACCAATCACTGGGTCCTTGCACCAGACTCATGGGGCTCCTGATGGAGCACTCAAGTCGGCAGCTCTGAGGACTCCCCTCCCCCCCCCTCCGCTATCACTCTACCCAGCTCTGGTCTTTACTATAAGTTCCACCACCAGAACCAATCCACCATACCCTGTAATCCAGCCAGGAAAAGGAACGTGCATGATTGGCCACAGAAAATAATTTTCATTTTGCATCGCTCCTCCTTCATAAATACCCAGTCTGCTCCACCAGCTTTGACTTTCCAACAGGGACTGGGGTAAACTGGTCCTGTGCAACCCAGACAAGACCTGTTGTCCTAAAGCTGGGCAGTTTGCCTACTGACAATACCCGCTTTTCTTAATCCCTCTGACGTTGAATATGAAATAGAAGACCCAGAGGATGAAAAGAAATGTGCACAACAATTCAGTCTGCCACTGGCTAAATATTAATGTCTTATTTCAAAAAGACTGACAATTATGAAAACACTAAAAATCATTCCCAAGCATAGAACCCAGAACACAGGAAGGGATCATGTGTCACACGCTAGGCCGGGCATAGGGACAGCTCCTGGGGATGGGTAGTGCCTCTTCCACTAGGTTGGCCAGTGGGACCTCTTTGGCAAGTCTGAGGGCAAGGTTTGCACACACACACACACACACACACACACACACACACAACTGCTCTGGCAGAGACTTTTGCTACAGTTTTTCCTTACAGAATTCTGCCATGTTCAGATTCCGCAGACTCCAGGAGAAGTCAGGGAGGAGGCAGGCACAATGCAAGCAGGGTAAGCGGACCCCTCACTCTTCTGAACGAATCAGCGTTCATCTCTGTAAAAACAAACACTTCGAGGCACTTCAGGTCCAATTAATCTCGAGTTACCTCTACATTTAATAAAAATCAGAGTCAATTACCCTGTTCTGTCAGAGGCTCCAGACGATGACATGGTACATGGTGGTTTGGTTAAAACCTCTTCCCCCACGCTGCCCTTGATGCATCTGTGACCCTAGAGCTATGACTGAACTCAGATGCACAGGTGTTCAGCTCACTGGGGACACCACACGACGATTCCAACGCAGCGGCCATCAGCGTCCAGTCTCATTCTCTTCATGGCCAGGAAGGGCTAAACAGGAACACGTTGGGACGAGAGCCCTTTTGGAGTGGAGTGGGAGGGAAGAAAAGGTCATTGAAGACCCTCAACGGGGACAGCGTGTGCTGGAACTTCTGGAAGTAATCAGGAGGAGTGAGCCAAACAGCCAATTAACATTCAAGTCCAGACAGTCCTACATGGCCAAGTCCGGGAGATCTAACTGGTTGAAGCAGGTCCAGGCAGGAGACTAAATCAGCCTGGGCCCATCGAAAGAGCAGGGAGGTCCAAGGGCAGAATAAGTTCTAAGGTTTGCTTTCTGTTTTTTCTTTAGTAAGTTAGATTCCCCAATTACAATCTGGTCAGCATGCAGTCAAATGCTGCATCAAAGGAGACGTGGTGATTTACAGCGAACTCGTTGATCAAGGGTTCCACTGGGTACCAATGAGCCCACATAGGCTCCTGCCAAATGAAGCCACCAAATGTGGGAGGTTGTGCGATCTGAACTCGGCAAATGTCCATGTGTCCCCTTCCCAGAAGATTATCACAATGTTGTCTAGGCTTCTAGTCTTGGCAAGTATGAAAGTTGTTTTTGTTTTTGTTGTTTTTTTTTTTTAAACATCTTTCAATAAAAAGAATAGTGGAGTTAATAGGTATTTGCTCATTGAATTACCTATGGGCTCAGACATTCTCAAAGTCTCCAAGTGATTTGTTTATGCACCTGAGACTCCCTTTTTAGTTACATGAAGACAATTCCTGAGTAATCATTTATCTGCAGAAAGTAATTCAGCTCTAATTCGAGTTTAACCTCTGTTCTGACATATTCCAAGCACACAACTGTATATATATGTGTGTATATATACATATATATATACACACATACACACACACACACACACACACACACACACACACATATATATATATATATATATATATATAGAGAGAGAGAGTGTATGTGTGTGTGTGTGTGTGTATACACATACACACAGCCCACATACACACACCCCAGAACTGTTGGCATCAAAACCCTCCCAATCAATAGGATTGGGAGGCATCACCTATTGTGGGCCTTTACTGTGGCCTTCCATGCAGGGCCAGCGACTTCTTGTTATCTGCTGGGGTGCCCAGGACAGCAAGGGCACTCTTCTTCTTCATGACTGACAGTAATTAGTATTTCAGTTCATTATCCCTGCATGAGACACTCGCTGCACACGTCACCTGGGCCTCACAGGGCGGGGCAGGCCTTCAGTGCTTCTCTTTGCACCAACGATGTTTACTCAGGGCACTAATACTAAATCCGAGGCTATTTGAGTAAAGTAAAATGATATACCAAATACTCCGTCCTTGCTAAGGACAAGTGACGATCAACGCTCACCCGGACACACACCCACGCCAAACCCTAAGCCGAGGGCCACTCCACCTTGCCGGAACAGCCCGTTAAGCACACAAGTTACTGCCGTGTAAACGAAGCTGTCTATGGGAGGGGTCGCGGGTAAGAGCAGTTGCAGATTGGAGTGTCCTCGTGTGATCGGGTCAAACATTTGTCTGGAGTAAAACAAGAGCATTGGACTTGACTCTAAAAATAAATGTCAAAAGACCATGTTCTATGATTTCAGGATTCCCCTGTGGGGAGGCAGAGATATCAGGCACGTTAGTGCACCATTAGCAACTGGGTCAAGTTCAGGAAAGTGCTCTCTGAATCCGTGCTGACGTGGCAGGGCCATGTTAAAAACAAGCAAGCAAGCAAGCAAGCAAAAAAAACAAAACAAAACAAAACAAAAAAACAAAAAACCCCACTCCGAAACAAGGTTGGGTTGAGCAGTTATTTCTCTGAGGAAGGGTAAATCTGAATGCCCCACTATTCCCGTGACACAATAGTTTGCTTTGAGAGAGATGTAGTTTCTGTGAAGCTGTTCTGATCAGCAAATTCCTTCACTCTTTTCTTCGCAAAAAGAAATTTATAGCTCATGTTTCTTGTTTCATTCTGGTTTTGAAGTGTTTATATCAAGTGCAAAAAGCAGGCACGTCTCCAGTCATGTGTCAGAAGCCCTTAGGATCACCAAGTAGTTTGGCAAACTAGAGGCAAGAAGAGCAAGAAGCCAGGACCACGGCCTGAAGCAATGAGGCTCTGCAGAGGGGGGAAAAAACCAAAAACTCAGCGGTGGAAACAAAGCATCGCTTCAGGAACAGCTCAAAAAATTGGTAAGCTCACTTCGAGAGTCATAAACAAATTAGGTCAAGCAGCTTGAAAGGACAACGATTTACAGGTAAAAGGGACAAATATTGAAATGAAAATTTATCTCCCTCCCACCCCCAAGAATAAGTTCTTTAGAAGTACGCATAAGAGAAATCAAGAGACTTATGAACTTCCGTTTAGATTAAGTTTGGACTAAAAACTAGGTAAAGAAATATTTGGCAAGTATAAGGGCACATAAATCACCTGGACCAGATGACACAGGGCCCCAGGGAATGCAGGAATTTAACTAATATGCTTACCGAACAATGGTGTAGTAAAAATGAATAATTATCTCTGAAAAATTGCCTTGCACTCTAGGGGCTGTCAGGCAATTGGAAAAAGGCCCAGCAATGTGTGCTATTGATACAGAAAGAAGAAACAAAAGGAAGGAATAGTTAAAAAACAAAACAAAACAAAACAACAACAACAACAACAACAAAAACCAGTGACTGATGTATGTCACAGTGGGTTTAAAGATCGAGGGAATGATATTAGGAAAGCAAAATTTTAAAAGTTTAAAAAAAAAATCAAGGATGAACAAACAGAGAAAAACCTGCAGGTCATTGGCTCACACCTCCAACATGCCTAGGGGAGTGTCTTGAAGATTTCAATGCTGTGGGGGACGTTATTAAGAATACAAGGGTTGAGGAGGGAATTTTGGATGGCTGTGCAGCATCTCAGGAAGGAGTTCACCGTCATCATTAGTCTGAAGATTCAACGTCCGGGGAAAACAGACGAAAATATCAGAATCACAAATGTGGGATTGAGCTGCCTAGTTAGTTGTCCTAAGGTTTCTATAATATATCCTGCCATGGCGGATATAACCCAAAAGGTGCATGACCCTCCAGTGTTACAAAGTTTACGGATGACATTCAGGTGGGGGATTTCCCCCAAAGACTTGAGAGGAAGGGAGGGGGGGGAAGTCAACAAACTTGGCTACGTTTGGACAAGGTTTGAGCCAAGAGAGCTTGCTAGAAGCAGATAAGACCGGGCTGGGGGGAATTGAAAGCAGCACCATTTGGAAATGTGGAGAGCACTAGCCATGAACTCCCACCAAGCAGGTACGAGCCAGACAAGATGGAAGGGAGGCTTCAGAATTCATGACTGTCAAAAATCTATGCATAGAGCACGCAACTCCAGAGTAATGTTTAGACGGTGAGGGAAAACATCTGCCTCCTCTCATCTCCTCGTAGAATGATGCAGCAAAGGTGAAAACAAAGATAAGTGACAGGGTCAACACCCAGGACCAGCGGTGTCAGCTCGCTTCCCACCGCTTGCTACTCATGGGACTGTGGGATGCAGGGGTCCTCTCCGCGCATGCGCTTTATAGGTGTGGCCTTAGGACTCTAGCTGTCCAGAAGACCCAACTGTGTGTCCATTCATCTTGACGTTACATGCTTCTGATCCCTCCTATTCTTCCTTCTAGCATCTGCTCAAACATTCCTTCCCCCCCCCAAGGTCTTCTAGAGGAAAGGACTTCTCTTTTTCCAATGTTCTGTATGCTTGCTCTTTATTGCTGAGTAATCTCCCAGAATCCAGAGCATGCCTGATGGTTCACAAGTATTTGGTAATACTTATTATCAAATTGTCCTCTTCCTAGGGGTACGCGATTCCTTTTTACCAAGTGAAAACTCTTTATTCATCTACAAGGGGTGGGGTGTGGTGCCTAGGTTGTAAAACAACACTTAGAAAACATCAACGACAAACAGAACCAGAATTTACGAGAAAAGCAATAGGAAGCATCTTGCTGATTTGTTTTCTAGAACATTCTTTTACATCCGCTAGCTAAGAAAAGCCCACTTTTGAACTGATAGACATACCTTGTCTTTGCTAAATGTATAGCAGATGTTAAAAAAAATGACAAGTGCTAGAGAGTATGAAGAAAAATGAATTGGACTCCTCGGTCTAATGCTCTTGACCTCTCCAGAGAAGAAAGACGTGTGGGGGAGACTGTTCCCATAAGCCACCTGAAAAGTGGATCGGTCACCCTAGGGCTTTCTTTACATGACATCCAGCAACTGAATGAAAGGCTGGGGAAAAAAAAAATGAAACAAAAATCAAACAAACCACATTTCCACTTATCTTCCAATCAAAGAGGCACTGCCTGATTTTAAAGAACACACTGTTTGTTCCTCCTTGTCCCCTTCTCCTCTCCAGTCCTATTTTTAAGCCCTAGATACCACTTCTCAAGGTTCCAAAGCAGATGGTGAGTATCTAGGGGCCTTTCACCGGGGGGAATCTGCATCTCTTACTGAGTTCAGAATCCTTTCATGCTGTCTAGAGGAATTCTGGCCCCTGATGAGTGGAACCCAACGAGACCAAGGTTGGCTTGCAAGGAAGACCCTCAAGCCAGAAGATACCAACCTTGATGTGCTTTAGGAAAATAGATCTCAGGCAGTGAAAGAAAGGAGTTAAGGCTCATAACATAGTACATGCGGAGACTCAAGAGCTGGCACGGAGGGATGTTGCCCACGTGAAGGCAGTGAGGCTATGTGCCACTGCTGGGTCTTCACAACCCTCCCCAGTACAACAGTCATCACAGACCATAGGAGGTGGGGCCACTGTCCAGGATGCACTTAAAAGATGGCGGAGCCTGGTCTGCCTAGCCTTACTTCATTCAGAGTGCTCATTCTAGAATGCTACTGCAAAGTTATCATCAAGGTTTGTGTCACAGGGGAGGTAGGTCACTATCCCTGCTGGTGATGGCCAGATGCTTAACATTTTTAAATTATTTTGTTTGTTTGTTTATTTGTGTGTGTGTGTGTGTGTGTGTGTGTGTGTGTGCATGTGTGTGTGTGTGTGGAAACCTCAGACATCATTCCTCAGGAGCTATTTACCTTGATTTTTGAAACAGGGTCTCTCACTGGGACCTGGTACTCATTAATTAGGCTAAACTGGCTTCCTGCAAAAGCCCCAGGGGTCCTCCCATCTCTGCCTTCCCAGAACCAGTTTATAGAAGTAAATGCGAGGATGCCCAGCTTCTCGAGTGGTTGCTGGGGCCTGAGCTAAGGTCTTCACACCTAGCCCCACCTGATGTACTCTCCTCAGAAACTGTGGTGACATCTTCTAAGAGTGAGGGGCCATTCCAACACATGTTCAATGGGGGTTGATCCTCTTTAATCTATCATCAGTGAGCTCATAAAAACAAAAATATTTGTGGCTGACCACTTCAATGAATGTCACTGGTGGGGCTCAGGCAAGATGAAAAGACATAGAAATGTTTGAGGGAGCCTGAGAAGAGAAAGAAGCCTCTCATTTTAGAGTCTGGTTAAAGTCTTTTGCTAGCAAAGAATCAAGAATCCCAGCATATAGAGGTGCTGGCTCTTCACACCACTCAGGGAAGTGCCACCTATGGCTGAGCCCCTTGAAGCTGCCCTCTTGACCATTTTAGCTATAAAGCTCATCCCTGCCCTGGATGCCCTGTGTAAACTTTGTATACTTTGTAAACTTTATAAACGTTCAAGGCAGGAAAGTGGCCTGGCCTCTCCCCCGAGACTTCCCTAACTGTCATAATGCCATTTCCAGTCTCAGTAACTGTCACCAAAGTCATCTCCAGCCCCTCAACAGAACCCTTCCCAGATGATGCTAATTTTAGGTGAAAAGTCTAAACAGGAAAACCTACCAATCCCTGAGCTTCCCCAAGCCCAGGACTTGAAATCCCACCAATCCTCACTTTGGAAATCTTGGCCCTAGAAAGCCCCACCCCCCAACTCTATAAAAAGGCTGTATCTGCTCAGTCCCCCCACCCACTGCTGTCCACTCAGGGAGCAGGGGCAATTTGCTGCCTGGTGTGACTCTCTCTTCGGAAGAAGCCCAGAAGCAATGAAGAGAAGAAGGAAGAAGTAGACCAGGCCTTAGGCTCCTCAGCTCTGCTGGGGATGCCTTCCCTGAGAGCTGCAAGTTCTCTGCTGAGTAGGCTTCCTCTCAGAGCCTGTAGCTTCTGGGCCTCCTTGTCTTGGGTTACCCTTCCACTGGAATACCTTCTCCCCTCAGAACTGTGTAATTCCTGAGCTCCCTTGTCTCAGGACTCCCTTCTACTTGAATACCTTCTCCCCTCAGAACTGTGTAATTCCTGGGCTTCTGAGTCCAGCACCTCTTCACTTCTGAGCAGGAAGTCCAACAATATTAATTGTATATAGAGATGCTTTCAAATAGTAATATTAAAATGGAGATAATGCCAGATATATGCCCTGAGCATCTATGACCTGAGTTTTCTGGGAATCTCACAAAGAAGACTGGTTAACAGTTAAGATAGCATACACACACAGACACACACAGACACAGACACACACAGACACACAGACACACACACAGACACACAGACATACACACACACATCCTGTCCAATATACCCTGAATCCAGTCTTTATTTTAATTTTCACAGTGATCCTTTGAAGATAAATTGCTTCAGCACTCAAGACATCACATATATGACTATTGTAAAGACATTAAAGTGTGACTCTCATGAAAAGCACCTACCCACACATGGGTATGTCTTATTCTTTCCATAAGAGCTTCTCTGGTAATTCTGTATTGCTTAAACCCATGTTAAAAATTCCCTTTAACAGACTTCTGATTCTGCTTCATTAATGCCTATCCTGAAATTTCTTTTCACTGTAAAGTTAAGGATCTGCCTTGATATTTTCCTAAATGGGAGAAATGTTCCTTAGGCGGTTGCAAGTGACAGCACAGAGCTGTGCCCCGAACCCTGCCACCCATGGCTGAGCCTTGAAGCTGCCCTCTTGACCATTTTAGCTATAAAGCTCATCTTCAGCATCACTTTAACAGGCCATGTTCTACCCAGAGGCCATTAATGTAGAAAGCTCCACATCAGAATCCATCTTCATCCTTCAGCACGGCTTGAACTGGTGTGAATTACAACAAGCCTGGAGTAACTTGAAGACGTGTGCTAGCATTACTATTGTCATGGCAACCATGGGAGACCCAAGGGGTTGGGGGATCAACTGCTGGAGTCTCCACAGGATTCCCTGTGGAGTCTTCCTAAACCTCAGGACCCCTCACCACTTTGCTACAGAAAGAGTCCTCTGCCCCTGCTTCACAGGTCAGCTGAGGCTGCTAATGTTTACAGCACACTCACAGGGCTGCAGATGAGCAAGGCCTTCACGAATACTCCGAGTCTTGAGCCCAGGGGCGAGCACTATCATTATGAGAGACTCAAGGCTCAATAATCTGCTAAGGGTTACATGGCTGTTAAGGGCCCAGTCAGTGTATGAACTCAGGTCTAAGTGGCTTCAGAGGCCACGCTTTCTTCTTTGCCTTTTCAAAATGCTTTTTATTAGTGCAGAGTAAACATATTTACAAATGGATTTCACTAGGGCATTTTTATACACATCCATAATGTATTTGAATCGTAATTACCACACTATTAGTTCTACTTTCTTGTCCCCCTTTGAACTTCCTTCTTCCAAAGTAGCTGCTTCTCCTTTCATGTCTGTATTTGTATGTGTGTGTGTGTGTGTGTGTGTGTGTGTGTGTGTCCCAGTGAGTTTCAGCAGGGTTGTTTCTAAGAGTAGGAGTGAGAGCTTGGTCTGAGGAGCAGAGGTACCTTAGTGGAGTAGACCACCGAAGAGACCACCAAAGGACAACAAACTGCAGCTTGTAGTTTGCCACAGAGCTTTGCGTATGAGAGACTTAGATCCTGTAAAGACCTTGGGATGCCGCATTCAACGCTACACCTTTATTACCATCAGACCGCCCCATGCTGTATTCGTACCAAATTGGACAGGGAATTCCCATGATGCCATTTTCAGAGCATGCCCAGGAAGTCAGACTCCATCTGAGGACACTCAAGTTTCTCATGGGGTATGTGTGTCACACCTGTGGTATTATGTAGCCCGAAGCTGTTAGCCAAAAAAAAATGCTAACAGCTCATTTTATTGCTCCTGAGGGTGTATGTCATAACAATAACAAAAGCATTGTATGCAGCAAAAGGTCCTGACTTATTCAGGGTCACATAGCCTGTCCCTGAGAGGACTGAGTCATTTGGGTAAACTATGATGCCTCAGTTTCTCCATTTATAAAACAAGTTGTTGAATTACCTCCAAGATCCCCAGAGGCTCTAAATAGCTACCTTGCTGGGTCTCACGCAGGTGTCACTAGACTCCACTACCGAGGAATGTGCTGGCTTGAGTCATCATCTTCTAATTGAGGAAGGGGCAGATGGATGGGAATGAGGAAGCAGATGCTATAGTGTCAAGGTAACCAGGAGGAAGCTGAGCAGCCGAGGAGTGGCTCCTAAGGGGGAAGAGAGCGGGTGTGGCCCAGGAGGAGTGGCTCCTAAGGGGGAAGAGAGCGGGTGTGGTCCAGGATCCACGGCGGAAGCGGAACAACAAGGTGAGCGTGGCCCAAGTCTGCTGACACACAGCTCAGGCGTCTCCAAAGATGTCACCCTGTCTCAGCTCCAGAAGTCGCGCCTCTCTAGTAAAGCAGGGAAGGAGAGGCTGTGTCACCAAGCCCTCTTCTCTGATCTCTGCTTACCCAGGCTCAGCGGGGACAGGGCTGGGTTCCAAATTTCACCAAATCAAAGACTTGGTTAATTGTCAAATGTGCTATTATTTTTTTTTTACACATCATCAAGAAAAGCAGGGCCACTTTTCTTTGTCTATTTCAGAGATATTAAGATGTTTTAGGGTTGTGTGTTCTAGGGTTGCAAAATCCACAACACGAGGGCTTCCTCTGTAGCAGGCACTGTATTAAATGCTTCATGTTTTATTCAGTGCTCACAACAACAACCTGTGAGGTAGGTGTTGTTACCTTCCTCTTTTTGTGAGAAAAGCTGAGGGAGGCTGAGTAACTTGCCCCAAATTTCCCAGAGTATTTCTGGTACCCATTCATCAAGCCTTCTCACCTGCCTCTTCTCATTAGGACCCCCTGGTTATAATGCCCGGGTGGTGAACGGACTCTCCCTGTCTTGAAGTATGGCTTCCTCCTTTCTCATTGTTTGGGTAGAGTTACTTAGTGAAGGGAGAGGCTTGGGAAGGGTGCCCAGGCCCTGAGAACAAGCAAGAACCAAACAGGAGAAATGGGCCTGAAGGGACCACCAAACCTGCTTCTCTGGAAGGATGTAGGAGAATAATGAAGCCGGAGTCAGGAGGAAAGTTTCTTATGCGGAGAGATTACTGTGAGATTGAAGCATGGCTCCGGGTTCCTGGTGTGCGGTGGGAGAGCCCGCTGGGCCCAGCAGTCTTATCACTTTTCTTTCTTGCGTAAATACATGTGAGTCTCAGCACACCTGGCTCCTGCTGGATGTCTCCAGGGGAGAGAGGCCACTGAGACTGTAAGAGAAGGACAGTCCTTTTCCTCTCCACAAAAGGGGACGATGACTAAGAATAAAGGGTGCCTGCTGGTTTAGTCTGGACATTTTCTTTGGCCTGCAGAATTGGGCCATTTCCTGCCTGCTCCTTCCAAGACCCATCCCATATTGTCAGGGAGAAATTGTCTTCTGTTAACTTGAGACTGTTGTGTTCTCATGCCAAGGAGTCCAGAGAACTTCTTTCTGAAGCAGCAGTCACCAAAGTGCGCGTGAGGAGCTGGGAGCAGGGTGAGGGGCGCTGCACCAAAACGCGGGCAACTTTGGCCTCTTAAAATGGCTTTGCCCATGTTCAGTAATGTATTTATTAATGTAGATGTGCAAAACTTATAGATCCCTATAGTATGATGACACATATAAACCATGTACAGATGCTCTATATTGCTAGTTATACAAATATAAATCTGCGATAGTATATATGGAAATATATGGATACATTCATGAAGCTATACATAGCTCTGTATAGAGATAATTATGCACGACAGGCATATGAATATAGTCTTTACTGATATAAGCCTATGATTTAAAAATTAGGAAACTATTATCCTGGGGGGGGGAAAGATACTTCTGTCTTTGTGCTCTTTAAGGTCTCTCTAAATGTCTTGGGTGACTGTCACCAGCAAATTGAACTCAGATAAAATGCCAGGTAGATTCATAAGGACTTTAGCATGCAATGCTCTGGGTCTTTCCTTAAGATGTCTTCTGCTTGGTTGGTAACTTACAATCTGTATTAGTCTAGCCTTTGTACTTTGTCAAAGCTGTTTCTGTAGATTCACGTTACCAGCACTTTTTCATCCGTGCAGCATGAATGAGGAGGGGAGGGGCCAGGAGGACAGAGAGTGAAAGACAAATTAGGTAGCAAGTTACAAACAAACTGTCCCAAGAAATATAATGAAATGGTAGAGAAAATTGGAACCGACTGATTATTTGACATTAAGGAATTACAGTTCCTAGTGTTGTGGACACATTTCTTCGCAATTGACCCTTTTCTTGGAAGTGGTAGCATGTGGCCACAGCCCAAGAACTGGGGAGGTGGCGTAGGAGGAGCATGAGTTCAAGGTCAGCCAGGGCTTTATAGTGATTTCCTCTCTTAAAAAATAAAATGAGCAACAACAACAAAAAAGTACAAAACAAAACCTCGAACTAAACAAAACCATCTTTTAAAGATGAAATGCTGAAACATTTACAGATTAAAAACGATAATCATGTCTAAGATTTGCTGCCAACAATTCAAGGGCACACAGATGAAAGAGATCTGACTATGGGCTGAGAAAGATGGATTTGAGGGACCCAGAAGTTCTCTCCTTTCGTTGTCCAAAAATTTCCACCAAAGCAAGTTAAAATGGAAAAAAAAAAAAAGCAAATCCAAACCGATAGAACTATTAAAGATATCCTAACACACAGAGTCACATGACTAGAAAGATGAGCACAATTGGCTAAGCCTTGAATAGAATCTTGAAACTTATGGGTTTGGATGGAGTAGAGGTTTTTCAAGAAGAGCATTTTACATCAGACAGTGAAGAGAGTTAGGAAACAGAATTGCATCACTACTCACAAAAGAAAACTTTGTGGATTACCAAGGAGAAAAAATTAAATAAAACCACGGAACAAGGTCGACATGCTCTGTGGACATCAAAGAATCAGTACAAAGAAACCTTCAGTGAGCTTCATGTAGCATACAGCTTCCATTTCCATCCAAGTCTGTAAGTCTGATCTGTCAGATTCCATCCAATCCGTAAGCTTAAGAATAAATGGGAGGTCTGGAGAGGTGGCTCAGAGGTTAAGGGCACTGTCTGCTCTCCCAAAGGTCCTGAGTTCAATTCCCAGCAACCACATGGTGGCTCACAACCATCTGTAATGTGATCTGATGCCCTCTTCTAGTGTGTCTGAAGACAGCTACAGTGTACTCATATACATGAAATAGATAGATAGATAGATAGATAGATAGATAGATAGATAGATAGATAGATAGATCTTTAAAAAGAATAGGTGGGAAAGCATGTGTTGAAGGCCCAGGGTGTAGGGGAAGAACACTTGCCTAAGGTGGGAGGCCTTGGTTTCTTCCCTCAGAACTGTCCCATGACTGAAACGCTTTAAAGACATTCCTGAGCCCAAAAAACTCTTCTCAAAACTGATCTTAACCCTTGTTGGAATATGATGGTGCCACCTCAGACCCGATTTTTATCTGTAAACTTTATCTCCTTCCATTTGGGTCCTACCAGAACTTGGGTCATCCCCAAAACAAATGGCAAGAAAATTCCAGATAACTTTTTTTCCCTCCCCTTTCAAGATCGGTGAAAAAGAAACAGATTCTTTGAGACTCAGTTTAGATAACATTTGCTGGCAAATCCATAAAGCTAAGCCAGTGAGTGTGGACATTTAGCGTGTTGGGGGGCCAGTAACATGGTGGCAATGGGGAAGAAATAGATGAAGTCATTCCTCTTGTTACTTCTCTCCCTCCCACACCCACGGTAGAACACAACTGCAGTAATCTAGATGCACTGGAATGGATCTCTATTTACACGAAACTCCGAAGAGGATGCTACCCTGCTTTCTATAGTCCATGGACCAACAGCTGATGTCAGTAAGGGAGGAAAAAGAAACACAGTGCTGACTGTTGTAAGACCTTGACCCAGAAAAGGGAAAGCCAGTAGCTAGACCACCTAGTGAGTGACAGACAAGCTAAGGCAAGCAGTCTTCTTCACTTTCAAGCCTGGAATGCCTAACTGTCTTTGACTGACAGCTCTTTGGCCCACGAGCCCCAAAGCAGTGTCTCTGGTGCAGAATGTGAATGTGACCCATCCGAGGTGTGCTTGGCAGACTGCCGTGAGAAAGTTCTTCTAGGGAGGTGGTGGGTGTTTCATGTCCTTGGTCCGGAGACACTTGGTGGGTGAGCTGTGTCCCTGTGCCCTTGACTTCTGGTCTGGACTGGTTTCAAGGCTCCACACAGCGCTCCCACCCCCTTGCTGCTCTCAGCAGTTTCTCCAGGAGGCCTTGCCCCTCCACAACCATCAATGATCGAAGCAGCAAATTTAGACTAACCCAGCTTCTCTAGGTCACAGTTCTGGTAGACCAGGCCACTCTCATGTAGAACGACCATCCCACAGGGGGCAGAGACTAGAGCATAACTTCTTTCTCCAGATCCTGGAAATGGTTACTATAAATAGTGACTCCACTTCCCAGTTGAAAATATTTATCTGACTCAAAGGTAGAGAGAGATGGTGCACTTTGGCTTCCTGAGAAGCTACAGAGCTAAGCAATAGCATTAATTTCACAGACATGTGTTCTGGTAACCATGAGGAACCGCCCTGGTTGAGAACTCCCTACAGCAGAGAGTTAATATGCTTTGAGAGGGAATTCTGATGGCAGAAGCGGCCTTTCAATTTTCAGTACATTTTCTTAAGGCTTTGTCGTGGCCACTGAGATGCATGTTGTACTCCGAGCATCAATGAGTTTCCCTGGAGTTCTTGCTAAACTAAAGAGTTGCTATGACTGCCACAGTAGGTCACTGAGCAGGTGATGCCTACCTATCTCAGTTCTGCAAGTTCAGAGCTGTGTTCTGAAACATCTGAGAGGAGCTTAGCTTGGGTTCTGGTGAGCAATTTACAACTTGTTCGTAAATTCTTATTGCAGCATGTCTTGATAATGGATGGGCCAAGATGGGAAGTGGCTCCATTCAGTCGTTCAGAAGGCGGGCGTGCAGACGTACATCAGCATCCCTCACCCACTACCTGGTAAGTAGAACTCAAGTCCTCAGTGAATCCCAGAGAGGGGGTCACAGGCTCATAAAGCATAGAGGTGGCTTCCATCAGAGAAGTCAGGAGATGATGGCTCCCGGCCAGAAAAGGGGCTCTTTAATGACTGCCACAGACTCACCCGGGGAAAGCTTGCTCCCTAGAGAAATGGGAGATGGGTGGCCCACATGGGTTACCTGGATAACACAAGGTGGAAAATGGCGGCTCTATCCCAAAAGACGGTAAATCTTATTAGGATTGAGTTAAAGGCCAGAATCATGCACTTTAAAACACACTCTGGGTGGTCCTGAGAATGCGCCTGTTCTCAGGACCTTGTGTACACACATGTCCCTACATGTTCCCTTTCCACAGGCTGGAGAGAAGGGAACTCAAGGGACACTCTTAATAGTGAGGTTCTTGCAAGTGCTCGCTCGCTTTGGGGTCTAAGAAGGTCAGAGAGAGAAACTTTTAGCCCAGTACTGTTTTGTGTATGCTTGTGGGTTTGTGGTGCCAGGGACAGACCCCAGGCTCTGTACGCATGTCGCAGGTACCCTCTCATAACCGTGCAGCTCCAGCCTCAGTACTTGTTTGGACAGTACGCACTCTGGGAGTGCCCTAGATTCCCTGCCTCCGATTACAGATTGGCACCCAGTGCCTTGGTTTTAGGATTCTTCTTGCTGGGTTCCCTCTCCTGTAAGCTAAGGCAACAAGTGAGAGCGGTTGTGCTTCAAGAAGACTTAGCTGCCAGTCAGAAACTCTTGGTCCTTGGGGTCAAACTAAACATACACGAGTAATCTGCTGGCTGGGACACAGTGTGGTTGCTTGGGATTAAATTAGTTTTAAATGAAATTTGAATGCCATTAGGTATGATACACACAATGAATTATATTTTACACACACACACACACACACACACACACACTTTAATATACATTCTGTGGTTGGCCATGGACCTTGCCATGGACTTTGGCCTCCTACCTGAGTGACTTCTATATTAAACATTTCCTACCTGGTTCTTGTAGGTGTGAGTTGGGACAGTCCTGGACTGAATTCTGAAACACTTACTGATTAGCCCCAGTGTCCTAGGTAGGTCCCCAGTGCACAGAATATGAGCTGAGAACTTGGTGCTAGAGAGACGGGGACTCACGGGAGGTTCTGCATGTGGAAGCTATGAGGACACAGAACAAACTTCATCCGTGTAAGAGCGCCTAGATGAGAGGGACGGAAAGCCAGAAAACCCCCACGGTTCTGTTCCTGAGGTCCGGGTGCCCATGGTAGATAGGAGATCAAAGTTCTTCATCTCAAGGACACAAAGTCACCTCCTGCTGCCACTGCTCTGGGGTTTTAAATGCTGAGCAGTCCCCTCATGGTTGGGAATTAAACTGTCAAAGTGTTGTAATAACCAGGGTTTGATCATAACCACTGCTATGTGCTGTTTGGAACTGCCCTGGAGGCCCCATTTGTGCCCAATTCCCCCCTATACTTCAAGGTCCAGCTCACACCCCAAAGTTCTCTGAAAACCGGAAGTGGACAGTTTCTACCTCCTCCATATCTGGAAACTTCTCACAAGTTCTGACCCAAATGCCTTTAGGAATGCTATCCTAGAAATTCTGTAGTGTCACGCTTTCTGGAGAGCTTCAGAGTGACCTACTATGTCCACTCAGATCATTTGAGAGACTTTGCCTCAGGGTTCATAGACTTACAGGAAGAATATTTTTACACTAAAACGAAAAGCTTTCCTTTAGCAAGGTCATTAAGACTGAGACTAGCTAAATGGAGGGGCTCTTCTGTAGCATCTAAAGTAGGCCAAAGGGTAGCACCAAAGATACCTCCACTCTCAATCGTGAGCATGACCTTATTTAGATAAAATGCCTTAGGACTGACATGAACTAGGCTAAGGGTCTCAAGATATGACCATACTGACTATCCAATTGGGTCCAAGCATGGTGGCCATATCCTTAGGATGTGTGTGTGTGTGTGGGGGGGGGTGGGCAAGGATGCTGTGGCTTCTTAGCATGTTCAAGGTCCTAGATGTGGTACCCAGTACTGCAGGAAAATAAAAAAAAAAAAAAGGGAGGAGGAGAGAAAGAGACACAAACAAAATTGGAAAGGATGCAGAAGAGAAGGTCTTATGCAGACAGACAGGAACGCAAAGTTGCAAAGTTCAGACTGCTCAGAGCCAGCAGACACCGAGGACTACAAGGAAGGATTCCCTACAGCTTGACAGTGGGGTGTGGACCGACATCCTGATTTCAAGTATGTGGACTCCAAAACAGTGAAAAATACGTATCTAGATGCCCAGTTTGTGGACATTCATTTCAGCGGTCATGAGAAACTAAGGCAGTGACTGGCAAGGATGCAGGTGGGCGGGGTGGACAGAAAGGGTGAACACAGCCTTGTGGATTCTAGAGAGCACAACCTCAGCCGCCATCAGGAGGATCACGGGAGCTCTGCCACTCTGCAGTTTCCAGAAAGGCTTTTGCAACATCATAATCTCCCTCCCCCCCCCCTCCCGGCTCCCCAGAGGCCCTCAAACTGAAGATAAAGCTACACATTTTTTCTTTGAGCCTTCTGATCTCAGGTGAACAGCTTACTTTTCGGTTAAGTAGACCAGATGCTCCTGGAGCTCAGCATCTGTAAATGACTTGCCTTCACGTGGCTTATGCTAATTGTCAAGCATTCACTGAGTAGCGACTGCCTTTGGCAGACGGATTAGTCCAAATAAGTACAAAAGCGACTGGCCGTCTCCACACATCCGTGAGTGATATTGCAACTTAGGGAAGCTTCCCTAACCAGAGCTCTGTGAACTCTGTTTAGATTCCTTGTCCTCTGTCCTGGCCCATGTAGAGCACACTTGAAATCTCAGCACCTAGGGAACTGAGGCAGGGGAATGAGAGTTCTGGGGGCAGCCTGTTCTACACTGAAAGATCCCATTCCTGAAAAAAAAAAAATCTTGCTGTAGTTTCCTGTCTGGTTACCAAGGAGGAATTTTGTAAATACTGTAAACTGAGCAACATGGAAACCAGCCGTAGTAGTCTGCAATTCTTTCAACAAAAGAGCCAGAAAAATACTTAAAGTTATGGGCCTAAGTCACTTCCTCCCATAAAATAGATCCTAGTCATGTAGGAAAGTATATTTATATTTCAGAAGTACACTGTGAAGGAGTTGAGGGCGAAATTTTATGACAGCATAATTTACCCAAGACTATTTTAAAGATACACGTTTATATGTATATGTGTTCATCTTTATGTGTGTGTGTATGTGTGCGCATGTGAGTGTGTGTATGTGTGTGTGTGTGTGTGTTTGCATGTATTTTAGAGGCATAGTCCTGTTATAAAGTTACATAGCCTTGGCTGGCCTAGAGCTTGCTAAAATAATAGGCTTGGAATTGTTATGATGGGAATACAGGCATCAAAGTGGCACAGTTCTTTATTTTCTAAAGGTTTAAAAATTACCCGAAATAAAAATAAAACTTACACTTTTAAATGCATAAGATTATCTTTCTCTCTTACTGATACTGCCCCCCCCTCCGTTTTCAGGTATCAGCTCTGATGGCAATAGAAATCCCTTATATATACAGGATGCACACGTCCACTTGCGAGCTCTGGGCGTAATCACTCTCTGAACTCTTTTTATGGAAAGGGGAGGAACTCACATCTATCAAGAAAAGGCTAAGCACGAGCACACACGTGGTGTGTGTCACACACACACACACCCCAAGCAGCTTTAGCACAGAAGTGAGGGGATGCATGTTGGAGAAGCAGCACACCCATTAAAATGATGTTTTCTATTAAGTCACAAAGCACTAAGCCCGCTGCTTCAACTGCTGTAAGGCATTCATTCATGCATATGCAGTATATGTAGAATTCCTGCCAGAGACAAAACCAGCTGGAAAAGTGACTCAGAAGCTACCTCCATCACACACACACACACACACACACACACACACACACAGTAGTTGTGGGCACTGAGAGGGGACTCACAGTTCCGAGTACAGGAAGTGCAGGTTGCCCACATTGTCAATGTAGTTAGCTGGACTCAGCCAGGGCAGGACCAGCAGCAGGAGCGCCTTCATTTTCCAAGCAGTCTGCCGCCTTCCTCCTGACCACCTCCTGCCAGCCCAGTGCAGCCCGTTTAAGCAAATCTGTTCATTTCCCCACAATCAGAAGACAATAATGCATCCGACTTGGAGCCTGTAGATTAAGGCATACTATAAATCATGAGCCTGTAAGAGGATTAGCCCTGGGCATCTCCGATAAGATGATGGGAGATGGGAGAGACCCACCATGGTTGGCAAGAGGGCTTAGGCTGAAGGCAGCAGGCTGATGCCTGGGAGAGGGATGGGCCCCTCCTGCAGGATTCGGACTGGCTCTTGGGAAGCAGCTGGTACGTTTACATCACTGGCTGGGAGCAGCCTGGCTGGGAGTGAGGCCGCGCTGGGAGAGGGCACGGGCATGGCACAGTCAACTCCACTCCGCACGGGTGAATGCGTGAATAATCAAAAGGCATACTGCAGCCTGCTGCAGGGAGATGCTCAAAATAGCATCTCAGGAGCCGCCTGGAGTCGCTCAGCTGTGTGACGCTGATTCACAGCCATGCTGAAGGAGGAACCGCCCCTCCTGAGCCTGGATGCTGACACAGGTGACGCTTGTGGCCAGTTTTAAAGACAGGCTCTCCAGAAGACCAGACTAAGTTTTCTCTGAGAATACTAATGAGCCCAAATAGACAGCCGTACCTTCTGTTAAACAGGGTCCTGTCTGTGAGAAGAGAGTCACCCCCGCTCTTCCCTCAACTAAGCTCCAGCATTTGTGGCAGTACCCTAACCTCAGTGACTGAAGTTAACATACATCTTTGCTTGTGGGGACCTGACCCCATTACTTCTTCCAGCTTGAAGTTGGGTAGGGATTCTGTGCCCTAGCTCTGATGGTCAAGAAGCTCCCAAGACTCCATATTCAAGAAGTGTTCATATATCTCGCCAACCTGAGGGGCTAAGTCATCAGAGAAACGGCTCACAGGAGTGCCTACATGTGGGGGGAGGGGGACTGCAATCAGCTCTAAAGTGTCTGAGAGTTTGACATCAGAATTGGGCATCAAGGCAAGGCCGGCCGAGGGCGTTTAAACAGAGCCAAGTTTTGCCTGTGCACTGAGCTCGTATAGTCTAGATCAGACATATGCACTCCTGACAGAGCCTGACACGCTCAAGGCTGATTTTGCTGAGGCCGAAGCTTGACTTCTCTGCCAGGGAAGGCTGGGATGCAGGAGTGAGTCAGAGCTGGTGAGCAGCAGCGAGGAGGAAGCAGCAGGTGACAAGCTTGAGATTTGAACCCCAGCTCTGTCGCATGCTGGGCGTCAGAGTCGTGCTGCCCAACCTCTCTGAACTCCCTCCTCCGTCAGAGCATCAGCGACAGCAGCATTTTAACGCAGAGCGTTGCTACGGAGGCAGAACACAGTGATGCCTACATCTGCCAGTAGTTACTGATGGTGACTCTTGGTAGTAGTGGCTTGTCTACCCTCGTTCCGTTTGTTTCTTCCCTCCTAGACTGAGAAGGATGGGATGCCCCCATCTTTTTCTAAATGTGGGTTTTTAGCAAGTTCTGGTGCAACCTCTTCTTAGACGCGCACACCCTAGAGTGTAAACCCTAACTCACACGCAGCATGCTGAGTCTACCATGGCTCGTACTGCTGACAGCTCAGGGTGTGTTCTAGGACGAGTGAAGGGTGCTCCTCCGCTTGCCTCCTCGCAATTCAGCATGGACAGATGAATGGACGAGAACATAAGGACAAACGCATCCTTCCTGCCGTTCCTTTGTCATATTGTGGCCACTGCTGGGTGCCCACCAGATAGCTGGTCTTTCTTCTAACAGAAACCATGTTTATTTCTGGCGGTACCACACTTGGTCTTTCTTGTAGATGGGTGGCCCTGGATTCAGACAAATAAAGTTTAAGCAAATTCCAGAAAGGCCTGTAAAGGAAACGGCCTAACTCCCTTCCTGCCTGAAATTTCTATGAGGTCCTGTGGCGAGCAGCAGTTTTGGGAACACACAGTGACAAGCTCGAGGGTGGAGGCTAAACTGAAAAACAGAAGGAAGCCTGGATGCCTGATGGCGTCGGGGTGACATCATCTTAGTCCCAGCCTTGCTACCGAGACTTTGTGTTCCATGAGAAGAAGAAAGTGTCCCAGCTCCTTATTCCGATACCACTTGATGTCCTCCTGCCTGCCAGATGTAATCCTAATCAGTCTAACTCCCTTGGGGATCAAAGCTCTCTCTCGGAATAACCATGTATTGTTCTAGAGCTTCCTTAAGAGTAAACAGCCCTAATCCCAATCATTGCCCTGGTGCATTGCTGGCTGTCCTCTTTGTCCTGCAAGGCCCCTCAGCTGTCCACCACTGCTTCTCATTTTCTTTGCTCTTTGCTATAAACAGAGACGAGGTGAGGGCCCAGTTGGGCTCACGGTTAGAGAGTCATGATAACGCCAGGTATGGTGGTGTATAACTTTAATCTCAGCTCTTGAAGAGCAGAGACAGGTGGATCTCTGTTGAGTTCATGACCAGCCTCGCCTACATAATCCGAGTTCCAGGACAGCCAGAGTTACATGGTGAGGCCTTGCCTCAAAAGAACAAAACTCTATAAAGTCCCTGTAAAAAGCTCTGCTAGTGTGGTTGTTCAGACGACCTGAAATGGCCGAGCAGAGGGGCCCCAAAGTGGATCCCTGGGTTCCTTCTCCCTGCAGGGACATCCTCCCTAGACTTTGGACTTTGGACAGTCAGCTAAGCACAGATTGTACTGAAAATGATGTAAAAGGGACCACAGAGGGCCCAGGGCAGATCTTTGAAGAAGATGCTCTCAGTTCATTGGCCAGACTTCGTCAAGACACTCTTCCTGAAAACCTGAGAATCAGGTTCTTACTCCAGCCTCTGTCAAAACTCTGAACAATGATTTCTCTTTCCCTGCCAGTAGGTGCTTGGGTAGGGCCATCTCTATTATCTACCACTTTTAAAGAGTAAGAGAAATGGGGAGAGAGGGACAGCTCAGGCACTAAAGGCTAAGGTTCACAACAAAACCATCAAGATAACGAGAGAGACAGAGGCCGCGCGCTTGTCCTATGACTCGACGCTGAGTGGGATGTTTTCAGCATCTCTTCTTTAGCCTTCCAAGATTAGTTCCTCAGAAGCAGAAACCCCAGCCTCTCTCATTAGGACCTAGGCTATTATGGTTCTTGATAAATGTCACACATGCAGATTAGGTTGTCTTCTAGTGAAGATATGATAAATTGACCTAAGTCTTCCTCTGAAGCAAAGGCTAGCAAGCTGGTTGGTGTCTATTCACACTCACAATGACAGGAAATACGGAGAGAAACTTAGCAGCCAGGCCCTTTACTGCAGCTCCATGGCATCTCCTGGCATTATCTTTTAGTTAGTAAGGCTGCCATCTAACTCAACCAGTCCTGTCTCCCTAACTGAGATCTCTGAGCAGACACATATGACATCATCTAAAGGCATATAAGAGGGCAGAAATCAAGAGAACCAATCAAACCTCACACACTGGGTCCCTGACTCTCAATACTCCCAGAATGCTCTAGTCTGAGGCAAGTGTCAGCAATGGGCCGATAGCTCAAAGCCACAGTTCATCCTGCATCTTTTACTAATGCTTTCCCCAGCTCAGGCTCTGAAGGTCACTGTGTGTAGATGGCCAGAATCCTGGAGGACACAGCATCTGCTTACAGATGTGATACAGCTGTACCCCAGACACAAGTCTGTTAAAGATGTGAAATTCAGTGAAACAGGCGGAAAACGTTCATGAGCCCTACTCTCTGACATTATCAGTTTTATGACGGATCATGTATATGGTAGATTTAAGAGTTTTTATCACTAAAAATTTGGTATGCATAGCACATGCTAAATACACACTCCATTAATCCACTCTACAATGCATTGATATTTAAAGCACGATGCTGCAAGCCATAAATATATTATTGGAGACAGGACATTAGGTAGCCCATACTAGCTTTGAACTCCCTATAGAGTTAAGAGAATGACCTTGAACTCATGATCCGCTTGCCTTTATCATTTGGGTGCTGGATAACAGATGTGCACCACTGCCCCTGGTTGATGAGATGTTGGGGATCACACCCAAGGCTTTGTGTGCAGTAGTCACGCGCTCTACCAACCGAACTACATTCCCAGCTCAGCAATTCTTAATGTAGAACAAAAAAGTTTCTATGTATGCCTACTGAAGAAAGTGGATCAAAAATGCTAAGCTGTTGGGTGTGCTGGTGCATGCCTCTGGGGCAGGAAGATCAAGATTTTTAAAGCCATCCTCAGCTACAGTATAGAGGTCCAGGCCAGTTTCTTCTTCGTGAAAACTTATCTCAAAAACTGAGAAAAAGAGAGCAAAATGTCTTCACAAAAGCTCTCTCCAGAATATCCACAGGACAATGGTCCCAGCCGTCAGCCCCATCACACCCTTGAGGCAAAGAGACACTTATCTGCTGATCACCTGAGTCTTCCCAGTTCAACACCTGCCTAAAACAACAACTACTGGGTCTTCTTAATGTCTCTTTTAAGAGAAGGAAAAGGTGGTTTACTGACCAGTAATGGCCAAGGCCTATGAAGGATAAGAAGACAGGCCCAGGGTTAGCTCTGAATCCTTAAGATTTTGCAAACAGATACTTGGATCTGGTGCTGGAGGGCGTCTGTGCATATATTAAGCACTTGATGACTCATAGGTATTTTGGGAAATGCTGGTGTCAATCTACTTAGGCAGCTGTAGTGTGGAGGGAGAGGTGCAACGGCAGGTGTTGAGGCTCATGCTTCCTTGAAGTGGGGGTTTCCTCCCCAGAGAGCCACAGCTTAAAGAGGTAACTGGATTTCTGTCAGGCTGGGGTTCCTCCCTCACAGCTCTTTCCCAAGTGCACATCATTACCAACTGTGTGATTGCCGACACTTTCCCCAGCTTCCTGGAGATGTTCTGGTCACGGGGTAGCGTGGGCAGGTGGATGAATGGAAGTTCTGTTGGGGGCAGCTAAGTCGAGATTCCTTTCCCTGTAGCCCCACAGGTCTGCCACAGTCTACCCTGGCTTGCTAGCCTCCGCCACTGCTTGGTCATCCTCAAGGAGGAAGAGCCTTGAGAAACGAGAGCCCCCCCACCACCTCCAGCCACAAGGAACTCAGCCCAGACACCCCGTGATGTTGGTTGGATGACTCCCAGGATGGATTGGACTTCCTGGATGTCTAACCCTTTGGAGAACTCTGAGATAACGAACCTGAGTTATGTGGAGTCAGAAAGCATGTGATTACTATTATAGCAGCAATAGGGAACTAGCACATTCCAAATAGAAAAAAAAAAAAAGATGAAAATATGGCAGAAACTGGATAGTGGCACACATTCAGATTTCTACCAGGACCCTTTCTCTTTAGGTCTTCTATATTCCCTACCCAGCATGCTCCCTGGTCTTGGCATAATTGGAGAAAACCTACCTTACCTTTCTCCTTGAGTTTCTTTCCTTTCTACAATGCCTCTGACCTGGGCAAAATTATCAGCAAAGGCCACTAGCATACACCCTCCCCACCTCTCCTTTGACCACACCCTCTATGGGGAAATCATTTACTATAAATCTACCCTGGAAACATCTGGCTGGACATCTCGAGTCCACTGGCATAACCAGCATGTTAAACACATGCTAAGCATTACACACAGGCCCTTGTATGAGAAAAGCTTTCATATTAGAGAATGCACTCTTGTCTCAGGAGATAAAACCACAGACTCATGACCTAAGGTAGGTGACCTTTGAAAAAGTTACCTGCTTCTGCCTCTTGCCCTGGCCATGACAGGAACCAAGATAAACACAAGCCTGCAGATTTCCTCTTACAAAATGACTGTGGTATTATTGTTCACACTTGACTAAGCACCTTAAGCATACTGAGAAGAGCTCCTCATGGGGACTAGGCCCAGAGCCACCAGTGAGGCCATCCACACAGGAACGCCCAGGCACACAACACCGAGAAGGGACAAATTGAGAAGCAGGTGGGGGAGTGGGGGATGGGGATGCCAGTCACCAGCAACATCTCCTTTCTGCCACCAATGTGTGCACCTTGGCCAAAAGAGAAACAGAAAGTCACTCAGAGGGCGTTCTGGTTAAGTTCATGTCACCTTGACACAGCTACAATCATCTGGGAAGAGAGAACCTCAATGGAGACGATGCCTCCATCAGACTGTTGGGAGGCAAGTCTGGGAGACGTTTTCCTGACTAATGACTGATTTGGGAGAGCCCAGCCCAGCGTGGGCACTATCACCCTTGTCCCCAGAATGCTGTAAGAATGGAAACTGAGCAAGCCAGGAAGCAGTGTTTCCCCCCTCACCCCATGGCCTCTGCTTCCTCTTTGCCTCACATCCCTGCCTCAGTTTCCTCCAATGCTGGACAGTGTGATTGGGATGTGTACGCCAAATAAACCATTTTCTTCCCAAGTGCTTCCTTTTGGTTATGGCGTTTATCACAGCAACAGGAAGCAAGCTAGAATGAAGGGTGATATTTTTTCTGATTTTCTCATGTAAAAACTTAGTTGACTTATTGAAAAGAACTTGTTATTATAGAACACAACCCTATATATGATGAACATATGTCAATAAAAGGAGTTAAGATTAAGTAAATGAATAAATGTAGATCCTACATTAGAGAGATGGTTTACGTATAGAAGGATTTCTTTGGGCTCATGGTTTCAGAATTTCTGTCCATCCTGGTGAGGAGGGCAGCCAGGAAAAAGAGAAGAGGGGAACATGGACCTAGCATAAACTCTGAGGTATGCCCTGGTAAGCTATTTCTTCTATCTCTTGAAGCTCCTGCTGCCTCCACAAAGAGCACCATTGGCTGCGGACCAAGCATTTGAAACACAACCTGGTGGTGCTATTTGATATGTAAGTCCTGACATTCACACCACCATTTTTTCTAAACCATAAACACATAAGCACATGCATGCACACAACCAGTCCTACTTTGTGACATTTCCTCACACTAGTTCACAGCCATCCACACCTAGGCTGTGTTGTATTGGAACAGGTCTCTTCACTGGTTCCAAAGAGAAAGTACAGGCATCCTACAGAGTGCCGGGGGTGCCGGGATTAAGTCCTGGGCTGGACCCTCGTGGATGTCTTTCTAGCTGGTCCCAGGGAGAGGAGAAAGAGAAGGGTTCCTACCTTGTCTGGAAATGATGCTGGAGGTCACAGCGCTGCAGCACCTCGGTGCAGTGCTCTGTGAACGGGCAGGTGACCAAGAGCTTGTTGAGAAGCTTGTTGACCAAGATGCTGGATTTCTTGCAATGCTGCAGGACCACGGGCTTTCGATCCACGGGGCAGAAGTCTTTCTCCACCAGGAAGTTGGTGAGGCACAGGGTGCAGTAGGTGTGTCCACACGGAGTGTCCAGAGGGTCCAGCAATGCTTGCAGGCAGATGTGGCATATGAGGTCGTCGTCTACATCTTCTGAGTAGGTGTAGAAGTGGTTTTCCTCCAGGGAGTGGTTTTGGCCACACACTACGCACAGCGGCTCGGGGCTGGGATCTGGGTCATCGGCAAGGTTCATGGTGGAGTTAGGGATCAGGAAACTCGGGAGAGCAGTATTTCCTCAGGAGCAGGTCAAGATATTCTACGCAAGTCACCCAACATGCGAACCTACAAAAGAGCAAGGCAGTTCATATTCACACCGGAGCAGGAGGGGAGCAGAGCTCCTGTGAGCCTGGCTGAGCTGGGACTGAGAAGGCCAGGCCTCAGCATCTTCTCTAAAATGTTCAGGCAAATAGCTTTGCCTTACCGTACCTCCATCTTGTATTATAGGAATAATATAGACAAATGATAGCCTCGTCTTAATGGATTAATAATCACTTGGGCCCTGTCTACTGGTAAAATGTGTAGATCACCTTCAAGAGAGATAATTTGTTAAGAAAATTGAATCTGATGATTCTTCGTTACCTTTCTCATCTGTCTAGTTATCACTAGCGAAGTGGCATCTGAGTTCAAACCTACCACTACAGTGCATGGATGCCCCTAACCAGTAAAGAGTAGAGTAACCATAGCCCACCTTATAGGGCTGACAAGGATTAATTAAGTTTGTTGGTGATGTTTGATTTTTCACAAAGTATATACTAAGTATGGATTAACTACTAGTGTGTTTCAGAATTTATTTTGTCTTTGGTCTATCTCTGTTGGCCTAGAAAATGGAGTTTCAGTTCCCATAAGAGGATCTTTCTGCTTTGTCATCACAGTAGACTTTGATAACAGTAGTCTTTGATTCAATTATATATTGATATTTTCCCCAGAAAAAAATGCTATGGCCATATGTCTTCTCCTTTGATACAGAATGAGTTCCCAAAGAACAGGATTTTTCCAGTGTTTGACTTTCTACTTTGGAAGTCTCTTAGACAATCAATAAACTCTCAGTTATCCACTCTAAGCCAGGCTGTGAGCCAACAGGGAGAGCTCAACGACTTATGTAAAGGATGAAATTTTAGGGAGTCTTTAGTCCAGAGAGGAGGTGGGCATTCACCTAACTTGGCAGAGATCATGTAACCATTGTCTGCTGGGACTCTGCCACTGTTTAAGCCAAGGGCACACTGAGCCTCCCGTCCCCTCCCCTCTCCTCTACTCCAACACAACTCTTTTTTTCCTTTTCAAAAATAAGTAAAGACTTTCCACTTTCTACAAGGACATGAAGACACATGAACTAGACAGAAGGTGTGTGCGTGTGGAAGGGGAACTCGTGTCATGCACGGAGGCACATCTTTCTTCTTTTCCAAACATTTTGAGCTTGTTTGTCTAAACACAGCTTTATCTCAGGAAGATACATTCCTTCCAACCTGTGCCGAGGCAGCTTCATCGTTTACATTTCTGAGCTCAGCTAGGATGCCTGGACTGTCAGAGCCCAGCGTTTTACTTCTCTCTCCATGAGAACACAGAATGCAAACGGTAGAGGGGTGAAGTCGCTGTCAGTCTAGAGTTCAAGGGAACCTCATGGCTGCTATTTGCCCTTTGGGCTCTGAGAAGGCACCAGAAGTTCACAGGAAATGCTTTCAGGGAGACCAGAAATAGGCCAAAATAAATGTGGAAATGGAAGTGGGCCACCCAAGAAGTTGTCATCTTACTGTAAGGAGAAAGGTGTGGAAGGGTAAATCTCTATCTAGGTCTTTGGAGATTCTTCTAGAGTTGTGGCATACACTCCCACCTGCTTTGGTCCTGCCCTTCCTCATTCTGCTGTAGGGAGACAGTCTAAGAGAAAACTAGGCAGTAGCAAGCAGCAAGTACCAATGAAAAGATAACTGTTCCTTTCTCAGCCACATGGTGGTAGAGACCTGATGTGTGGTTAGTATAGTGTGTTTCCAGAGGAGCCTCACTCAGGATCTTCTAGGGGAAGGAAGGTGGAAGAAGACAAGGAGAAGCCCTGCCTCCCTTGCTGCGGTCTGAGCAAGTGCCTCCCAAGGTCCATGTGTTCCAGGCTTGGTCCCCAGGGTGCTACGACTGGGAGGAGAGGGCGTGGAGTCTTTGAGAGGTGGGGTGTAGGTCTGGTCATACAGTCATTGGGATGTGCCTTTAACACATTATTATTATTATTATTATTATTATTATTACTATTATTTTATGTATCACATAAGGGTGTTTTGAAAGGATAAGGTTGTAAGCTAGGAATCCCCCGTGCCTGAGTCTAGGGTGACCCCAAAGGAGCAGAGTCCGACCACGAACCTCTGGGAGAGTCCCTGGTGCCTTTTCCCGTCTCCCTCGGCGGAGTGGCTGTGGCAGGGATGGGCATGGCTGGGGGCTGGCAGAGTCGCCATGGGGGGCTGCAGATCTCCTGCCTGTGGGGGCGCTTAGGTCCCCCCATTGCCAGTGGGGGAGGGTGGGCGCGACACTGCGTGGCGGCCACGTAAGCGGAAATGACTTAACTAGTTCTTCCGGCCTCTGTGAGAGGCTGATAGGTTCTCAGAGACCGCGGGCTCGGATGGTTTGAACTGATTGGCTTAGAAGCTTGTGGTAGGCGGGTTCTGTTATAAGCCTATAAAAAGCCTATACAAGCCAGCCCACTGGGCTCACTTCTTTTACCCTGCGTGGGGAGACTGTAACCCCTCAGAGCTCTGGAAATTAAAATACTTTTGCAAATTGCATCAGGTTTGTCTCTCGTGAGTGTTTCAGGGTGCCGGTGTCTGAGGCATGGGGTGCTGGAGTACCCCCGTTTTTTCTTTCGGATCTTACAGTTTCAAGCACATATACAATGTACTTTGAATGTATTCCACTGCACACTCCCTACTGCTCTCTTCCTCTTAGTCCTTCTTCCTTCCCATGAATCCCCTCTGTGCCCCAGTTCTTCCATAAGTTGCCTTGGTCATGGTCTGAACAGCAACAGAGAGACAGACACTGGCTGGGGTCTTTCATAATTGTCACACGAAGCCGACTAAATGTATGGCTCCCTTCCACCATGCCTATATATACACTAGCACATCACGTTCTTTATAATATTCCCCACTAAGAGTCCCACCTTACAAGTAAGCAAGCAAGCAAACAAACAAGCAAACAAACACCTCAAAACAAAAACCCCTGTAGGTCACAGACTAGTGATAAAATCCCACTCACAAATAGATTTCTACAATTCTATGTTAATAAGAAGAAATGTGTCTGTTTTTGTTTATGTATCTTTCTCTGTATGTGTGTGTCTATGTGTCTCTGTGTGTGTGTGTCTGTGTGTGTGTGTGTGTGTGTGTGTGTGTGTGTGTATGTGTGTGTTAGAGTCTTATTGTAAATGAGACCAGGCTGGCCTCAAATTCAGAGCTCTGCCGGCCTCTGCCTCTGAACTGCTAGGATTAAAGGTGTGCAGCTCCGCACCAGTCCAGATGGACTGATGTTTTTATGCCTTGCTTCTAAATAAGTGACTTAGCATCTCCCATGTGCTAGGCACTGTGCTGAGCACGTTACTAGACTGTGTCATTTTATCCTCTCAAGGCCCCATGACATTTTGTTTTGTTTCTAATTAAACAGATCAGGAAACTGGAGCATAGCACCTAAGTGACTGGCGAGTCACACCCAAAGGGAAACTAAGCAGGCTGAGCCGCCAGACGCTCCTCCTCCTGACCCTTCCACCCTCTGTCTCCCGGGTCTGTATGAAATGGTCAGAACCCCAATAAGGTGACCACTTCAACATAAAAGACCCAGGAAACCAGAGGGATTTAAATCTCTTAGGTCTCACTGTAAGTAGAGATGCCAAAGCTCTGAAAAGATAAGAGTCCTTGTCTCTAGGAAGAACTACAGTGCCCCGGGGACAGAATTACCATGCAGAGTAGGATTCAGCTCACACTCCAATGCTACCCTCCCCCCACCTCCCCACTTCCTCCTCTCCCCAACCTCGCTTCCAACCTCTCTTCCCTTTCTCCCAATCCCACTCCACTTTTCTTTCCCTCTCAGAGCAATGAATCCACTGGCTCTTGGCCAGATGGTAAACCAACTTCTTAATGTAATGTTAATGTAAACACCACTTATATTTTTTGTGTGTGTGAATTTACTTTAGACTAAATAAAGTCTACATAAATAAAAAACGAGCCATGAGAGCGTTGACCGAACAAGCAGTTTGGGCTCTACAGCAATGGACTGGGTAGACTTCAGAAAATTAGATTTCTTTCGTTTACCTGGCAGTTAGTTCTTTTTGAGTTTCTATCCTGTGCACATATAACACACATCATCTTGCTGTAGCATAGAACATAACCCTGCTTTTAGACATACATGAGCCTAGCTATTGGGATGAGACAACAGTATCAAGAACCATTTAATCTTACAGAGAAACACGTTTCTCCCCTAAAAAGTAGAGTTCAAGACTGAGGTGGGTAGAAAATATTTGTTTAAATCTGCTCAGTAGGCCTGTCCTTCTGGCCCTGTCCGAGGAGGGCACTGCGATGTGGCTCTCATACAGGTTAGAGTGCGAAAACACAAAGCAGAGGTCAGACTTTCTTGGTCTCCCACACTAGCAACAATTTCTCCCCTTTTCTTTTCACTTAGAAAACAAACGTGCCTTTCGGACACTGACATAAACTAGAATCAACCGAGAAGAGAGTCTCATGAAGGACTGATTTTTTTTTCCTTTGGGTTAGCCTTGGAACATGTCTGGGTCAGGGGTCTGTCTTAATTACATCAATTGATATGGAGAGATCCAAGCCACTATGGGCGACAGCATTCCGTAGGCAAGGGAGAGACCTGAACAGTATACAAGTGGAAACCAGTTGAGTGCAAGCAAGCTAGCATGCACTGTCCTCTGCTCTCGAAGGTGGATGTACTGTGCCCCATTCTCTCCAGCCCCAGTCACAGTGCACACTGACTTCCCTTCAGTGGTGGACTGTAACCTGGGAACATCGACTACAACAAACCCCTTTCTCCTCTCGTTAGCTTTGGTGTTTTTTATCGTGGTGCTAGAAACGAAACTCTTAACAGGATTCTCCTGTGACAACATGGCCCTGCTGTGCTGTGTTTGCCCCCCCCATCCCCCACCCCCTCTTTCTCCTTCCAGGTCACCCTTAAAGCTCACAGAAACCAAATGGATAAATACATCACTTGACTCCACCGAGAAGACTGGATTCTTCTATTGAAAGAACCAACTTCACCCTAAAGTATCCCTTAAACTGTTTCCTGAGTCTGTTTCCAACAGTAGTGAGGAGATTCTGTATTATTCTAGGAATTGACGGATTATCCCAGCTGGCAGATAGAACTCAGGGGTGGAGTTCTTGTCTAATGTGCATAGGACCCAGCACAGCAAAACCAAACAAATACGGGAATAAATAATGAGAAAATTAAAATGCCTCCCCGACTTGTAGGGATGGGAATATGTCTTGCATGGGCATCTTTTGAAAGCTGACACATAGACACTGCATTGAAAGGATGTTTTGAGAGTTGTCCTTAGATCAGACGTTAATGACTTTATAACACAAATCATTCCACCCTTGGGTAGACCATTATATTAGGGGAAATGTCTACGCACTGAGGGAGAATTTGTCTCCCCATGGCTCCTCCCCTCTTCGGGGTACACAGGACTGTCCATGGAGCTCTTTAGTGCTTCAGTATTTGAAGACATGCCCTTCTCTGCACGGAGCTGGATTCACCGAGCATTTCTTCATGTTTCTGGTTTTTATGAGGCTGCCTATCTCTCCTCAGCAAGCACCCCAACTTGTCTGTGGGCCTCCTACAATGCCTGCCAAGGGCAAGCTCCAAAACTCCAGAACAGAGGGAGGCTGGTGACTGTACTGGTGCGCTGCCCCTCAGACAGCCCAGGGTGCTCCCGTGCTGCTGCTGGGTGGCCGCGTGGGAGATGCTGCTCTGAGGGCTGGCTGGAATAGTGGGTGCTTGCCTCTGGGTGCCTGTGTGCATGCCTGTGTGTGTGTGTGTGGTGTGTGGTGTGTGTGTGACTGTGTGCGTGTTTGCATCTCTCTCTGTGAGTGCATGCCCTCTGTGTGTGTGTGTGCCTCTGTGTGTGTGTGTGTGCATGATTCTGTGTGTGTGTTTGCATTTCTCTCTGTGTGTGTGCATGTCTCTGTGTGTGTGTGTGCCTCTGTGTGTGTGCATGCCTCTGTGTGTGTGTGGGGGGGTACGCCTCTGTGTGTGTGTATGACTCTGTGTGCATGTTTGCATTTCTCTGTGTGTGCATACCTCTGTATGTATGTATGCATGTCTCTGTGTGTGAGGGGGGAGAGGGGGGAAAGGGAGAGGAGAGGGAGGGAGAAAGAGAGGGACAGGGAGGGAGAAAGAGAGAAGGAGAAGGAGAAAGAGAGCAGGAGAAGGAGAAAGAGGGAAAGGGATAGGGAGAGAGGGACAGAGAGAAAGAGAGGGAGGAAGAGGGAGAGGAAGAGGGGGAGGGGAGAGGGAGAAAGAGAAAGAGGGAGGGGGAGAGGGAGAGTGGCAGGGGGAGAGGGAGGGGGAGAGGAGAGAGGAAGGGGGAGGGGAGAGGAGAGGGAGGGGGAGAGGAGATAGGGAGGGGAGAGGGAGGGGGAGAGGAGAGAGGGAGGGGAGAGGAGAGAGGGAGGGGGAGGGGGAGAGGGGGTGAGGGAGGGGAGGGGGAGAAGAGAGAGGGGAGGGGGAGAAGAGAGAGGGAGGGGGAGGGGGAGAGGAGAGAAGGAGGGGGAGGGGAAGAGGGAGAGGAGAGAGGGAGGGGAGGGGGAGAGGGGAGAGGGGAGGAGAGAGGGAGAAAGAGAAAGAGGGAGGGGGAGAGGGAGAGACGGAGGGGGAGAGGGAGAGGGGCAGGGGAGAGGGAGGGGGAGAGGAGGAGGAAAGTGGGAGGGGGAGAGGAGAGAGGGAGGGGGAGGGGAGAGGAGAGAAGGAGCAGGAGGGGGAGAGGGAGGGGGAGAGAAGAGAGGGAGGGGAGAGGGAGAGGGAGAGGAGAGAGGGAGGGGAGAGGGAGGGGGAGAGGAGAGAGGTAGGGGAGAGGAGAGAGGGAGGGGGAGAGGGGGAGAGGGAGGGGAAGGGGAGAGGGGAGGGGGAGAAGAGAGAGGGAGGGGGAGGGGGAGAGGAGAGAGGGAGGGGGAGAGGGGGAGAGAGGGGAGGGGGGAGAGGGGGAGAGAAGGAGAGGGAGAAAGTCCTCTATGTGTGAGCATTTAATGGACTCAGTCAGCCACAGGTCAGGGTGGAAGGAAGGCATCTATGCTAAATATGTGGCCTTTCCTCTTTATCATTTTCCTAAAAATTCAGCATAACAATACTCCTACATTGTTTTAGATATTTTAAGTAATCTAAAGAAGACTTATGGTATGCTGGAGGAGGTGTGATTATTAACTGTAAACACAGCACCATTTTATAGAAGAAACTTGAGCCATCTGTGGATTTGGGTGCCTGTGGGTGAGAAGGGATTTCTAGAAGGAATCCATACTGTAGAAGGACAGCGATCTCTCCAAAGGCAGACAGACAGATGGAGAGAAGATCTAGGGTTATAAGAAGAAGCATGGAGGTTGTAAAAGCACAAAAAAAGGTCTGTGGACATGGTAAAGAAGATGGAAAGCTATTGTGTGGCTTTATATACATAGAAGGAGACTTTCAACGCCTAAGCAGTCTGGCATTAGAATCTATGGTTTTCCATTATTCTATGGTTTTCCATTATTCTCTAGGACTGGTGGCATTTGGGGATGCTTTCAGCTAGTTTATTCATCTCATTTTTAAATGTATGAACAACACATAATGCAAGAAAACAGAGCTGGAAACCAATTAAACAAACAATCAACTGGTGATATTTTTTGCTACCCAAAGCACAAATATTAAAAATAAGAAGCTCAGACAGAAGTCCAGGGGAGAGGGAATAGAACCCTGCAGCCCCACCCACCCATACAACCCACACAAGACACACAATACTGAACAGGAAAGTGTCTGAGGAGAATGCTCGTCACCCTAGATAGTGACACTTGCCCCACCTCAGGAGAAAGGCAGTTGCTGGACAGCCTTGCCTGCAGGAAACACCTCACTGTCTCACTACCTTGAGAAAGCCCCCATTGACTCCCTCCCCAAATAACAGACACACTTCTCCCACGGGTGTGGTCCTGAGCCGCATCACAGCCTGAGGTGGAAGAAACTGGGAGGAGAGTTCCTAAATAACCAGACGCCTGACCTGATCTTTAAGATTATTTCCCATTTATTGTTCATCGTAGTTTGGGGCCTTGCTTTTGGTTTTTTAAAAGCACCGAGTGTTCAGCTTCACCGTCACCATGGTAACACGCCCAGGTGGTTCCAAACAGGTTTAACTGAGGAATGAAGACCCGTTCCCAGTGTGGGCAGTGCCAGCCTATGGCTGGAGCCCTGGGCTGACTACAGTTGTGGAGAGAGGAGACGCGCGGCGCTGAGCTCCAGCGTTCAGCTCTCTCTGCTTCCTGACTGTGAATATAGGTGACCAACACCTCGCTGTCCTATCGTCCCTTCCTCATGATCCTTCAAGCCATGAGCAGAAACAACCCCTTTCTTTAATTTGCTTTTGTCCGGTACTCAATCACAGCAAGAAGACTAATATAAAGACTATTAAAATCATGGTTGCTGAGATTTTTTTTTTGTTGTTGTTGTTCCTTAAACTTTGCCTCTAAGGTGAGTGCCGTATTTGCTTTCGTTAGAACCAAGGCCTTATCAATATTTTTTCTTAGAAGTTCAAGTAGGGAAAGTGGGGCGGCGTCAACACTGTGGCTCGGGCCGGCCCTGGGTTTAGCTGCCTTGGTGAGTCCTCATGTTTTCTTTGCATCATCCCTGGTAGCCAGCCAGGTGCAATGAGGAAATGGTGGACTTGGTCCAAGACATCAGAGGTGTGCCACTGAGCTGTAAGCAAGCTCTGAATGCCTTGCAGCTCCGCCCCATTTCGTGCCTGGTAGAGACACCAGGTGGCTGGTGGGCTCGCAAGAGGAAAGTACGGAGCGATGTTCCCAGAGACAGAGCACCTGGGACCTGCGGGGGCTTTGCTGTGTGAGCACACCCAGGTACCAAACGGTTCTCTCTATCCAGGACATTGTCCAGAATGTGGCAAACAGTGGGAGGCTCTGCCCTACTGGAGAAGCATTCATCTTGTGATTTGAGGGAGTTTGGGGACACGATCCCTGAGATGTAGCTCGCCCCGCCCTCCTGCCCTAGCCTCCGGAGTGCTGAGCCTACAAGTGTCTACCATCATGCTGGGCATCACTTTGTAATGGTGACTTAAAGTGGTTCAAAATCTTTTTATCCCTCCACCAACCCTAATGTTTTACAATGTTTTTTCAAATATAGAGAGAGTACACCTACACCAAGTGATCACACAGGTAACTTAGCTCCAAGAAATAGAGTCTGGGGAACAGGGCGTGGACAGGTAGCTCAGCTGGTGAGGGGATAACCTTGAAACCACAGGAGCCAGAATTAATCGACAGATGCCACAAAACAAAACACCAAAACAAAAACAAAAAAAAACAGCCAGGCAAACAAAAAGCCATGCCTATGGCATGAGCTTTAATCCCAGCACCGAGAAAGAGACCGATTCCTGAGCCAACCTAGCAGGTGATGGGAAAACCAGAGGTCAAATAAAGTCCCCTGCCTCAAAAGAGCCAGGTGGATGGTGACCGAGGAACAACACTCAAGGTTTCCTCTGTCCTCCATATATGCACGTGTGCACCCACACATACATCGACACCCAAAGCTACCTTTTGCCCTGCACCTACACATGTGTGTCGCCACACATGCATGCACACCCTGCACGAACATAAATAACCTATGAAGTAGAAACGGAGCCTGGTCTGGTGGTGCGGGCTCATCGTGACATTCTTCCCTGGGGTCTGTGAGGCCCTGGATTCAGGCTCCAGCATCACAAAACAACAGAACAACAACAACAACCAAAAAAAAAAAAAAAGACATCTAGAAATCCCCGAGGTGCAGAGTTTTTGTTGATGATGCTTTAAAACTTGGGGGAGCACTGTTGGGTGACATGGTGACAGCATTTCGGACTGGCCCCGGGGCCCCAACACCAGCCACAGCCAGGCCACTCATTCCTATGCAGAAACTTAACCATGGAGAAGCCCAGGGGACCAGTGCCAATGATTGCTTCCCACAGTGGCCCTGGCCACCTGCTCTCTCTCTCTCTCTAAAGGAATCTGCCTGGCAGGCACATTTGTCTCCGAGTGCTCTGGCCCTGGCTATACCTCTTAAAATAGGTTATAGGGAAAGCAATTCCCAAAGTCGAGAGAAGACCTCTCTCTTTCCCTTGACCTTATTGATGCCTCAAGTCTCGGATTCATTCAGTGAGCATTGAAGGCTCTGATAATGTGTGATCTTTTAAATAAGCACCGATTGTGAATGGAGATACATTATTCCTTGCCTTACAGAATTGTAGATAGCCAGGAAAAGCAGGTGCTTCAATGATCTGAATACAAAGAGTCACTTATGGGATTAAAACCTATCTTTTAACTAAGAGGGGAGGTTGGAGAAATCCTCGTGTGCGCACGGGGGAGGGGCATGCACTTCGCCCTGGGAGGGGGAGGCAGATACAGCTTGCTTTGAGGAGGATTGCCGTTGGACCCGCTTCTGCTTAACTTCTAAATCGCTGGCCTCAAAGAGGGAGCAAGAGACTCATTAATGAAACCTGCGAATGACATTCGCCTGCAAAGTGTCTCAAACACCAGAAAGAACAGAAAAATATAAAGGGTCTCTACAGAGGTCAGAATCTGCCAGGAAATGACAGACCTGGACCGGGAGAGTTGGCAGAACACATCTGGAGTCAATAACCAGGAACACAGACATTCAGAAAGTGGGAAAGACATGGGAAGTGGGTGAGCGAACAGAGTCCCCCGTGGCTAGCCAATTACATGTGAGTTCTAAGGGTGGGGGTGGGGTGCAGGTGGGGGTGGGGGTGGCTTTTCTCGGCCATCATCTCCCTTGACAGGAGACCTCACCAGGCTTCCCCTGGATGTCATGGGGCACTTGCCATCCTTGGGGTGGTGTAAGTGTTCTCTGTCTCAAATAAGATGTCTTCCCACATCCCAGCCTATAAACATGGAGTCCTGCAAACAATGCACAATTAAGGCAAAGTATTTCACCTGAGCAAGCACTCTATTACTGCTTAGTATCAGCACGGACTCCTGGGAAGAGCTGACCTTGGGGAAGTATGGGGGGGAAACAGCCTGCAAGCTGGTGTTCTGTCTTCAAAGATCACCATGGCAGGAAGAGACTTTTGTTTCTTCTCTTTCTTTTTTCTTCTCTTTCTTTTTTCTCTTTCTTCTCTCTCTCTCTCCTTCCTTCCTTCCTTCCCTCCCTCCTTCCTTCCTTCCTTCCTTCCTTCCTTCCTTCCTTCCTTCCTTCCTTCCACACATAACCTAGTTTTTGAAAGATAAGTACAAGAAGAAACATATTTGAATTCTTAACACTTTTCAACTATTTCAGTTCTACAGATGTGTGCTAACTGCCCTGCCCATGGCGCTACCTGCTTTGAACTCTGGGGACCTGCAGAAAATTCAATGCCGTCTTCATGGAGTTCAAGTTGAATTGGGAGACTAGAGTTAGGTAAATGGCCCGGCACAGGGGGCAAACACCGAGATGGTGATGAAGCTCTGAAGGACAAGGAGCAAGACAGCCACAGAGGCGGGCCCAGGAGACCTAATGGACCACCTGGATCCTAGGAAGGATTGCCAAAGGGGACTGTAGTTCAGCTGCATAGCACGCACACCCTGGGGTTCAATTGTCAGCACCACGTACACTGGGCATTGGTGGTACAGGTCTTAATCCTGGCACTCAGGAAGTGGAGATAGGATTAGAAGTTCAAGATCATCCTGGCCTTTATGGGCAGTTTAAGACCATCCAGAGCTACATGAGGCCCCATCTTTAAAAAAAGTTAATAAAACCCAAAGACCAACAAAAGCAAGTAGGATTTTGATAAATGAAAGGAAGTCCTGAGGGGAAAGAGCCTGGCCAAACACTATCGTCAAAGACAACAATGCACAGAGGTTGGTGGCTCTGTATGATATTAAAATATTCTTTTAATGTTTTATATAGAAGTCATAGATTTTTTTTCTTCAGTCAGAGCCTCATTACATATGTAGCCCAGGCTGTCCTCAGATGCTTGACCCTCGCTCAGCCTCCCAAGGGCTGGGGTTACTGGTGCGAGCACAATGCCTAGCTTAGAAATGACATGACTTTGGATTAGGAAGGGCCATAGGCTCTCAGCAGGTAGGGAAACGGTGTTTCAACATATCTAGGGGTGACATGCCGGTTACTGTTCCAAGTCCCTCCAGCGATAGAGCCTGGGTAGTTTTCTAAGTTTTTATGGCTTTGACTGTTAGCTCTTGTTCTGTCTTCCGGTGTTCAGCATAGGACACACTCCCCCTTCAAAGCAGGATGTCAAATTAAAGACAGCACTGCTGGTTCACCCCTGTCTTCTCTCTTCGTCTCTGGCCCTTCCAACCGTCTTTTTAAGTAGTCCGGGTGACACTTTTTAATTTGTTAAGGTCCCTTGAGACAACGGGACTTGGAAATAGACATTTATCTGTTTATCCTGGTGTTGGAGATCAGGATTCATTTAAGAGATAACCTCCAAGAATATGGCTTGTCCTGTCTTCCATTGCAATCTATGTTGGCTTCTATTGCCTCTTTCTGTAGATTTGTCATGGCGTTGACATTAGGTCTTTAGAGCACAAAACCCTTACTACCGTGCCTTGGACACGGGAATGAAGGATGGAATGAAGAATCAAAGGCTGCCACCTCTAATTCTTTGCTGCTTATACGTCACTCAGTATGTCTGCAGCAGCAGTTCTCAATCTGTGGGTCGAGACCCCTTTGGGGGTCGAATGACCTTTTCATAGGAGTTGGATATCAGATACCCTGCATTTTAGATATTTATATTATGAGGCCAAATCGCAGCAATTATGCAATTATGAAGTAGCAATGAAATCATTTTATGGTTGTGGGGTCACCACAACATGAGATGTATTAAAGGGTCTAAGCATTAGGAAGGTTGAGAACCGCTGTTGTATATGAAGATTTTTCAGTGGACAGACAGAGATGGCTGTGTAGCTGAACATCAGCTACAGAGTGAGTGCAGAAAGTAAAGGGATGCCCCACTAAGGCCGTGGTCATCCCCGCGGACCTAATTGGGAAGTGACATCAAGTGTTAGATCTTGAGAGGAGAGCACCTGGATTACCTGGGTAAGCTCTAAGTCCAGTATCCTTAGGAGAGAGAAGAGAAGGCAGACTCAGAAGAGGAGGCAACGTGAAGACTCAGTCACACAGCAAGGGACCTCTGGGCCTAATAGAAGAGGCAAAGGTAGATTCTCTCTGGCCTAGCTTTCTCAAAGACAGGAATGTACCCCTGCTGATGTCTCGATTTCAAACTTCTACACACTCTAGAACTGAAAAAAAATGTTTAAAACTCCTGAGATTATGGTCATCTTTTTGGCAATCCCAAGAGACTAACCCAAGAGAGTATATATCCCTGGCGGTGAATCCCACAGAAATGAGGTAAATCTTCCCAATGGCCCACTCTAACCCTTCTCCACATAGCTAAGTGACAGGGTAAAAACATTTTGACATGGGAGCCACTAAGACTCCTGTATACTTAGGATGGCAATCCCTCCCCAGTGTACGAATCTAATGATTTGCTTTTGGTTCACTAATAAGTTACAACGCAGATGTCTTTAGAGGTGACCGTGAGACCAATTTACAAGGAACCCCAGGGGCTACCAATGAATCGGCTGAGTGTGTGTATACGGTGGAAGAGGTCATACAAGTGTGACCACAATTCTTAACGAGGAGCTTGAAGACACAAGGTGACTCACGTGTTGATGTGAGGATGAATGAGCCGAAGCATGTGGCGTTCTATTCAAAAGAGGCCACGTGACTGACAGACCGTGGTCACAGGCAAGCTACACACATCATCTCAACAGATAGCAATGGCATAGCTAAGTCTCCTATCATGCTGCTGCCATGCTGTGTGCCAAGAAGCTATTAAAGGAATTCCTAGAGAGCTTCCTCTCTGCTGCTGGTGAAGTCTTTCGAGTCCCTGTGACAAACGCATCAAGAAGCAAGTCCGAGTCACCGGGAGGCAGTGGTGACAATGCTGGTGTCTCAGCGTGCATCCTCCAGAGTAAAACCCAGTGTCAAACAAACAACATTTGAGATGAAACTTGGGGCACATGTTTGAAGTGAGCTGGTCAACTCACAAACAACCACAGGGAATGTGGCCCCCTGGGCAGGGAGGAGGGACTCTTTGAGAGATAGAAGAAGCACAGAGGGATGGAAGAAAGGAAGGAAGGAAGGAAGGAAGGAAGGAAGGAAGGAAGGAAGGAAGGAAGGAAGAAAGAAAGAAAGAAAGAAAGAGAGAAAGAAAGAAAGAGAGAAAGACAGACAGACAGACCCATCGCCAAGCCTGCATGTGTCCAGTGTGGGAGTCAGTGCCCCTGCCCTGTGTGAAGTGGGAATGTCTCTGCTCCTTTCTGTTTTAAAATATAAAAATTGTAAATTTGTTGCTACGACTTTCAATACGCAATTTGCTACGAGAGAGGAGCTATGCTGCTACTAGACAAGCATTTTTCACATGTAATATTTAAAGCAATTGATTTTCCATTATGTATTTTCATGCCTCATGTGAAGAAACATCTCAGCTGGAGAAACACAAATAATCTTTGCTCATCCATCTATCCGTCCGTCCGTCTGTCCGTCCGTCCGTCTGTCTGCCATCCATCCACTGTCTATCCACACATCTATCCATCAGTCATCCACACATCCATTCACCTATCATCCACACATCCATCTGTCTGTCCACCCAGCCACCAAACACTCCAGGGGTTACATATGTGGAATAATGCTCACTTTCAGTGACAACATACTCAGCACGCCCCACCCCCACCCCACCCCCACCCCAGGTAACCTATTGCATTTTTGGAAATGCCAATTCACAGGAGGTGCTTTCTCTCCTTGATTTAAAGTCTGTATCTATGTGTTGCTAAGCACTTTCCCTGAGCCAGAGGACACAGAGTAAGGAGGCAGTGACCGGTGGGAAGTTGGAGGAGAGAGCCGGCATTCTACGACCGTGATCTCAGCCCCCTGTAGTCTCTGTTCTTAGTGACTTTTATGGTTTTCATATTGGTCCTCATTCTTAGGAGACAGCACCTACTTAAAAGCTAATTCCCCCCAGGAAGAATGACAGTCTCCTTCAAGTAGTTTTGAAAGGCTCATCCGTAATTGTTTGGGGACACTGTCAGAGGACAGTCAATTTACCACCCACATAAAAGCGAGTCTGTAATGTTGGCACATAAATATCAGGAATAGTTTCATGCTGCCAGGGAGTCCAGAGATACCGAGGAGGGGAGGGCCTACTTGAGAGCCTCTGTAGCCCTAAGCAAAGCAGATCTTTTGGGCTCTCCCTTAAGGGTGCAGAATTCTAATAGTAACAGGAGAAGAAATACTGAGAGGTGCAGCCATGAGCCCCCGGCTGCAGGAAGATACTTGGATTGTTCGTCTTGTACTCCAGATTGCTACACCTGCTGGTCTTTAAAAGACAAGCCACCACACTGGCAGCCACTCTACCCTAGAAGGCCAAGATTAACAACATGATCTTGGTTAACGGGCTTTCCTTATAAGCCCATGGGGATCTTTCCAGAAATGTGCAGTGTTCAGTGAGAGGCTGTTTCCATCATTATGTCCAGACTGAAGCATGAGCTAAGTCATCTCAATGTAGTTAATATAACCTATCCATCCTAGAATTGAGCACCTAAACTGAACACCTAGCACGCGCAAGGTACCCCACACATGAACCCTGCAACTGTTTTTATAGTTGGGTACCTAGCTTCCCAGCCAATCAGACTGAGGCAAAGATATTAAGTACCTCATGCAGTCTAGCAATTGTGCAACAGGTCTGTCTGATCCCTGCGACCATGCCTTCTTGTCAAGAACGTCACAGGAGGACTAGCTAGCCTGGTGCCAGGGCTGTTCCAAACAGGTTAAAAAGTTTGTCTGGGGCATAAAGAAATCACATGATAAAACTGGGCTTTGAGCCCAGGCAGTCCAATGCCAAAGATCAGTTCCCTATTCTAGGATGGCAGTGCCACTTCACCTGGAATTAAATGAATCAGACCACCATGCCCCAGTGAGTGGCGCTGCCCACCCGGGCTCTCCATTACTCTGACCGGTGCATTTAGGTAGAGTCTCTCTGTGTAGGAAGCAGGGGCTTCAAACTGGGGAGTGCGGGGATCAAGACAAGGGATGGGCAAGGAGTTCAAGATTCTCCCTTAGTTTTAAGGTTAGAACCCACAGTCCTCAGTTCCCTGGGCCCTTGCTCTTGAATGGCAGAAATGTGTGTTAACACTTTGGGAAGAGGGTGGGACCAGAAGAAGCTCAAAGCGGGTCTGGGGCCACATCCGTCCTGATGCAATGGTTCAAGGTCATTGATGGGTGCAACATATTCTATTTAAGGGTGTGGGTCTTCTCGGAAGGACCCAGGAGCCTTCCCTCCACAGAATGGTACAGGTGGCAATTATCTGTCACCTCTCATACTGGCCTGGCCAAAGTGCTCATGGAGTCTGAGGTCGGAGGTGTTTACCTACAAGATTAGAGGGGACCAAGCACCCAAGGCCACTCACGGTGGCAGCATGATTAAAACGGAACTGTGCCCCCTGAAAGTCAGAGCACCCCAAAGGACGGTGACAGCGAGACTTCTCCCGAAAGCCTTTGGGAGCTCACACTTTGTGACTGCTTCAAGAGATCCTTGAGCTGGGGACAAGAAGAAGGAAGAGCGAGCACTCCGGAGTGGGCCGGCGGACACACGCTGCCTGGCTCAGGGAATGACGGCTCGCTCCTTCTCCTCCTCCCTCCGGACTGTTGTGTTTCTCCAAACTGTTAACAGTGGGGTTAATTACTGACAATTAATTACAGTAATAAGAGCCGGGTTCTGAACCATTGCAGCCACAGGAGAGCTACAGGGGCCCACACAAGCTCTAAGCTCCCAGGAAAATTCCTCCAGCGGTGGTGGCTTTTATTTGTCCCTGGCTCAGTACCAGGCATTGCTCCCTGCTAGCTCTGCCTATGCTCAGAGAACCACATCGTATAGCACATGGTACTCATCTCTTATCCCACCGAGAAAGAAGTGGAGAACCAGAGACGTTCAATAATTTGCTAAAGGATGTAAAATCTCCTATCGCGCTTTGTATACCCCTGAGCTAGTGGGGTTGTCATGGCAACGCCTCAGAGAACACATTTCAAGCTATCCAACAAGTTGCCCTGACCCCTGCACTAGACACTGAGACTACCCAGTCATGTTTTTTTTTTTTCCTCTTGAATTGGGGGCAATAAAAATATAATATTATTTTTTCTAAGCAGTTAGAGACAATGATGAAATGACTTGTTATTTAATAATAGGTCCATTGTTGTAAAAAAATAACTAATTAACCAGGTATACAGGAGGGGGTGAAAGTTTGCAGAGGGTTGGAACATCAGAGACTAATTTTATACGTACAAAACCCAGGCTACGGGGAGTCCTTTCCTCGCTTTGCTACAAACCTCAGAACCAACTGAGAATGTTATTCAGCAGCAGTCGCTCTGCAAACACACGAGCTTAGAGGACAATACTAGGCACAAAGGTCAACTAGGGAAGAGACTCCGAGCTTCCCAAGGGTCGGAAAGAGACCGGCAACAAGCACGGAGCAGACGCCAGCCCGCAGCCGTCGATCAAGGGCGATGCCTTCTGGTTGTTTCGGTTCATACTCTTGGACATTTGGTGTGTTCTTTTACTTTCTAGAGGGCTGTCTGTAGGCTTATTTCCTAGTGGATGATTTCCTTACAAACCCAGCTGCTAACTTAAGTCCCGGGAAAGCAGCTAATGAAGGTCTATAAAACTAAATGTCTCAGTCATTCATTTCTTTCTTTCCTGGAGTTTCCCAGCTAAGGTGATCAGAAGACGACGGACCGGGGATGTGTCCCTCTGCTCTTGTTAATAATATTCGCTGGCGGAGTGGGGCTCTTGGGCCCGTTGAGAGCAGGTTATGTGATCAGGATTAGAAAAACAAATATGGATCCTTGAGGTAAAATTACTTTTAAAGTCAGGTCCTAGCAGAGCGGCCTCCTCCAGATATTTATTATATTAAGAGCAAGAGAGAAACAACAAAAGTGTTTCAGCAATTTAAACCCCAGACCTGGCAGTACATTCTTGTGGCCTTGAAGGGGTAAATCTTTACTTTAACCAAAGGTCACCAGGCAGCCTATCTGGCCTGAAGGTAAACAGAGTTCTAATCCAGACTGCTAAGTGTTTCTCATAAGTAAAGGAAACTAAAGGCTTTTTATGAGAGAGAGAGAGAAGAGAGAAGAGAGAAGAGAGCTTATAAATAGGGAGCCAGAATTTATCACCTTTAGTACTACTGACTTTCTATTGTAAACAACAAAACCTATTACAGCTTTCGATCAAAATTGCTTCAGATGAGATGAATGAAGAAAGCAAACAAACAAACAAAAAAAAAAGACAACCTGAATTTTGTGAATGTCCTCGGCAGCCCCCACCCCCACCCTCTACACACACACAAACACACACACACACACACACACACACACAAGCAGGAAGAACAGGTCGGCACATTTGAACTAACTTTCAAAAAGCATCTCACCTCACTCTTCTCCGGGGTTTTTAAAAGAATCAGATCAACTTTACCAACAAGCAGAGGCTGGATTAATAATCAGGAAACAAAAATGATTAAATATCTGGCTGAGACAGCGTTGCTGGCCATGGAGTGAGACTGTCACAGACATCTCTACTCTCAGAGTGTTACTCTGGACTGGGCCAGTAAGCGTTTTTTTTCTTTTTACTTTTCTTTTACTTTTTTTTTTCTTTTTCTTATTTTAGATTCCTTGATCAGATTTCTTCAGGGGTCTAAAGAGAGGAAAAAGCAGTTCCTTCTCACCTGTTCAAAGATGTTTGGGGCTTTCAAAGCGGCAGTGACCAGCCAACCTCCATCCCTGTGCCAGAATCGTCTTGGGCCGCCTGAGCTGTGACCAGTCGCAACTTCAGTGTACAGGTGGCTGGAGGAGGAAGGAGGGCATTGGTTGGCTCAGAGCAGGAAATCTGTGACATCACGGAAGTCTAACTGAGACCTTAGGGACTAAAACATCCCCGGAGGCCCCGCCCCCTGTCAATTACCTGAATACCTTGGAGCAGGTAGGTGGCGTCTCTCTCGGAGGACAAATGAATCAGTTAGAGCAATTTGCTGGGTGGAATTTACTTTCCTTCCTGAGCGTAGCACGTGCCTAGCCCCGTGTACAGATCTGAATGCGTATGCCCAATTGTTTCCCAGGCCCATTTTGTATGCCTGATAAT